>CM071925.1:5159784-5817721 GCA_016081115.2 Rehmannia glutinosa | reverse complement strand
TAGTCATTATTTTTTTATTTTTCTTCTTCTTCATTCTTCCAAGACTAAAAATAGATATTTTAATCGTATAGTATTAATCCTATATATATTATAATATCCATATTTTAATACAGTCACAAATTATGAATATATTATAATATATATATATATATAAATAGAGTTAAAGTAACACTTTTATATCGTTAAATATCTATTTTTTGAGATAACATATCATGTTTTTTAATATAGTCACAAATTAGAAATGAAGGAAAGAAGAAAATAAAAAATAAATATGATATAGTTAAAGTAACACTTTCATAAGTAAAAGTATTTGTATATGATGTAGTTAAAGTAACACTTTTATAAGTATCCATTTATTGAGATAATGTATCATGTTTTTTAATAGACAGTTCGATTCTTAGTCTCTTTATTTAGAGGCGTTTTTTTTTTTTTATTCAATTTCTAGGACATATTTTATGAATGACTTTATCTAAATGGTTACACTAAAATTGTCAACAAATCTTTAGTGGTATAGTGGCAGAACATCATATGTTTGATAGGTTGTGGCTTCCGATACTCCCGTTGCGGATCAAGAGACCTACTCTGAAAATTTGGACTAAAGAATGACATTCAAGTAACTATCACATAAAGTGACCACATATAAATGGTACATAATTGATGTAGTAATTAAAATAAATCAATTTACTAAAAAGACAAGATCCTACAATTTAAAAGTATTAGTAAACATAATTTTGTACTTGATGGCGTATCAATTTTTTTGAAGTCTTTGAATTGGATGTTAAAAGTTGAGTTGGTTTACTGACTACGACAAAACAACTAGTTAGGGTAACAAGATTGTCCCGGTGAAAATCCTCTCACACTCAGTTAAATTCAAATTCAATATATCAGCAAATGCACAGGGCTGATATGAATATAAGATTGCATATCTTAGGAACGAAGTAGTAAGGAATATTTTGTAGGTTCTTTTGAGGATGAATTATTAACCAGCATACATGAACCAAAAAGCTAGTTAAACCCAATAAAAAGAAAAAAATTATGTTTACTTATTGTTTCCTCAACAATAATTAAGAAAAGATGATAAAAAGTCTTTATTTTTAGCGAATTCTAAAATTTTATTTTAAAAGTTTTAGGTTCATTTCTAAAAACATTACCAATTACTTTAACACATTTTATAAAATATTTGAAAAGAAATACATAAACTCATCCAGAACACCATTTAACTCATTTTAATATTGGCTGCGTCATAAGCATTTCGCGATTCATCTTGTCGGCAGCGGTAGCGATGGCTAAAGTTGTTGTCATAGTTGTTATCATCGAAGACGTAGTTAGCGTAATTATAATTAATATATTTTCACCAAGAGCAACAATTTCCCCCTCTAATTTCTGCAGGTCTCCACACCATAGCATTAGCAATTGTTTATTTTGGCATTAATGTCATATCCTTTACGTAAGCATACTAGACTAATATTGAAGTGCATATTATATATCTGACGTGTGGGAATTTAAAAAAGATGCAATTATTTAAATTTAAAAGTTCAAGAAATAAAAAAAAAAGAAAGAAAAGAAGAAAGAAGAGGACGACGACATTAAATTACTTGGAGTGGTATCGGAAGACGTAAGAAAGATAGTATGACGCGCAGAGTAGGGGAAAAATGTGTTGCTTTTCGCACTAGATGACAAAAGAGAGAGATCCCATTGATTTGCTTCTTGGTTCTCACATCATAATTATTAGGGATGGCCAGGCGGGTTTGGGGCGGGTTTGGCGGAAAACCCGGGACCCGCCCCGAGGAAAAATTAGGCCGGGACCCGCTCCGCCCCGCCTCAAGACCCGCCCGCCTCCGCCTCCAGCCAAAAGCGATGGTTCAGACGCATTAGACTCCGCCAAGTATTTTTTTTTAAATTATAATAATTTATATTTTTCTATTTTTGACCAAATTTTCAAAAGTAATCTAATGCCAATAGGTTAAAAAATAAATAAATATAATTATTCAACTTATATATAACAATTTTTTAGAATTGGCTACTATTAAGATTTTTTTAAAAAATACTATTAGTATACTCTGATAATACTCAACTAATATTTAAAATAAATATTCAAAAGTAGAATATTACAAGATATTATATTAGTAAATTAAACTTTAAAAGTAAATAATATTATATTAGTACTCAACTAATATTTTTAAACATATAACACTCAAATTTAAAATACATAATGCAAAAATATTTCAATATATATTTAAAAATATAGTAAAAATTAATATGCGGGGCGGTCGGGGCGGGTTCTATTGGACCGGGACACGGTTCCCGGTTTCGGCAGGTTTTGTAATCTTAGACGAGACCCCAGGACCCGTTTATCAGTCTAGAACCAGCAGACGGGGCGGGTTTGATGCGGGGGCGGGTTTTGACCCGCCCCATTGCCATCCCTAATAATTATTTAGTTTATTGGTAAATGGTAATTAAATAAAAGGGTGACAACTTGTCACGAAACAAAAAACATGACACAAATAATACGTTATAAGAAGGTTATTATTGAAGTTTGGCGGATTAGAGTAGGGATGTCAATCGTATTAGGTGTTACGTGTTCGTGGGTTGTGTTGACACGAGAGTATAACATGTCTGACACGAATACAACCCATTTAATTATTCGTGTCAAGATACACGACACGAACACGACCCGTTTATAATACGGATAACCCCAACACGACACAAAAAACCAATATAATTTAAATTCGACACGAAAAAATGGAGAAAAATACTAAAATTATAAATAAAAAAATACATTAATTTATTAAAAAAAATAATAAATGCATTTAATAAATTTTCCATCATCATATAACCGTTAACTAAAACATCATAAAATATTAAAATAATATGTCTTATAAAATTAAATGAGTTAAATAGGTCAATCGTGTCGACCCGCTGGTCGACCTGACCAGACCTATTTATTTTTCGTGGTAATCGTGTCCGACCTGATTTTGATCCGAACCTGCTAAGGGTTGTACCTGCACATGCTAAATTCGTGTTAGGTTCGTGTCGAGTTATCGTGTTGTGTCACAAATTGACGCCCCTAAATTAGAGTCAGAATTAAGTCGGGCTTGAATATTATAAACACAAATAATAAGCAAGTCAGATTATGATAAATTGAAATGACACGATTAATCCATTTGACCTGATTGTTTTGTTATTATGCCATTTTTTGCAATATTTTTAATTGACCGGATATGTTATTAGTATAATGTTTCAAATTTTGGAGTGTTTCCAATCACTAAAAAAAGTTCTTCTTATATTTTGGCTTAAAAAAATCATTTTCTAATGTTTGCAAATGTCAATTTCTACTGCTGGTTCTACTTCATTTAATCATAATCTTAAAGAAGAGAGAAGTGCACTTTAGATTTATGCTTTTACGCCCTCGGGGCATAGCTCAACTAGTGAATGACATGAGTGACGTGTTATCTGCTTGCTGGCACCCACAGCGCGGAAGTTCGAATCCCCCTGGTAACAGGGTGGAGGAGAATTTATTGTGGGTGACTCAGTCTATAACAGCTTAGGACCCTGACTTGTTGAGGCACATCCCGTGATTCACCTCCTCCACAAAGCTCTAGTGCAAGGGCAATGGGAACCCTCAGGGATGATGTTCATCCTTTTTTTAGATTTATGCTTTTACTTCTGGTTTGACTTTTACAAACAAATAAACACTTTTTCAACTTTTTCACCAAACACTCTCAACTTATAATTCTCAACTTTTGTTTTTTTTTTCAAGCACTACCAATTTTTGATTTCTCAACTACTTTTACTTTTGCTACAATATATTACTCTTTCTAAAAGTAGAAGTTTTTGCAAATAGTACTCCTTTTATATCAAATGTGTGTAAATATAACATTCAGATTAAAATTAACCTATATAATTCGTATATATATCCCATATAAATAGATCATATAGATTTTTAAAATATACAAATTATTTTGTGTCGACTAGAATAACACGATGAGATCGAGTTAGAATTGAGACTTCTGACATGAATAATTGAACTGGTCGGACTAAGGGTTGAGAAATCTAATATAACTAACTGAAGTTCATGTTTCGTATACGACACACGAACTCAAACACGGTACAAATTATAACCCCTAATTAAACATACAAACATTTAGTTAGGAGTGTCAATTTAGGACCCGACACTAAATTCGACCACGAACTGTCTGAAATTAATGGGTATGAGTTCGGCCGTGGGTCCGGTCGAAATTGGGTCGAACTCGACTAACCTTCCAATTAAGCAGGTCGGGTCCAGGTCAACCTACTATGACCCGTTTAACCCGTCTAACCCGTTTGTGAATTTAAAAAAATTTAAGTAAATAACTAACTGTAAGAAAGAACAACAAACAAGACATATATTTAAAACTCAAATGATAAAATCTTCTTAATTAGGTATTTGTTATTATTATGCATGTCTTTTTGAATATTGTCCTCAAAATATGATTAGTATATTATGTAATTTATGCAATTATGTTATTTATTTTTGTATGTTGTGAATTGTAATCTTTGTTTATTGATCGAATAGTGTATGGTAGTGATTGATTTTAAAAAAATAAATTTATTGATTAAAACTATAAAATATATATTAAAATAATTTTATTAAATGGGTTAAGCGGGTGGTCCGGGTTACCTATGAAATAAGCAGGTCGGGTCCGGGTTCAATATTCGACACGAATAATTAAACAGTCGGGGTCCTAGTAGAATTTGGCCCCGACACGCGAACCTCGCGAACCGGACGGACGAACCCGAACCAACCCAATTTGACACCCGCAATTAGTCATGCTAGGTATTGAGCACTAAATTTCATAAGAAAAATCACATAATATATGATTTTGAGTTATAGGATAAAAATTGAATCAAACATTATAATCAAGAATACATACAAAATTACCATATTTACTAAAGTTATAAGTATAATGATATTTTGCTTAATTATTTCCTATTAAATTTTTTTTGGTACAAGATCCTGGAAAAGTGTGAGACTCGTATGAATCAATCTCCAGTCAATATCATATATTACAATGGAGTTGGCAATGGATAGGGCAGTGGTAGGAGCCCAATGGGCCAAGTAATAAATCTGCTATGGGTTTGGTCGACTTAAAATTTCACCAGACTGTATTTCTTGTGGCCTAGCCTAACCTGTGTACTTTTGGTTGAGTGGTTGGAGCTTGTTGAGTATTGAGTCATTTATGTCAGACCAAAATCGGTTTCATTCTTTTCGAGCCTCTAAACATGAAGCCTAGACTAGTTCAATATATGGGTTTGACGGGCTAATATTGCCCGCTCTAAATTACAAAGGTTCACCCAACCAAGTTACAATAAATTCCCAGTTTGATGATTAGTATATGATAACTTATAAACCACCCCGTACATGGTCCTTGATTTCAGACTCCATTTTCTCTCGTATTTCTAATATCTTAAATACTCACAAATATAAATTAATGATGTTATAAATACACTTGGAATGTAATAATTATATTTAAAATAACACGAAATGATATATAATTTGGAATAAAAAATTTCACTATCACTTCACTCCACCCCCACCCCCACCCCCACCCTGTTGTTTTCAATTATTATATATAGAAAACCCCCACATGCCTCTCTCCTCCACGTACCCATTTACTCGCCAGACACACCCAATAAAATCCTACCTCCCAAAACCCCCAGTCCGTTGACACAAATCCCTTCTTTTTTTCCAGTGGCGATGCAAGACCTCCACCGTTACGGTCCGTTGGCCGCAGACGGCGGCGTCCGCCTCGAACTCACCCCGACCACCATCTCCCCACTCTCCATCGACGTGGCCGAGTCCACCGAGATGCGCATCCACCGCCTCATCTCAGAGAACCCGTCGTCATCTTCAGCCGCTCGTCTTGCTGCATGTGCCACGTCATGAAACGCCTCCTCTCCACCGTCGGCGTCCACCCCACCGTCATCGAGTTGGAGGAGGACGAGATTTCCGCCCTCAGCCCACGCGGCGATAATAATAATAATAGCGAGACGATGGAGTCTTCCTCAGCCGTCCACGGCGGCGCGTCTGTTGCGCCGGCGTTGTATATAGGCGGCGCGTGCGTTGGTGGGATGGAGAGTCTCGTGGCGTTGCACTTGAGTAATAATCTCGTGCCTAAGCTTGTTGAAGTTGGTGCTCTGAGAAATGAATTTCTAATTAGCTAAGTATTTTTATTTATTTTGTGATCAATATTAATGATAGTATTATTGAAATTTAGATCATAAAAAAAGAATTATTAGGAGAGGGGAAAAATAAAGAGTTATCTTCTTCTTCTTATTATTGTTGTTTGTTGTTGTTGTTTTGATTTGTAAGCTTGTGAATTAATGTTTTTCCTAGTGTGGTAATTGTGATTAGGATATAAGGTTTTAAGTTAAATTGTGACTACTTGTGTGAATGGAAATTTGCAAGACTACTAGTACAAGTTGGTGTACTCTCTTTAATTTTTTTTTAATTTAAACATTTTCAAGATATATAAATGCATTGGTATATATTTAAGTAAATTACTAATGCTTAGTAGAAATAGTTTGTTCATTTGTGATTATTTATATCTATATTTCGAAAATTGAGTTTATAACGGATCAACAGGGTGTTGTAGTGATATAAGCTTGTGTTTGACATAATGATTGGCAATCTTATTTCGATCTCGTATTAATGCGTTACTATCCTCTATTGTACTTAAAAAAAATTGAGTTTATAACTGCTTGATTTTTTTTCTTTTTTCTTTTTTCAAAATTGTGTGTATAGTGGTTTTGCCTTTGACTTGATTAAGAAGAATTACACGGGATCTGATTTTTTCGTATTTATGAACCCATAAAAAGAAAGGAAAAAAAGAATTATTGCAATTTGTATGCAAAGTGGTGAATATCCCAACAATTGTGGAGGAATATTCTTGATCAGCTTGTTTATAGATTATAGTTCTTGGAAAGTAATTGTTGGACTAAATTCTGGATCACATTTACTTGTTAGATGCACTTTGTTTGTGCTCCACTTTAAACTACTTTTGACTACAAAATAGTGAGATTTTTTTTTCAATTTTGAAAAATGTCCTACATGTGGTTGGCATCCACTGGTTCTTCTTAGCTACTCCAACTCCCAATTAGTGACTTATGATGCCTGCCTACTTTTGACAAGCTTTTTTTTTTTTTTTTTTTTATCAAGATTTAATAATTGTAAAAAATATATATATAAGCTAGTTCTAGGTTCAAACATAAGTCATTAACTAATGTGGAGTGAAGGGTAGGGTCTGCCCCTCTTCGTTAAAGATTAAGACCATCAATGGGGACAAATGTTTGATAATCGGAAGGAAGTATGAAGTGCATTGACTAGTGTCGGGATACTCTAGGTCAACAATATATAAGCTTTCGTTTTTACTTTTATGAATATGAAATAATTAAAATTCGACAAAACTTGTTGTTTAACTTAAAAAGTCAAAGATCATTATGTTTTTTAATCTTTTAATTACTAATGGTATAGGCAATTTCATCGCCACAAAGAAAATATCATATTATGAGTTTACCTACAGAAAAATCATTTCTCTATAGAATCTAAATCTATTCATAAATATATATAGTATTTCAGTTAGAAAATTTAAAAAATATCAGTAATTTGTTTGTATAATTTTCGGAAAATAATATTTTTTATTTTATAAATACTGTAGAATTTAGTGACAAAATCAGTTTTGTCGGTAAATTATGTCGGTGAAATAATTTATGAGAAATAAAATATTCTTGTTGTGCATGCTCGTGAGGCACTCAAACATCAATGATTATAATTTTATACAAGAAAATTAATCATTTAAAGAAAACGTACATAATTTATGTAAGTGGAGCATATCTTTCAAAATGTCATCATATTATTTTCCTTACAAAACATTCAAATATATTTCATTCTCCATTAATTTTCTTGATTTCAATATTAAAATACATTTTCCCAAAATAAGCTCTGTAAAAGAGCGAAAATTAAAACAAAAAACATAGCCTACATATCAAAAATTAAGGGGTGAAAGAAACTAAAAAGAAGAGAAAAGGCAACATATATTCCATCAAATGACAAAAGAGAATTCCAATAAAATCAGTACAACAGTGATAATCGAAAAGGCAATAAAATACATTTACATGACTCTTTTTTAATTTTTTTCCAATGATATTTTGTTTGATAAATCATAAAACTAGCAATCCATTGCTTTTTTGTTTGAACTTGACCAAGAGACATTAATAAGGATTTTGTCAGCATCACACGAGACAATGGTCAGGTTATTCTACTTGCTAAGTATTAACAAGTGGAGTTGAGAGAGAAATCCAAATTGTTGAATATTCTCAACTCCACAGCTTGTGGTGTTAACAAACCAGAATTTATTCTTAGATGACAAAATTATGATGCTATTATTCTTTTTTTTGCCTGAAAAAAAAAAAAGAAAAGAATTTCAGTTGAATGAATATAGTTTAAGATACAAATTATTTTTTTTTAAAAACATTGTAAAGGTTCGGGCTAATTGCAGAAAAAAAGCTAGCGGTTTTTGAAAATTATAAATCTCCACATTTTTCCCATCTATAAACAAAAATATTTCAAAAGAACTCCTAATTTTTGTAGAAATATTATAATTATCTCTTTAAATTTAAGATAAAATCAAACCCACGAGTTTCTTGTAATTTTTAAAAATCTCCGTATTTTCTTGGTAATTAGCCCACACATCAGGGGTATTTATGTAATTATCCCAAAAACATTTATAGTTAAACTTCAATCACTATAATACAGTGGTAATGCATTATGCATCACCGCCCCTTGAATTTCACCATATTATTATTAAATAAGGATATTTTTTAATTTGAGAAAATTACATTGATAGATCCATCCAATTCCCAAACAATAAGCTCCATAATTAAGCCAATTTTAATTGAGAGATTTAATTCACAAAATATGAAGTCACTTTCAAGATGACACCAATTACCTAAACCTAAGTAGCATTAAAATTGCAATATTTAATTTTTTATATCTATTATATTCAATTATGGCCATTATTAAATATATATAAAAAAGTTGCTTTGAAGCCCATGAATGCCAAAACCCACTTGAAAGATCTTTCCCAATTAAGGCAAAAAAAAAGGAAGATGGGGGATATTGGTAAAGTCCACTATCACAGGAAGAGTTCAACCCCACTTAATTTCATGTCAATGGGCCAAAACCCAAAAGCCATATATTTTTTATTATTATATTTTCCTTTAACCTCTTACCTTTTCCTTTGGTTTTGGAATAGACAGCTCTTTGTGGTAACAGCAACAGACACCACAAATACTATTACACCCACACACCAAGAATCCAAACAACTGTGTGTGAAATTGGTTGTGATGGAATCACACATGGCAACCATTCATGGGGAAACACACCACAAAATAAGTAGGGCCCAAAATAGGAGCAAAACCAAAATAGAATCTTTCACTGCTCAACATCTCATGAGAATCTACAACCCTAAAATCTTGCAAAAAGAACCCTAATAAGGTGTGTTTCAAACTTAATCATTCAAAGTTAATAGTTTGATGTGTATATATACAGGAAGAAAGGCGAAGCTAGACATTAAATTTTAGAAGGGGCTAATTAATTTTGGGGGCTAAATTACTGAAAAATATACATTTTAGTGCTAAAATTAATATTTTTAAAATAATTAGATTTTTAAAAAATTGGGGGGCACACCACCACAAGGGTACGCCCCTGTCAGGGAGACAGCTAGAAAATGAATATTACAGGGAATGAGATTTATTTTTTCTTCAAAATAAAGAATAAAAATGTGTTTAAATATTTTAGTGGCGAGTTTTCAAATTAATAATTAATTAATTATACATGAAAATCATACAAATCTAATAATTATACATAAAAGATTTATTTTAATTTTGTGAGATTTGTAAAGTTGTGGCGATTGCTGCTAGTTCTCCCTGGCTCCGTCCCTTCATATATATGGAGTTGTTTGGGGAGTTAAATTGTAAAATGAGCAAGCCCTTGTATATATGACGTGTAACCCTCCTTAACCCCCCACCCCACGAAAAAAGGTTATTTTCTTAATGTGGTGTTGCTTCACTCTTTGTCTCCAACTGAGTCTAAAGTTCTAAAGGCCTCTTTAGGTGCTTTAATTTTTGTTCCCTTTCTTTGTTGTTGCTTAAGTCATGTTTTGCTTTGGCTTCTTTATGGGGTTTCCACTTCAACTTTTTTATTTGTTTCTTTTTCCCTAGTCATTAACTAATTGGTCCATCTTTCTTGCATTAGCATAACATGCTTAAGTATTAGACCATTATGGCTAACGAAAAAGTTCTACTAGTTCTATGTTAAAGTGACAGCTTAGAAGTTAATTAAAAAAATCTTAAGATGTTGTACGAGTTTAACACAGGTTCCCAAATATTTATTAAAAATAATATAGGTAACGAGATATAATAAGTGGTGACAATTCGTGTTATCAGGTCAAGTTCGTATTTGGATTCAATTTGATTTTGGGTTATGTTTAAAATACATCAAGAATTAATTAACATATAAAATAATTATATTTTAGACAAATCAATAATGTAAATAAACCTAGACAAACACTTTTTAAGTGCATTTTTATTCAAAAAGTGTATCACAAATGTGATGAAGTAGCGTCACAAGTCACAAACCCCACAAGACAGACATAAAAGCCTCCCCAGTTAAACCTCCCTTTGCATCACTATTTAGCAACCAATCATGCACTGTAGGCTATATATTATTATTTTACATCCTTTTTTTCCATGTCGATACTCATTTCTTTTGGGATCTGTAACAGCTGACCTCTTCCCTCATTTTTATACTTCTTTTTATAAAACAAACAACCCATCCATCAGCTTCACATATCATCATATCCTCAGCCACAAAAGTTGCAAGAAGATATTTTGATTTGTTCCAGGATTTTCCTTTGGTGCTTTTAAGGTTTCTGAAGCGAGCATATTCCTAAAGAACCCTTTTGCAAATACAGGTTATTCCAAAGACATTTCCCCAATTCATTAGTTGTGTTACTGGAGTGTTTGCAAACTCTAAAAATATTAGCACAACAGAAGGAATAAAGTTGTTGCTTTTGATTTTAATCAAATTGGTTTTTTCTGATGATATCAAAAAAATATATAGAGACCTATTTATAGAGTATCTTATGATATGTAGACTCCTTAATTCAATTCTAGTTGGAGATTACAAAGCCTTCATAATATATTATTTGACCATCTAGAACTATACTCCTAGATAAATCTAGAACATGACTCTTTAGAAAAATACAAATTAATTTCAACACCCTTACTTAATTTGTAATTTTCAATTGATTCTTATGCTTCTCAAACTTCTCAAAAGTGACGGCCTTGGTCAGAATATCTGCTGGTTGTTCACTTGTGCTGATGTAGTCAATACTAGGGCTATGCACAGTTTGTTAACCAAATTAACCGAACCGGAACCAAAAATTTGGTTCAAACCGAAATCGAATCGAGAAATTTGGTTCGTTGTTTGGTTTTCATTTTTAGAATTTTGGTTTTTTTGGTTCGGTTCAGCCTTGAAACTTGAGTTAATCGAACCGAACCGAAAAAACTGAATTTGTTTTATATATATATATATATATCATAAGTTGCTAACTTGAATATCAACTCTCCCAAAAAAGCAACTTTTCAGCCTACAAACTACAAAGTCGAGGCGAGATCCGAAATAACACAAAGAAAAAAGCACTTTTTTTTAATTTTTTATTTTGGTCCACAAGAAAAGCACTTTTTTTAAAGTTACTCTCAGTCATGGGCGTAGACAGGATTTACTGTTAGTGTGGTCAGGATTTTTTTGTTTTGGTGGGATGATTGTCGGGCCGAAATTTTTCGAAAATAGAAAATGAAAAGGGCAAATCTAAAAGGCCGATACATTGCAACAATGTTTTGTGGGTTTTCATAATCTCCAATTCCAACTTCTCTAGAATGAACTTTTTGGCGAATTGATTTATTCAAAGTTCATTCTAAAGCGATCACCAAGCAACTATTAATAGATTTTAGATCCAAAAATCCGTTTTAAAAGTGCTTCCAAAAACACTATTTATTATAAAGTTCGGAATATATCTCTTTCTATATAACAAACAAAGCAATCATTCATCCACTCATATACCTTAATTAGGCCAGATAATTCTTAATTTTTTGGGTCTTGGGTCAAGAAGGTTTAATGACCTTTTAATTTTTAGCTCAATTTTTAATATAAACTAGACATTCGATTGAATTTCCAGTGCGGTCTAAATCAAATTTAATAGGATCACTCTGATTTTGAGTACGGTCCGCCGGTCGCACTCATCCTAAGGTGGCTACCGCCACTGCCCTCAGTCATCATCAACTGAGTGTCTGCTATCACTTATCAGTATCACCTATTCACCTCTCTTTCTCCGTTTCTCGCCTCTCTCTCTCTCTCTCTCTCTCTCTCTCTCTCTCTCTCTCTCTCTCTCGATCGACTCTGTCTCTCGCTCTCTGCGCTACGGCTACCAGATTTTTTTTCAGCTTTTTTCTCGCCACAAGAAAAGCACTTTTTTTCTCAGTTTTTTTCTGCTCTCTGTTTCTCGCCACAAGAAAAGCACTTATTTTCAGGTTTTTTCTCATGCAAAATACACATAACTTTTTTTTAATATTTTGGTTCGGTTCAATTTTTAACCGAAAAACCGAAATTTTGTTGGAGTTTTTAACCAAATCGAAATTAATAAATTTGGTTCGGTTTTGGTTTGGAATTTTGCCAATCGAAATTTCATTCGGTTTGATTCGTTTTTGTAGGACGAACACCCCTAGTCAATACTTATGTCTTCTTTTGCAACCAAGTTTCCTACAAAGTGATGACGAAGCTCTATGTGTTTTGAACGGGCATGAAACACATGATTTTTTTTATTAGATAAATATTTTTATCAAGATTTTGATGATTTTGTTTAAATGAGTTTTTATACCAAAACAATGTTTATAAAAGTTGTCCAAATACTCCCAATTGATTTAAAATATTTTTACTAATTTTTTGGAGTATTTTTTGAAGTTTATCTTTGACAAAAATCAGACAACATTTCAAGTTGGAGGTCGACCGGTCGAGCAAAAGGTCGACCGGTACCCGGAGAATGAAAAACTTGAAATAGAACGTACTGGAGTTAAAAAAAGAGAGAGGGGGACCGGTCCAGGGCAGGGCCGATCGGTCGCACCCCCCTTGACCGGTCGACCCCCCTCTGAACGGTACCTAGATCGCACTAATTCTGTCTAACATTCAAAATTTTCTATAGGGTGACCGGTCGCCCTGTGTATTGTTTTGACAGCAAAATTTCTACCGTTGCAATCCTTATCAACAAGATTTGCTTTTGATTTTTGTACAATATTTCTACATTTTAAGATCCTCTTTTTGTAGACAAAAGTGAAGAAGGAGGAGCCTATGTCTATGAAGACTCTCTTATAAATAGAGAATGATTTGAAGACACAAGATACAACACACAAGCATACAATACAACAAGAAATCTGCAAAATTCTCAAAGCTTTCATTTTTACATTCTTGTTGTAATAGCCTAAGTTCTTGCACTTGCACAATCTTGAGGTCTATGCTTTTTGTTCTTGATTTCACTTGCACACAAAGTTTGTATACTTCATTTATTGAGTTGTAATCTTGGATTTTTCTATAATCCAAAACAAGATATCCTTGTTAGTGTTCTTGGGGTAAGAACACACTTGGGTGATCTCAGGTGTTGAAGAGTGTTGTACTCTTCATAGGTGTTGAAGAAAGATTGTGGTAATCTCCTTGAAGGTGTTGTAAGAAGATTGAGGTAATCTTCAAAGGTGGTGTTGTATTAATTGTGGTAATTAATAAAATCTTTTTTTTTCTTTTTGAAATCCATCCCGGAGATACTGAGGTGGTAGAGGATTAGGCCCTAGATGGGTTGAACCTCTATAAATCGACGAGTATTGTTTAATTTCCGCATTTACATTCTTGTCATTTACTTGTTCATTCGAAAAAGAGAGCGATTTGCGAAAAATCGGCATAATCTATTCACCCCCTCTAGATTATCGTAGCCACTTAGACTAACAAGTGGTATCAGAGCCAAACTCTTTGGCTAGCTCATTCCGAGTAAAGAGGAAAGATCCATGGCTACGAACGAAACTTATCTCACCATCGACGCCTCCACCAACAAGCCACCACTATTCGACGCCAACAACTACACATTTTGGAAAGACCGTATGGAGTGCTTTCTACAAGGGTGCTGATTTGATATTTGGAATGTGGTCATTGAAGGAGTTGATCAACCAACCAAGAAATTGGAGGACGACACCACGATTCCTAAACCTTTCAAGGAGTTCGATGAAAATGACAAGAAGGCCTTCTCTCTAA
The DNA here is from genome assembly GCA_016081115.2 of Rehmannia glutinosa. Taxonomy (NCBI): domain Eukaryota; kingdom Viridiplantae; phylum Streptophyta; class Magnoliopsida; order Lamiales; family Orobanchaceae; genus Rehmannia; species Rehmannia glutinosa. The sequence goes on along the minus strand of CM071925.1, from coordinate 5,803,329 downwards.
ACGGTAAGGATTTAAATATTTTGCATTGCTCTTCTGCCGCCACCGAGTATAATCGTATAAGAGGCATAAGGTCGGCACATGAAGTTTGGGAAAAATTAGAAACTATCTATGAGGGCACAAAGAAAATGAAGCAAGCAAGAAAAACAATGCTTGTGAAAGACTTTGAAAATTTCAATATGCATGATGGTGAAAGCATATCAAAAATGGTGGAAAGGCTTGACAACATTGTCAATCCTCTTGTGGCTCTTGGAAAGGTCATCTCCGAAGAAGACAAGGTGACCAAGGTATTGAACGCTCTTCCTGGCTCATGGTCCGAAAAGGTGACGGCTATCATGGAAGCACAAAATCTCGAGACACTCAAATTTGATGAGCTCATCGGGAACCTTCTCATCTACGAAGTCTATCTCAAGGAGAGGAAAAATTCCAAACCATCCATCAATCAATCGGGTATGCAAAATATTCCTAGAGGTCTTGCATCTTCTTCTAATAATGCATACTATGATATTGATGAGGATGATGAGGAGACGGCCGCACTTGTTCGTAAATTTGCAAAATTTATGAATAAAAATAAGGCGAGAAAATCAGGAGACAATTCGGGCACTTCATAGCCGATTGCCCAAAACTCGAGGAAGAGGAACAAAAGAAGAAGAAGCCTTTTCCGAAAAAGAAGGCTCTAAATGCGGAAGTCAAAACTTGGGATGAGCTATTTGAAACAACCGATGAAGAAGGAGAATCCGAACATGGTCTTATGGCCATAAACGACGAAAACAACGAGGTACGCTCTAATGCTTCATCCTCTTCCTTAGTTGATGAATTGCAATGTATGCTTCATCCTCTTCCTTAGTTGATGAATTGCAGATTGAATTTCAAAATTTGATTGTTAAATACAAGACTTTGAAAAAGGAGCATTAAGAGCTTAAAATTGAAAAGGAAAAATTATTTACCTCTTATGAATCTCTCTATAAAGCTCATGCTATTACTCTTACTAGAGTTCATACTCTTGAAACCGAAAAAGAATCGCTCACCAAAGATCTTGAATGTTTGAAAAAGGATGTGCATCATTTTAATTTAAGTACGGATAAAGTTACAAAAAATTTAGATGCACAAAGAGGTGAGCATTCTAAATTAGATTTTGATGAATACCATGTAAAACTTAGACTAGAAAGTTGGCACCCCATTTTCTTATAATTTGCATTATAATAGATAGGGCTGTTCGAGCTGAGTCAACTCAGCTCTGCCTGGATATACAAGAAGTCAACTGAAGACTAAAATGAAGACTCCGGTGTGAAACAGCTGAGTATGGCAAGAAGGAGAAGTCAAGAACTCGACTGAAGGAGTATCAGCTGGGATTCAGCTGTGTGAAGGGTCAGTCAAGTCAACTAAAGAAGCCAAGTCTCAAGTTGAAGTGACAGATGAGTCATCCATTGATTGGAAGCAAACTCGAAGTCACCTGGGGAAGTTAGAAGAACTGCAGTCAAGTCAAGATAACTGAAACGAATCCGTTGCACAGAAGTCAAGAATATTACCTAAACAAGTAATACTTGTTAGATAAATGTTTTTATCAAGATTTTGATGATTTTGTTTTAATAAGTTTTTATACCAAAACAATGTTTTTATATGTTGTCCAAATACTCCTAAATGATTTAAAATGTTTTTACTAATTTTTGGAGTATTTCTTAGAGCTTTTAATTTGATTAAAATTGGACAACACTTTTGATGATTTTGTTTATATTGGTTTTTACACCAAAACTATGTTTATAAATGTTCTCCAAATACTCCCAAATGATTTAAAATGTTTTTACTAATTTTTGGAGTATTTCTTGAAGTTTATTTTTGAAAAAATCGGACAACACTTCAAATTGGAGGTTGACCGAGTTGCCCAAATGGTCGACTGCATCGAAGAAAAGAAAACACGAAAGAACATGCAGACTTGAAAAAGAGGAGGGGACGGTCCGGGGAGGGCCGACGGCCGCACCACTCGGGGCCGGTCGACCCCCCTCCGACCGGTCGCACCCCTACAACCCCTACCTGGATCGCACTATTTTTTCAAACGGTCGAAATCTTCAATAGGGCAACCGATCGCCTATGATATTTTGTTACAACAAAATGATGTGTTTGAATTCTTTGACAACAAGATTTACTTTTCAATTTTGTACAATATTTCTACATCTTGTGATCTTCTTTTGTAGACAAAAGTGAAGATAGAGGAGCCTATGTTGGGAGCCTATGTTGGTGAAGCTTCCCTATAAATAGAGGATGAATTGAAGACACAACACACAACACATACAAGCAAAATACACAACAAGATATCTGCAAATTGTTCAAGCTTTCATTTTTACATTCTTGTTGTAATAGCCTAAGTCTTTCACTTGCACATCTTTGAGGTCTAGGCCTTTTTATTCTTGATTACACTTGCACTCAATCTTTGTATTGGTTTCATAGAGTTGTAATCTTGAATTTTGTCCATCATTCAACACAAGACATCCTTGTGAGTATTCTTGTGGTAAGAATACACTTGGGTGATTTAGGTGATAGGTGTTTGAAGAGTGTGGTACTCTTCAAAGGTGGTGAAGGAAGATTATGGTAATCTCCTTGAAGGTGTTGTAAGAGGATTGTGGTGATCCTCAAGGTGTTGTATTAATTGTGGTAATTAATATTTTTTTTTTCTTTTTGAAATCCATCCCGGAGATACTGGGGTGGTAGAGGATTAGGCCCTAGGTGGGTTGAACCTCTTTAAATCAACGAGTGTTGTTTAATTTCCGCATTTACATTCTTGTCATTTACTTGTTGATTCGAAAAAGAGGGTGATTTGCGAAAAATCGGGATAATCTATTCACCCCCCCTCTAGATTATCGTAGCCACTGACTAACAAGTGGTATCGAGCTAAACTCTTTGGCTAGCTCGTTCCGAGTAAAGTGGAAAGATCCATGGCTACGAATGAAGCTTATCTCACCACCGGCGCCTCCACCAACAAGCCACCACTATTCGACGCCAACAACTACGCATTTTGGAAAGACCGCATGGAGTGCTTTCTACAAGGATGCGGATTTGATATTTGGAATGTGGTCATTGAAGGAGTTGCTCAACCAACAACAAAATTGGAGGATGGTACCACGACCCCCAAGCCGTTCAAGGAATACGATGAAAATGACAGGAAGGCTTTCTCTTTAAATGGTAAGGCCTTAAACATTTTACATTGCTCTCTTACCGCCACCGAATATAATCGCATAAGAGGCATACAGTCGGCACATGAAGTTTGGGAAAAATTAGAAACCATCTATGAGGGCACAAAGAAAGTGAAGCAAGCAAGAAAAACAATGCTTGTGAAAGACTTTGAAAATTTCAATATGCATGATGGTGAAAGCATATCAAAAATGGTGGAAAGGCTTGACAACATTGTCAATCCTCTTGTGGCTTTGGAAAGGTCATCTCCGAAGAAGATAAGGTGACTAAAGTCTTAAATGCCCTTCCCGGCTCATGGTCCGAAAAGGTGACGGCAATCACGGAAGCTCAAAATCTTGAGACACTCAAGTTTGATGAGCTCATTGGGAATCTCCTTATTTATGAAGTATATCTCAAGGAGAAGAAAAATTCTCAACCATCCACCTCTAAACCGGGTACGCAAAATATTATTAAAGGCATAACATCTTCTTCTAATAATGTTTATTATGCTAGTGATGAGGATGATGAAGAAACGACGGCTCTTGTTAGAAAATTTGCAAAATTTGTAAACAAAAATAAAGCAAGAAAGCCAAGAGACAATTCTTGCTTCAAATGCGGAAAATCCGGGCACTACATAGCCGATTGCCCAAAATTAGCGGAAGAGGAACAAAAGAAGAAAAAGCCTTTTCCGAAAAAGAAGGCGTTAAATGCGGACGTCAAAACTTGGGATGAATTACTTGAAACAACCGACGAGGAAGGAGAATCCGAACATGGTTTTATGGCTATAGACGATGAAAATACCGAGGTTATAGGGGCTATAACAACAATGGAAGATTCAAAATGGCTCGTGGACAGCGGATGTTCACGCCATATGACCGGAAAGAGAGAACTTTTTACCAACATCAAGCTCCAAGAAGAGGGTATGGTCATGTTCGGCAATGGCAAAGGAATAATTCTTGGAAATGGAGAAATTGGTAACTATTCTTTCTCTCTTAGTAATGTTCTTTTAGTTGAAGGGCTTAAGTTCAATTTGATAAATTTTAGCCAACTTTGTGATTCAAATTATAATGTTGTTTTCAATAAAGAAAAATGCCTTATTTCCAAAAATGATAAAATTATTTGTGAAGCAATTAGAAAATGCAATCTTTACAAAATTTGTACAAGTGATTTGGTTAGTCAAAATGTTTCTTGTCTTATCGCCAATAATGATTTAACTAGTTTATGGCATAGGGGACTTGGACATGTTGGATACAAAAATTTGCAAACTATTTACAAAAACCAACATGTAAAAGGACTACCCAAATGAATTTTGAAAATCTTGGCTTATGTGACACTTGTCAAATGAACAAATTAGTTAAGAGTAGTTTTAAGCCTAAAAATGAAATTTCCACTACCAAACCCCTATGTGATATTGGTACGGTAAGTCTAAGTGGAAAACATTACACTTTTGTTATAGTTGATGATTTTTCTAGATATACTTGGGCTCTATTTCTTACAAATAAAAGCGATGCCGTTTATGAGTTTGTTAAGTTGTGTAGACTCATTGAAAATGAAAAGGAAGATACTATTAAGTCCATTCGAAGTGATCGAGGTGGAGAATTTGACGACGAATTTAGAGTCTTTTGTGAAACCAAGGGATATAGTCATAATTTTTCGGCTCCAAGGACACCTCAACAAAATGGAGTAGCCGAAAAGAAGAACCGGACACTTCAAGAAATGAGTCGGTCCATGCTCAATGAATTTTCACTTCCAAAATATTTTTGGGCCGAAGCCGTAAGTACCGCTTGCTATGTAATTAATCGAGTTTATATTCGTCCTCACCATATGAACTTTGGAAAGGAAGAACTCCAAATATTAGTTATTTCAAAATATTTGGATGTAAATGTTTTATTTTGAATACTAAGGATCAATTAGACAAACTTGATCCTAAGGCCGATGAAGGAATATTTATGGGGTATTCAACCAAGAGCAAAGCATATCGGGTTTACAATAAGACTAGTGGGGTTGTTGAAGAATCCATCCATGTCAAATTCAATGAAGCTTCGGGTGTTGAAAGGATACCCAATGATGAAAGTGATGAAGAGGATAGTATTGAACCCATTGTTCAAGATGAAACTCAAAATGATCAACCTTCAAGCTCAAGTGTTCCTCAAGAAGATAAAGGTGATACTTCGAATCTTCCCGTAGCATTGAAATTTAAGGGAGATCACCCAAAAGATCTTATTATTGGTGATCCCCTTGATAAAGTAATGACTCGAGGAAAATTTGCCGAGAAAGATCTTATATCTCAAAAAGAGCCTAAAAATGCTAAGGAAGCCATTGAAGATGAGGATTGGTTTTTAGAAATGCAAGAGGAGTTGAATCAATTTGAAAGGAATGATGTATGGGAATTAGTACCTTGTCCTCCATCTCAAACCATTATTGGAACAAAATGGGTATTTGAACAAGCTCGATGACCAAGGCAATATTGTTCGAAACAAAGCAAGGTTAGTAGCTCAAGGTTATTGTCAAGAAGAAGGTATTGATTATGATGAAACATTTGCACCGTAGCACGTTTAGAAGCTATTCATATTTTACTTGCCTATTCTTGTTTTAAAATTTCAAGCTTTACCAAATGGATGTAAAATCTGCATTTTTAAATGGTATTATTCAAGAAGAAGTCTATGTAAAACAACCTCCGGGGTTTGAAAATTTTTCTAGGCCTAATGATGTTTATAGACTTAAAAGGCCTTATATGGTTTGAAACAAGCACCCGTGCATGGTATGATAGACTTAGCTCTTTTCTTTTGCAAAATGGTTTTACAAGAGGTAAAGTTGACACTACTCTCTTTGTTTTCGAAAAAGGGCAAGATTGCTTATTAGTGCAAATTTATGTTGATGATATTATTTTTGGTGCTACTAATGAATCCTTGTGGAAGAAATTTTCTAAGTTAATGCAAGGTGAATTTGAAATGAGCATGATGGGGGAGCTCAACTTCTTTCTTGGACTTCAAATTAAGCAATGTCAAGAAGGAATTTATATTTGTCAATCAAAATATACAAAGGAGCTTTTGAAGAAATTTGGCATTGAAGAAGGAAGAACCGTCTCTACCCCAATGGCAACAAACGTCAAAATTGACAAAGATGAAAAAGGCAAGTCGGTTGATGAATCCAAATATCGAGGTATGATTGGTAGTTTACTTTATTTAACCGCAAGTAGACCGAACATTCTTCATGCCGTATGCCTATGTGCTCGTTTTCAAAGCAATCCCAAAGAATCTCATATGAGTGCCGTTAAAAGGATTTTTCGATATTTAAAAGGCACTATTCAATATGGTTTATTCTATCCAAAGAATGAAAAATTTTCTCTTAAAGGATATAGTGATTCGGATTATGCGGGAAATATTGATGATCGGAAAAGTACTTCCGGATCATGTCAATTTTTAGGCGATTGCCTAGTTTCTTGGTTTTCAAAGAAGCAAAACTGTGTTTCTCTTTCAACGGTCGAAGCCGAATATATTTCTGCGGCATTTTGTTGTACACAACTCCTTTGGATGAAATAAACCTTAGCGAATAATAAATGTTCTTTTGACAGTGTTCCTATCTTTTGTGATAATATATCCGCTATAAACATTGCTCAAAACCCGGTTCATCATAACCGTACTAAACATATTGAGATTCGACATCATTTTCTAAGGGATTGTGTTTCAAAACGAAAAATTGAGATATCTTTTGTACCATCTCAAGATCAATTAGCGGACATTTTTACAAAACCGCTATCTTCCGAGACTTTTGCTTCGATACGAGCTCGGTTAGGCATAATGCATATTGAATGAGGCTTACGCTTGCATTTTGCATGTCTTTAAAACTTAGGGGCGAAAAAAATCAGATTTTTGGTTGAAAATTCGGATTTTGGAAAAACTGACAGATAGTGGGCTGAAAGGGTTGAGGGCAACCGTTGCCCTCAACGTCGAATCGGTCGCCCTAAGCATAAAATTGATTAAAACCGTTCGTCTTCAAAGATTCTTCATTTTAACTTATTTTGGCCATTTTTCGTCCCCTTTGCAAATTTCACACACAATTCACCTAAAATGATTTCTTTCATGTATATTCTATATTTTTGGGTTTATAATACGAATATATCATCTGTATTACTCGACTTCTCCGATTAGATGGTAAGAATTTCTTCTTTTAATCTCAATAGGGTTGAACCCTTGAGAATGTACTTGTATCTTGATATATTGTTGAAATTCCTGTATTAATATGTTGTTTATGATGATTGATGATGAATGTATATTGTGGTATTGAAATTGGTGATGAATTTTTTTGGGTTAAACGAATCTCAAAGGCGTTATATTACTCTTGTTTTACTCGACGCACGCCAAGTGTTCGACAAAATGTTTCAATGAAAAATTCATCACCTACATGAGTCTCTCGATTTGAAAAGTCTTATAATTTATAGAGATCATGTTTTATCAATCAAATGAGCTTTTGCAAATCAATTGATCAACTTTTCTCTTTCATTTGGAATTTAAGCTTCAATTTTCAAAAAGCTCGATAAATCGATAAATTTGCGCACTTTGATATGAATATATGATGTTTTTATCGTGCTAACATTCTTTTTGATGATTCCAAAGGGTGAGAAACAGGAAAAACGCTCATACGCTCAAAGAAGCGAAAATAAGCTTGCAAGAAAAGCTATAAGCTAGGGCTCTTAAAAGCCATAAGCTGTGAATATTGCTTAGTCCATTTGATGTATTGTGGACTTTTATGCTTGACTAATGATGTTTTGTGACAGGGGGAGCTTATAAGCTCATGGAATTCAATCTTAAGTTGTGAAAGCTAAGCTTTTAGCTTTTAGTTATTCTTTGGTATACTTGTTCTTGATATGCATATTGATAGGGAGAGCTTGTGCAAAAATGATTTTGAAAAATCTTTGCTCCTATCCTTGTGTGCTTGTACTTATGATGAATCTTGCTTGTAATTGATTGTTATTTTAAGACCGGAAAATTTGTTTTGTTTTAAAATCGACCTTCTAAAATTGTTTTGGTTTGTAATCATCAAAAAGGGGGAGTTTGTTAGATAAATGTTTTTATCAAGATTTTGATGATTTTGTTTTAATAAGTTTTTATACCAAAACAATGTTTTTATATGTTGTCCAAATACTCCTAAATGATTTAAAATGTTTTTACTAATTTTTGGAGTATTTCTTAGAGCTTTTAATTTGATTAAAATTGGACAACACTTTTGATGATTTTGTTTATATTGGTTTTTACACCAAAACTATGTTTATAAATGTTGTCCAAATACTCCCAAATGATTTAAAATATTTTTATTAATTTTTTGGAGTATTTCTTGAAGTTTATTTTTGAAAAAATCGGACAACACTTCAAATTGAGGTCGACCAGGTTGCCCAAATGGTCGAATTGCACCAAGAAAAGAAAACACGAAACAAAACATGCAGGACTTGAAAAAGAGGGAGGGGGACGGTCAGGAAGGGCCGACTCGGTCGCACTGGGCGACCGGTCGACCCCCGACCGTCGCACCCCGCAACCCCTACCTGGATCGCACTATTTTTTTCAAACGGTCGAAATCTTCAACAGGCAACCGTCGCCTTCTATGATATTTTGTGACAACAAAATGATGTCATTTGAATTCTTTGACAACAAGATTTACTTTTCAATTTTGTACAATATTTCTACATCTTGTGATCTTCTTTTTGTAGACAAAAGTGAAGATAGAGGAGCCTATGTTGGGAGCCTATGTTGGTGAAGCTTCCCTATAAATAGAGGATGAATTGAAGACACAACACACAACACACACAAGCAAAATACACAACAAGATATCTCCAAATTGTTCAAGCTTTCATTTTTACATTCTTGTTGTAATTGCCTAAGTCTTTCACTTGCACATCTTTGAGGTCTAGGCTTTTTTTATTCTTGATTACACTTGCACTCAATCTTTGTATTGGTTTCATAGAGTTGTAATCTTGAATTTTGTCCATCATTCAACACAAGACATCCTTGTGAGTATTCTTGTGGTAAGAATACACTTGGGTGATTTAGGTGATAGGTGTTTGAAGAGTGTGGTACTCTTCAAAGGTGGTGAAGGGAGATTGTGGTAATCTCCTTGAAGGTGTTGTAAGAGGATTGTGGTGATCCTCAAGGTGTTGTATTAATTGTGGTAATTAATAATTTTTTTTTTCTTTTTGAAATCCATCCCTGAGATATCTTGGGGTGGTAGAGGATTAGGCCCTAGGTGGGTTGAACCTCTTTAAATCAACGAGTGTTGTTTAATTTCCGCATTTACATTCTTGTCATTTACTTGTTGATTCGAAAAAGAGGGTGATTTGCGAAAAATCGGGATAATCTATTCACCCCCTCTAGATTATCGTAGCCACTTGACTAACAATACTTCCATGTGCCATGTCTTAAAGTGTTCGAGCCCCGAAGCGTGTAAAAGGAATAAACGAATAGGAAACATCGCACCTCGTGTCGAATCGAAAAGTCTGAACATTTATTTAACTCGAGGAAATATCAACATCAAGGATCGCAACAAGACAAACCAACGAACACAAGTGACTTTTGAAAATCAGCCTATCTCTTCAACGGGCAGATTTTTGAAAGTTCACTATAAAAGGCTGAGGAAAAGGTTACCTTGCATACACGAGCATTCAATAAATCATTCATATCAGAACTGCAATAAATTCTCAAGTTATTCAAGCAAAATCCTCAAGCCTAACTCTCGAAGGAAATCAATCCAACACCAAGCTGTGAAGGAAAGACAACTTCAAACTGTTGAAGAGGAAATTTTTGTAGAATCAAAAGGGGTCTACATTCCAAGGAGGATTGTAGAAAGGTTCAAGGTCAAACCAGTCTCAAGTTGTTGGAGGGCTTCGTGATCAAATCCAAGAAGCTTGAGCAAGTGAGCTGAAGTAGCAAGGCAGCTGCCTTGTGAAGAAGCTGAGTCGGACGAGAAGCCAGTTGTGTGACCAAGGCATCTCCATACTGAGTCCCAAAGGATCAAGTCAGCTGTGTGATCAAGAATTGTATCTGGACTGATAACCACTTTGTACTCTGATCAATACTTAGTTGATTCCTCCAGGCGTTGGAGAAGAGAGGAGTAGAAGAATTACCCCATCTTCGAACCTCTATAAAAACTATTGTGTCATTTATATTTCAACATTTTTATTTCTGCATATTACTTTATATCTGCTGATAATTTGCTATCCAACTGATAATTAACAAAGTGCTAAAACCAAATGTTAAAACAAACTTAAACCAAATTCAAGGGTGTTAAGTCTTCCGCTGAAAATCTTATCACAGTCAAGTTAAGGTTTAGACTAAACAGTGAAGTTATTCTATCAACACTCAATCGAAGTCCGTTGAGTGGCTAACTCTATTTGGTTAACTAACTTAGATGTCCCTCACGGACTTAGCTGTGTATTTAACTCTGTATTATTTTAAAAGGACTAAAATCGAAAAGTTGGTAAGGTTTATTCAACCCCCCCTTCTAAACCTTACTCTCACCCATTGAGACCTACAAGTGGTATCAGAGCGGTTGGTTCATTGAACCTTCTGCACTGGTTACTGAACTAGATCTCCAATCCCTCAAAGAAGTTTTTAACACTTGTTCTTTCAAAAGCAATTTTGTTTTGCAAGGTTATTATCATTGAAGCAAATTTGACACGCATTCCTATATTCACCATTGAAGAATTTGATGACTGGAAAATACGTATGCAGGCTCACTTATCAGCTTTACATGATGAGATGTGGATAGTGATAGAGGATGGGCCACTGCAAATAATGAAGGTGAACACACAAGGAAGGAGAGCGGTTTGAAACAAGGAGAAGAGGTGCCGCCCTAGACGACTATGGTTGAAAACCAAGAGTTGAATGGACAAATGATGACGAGAAAAAGATAAAACCTAGACAATGTGGCCAAGGATATACTTTACAAGACTTTGGACAATGCCATGTTCAACAAAATCAAATCTTGCAAGATAGCCAAACAAATCTGGGATAAGTTAACTTTAATTTGTGAAGGATCAAAGCAAATTAAAGAAAACAAATTATCTGTTGTAGTTCAAAAATTTGAAAACTTTAAAATGCTTGCAGGTGAAACAATGGATCAGCTGGATGCTAGATTCACTGAAATTACAAATGAGCTCTCAGCACTTGGGAAGGAATACACACAGAAGGAGATGTGTATGAAGATTCTAAGAAGTCTCCCAGCTGAATGGGAAATGAAAACCATGGCTCTAAGGCACTCGATGGAAACAAAGAGCTGAAGGCTGAAAATGCCAAACTAATCGCAGAAATAACTACTATAGGAAATAGGGAAAATGATCTCAAAAATGTGATTGCTTCATTCACTAAGGCATCTAAATCATTGGATGACCTTATTATTAGCCAAAAAGAATGTGGAGATAAATAGGATTCAAGTCCTTTGTGCACAATCAAACTCCCAAAGTGATCTTGGAAAAAGGATCTTCAAGTAATGAAGCATCTCAAAAACCCAAGACACCAAATGTTACACCCACATTCACTCCAAAGCACAACCACAAACAAACTGACCTTGGTTATAAAGGAAAAGAAAAACAATCAGTTGAGTCTGCTGAGAGGACAGTTGAGGAGAAATCCAGCATAGTGCCTCAGCAAACTCCAAACAAGAAATACTCTGTGAAGAAGAAACAGAGCTACCAGAAACCCCAGAAGTTCTATCAAATGAACACATATGATGGGAATGGTAGAAATGACCCAAGCCAAGCTGATTGGAATAATGTAAAATATCAGCAAAGACCTATGGAATATATGCCAAAATGGCAACGACCTAGAACTCAACAAAGGTCATTCCAAAGGCAAAAGAGCTATCATCAGCACACATATGCACCCAAGCACTACACTCACAAATATCACAACTACCCAAAGAAGGCAATTGCTAAAACTCACACACATGCATACAGCAAAAGAGACAGTTGTATGAACCTAAAGCTCCCAAGCAATTTACCAAAGTGAATTATGATTATGGCACAGATAGATGACAACCTCTTAGAGTTAAATCATTTGGCTATAGGTTGGTTGGATCATCTTACAATACTAACCCCTCAGGATCCAGACAAGTATGGGTACCTAAAAACTAATTTCCTTGGTTTGCAAGTTCAAGGAACAATCGAGTGCCAAGGAACCCGATACATGGATAATGGCTGTTCGCATATTATGACGTAAAAACAAGAAAAATCTATCAAAGTTCAAGGACATTAGAGGCGCAAAAGTCATATTTGGAGAAAATGAACGACACCAGGCCACATTGGATATGCGGTTGGACAACATGGATGCAAATCTTATAGCCGATTTGCATGGGATATTGATTAGAATCAGGGAATGGTGTCAACAACAGCGTACAATGCGACTCGAACAAGTCAGATATTTCAAGGCATTGTACAACAAAATATTGATCTGGAGCGCTGATAATGCTGACTTGAAGAGGAGGATGCAAGAAAATATTGATAGAATGCATGCCTTCCACACCACTGAAATGGAACTGCTGCGAGTATTTCATCGAAAAGAACTTATGTGCGTAGAGGAGAATATGAATGAAAAGTTCACCTTCTTCTTATGGCTGAAATGAAGGTGGCAGCTTAATCCAAAACCACTCGCTCGAGTTTCGTGACAAAGATACTCCGCAGCAGACTCGAAGCAAAACTCAGCTATCAATCACCTAGATTTCATGCTTGCTGGCATGTTCCCAGGGGTTCCTCTCTCCTTTGATGATGCCAAAAAGGGGGAAGAGGAATACATGAAGATGTTGAAAGGGTCAGCAGTTGAAAAAGAGAAGGATACAACTGTTGAGAAGAAGAAAACAGTTGAAGAAAAGGGAAAAGTAGTTGACGGGGAAGGTTCAAAAGATATGACTCTAATGTTTGCTGAAACCCCTCAACATGACCTTGTCACAGCTGACATAATCAGCAAACTTCCAGTAACTCTGACGCTCCAACACTCTGCTGTGCCCATGTCTTATAAGAAGAAACTAGTAGAAGCAGAGATGGAGGATTTCAACAAAAGAACGGATGTCCGTGTTGAAAAGATGTTAGAACAATTCGGAGGCATTCTGGCAGGAAAAGATACAGATGCCATTTCAGACATCGGAAACGAGCCTAGATCAGTTGATAAATTCAAAACGCTCGAATCCGAGGGATATTTTGAGAACATGTCCATGGCCCAAGCCTGGGACTTGTATTGGGAAAAAGGCCTCAAGCTGTTCGAAGAAGCTGACAGGCAGCAGACTACTATCAGTCACTCAGCTGGTCACTCTGTTGGAAAGAAGAAGGCTCCAAAGACAATACACGCCGGAGGAAGAGAAGAAGAAGCGATGATGGAAGAAGAGGTTTGAGACCCGCACTCTACCCAAAAACATTGAATACATAGATCCACGGAAGAAATGAGGATCTATCGATATGATGCCATAGCAAATCTGGAAGTGGAGAGGAAAAATGCTGAGTATGTTAAGAGAATCGAAGAAGAAAATAGAAGACAAACTCAGCCGTGGGAAGAAAGGCAAGAAAGAAGGAGAAAAGACGAAGCTGCTAGAAGAGCTTACGAGAAAAAGAAGGTAGCTGAAGATGAAAAGAAGAAAAAAAGAGCAGAGGACGACATAGCTGAAGATGAAAGAATGAGGCAGGGAAGACGATGAAGTGTTGCTGTCCACCCCTTCATGTATTTTACTAATTGTAAATACATATGTATGTAAGTCTTCTGTACGATGAATAAAAATTGTGCAATTCCTATATTCGCGTAGATATAGTCTGCTATGTTTGCTATGATACACATTGTAAACAGCTTGTAAAGGACAAAAATGTTATGGTCAATAAAAAAATTGATTCTACGCATACATTCTCTATTTCTACTTTGTCTGTATATATTTTGATGCTTACATTTTGTATGTATATATTTCAAGTTTTGGCATCATCAAAAAGGGGGAAATTGTTGGGAAATTTATTATTTAGATTTTGATGAATGCCATGTAAAACTTAGACCAGAAAGTTGGCACCCCATTTTTCTTGTAATTTGCATTGTAATAGATAGGGCTGTTCGAGCTGAGTCAAGTCAGCTCTGCCTGGATATACAAGAAGTCAATCAAGATCAAAATGATGACTCAGCTGTGGAACAACTGAGTATGGCAAGAAGGAGAAGTCAAGAACTCGACTGAAGGAGTATCAACTGGGATTCAGCTGTGTGAAGGGTCAGTCAAGTCAACTCAAGAAGCCAAGTCTCAAGTTGAAGTGACAGATGAGTCATCCATTGATTGGAAGCAAACTCGAAGTCACCTGGGGAAGTTAGAAGAACTGCAGTCAAGTCAAGAAAACTGAAAAGAATCCGTTGCACAGAAGTCAAGAATATTACCTAAACAAATAATACTTCTATGCTGCCATGTCTTAAAGTGTTCAGTCCCAGAAGCGTGCAAAAGGAAATAACCAATATGATACACTGCACCTCGTGTCAGACTCTGAAAAGCTGAATATTTATTTAATACGAGGAAATGTCAACATCAAGGATTGCAACAAGACAAGTCAACGAACACAAGTGACTTTTGAAAATCAACCTATCTCTTCAACGGGCAGATTTTTGAAAGTTCACTATAAAAGGCTGAGGAATCACTTTGAGAAAAGGTTACCTTGCATACCTGAGCATTCAATCAATCATTCATACTGTAACCTGCAATAAATCCTCAAGTTATTCAAGCAAAACCCTCAAGCCTAACTCTCGAAGGAAATCAATCCAACACCAAGCTGTGAAGGAAAGACAACTTCAAACTGTTGAAGAGGAAATTTTATGTAGAATCAAAAGGGGTCTATATTCCAAGAAGGATTGTAGAAAGTTATTGGAGGGCTTCGTGATCAAATCCAAGAAGCTTGAGCAAGTGAGTCAAGTAGCAAGGCAACGCCTGTGAAGAAGTTTCGAGTCGGACGAGAAGCAGTTTGTGTGACCAAGGCATCTCTAGATCGAGTCCCAAAGGATCAAGTCGGTGTGTGATCAAGACTTGTATCCGGATGATAACCATTTTGTACTCTGATCAATACTTAGTGGATTCCTCCAGGAGTTTGAGAAGAGAGGAGTAGAAGAATTACCCCATCTTCGAACATCTTTAAAAACATATTGTGTCATTTACATTTCAGCATTTTTATTTCTGCACATTACTTTATATCTGCTGATAATTTGCTATCCAACTGATAATTAACATAGTGCTAAAACCAAGTGTTAAAACAAACTTAAACCAAATTAAAGGGTGTTAAGTCTTCCGCTGAAAATCTTATCACAGCCGAGTTAAGGTTTAGACTAAACAACTGAGTTATTCTATCAACAACTCAATCGAGTCTGTTGAATGGCTAACTCTGCTGGTTAACTAACTTAGCTGTCCCTCAAGGACTTAGCTGTGTATTTAACTCTGTATTATTTTAAAAGGACTTAAATCAAAAAATTGGTAAGGTTTATTCAACCCCCCCTTCTAAACCTTACTCTCACCCCTTGGGACCTACACTTCGGGTATTGAAAGGATACCCAATGATGAAAGTGATGAAGAGGATAGTGTTTAACCCTTGTTCAAGATGATGCTCAAAATGATCAACCTTCAAGCTCAAATATTCCTCAAGAAGACAAAGGTGATACTTCGGATCTTCCCGTAGCATTGAAATTTAAGGGAGATCACCCAAAAGATCTTATTATTGGTGATCCCTTGATAATGTAATTGTTGGAAAATTAATTTTTAGATTTTGATGAATGCCATGTAAAACTTAGAATAGAAAGTTGGCACCCTATTTTCCTTGTAATATGCATTGTAATAGATAGGGCTGGTCGAGCTGAGTTAAGTCAGCTATGCCTAAAAATGCAATAAGTCAACTAGAGACTAGAAGGAAGACTCAGCTGTGAGGCCACTGAGTGTAGTAAGGAAGAAAAGATAGGAACTCGACTGAAGGTGCAACTGAGATGCAGCTGAGCAAAGTGTCAGTCAAGTCAACTCAAGATAGCCAAGTCTCAAGTTGATGTGACAGATGAGTCATCCAATGATTGGAAGCTGACTTGAAGTCATCTGGGGAAATCAAGGAATTGCAGTCAAGTCGAGACAACTGAAAGAGATCCGTTGCACAGAAGTCAAGAAATTTACTTAAACAAGTAATACTCCCATACTGCCTTTCTTAAAGTGCTCAGTCCCAGAAGCATGCAAAAGGAATAAACCAATGGGAAGCACTACACCTGTGTCAGAACTCTGAAAAGCTGAAGACTCATTCAATACGAGGAAATGTCAATTCCAAGGACTGCAATAAGACAAGCAAACGACCACAAGTGTCTTTTGGAAATTAACCTATCCCTTCAAATGGGCAAATTTTCAAAAGAACACTATAAAAGGCCTGAGGAATCACCTTGAGAAAAGGTAACCTTGATTACCCGAGAAAACCATTACAAGCAAGAAAGCAATATCAGAACCTAAAATATTCTCAAGTCATTTAAGCTCAATCCTCAAGCCTACATTACGAAGGAAATCAATCCAACACTCACCTGTGAAGGAAAGACGACTTCAATCAGTTGAAGAGGAAACATTTGAAGAATCAAGGGGTCTACGTTCTACAAAAGATTGTAGAAAGGTTCAAGGTCGAACCAGTCTCAAGTTTTTGGAGGGCTTCGTGATCAAATCCAAGAAGCTTAAGCAAGTGGGTCAGTAGTAGCAAGGCAGCTACCCTGTGAAGGTTTCGAGTCGCACGAGAACTCACTTTGTGTGACCAAGGCATCTCCGGATCGAGTCCCAAAGGATCAAGTCTGCTGTGTGATCAAGACTTGCATCTGGACTGATAACCACTTTGTACATTGATCAATACTTAGTGGATTCCTCCAGGAGTTGGAGAAGAGAGGAGTAGAAGAATTACCCCATCTTCGAACCTCTATAAAAACTATTGTGTCATTTACATTTCAAAGATTTTTATTTCGCACATTACTTTATATCTCACGATAATTTGCTATCCAACCGATAATTAACATAGTGCTAAAACCAAGTGTTAAAACAAACTTAAACCAAATTCAAGGGTGTTAAGTCTTCCAATGAAAATCTTATCACAAGTTAAGTTAAGGTTTAGACTAAACAACTGAGTTATTCTATCAACAACTCAATCGAGTCTGTTGAATGGCTAACTGTGCTGGTTAACTAACTTAGCTGTCCCTCAAGGACTTAGCTGTGTATTTAACTCTGTATTATTTTAAAAGGACTTAAATCAAAAAATTGGTAAGGTTTATTCAACCCCCCTTTCTAAACCTTACTCTCACCCCTTGGGACCTACACTTCGGGTATAGAAAGGATACCCAATGATGAAAGTGATGAAGAGGATAGTGTTTAACCCATTGTTCAATATGATGCTCAAAATGATCAACCTTCAAGCTCAAATATTCCTCAAGAAGACAAAGGTGATACTTCGGATCTTCCCGTAGCATTGAAATTTAAGGGAGATCACCCAAAAGATCTTATTATTGGTGATCCCTTGATAAAGTAATTGTTGGGAAATTAATTTTTAGATTTTGATGAATGCCATGTAAAACTTAGAATAGAAAGTTGGCACCCCATTTTCCTTGTAATATGCATTGTAATAGATAAAAATTGGTCGAAATGAGTTAAGTCAGCTATGCCTAAAAATGCAAGAAGTCAACTAGAGACTAGAAGGAAGACTCAGCTGTGAGGCAACTGATTGTAGTAAGGAAGAAAAGATAGGAACTCGACTGAAGTTGCAACTGAGATGCAGCTGAGCAAAGTGTCAGTCAAGTCAACTCAAGATAGCCAAGTCTCAAGTTGATGTGTGAGATAAGTCATCCAATGATTGGAAGGTCGACTCAAGTCATCCGGGGAAATCAAGGAATTGCGGTCAAGTCGAGACAATCGAAAGAGATCCGTTGTACGTAAGTCAAGAAATTTACTTAAACAAGTAATACTCCCATATCGCCTTTCTTAAAGTGCTCGACCCCCTTAATCATGCAAAAGGAATAAACCAATGGGAAGCACTACACCTGTGTCAGAACTCTGAAAAGCTGAAGACTCATTCAATACGAGGAAATGTCAATTCCAAGGACTGCAATAAGACAAGCAAACGACCACAAGTGTCTTTTGGAAATTAACCTATCTCTTCAGCGGGCAAATTTTCAAAAGAACACTATAAAAGGCTGAGGAATCACCTTGAGAAAAGGTAACCTTGATTAACTGAGAAAACCATTACAAGCAAGAAAGCAATATCTGTAACCTAAAATATTCTCAAGTCATTTAAGCTCAATCCTCAAGCCTACATTACGAAGGAAATCAATCCAACACTCACCTGTGAAGGAAAGACGACTTCAATCAGTTGAAGAGGAAACATTTGAAGAATCAAGGGGTTTACGTTCTACAAAGTATTGTAGAAAGGTTCAAGGTCGAACCAGTCTCAAGTTTTTGGAGGGCTTCGTGATCAAATCCAAGAAGCTTAAGCAAGTGGGCTGTAGTAGCAAGGCAGCTGCCCTATGAAGAAGAAGCTCGAGTCGTCACGAGAACCTTGTGTGTGTGACCAAGGCATCTCCAGACTGAGTCCCAAAGGATCAAGTCTGCTGTGTGATCAAGACTTGCATCTGGACTAATAACCACTTTGTACATTGATCAATACTTAGTGGATTCCTCCAGGAGTTGGAGAAGAGAGGAGTAGAAGAATTACCCCATATTCGAACCTCTATAAAATTTATCATATCATTTACATTTCAACACTTTAATTACTGCATATTATTTTGATATCTGCTGATAAATTTGTTGTCTATCTGATAATTAACAAAGTGCTATAATCAAGTATTAAAACAAACTTAAACCAAAATTCAAGGGTGTTAAGTCTTCCGCTGAAAACATATCACAGTCGAGTTAAGTTTTAGTCAAAATGGCTGAGTTATTCTATCAACAGCTCTTTCGAGTCTGTTGAGTGGCTAACTCTGCTGATTAACTAACTTAGATGTCCACCAAGGGCTTAGCAGTGAAATACTAACTCGAAACTTTTTAAAAGGACTAAATTGAAAAGTTGGTAAGGCTTATTCAACCCCCCCTTCTAAACCTTACACTCACACCCGTTGGGACATACAAGTGGTATCAGAGCGGTTGGTTCATTGAGCCTTCTGCACTGGTTACTGAACTAGATCTCCAATCTTTCAAAGCTTGCTTTAGCACTTGATCTTTCAAAACTCTTTTATTCAAAGTTATTATTATCATGGAAGCAAATTTGACACGCATCCCTATGTTCACTATTGAGGAATTTGATGATTGAAAATTCGTATGTGCTCATCTATCAAGATTACATGATGAAATGTGGATAGTAATAGAAGATGGGCCACCGCAAATTTTAAAAATGAACACAATCGCAGGAGGAGTAGGCTGCTGCGGTGAAGGAGAAGATGATGTTGCTCCCCGGAGCTTTGGTTGAAAACCAAGAGTGAATGGACAAATGATGAGAAAAAATATAACTTGGACAACGTGGCCAAGGACATTCTTTACAAAACTCGGACAAAGCCATGTTCAACAAAGTCAAATCATGCAAGACCGCAAAAGAAATCTGGGATAAGCTAACCCTGATTTGTGAAGGCTATGAGTAAATCAAGGAAAATAAACTATCTGTTGCTGTACAAAAATTTGAAAACTTTAAGATGCTTGCAGGAGAAACCTTGGATCAGTTGGATGCTAGATTCACTGAAATTACCAATGAACTGTAAGCACTTGGGAAAGAATATACACAGAAAGAGATGTGTATGAAAATTCTAAGAAGTCTCCCAGCTTAGTGGGAAATGAAAGTCATGGCCTTGAGACATTCCATGGATCTATCAAAAACATCCAACCATGAGTTATTCTCGGATCTCAAAGCCTATGAATTTGAGCTGAGAAGAAAAGATCAAGAAGAGACAGCTGTGCCCAAAACAACTGCTCTAATAGTCAAGGATTGGAAGAGAGCTGAAGTCAAAGAAGTCATTGACCAAGAAGAGATTGCCGTGATGGTTAAAAGGTTCAACAAATTCTTCAACAAGAACTACAAAAGAGGCAAAGGTGAATCTTCCAGAAGACACTCAGCTCCCTCCAAGTCAAGGGAAGATAGGCCACCCAAGAGACAAGAGCATCAAAAGATCGAATACCAAAGAACTGATAATCCAATGATGGAAAGAACTGATCAAAAGGTTGAAAATCTATGCTGGAACTGCAGGCAACCCGGTCACTATGCCATTGATTGTCCATATCCTGTAGTCAACAAATACAGGAATGAAGAGGAAAGAAGACAAGAGAAGAAAAAGGCCATGTTGGCTGCAGAGACTGCTGATACAGCCAAGTCAAAAGACACAGCAGACTCGGAGAGTAGTGAAGCTGACTACTCAAGTGACTCTGAAGAAGAAGCCTTGATCTGTCTAATGGCCAAAGAACAAGACCAACATGACCAAGAAGATGAGGTACACTCCAACTCATCACACTCAGATTCTAGTGACAGTGATTGTGACACACACACTTCATCACCCACTGATCTTTATGATTCATCAGGCAAAATGATGAAAGACTTTGAACATATTAAATCCTCACACACACTACTAAATGAGGAAAATAGCCTACTCAAAAGCCAAAACTCACAGCTGACTAAGGAGATGAGTACTCTAAGTCACATAGCTGATGAGAATAAAGAGCTAAAAGCTGAAAATGTTAAGTTAATAGCAGAGATATCTGCCACAAAAAAGGGGAAAATGACCTCAAAAATATGATTGCCTCATTCACTAAGGCATCAAAATCTTTGGATGATCTTATTATGAGCCAAAGAGAATGTGGAGATAAGACATGCTTAGGATTTAATTCCTCTATGCCAAGTCAAGTTCCAAAAGTGATTTTGGAAAAAGGATCTTCAAGTAATGAAGCATCTCAAAAATCCAAAACTCCAAATGGTGCACACACATTCATTCCAAAGCACAACCACAAGCAAACTGGCCTTGGTTATAAAGGAAAAGGAAAATGACCATTTGAGTATCTTTGAAAGGATACCGAGAAGAAATCCGGCCGAGTTCCTCAAGCAAACTCCAAATAGAAGTAATCTGTAAAGAAGAAACAGAGCTACCAAAAGCCCCAGAAATTCTATAAAAGGAACACATATGATGGGAATGGTAGAAATTATCCAAGCCAAGCTAAATGGAATAATGTGAACTATTAGCAAAGATCTATGGAATATAAGCCTAAATGGCAAAGGCCTAGAACTCAACAAAGGCCATTCCAAAGGCAAAAGAACTATTATCAGCACACATATGCACCCAGGCACTATCCTCAGAGATATCACAACTACCCAAACAGAGCAATTGCTAAAACACATGCACAGGCATACGTCTAAAAAAGAAAAAGAGAATTGTATGAACCTAGAACCCCCAAGCAATTTGTCAAAATTAATTATGATTATGGCGATGATAGATGGCAACCTCTTAGAGTCAAATCATTTGGCTATAGGTTGGTTGGATCATCTTACAATACTAACCCCTCAGGACCCAGACAAGTATGGGTACCTAAAACCTAATTTTCTTGATTTCATGTTCAAGGAACAGCTGAGTGCCAAGGAACCTGGTACATGGATAGTGGCTGTTCCAGACATATGACAGGAAACAAGAAAAATCTGTCAAAATTTAAGGAAGTTAGAGGTGCAAAAGTCATATTTGGAGGAAATGAAGCTCCAGGAGAAATAAGAGGCATTTGATCCATCAAGAAAAATGGATTAGAAATTACAGATGTTGCATATGTTGAAGGCCTCAATTTCAACTTACTAAGCATAAGTCAACTCTGTGACAAGGGCTATAATATTGGATTCAATATGGGAGTGTGCCAAATCAAGAACATTGAATCTAATGAACTAGTGCTACAAGGATGTAGACAAAAGAACATGTATGTGGTGGATTGGTCAACTGCAACACCAAGCACTTGTCTACTAGCAAAGAGCACAACCGAATCAAGTTGGCTGTGGCACAAGAAGCTGAGTCACCTGAATTTCAAAACTATTAACAAACTTGCAAGAAGTAATCTTGTAGAAGGACTTCCAGACTCAGTATACAAGAAGGAGAGTGTATGTGATGCATGCCAGATGGGAAAGCAAATCAAATCATCATTCAAAGAAAAGATATGTCCATCTTCAACAAGAATATTGCACCTGTTACATATGGATCTATTTGGTCCAGTTGAACCAGCTAGCATAAGCGGAAAGAAATACACCTTGGTGGTAGTAGATGACTACTCAAGATACACATGGACAATTTTCATGTGTAATAAGAAAGAAACCCTGCAGAAACTACCACAGCTGATGAAGAGAATCCAAAATCAGAAGAGTCAAACCATTATCAAAATAAGATCTGACAGAGGAACTGAGTTTGTCAATGATATAATAACTCAACATTGTATCGAAAATGGTATTGCTCATGAATTATCTCAAAAGAAGGACTCCACAAACATGATGGAGTTGCGAAAGAAGGAACATAACTCTCAAAGAAGCAAAGCAAGGACCATGTTAGTCAAGCAGGTCTGCCTAAAAGATTTTGGGTCAAGAAGTAATAAACACAGCATGCTATACTCAAAATAGATGCATGATAAACAAACAGCTGACAAAGACTCCCTATGAGATTTGGACAGGGAGAAAGCCAAATGTTACATATTTTAAAATATTTGGATGCAAATGCTTCATTCATAACAATGGCAAAGATAATTTAAAGGCTTTTGATGCTAAAGCTGATGAATGTATCTTCTTAGGATACTCAGCTGAAAGCAAAGCCTACAGAGTGCTCAACAAGAGGACAATGGTTACAGAAGAGTCTATTCATGTGGTGTTTGATGAACCCAATGTAAATGGAGAAGACATTGAAGAGTCAGTTGATAAGCTGAATCAGCCAACCATGCAGAAGAGTCCATATGTTGAATCAAGTTTGGAATTATAAACCCGGATGAAGATGAGATAGTTGAGTCAAAGACACGGTATGAAATATGCGGCTAAGTGATGATGAGAGAGTGATCAAAATAACACATTGCAAGACGATGAATCCGCTAACTTACTCCAACCTGATGTAAGGTGGCTGAGAGACCATCCACCAGAACTAATCATTGGAGATGTAAGAGAAGGTGTAAAAACTAGATCCAGAACTCAACAAGAAACAATGTTCACTTGTTTTATCTCACAAATAGATCCAAAAAATGTATCACAAGCATTGGATGACACACATTGGATTCAAGCCATGCAAGAAGAGCTGAATCAGTTTGAAAGGAACAAAGTATGGGAATTGGTTCAAAGACCTACCCATCAAAATGTTATTGGCACTAAATGGGTGTTCAGAAACAAGATGAATGAAGAAGGTTTTGTGGTAAGAAACAAAGCAAGATTTGTAGCCAGAGGGTATTGCCAAGAAGAAAGAATAGATTTTGATGGAACTTTTGCTCTTGTGGCAATATTGGAAGCTATAAGGATGTTTCTTGCCTATGCTGCTCACAAGAACTTCATTGTATATCAAATGGATGTAAAGAGTGCATTCCTTAATGGGTTATTGGAGGAAGAAGTGTATGTTGAACAACCTCCAGGATTTGATCAGAAGACTCTTGGAGATAAAATATACAAACTCAAGAAAGCTTTATATGGATTGAAACAGGCACCAAGAGCATGGTATGATACATTATCACAATTCCGATCGAGAACGGATTCACAAAAGGCAAAGTGGATAGAACCCTCTTTGAGAATTCAAGATGGGAAGAGTATCGCTTGTTCAAATATATATGGATGACATCATCTTTGGATCCACAAACAAAGAGCTGTGTGATAAATTCTCAAATCTCATGCAAAGCAAATTTGAAATGAGCATGATGGGAGAGCTGACATTCTTCCTTAGACTCCAAGTAAAACAGCTGAAGGATGGAACCTTCATAAGTCAGACAAAATACACCAGAGATTTAATGAAGAAATTTGGTATGGAAGAGAAGTCTTCTGTGAAAATACCAATGAATAAATCAGTCAAAATGGATATGGATGCAAATGGCAAGCATGTGGATCAAACAAGATACAGAGTACTTATTGGATCATTGCTCTATCTCACACTAAGTAGGCCAGACATCACCTTTGCTATAGGTGTCTGTGGAAGATTTCAATCTGCTCCAAAGGAAAGCCACATGACTGCAGCTAAGAGAATCTTGAGATATCTGAAAAGAAGTCAAGAAGCTGGCTTATGGTATCCAAAGGAAGGTGGATTCAAACTAATTGGTTATTCAGACTCTGACTATGCTGGATGTAGAGTTGACAGGAAAAGTACCTCAGGCACATGTCAAATGCTTGGAAATAGGCTAATTTCCTGGTTTAGCAAGAAGCAAAATTCAATAGCCACCTCCACACTGGTGCAGAATACATAGCTGCAAAACATTTGTTGTGCTCGTGTCTTATAGATGAGACAAAGTGAGAGACTATGAAGTTGAAGAAAAGGAAATTCCAATTATGTGTGATAACACAAGTGCTATTGCAATCACTCAAAATCCTCGTCTTCGCACTCAAGAACAAAGCACATTGATGTCGGATATCACTTCATAAGAGATCATGTAGAAAGGAAGGACATCACCTTGGAATATATCTCAACCGATAAGCGAAGTTAATGATATATTCACAAAACCATTATGTGAATCAAGATTTGAAGAACTCAAACATGAATTAGGGTTAATCGAAATGAGTTGACACTAAGACTCAAGGAAAGAGATGGAACATGAAAAGAAGAAAAAGAGTCGAACGCTTGAATCAACTAAGTGAATCAGTAGATTAGAGAATCAACTCCATCAAGTTAGGTCGACGAATGAAAGTGCCTCTCGTGCAAAAAAGAAGAAGAGTTAAATCGGCTAAGGAGTAAATCGAAACATTTATGAGCAAAGTGACAAAAACGCAATCGTTTTTACTAAGCGGGAATGTTTTTAAGAATGACATCAAGATAATTATGACGTGTGCGATCAAAAGTCGCATACCAAGCTTATGATTGGATATAAATCTTTGCCGCATTAAATGCGAGAAATTAAATGATGATCGGCGTGCAAAATCGAGCCGTTGATCTTGATCAAATTTAAAAAAAAACACCCGCACGTCCTTTCATAACCCATACATATACCATTTCGTCCGACTTTCTCTCACTTTACCAAAACTGTTCATATCTCTCAAGAGCAAAGAAAACATTTTTACTCTAAAAACCCTACAAATCTTCAAAGCTTATTTTCAAAGTTTCATTCGGTAAATCTTCGAGAAATGGCATCTACGTACGACTTCGTCAAGTTAGGAAAGCAAATCCACACGGGATCTGCTATGGATTTCGAAGGTATGATCAAACAAGGGTCAGACGAAACCCTTGTGAAGAAAATAGCAGAGAAGTTGGAGAAATCAAGACTGAAACCTTTTTTGTCGATGGAGTTTTAGATGAACTACGTGGAGGAGGTCGCACTGTTCTATGTGAAAACTGAAGTTCACAATGAGGGCATCAAGTCCTCTGTTCACGGGAAAAATTTCACCATCACTGCCAAGGATCTGGCAGAACACTGCTTGTTGCCGGCGGAAGGAGTGCTGGAGATTTATGAAGCTGATGTTAACCTGGCTGCTGCTTGGAGAGAAGTAGCCAAGCCTGACTGTGATGCAAATGTTGTCTACACAGCTGATAAGAAGCTGCTAAAGGAGGATTACCACAAGCTGTTAGACATTGTTGCCAAACGCATAGATATCAAGTTTGGGAGCTTTAATCAGCTGTCCAAAACCAAGTTGATCGTGATGGCTGCGATCATGGAGGAGAAGAAGGTGAACTGGTCTGAGTTTGTATACAACATACTCTGCTAGAATATTGGGAATAAATCCTTCAAGGAGGATGGTTCGTTTGGAGGATCTTTGGGATATGGCCTGGTGATTGGCCGGATGATGGAAGTGAAGGGAGTCCCTCTTCGACATGGAAAGGCGTTCCATGTAAATAAGAAAATGTTCCGATCGAACCTTTCTGGAGCACAGAAGAGAGCGTACGCCAAGAGGGCTGATACGAGTGAGGGAGAATCACTGGCCTCGAAGAAACAATCGTCTCCTCCTCTCCCGAGGAAGAAAAGACCGCCCTACAACCGCAAAGAAGATGCCCCCGCAAAGAAAGAAAAGAAACCGCACCGCCCCTACAGCCAAGTCACTCCGCCCCAAAGAAGCCGCAGTGGAGAAGGAATCCCAAATGCCTTCTCCGATTATCAAGAAAATGAGGACTGATAAGCCGAGAAGGCCAGCTCCTCAGAAAAAGACAATAGACCGGCCCCTCACGCCAGGACTCGGAGGAAACCGCATCCGAACCGTAAATTCCTCGGTAAGGACCAAAAGGAAAAGACTCTTCAAGCGGTCAGAGCTTGAGAAAATAGCTGAGTCTGTCACTGAGCTGGAACAGATCGCGGAAACAGCTGGAGAAGTAGAGTCTCCAGAGATTATTGATGCAACTGCCAAGTCTGCCGCCGATCAGCAGAGGCAAGTCAAGACCCAGTGTGGACAGACAATCTGAAGAACAAGGAGCAACTGAGACTCTCTCGGCCGATAGACTATATCTCCACTGCACATCGATTTCGAAAGAGTTGAGCAAGAGAGTATGTTGCCTTCTACTTAAAAAAGGAAGGGCGACAGGAGATGATGATAAAGAAGATGATGATGTGATGATCCTATCCCCACCTTATCCAGACTGAGTCCCAAAGGATCAAGTCTTTGTGTGATCAAGACTTGCATCCGGACTAATAACCACTTTGTACATTGATCAATACTTAGTGGATTCCTCCAGGAGTTGGAGAAGAGAGAGTAGAAGAATTACCCCATATTCGAACCTCTATAAAATTTATCATATCATTTACATTTCAACACTTTAATTATCGCATATTATTTTGATATCTCATTTGATAAATTTGTTGTCTATCCGATAATTAACAAAGTGCTATAATCAAGTATTAAAACAAACTTAAACCAAAATTCAAGGGTGTTAAGTCTTCCAATGAAAACATATCACAATCGAGTTAAGTTTTAGTCAAAATGGCTGAGTTATTCTATCAACACTCTTTCGAAGTCCGTTGAGTGGCTAACTCACGATTAACTAACTTAGATGTCCACCAAGGGCTTAGCAAAAGTGAAATACTAACTCGAAACTTTTTAAAAGGACTAAATTGAAAAGTTGGTAAGGCTTATTCAAACCCCCTTCTAAACCTTACACTCACACCCTGGGACATACAAGTGGTATCGAGCGGTTGGTTCATTGAGCCTTCGTGACTAGTTATGAACTAGATCTCCAATCTTTCAAAGCTTGCTTTAGCACTTGATCTTTCAAAACTCTTTTATTCAAGAAAGTTATTATCATGGAAGCAAATTTGACACGCATCCCTATGTTCACTATTGAGGAATTTGATGATTGGAAAATTCGTGATGCGTGCTCATCTATCAAAGATTACATGATGAAATGTGGATAGTAATAGAAGATGGGCCACCGCAAATTTTAAAAATGAACACAAATCAGCAAGGAGTCACTGCACTGCAACAAGGAGAAGATGATGTTGCTCCCTGCACAGCCTTTGGTTGAAAAACCAAGAGCTGAATGGACAAATGATGACAGAAAAAATATAACTTGGACAACGTGGCCAAGGACATTCTTTACAAAACTCTGGACAAAGCCATGTTCAACAAAGTCAAATCATGCAAGACTGCAAAAGAAATCTGGGATAAGCTAACCCTGATTTGTGAAGGCTATGAGTAAATCAAGGAAAATAAACTATCTGTTGCTGTACAAAAATTTGAAAACTTTAAGATGCTTGCAGGAGAAACCTTGGATCAGTTGGATGCTAGATTCACTGAAATTACCAATGAACTGTAAGCACTTGGGAAAGAATATACACAGAAAGAGATGTGTATGAAAATTCTAAGAAGTCTCCCAGCTTAGTGGGAAATGAAAGTCATGGCCTTGAGACATTCCATGGATCTATCAAAAACATCCAACCATGAGTTATTCTCGGATCTCAAAGCCTATGAATTTGAGCTGAGAAGAAAAGATCAAGAAGAGACAGTTGTGCCCAAAACAACTGCTCTAATAGTCAAGGATTGGAAGAGAGCTGAAGTCAAAGAAGTCATTGACCAAGAAGAGATTGCCGTGATGGTTAAAAGGTTCAACAAATTCTTCAACAAGAACTACAAAAGAGGCAAAGGTGAATCTTCCAGAAGACACTCAGCTCCCTCCAAGTCAAGGGAAGATAGGCCACCCAAGAGACAAGAGCATCAAAAGATCGAATACCAAAGAACCGATAATCCAATGATGGAAAGAATCGATCAAAAGGTTGAAAATCTATCGGAACCGCAGCAACCCGGTCACTATGCCATTGATTGTCCATATCCTGTAGTCAACAAATACAGGAATGAAGAGGAAAGAAGACAAGAGAAGAAAAAGGCCATGTTGGCTGCAGAGACTGCTGATACAGCCAAGTCAAAAGACACAGCAGACTCGGAGAGTAGTGAAGCTGACTACTCAAGTGACTCTGAAGAAGAAGCCTTGATCTGTCTAATGGCCAAAGAACAAGACCAACATGACCAAGAAGATGAGGTACACTCCAACTCATCACACTCAGATTCTAGTGATGATTGTGACACACACACTTCATCACCCACTGATCTTTATGATTCATCAGGCAAAATGATGAAAGACTTTGAACATATTAAATCCTCACACACACTACTAAATGAGGAAAATAGCCTACTCAAAAGCCAAAACTCACAGCTGACTAAGGAGATGAGTACTCTAAGTCACATAGCCGATGAGAATAAAGAGCTAAAAAGTCGAAAATGTTAAGTTAATAAAGCAGAGATATCCGCCACAAAAAAGGGGAAAATGACCTCAAAAATATGATTGCCTCATTCACTAAGGCATCAAAATCTTTGGATGATCTTATTATGAGCCAAAGAGAATGTGGAGATAAGACATGCTTAGATTTAATTCCTCTATGCCAAGTCAAGTTCCAAAAGTGATTTTGGAAAAAGGATCTTCAAGTAATGAAGCATCTCAAAAATCCAAAACTCCAAATGGTGCACACACATTCATTCCAAAGCACAACCACAAGCAAACCGGCCTTGGTTATAAAGGAAAAGGAAAACACCAATTGAGTATGCCGAAAGGACGGTGAGAAGAAATCCACCGAGTTCCTCAAAAACTCCAAATAGGAAGTAATCAGAAAGAAGAAACAAGAGCTACCAAAAGCCCCGTAAATTCTATAAAAGGAACACATATGATGGGAATGGTAGAAATTATCCAAGCCAAGCTAAATGGAATAATGTGAACTATTAGCAAAGATCTATGGAATATAAGCTTCAAATGGCAAAGGCCTAGAACTCAACAAAGGCCATTCCAAAGGCAAAAGAACTATTATCAAGACACATATGCACCAGGCACTATCCTCGAGATATCACAACTACCCAAACAGAGCAATTGCTAAAACACATGCACAGGCATACAGAAAAAAGAGACAGCTGTATGAACCTAGAACCCCCAAGCAATTTGTCAAAATTAATTATGATTATGGCGATGATAGATGGCAACCTCTTAGAGTCAAATCATTTGGCTATAGGTTGGTTGGATCATCTTACAATACTAACCCCTCAGACCCGCACAAGTATGGGTACCTAAAACCTAATTTTCTTGATTTCATGTTCAAGGAATTGAGTGCCAAGGAACCTGGTACATGGATAGTGGTATTTCCGGACATATGACAGAAACAAGAAAAATCATCAAAATTTAAGGAAGTTAGAGGTGCAAAAGTCATATTTGGAGGAAATGAAGCTCCAGGAGAAATAAGAGGCATTTGATCCATCAAGAAAATGGATTAGAAATTACGGATGTTGCATATGTTGAAGGCCTCAATTTCAACTTACTAAGCATAAGTCAACTCGTGACAAGGGCTATAATATTGGATTCAATATGGGAGTGTGCCAAATCAAGAACATTGAATCTAATGAACTAGTGCTACAAGGATGTAGACAAAAGAACATGTATGTGGTGGATTGGTCAACTGCAACACCAAGCACTTGTCTACTAGCAAAGAGCACAACCGAATCAAGTCGCGGGCACAAGAAGTCGAGTCACCCGAATTTCAAAACTATTAACAAACTTGCAAGAAGTAATCTTGTAGAAGGACTTCCAGACTCAGTATACAAGAAGGAGAGTGTATGTGATGCATGCCAGATGGGAAAGCAAATCAAATCATCATTCAAAGAAAAGATATGTCCATCTTCAACAAGAATATTGCACCTGTTACATATGGATCTATTTGGTCCAGTTGAACCAGCTAGCATAAGCGGAAAGAAATACACCTTGGTGGTAGTAGATGACTACTCAAGATACACATGGACAATTTTCATGTGTAATAAGAAAGAAACCCTGCAGAAACTACCACAGCTGATGAAGAGAATCCAAAATGAGAAGAGTCAAACCATTATCAAAATAAGATCTGACAGAGGAACTGAGTTTGTCAATGATATAATAACTCAACATTGTATCGAAAATGGTATTGCTCATGAATTATCTGCAGCAAGGACTCCACAGCATGATGGAGTTGCAGAAAGAAGGAACATAACTCTCAAAGAAGCAGCAAGGACCATGTTAATGGGTAGGTCGCTTAAAAGATTTTGGGCTGAAGTAATAAACACAGCATGCTATACTCAAAATAGATGCATGATAAACAAACAGCTGACAAAGACTCCCTATGAGATTTGGACAGGGAGAAAGCCAAATGTTACATATTTTAAAATATTTGGATGCAAATGCTTCATTCATAACAATGGCAAAGATAATTTAAAGGCTTTTGATGCTAAAGCTGATGAATGTATCTTCTTAGGATACTCAGCTGAAAGCAAAGCCTACAGAGTGCTCAACAAGAGGACAATGGTTACAGAAGAGTCTATTCATGTGGTGTTTGATGAACCCAATGTAAATGGAGAAGACATTGAAGAGTCAGTTGATAAGCTGAATCAGCCAACCATGCAGAAGAGTCCATATGTTGAACTGAAGCTGGAATTATAAACCCAGATGAAGATGAGATAGTTGAGTCAAAGACAGCTGTGAAATATGCAGCTAA
The DNA here is from genome assembly GCA_016081115.2 of Rehmannia glutinosa. Lineage (NCBI taxonomy): Eukaryota > Viridiplantae > Streptophyta > Magnoliopsida > Lamiales > Orobanchaceae > Rehmannia > Rehmannia glutinosa. The sequence goes on along the minus strand of CM071925.1, from coordinate 5,772,033 downwards.
GTGATGATGAGAGAGCTGATCAAAATAACACAGCTGCAAGACGATCAATCCGCCTAACTTACTCCAACTCGATGTAAGGTGGTCGAGAGACCATCCACCGTAACTAATCATTGGAGATGTAAGAGAAGGTGTAAAAACTAGATCCGAACTCAACAAGAAACAATGTTCACTTGTTTTATCTCACAAATAGATCCAAAAAATGTATCACAAGCATTGGATGACACACATTGGATTCAAGCCATGCAAGAAGAGCTGAATCAGTTTGAAAGGAACAAAGTATGGGAATTGGTTCAAAGACCTACCCATCAAAATGTTATTGGCACTAAATGGGTGTTCAGAAACAAGATGAATGAAGAAGGTTTTGTGGTAAGAAACAAAGCAAGATTTGTAGCCAGAGGGTATTGCCAAGAAGAAAGAATAGATTTTGATGGAACTTTTGCTCTTGTGGCAATATTGGAAGCTATAAGGATGTTTCTTTTGCCTATCTTTGCTCACAAGAACTTCATTGTATATCAAATGGATGTAAAGAGTGCATTCCTTAATGGGTTATTGGAGGAAGAAGTGTATGTTGAACAACCTCCAGGATTTGATCAGAAGACTCTTGGAGATAAAATATACAAACTCAAGAAAGCTTTATATGGATTGAAACATGCACCAAGAGCATGGTATGATACATTATCACAATTCCTGACTGAGAACGGATTCACAAAAGGCAAAGTGGATAGAACCCTCTTCAGAATTCAAGATGGGAAGAGTATACTGCTTGTTCAAATATATATGGATGACATCATCTTTGGATCCACAAACAAAGAGCTGTGTGATAAATTCTCAAATCTCATGCAAAGCAAATTTGAAATGAGCATGATGGGAGAGCTGACATTCTTCCTTAGACTCCAAGTAAAACAGCTGAAGGATGGAACCTTCATAAGTCAGACAAAATACACCAGAGATTTAATGAAGAAATTTGGTATGGAAGAGAAGTCTTCTGTGAAAATACCAATGAATAAATCAGTCAAAATGGATATGGATGCAAATGGCAAGCATGTGGATCAAACAAGATACAGAGTACTTATTGGATCATTGCTCTATCTCACACTAAGTAGGCCAGACATCACCTTTGCTATAGGTGTCTGTGCAAGATTTCAATCTGCTCCAAAGGAAAGCCACATGATCTGCACTAAGAGAATCTTGAGATATCTGAAAAGAAGTCAAGAAGCTGGCTTATGGTATCCAAAGGAAGGTGGATTCAAACTAATTGGTTATTCAGACTCTGACTATGCTGGATGTAGAGTTGACAGAAAAGTACCTCAGGCACATGTCAAATGCTTGGAAATAGGCTAATTTCCTGGTTTAGCAAGAAGCAAAATTCAATAGCCACCTCCACAGCTGAAGCAGAATACATAGCTGCGGGCAGCTGTTGTGCTCAGGTCTTATAGATGAGACAGCAGCTGAGAGACTATGAAGTTGAAGAAAAGGAAATTCCAATTATGTGTGATAACACAAGTGCTATTGCAATCACTCAGAATCCTGTGCTGCACTCAAGAACAAAGCACATTGATGTCAGATATCACTTCATAAGAGATCATGTAGAAAGGAAGGACATCACCTTGGAATATATCTCAACTGATAAGCAGTTAGCTGATATATTCACAAAACCATTATGTGAATCAAGATTTGAAGAACTCAAACATGAATTAGGGTTAATCGAGCTGAGTTGACACTCAGAAGACTCAAGGAAAGAGATGGAACATGAAAAGAAGAAAAAGAGCTGAACGCTTGAATCAACTAAGTGAATCAGCCGTATTAGAGAATCAACTCCATCAAGTTAGCTGACAGCTGAGTGCCTCTGTGCAAAAAGAGAAGAGTTAAATCAGCTAAGGAGTAAACTGAAACATTTATGAGCAAAGTGACAAAAACGCAGTCGTTTTTACTAAGCGGGAATGTTTTTAAGAATGACATCAGCATAATTATGACGTGTGCAGTCAAAAGCTGCATACCAAGCTTATGATTGGATATAAATGCTGCCGCATTAAATGCGAGAAATTAAATGATGATCGGCGTGCAAAATCTGAGCCGTTGATCTTGATCAAATTTAAAAAAAAACACCCGCACGTCCTTTCATAACCCATACATATACCATTTCGTCCGACTTTCTCTCACTTTACCAAAACTGTTCATATCTCTCAAGAGCAAAGAAAACATTTTTACTCTAAAAACCCTACAAATCTTCAAAGCTTATTTTCAAAGTTTCATTCGGTAAATCTTCGAGAAATGGCATCTACGTACGACTTCGTCAAGTTAGGAAAGCAAATCCACACGGGATCTGCTATGGATTTCGAAGGTATGATCAAACAAGGGTCAGACGAAACCCTTGTGAAGAAAATAGCAGAGAAGTTGGAGAAATCAAGACTGAAACCTTTTTTGTCGATGGAGTTTTAGATGAACTACGTGGAGGAGGTCGCACTGTTCTATGTGAAAACTGAAGTTCACAATGAGGGCATCAAGTCCTCTCGTTCACGGGAAAAATTTCACCATCACGCCAAGGATCCGCGTAACACCGCTTGTTGCCCGCGGAAGGAGGCCGAGATTTATGAAGCCGATGTTAACCTGGCTGCTGCTTGGAGAGAAGTAGCCAAGCCTGACTGTGATGCAAATGTTGTCTACACAGCTGATAAGAAGCTGCTAAAGGAGGATTACCACAAGCTGTTAGACATTGTTGCCAAACGCATAGATATCAAGTTTGGGAGCTTTAATCACCGTCCAAAACCAAGTTGATCGTGATGGCCGCGATCATGGAGGAGAAGAAGGTGAACTGTCTGAGTTTGTATACAACATACCGCTAGAATATTGGGAATAAATCCTTCAAGGAGGATGGTTCGTTTGGAGGATCTTTGGGATATGGCCTGGTGATTGGCCGGATGATGGAAGTGAAGGAGTCCTCTTCGACATGGAAAGGCGTTCCATGTAAATAAGAAAATGTTCCGATCGAACCTTTTCGAGGCATGTAAGAGAGCGTACGCCAAGAGGGCCGACATGACGAGTGAGGAGAATCACCTGGCCCTCGAAGAAACAATGTCTCCTCCTCTCCCGAGGAAGAAGACGGCCGCCCTACAATCGCAAAGAAGATCACGCCCGCAAAGCAGCAAAGAAAAAGAAATCCGCACTGCCCTACAGCCAAGTCACCGCCCCAAAGAAGTCACAGCAGTGGAGAAGGAATCCCAAATGCCTTCTCCAGCTTATCAAGAAAATGAGGATCGATAAGCCGAGAAGGCCAGCTCCTCGTAAAAAAAGACAATAGACCGGCCCCACGCCCAGACTCGGAGGAAATCGCATCCGAACGTAAATTCCTCCGGTAAGGACCAAAAGGAAAAGACTCTTCAAGCGGTCGAGCTTGAGAAAATAGCTGAGTCATCACGAGCCGAACAGATCGCGGAAACAAATTTGGAGAAGTAGAGTCTCCAGAGATTATTGATGAATCGCCAAGTCTGCAAGCCGATCGCAGAGAGGCAAGTCGAAGACCCAGCTGTGGACAGGACAACTGAAGAACAAGGAGCAGCTGAGACAACAGACTCTCCTGCTGATAGGACTATATCTCCACCTGTCACTGATGCTGCTGAAAGAGTTGAGCAGTAGAGTATGTTGCCTTCTACTTCTGAAAAGGAAGGGCGACAGGGAGATGATGATAAAGAAGATGATGATGTGATGATCCTATCCCCACCTTATCCAGACATCCAAAATCGTCTGCGACAATGGAGGAAGTGGAAGCTGAGTCGATCTAGGGAACAGTTCCAAAGACCGGAGTTCATTGAAGAAGAAGAAGAACTGTTGAATTTTCTCGGATTGACCACTGTGGTCCAAGCACTGGATGAAGAAAACTGCACAGATATCTTGCAGATCTTCAAACACAAGGAGAAACAGAGACTGGCAGAGGAAGCTGAAGCTCGTGAGAAGGCCAGCATTTGTCCCCTTACTGGAACCACTGATCATACACATCCTCATTTTGACATCCTCTCAGAAAGTGATGAGGATCTGGACCCTGCTGCTGCTACAGAAAAATTAGAAATGCAGCAAGCCATGCGGGAATCTAGGGTCCTACATGAGCAACGGTTAATGGAAGGACCAGGGAAATCTTCCACATCACAGCTGGAACTTGACCCGATGGGAGTGGTGCAGCATATTGCCACTGTTGTTGCTGCCACCACTTCCCCAACTCACTAAGAAGAAGGTGTTAAGGGAATTGGCGATGAAACTGGGAATATGGGGACCCCAGTCTAGCCAACCCTTGATGAAGGTGTCTTACCACCTGCGCCAATGGCTGAACACTCAAAGGGAACAGCCGGGAGTCTGGAGACGAATGACCCCATTCCTAGTCACTCAGCTGGTGTGCCGGCCGAGGGGGAAACTCTCTCCACTGCAACAAGGATGGAGGATGCTACAGCTGACTCCACAACGAGTCTTGGAGGCAAAGTGGAGAAGGAAAAACAAATGGATACACATCAAGTTGTCACTAAAGAGGCTCAGACAGTTGAGACTGTCTCAGCTGAAGTGCCAACTGCTTTGAACGCCAATGACGCTGTTGAAGAAGCAGAGGCACATGAGGGATCTGCCCTGGGAGTTAACACTCTGGGCGATGAAAGTGCATTCCATGGAGTTGAGACTCCAGTGGATGCCACATCTGAAGACCCTAAAGCAGTTGAGTCTGTCGAAGGGATTGTCCAAGGCCTCGCTGGAGTTGAGATTGCAGGAGGTAGTGAAGGACAACGGGAGGTTGAGACTTCCCAGGGTAAAGAGACGGAAGCACATAACATCCCTCCTACCATCATCGATCCATCTGAAAAGGAGATAAGTGCTCTTCACGATTCCCACGATGTTCCTGATGTAACCTTTCTGGGATCTGAAGGTGAAGATGAGGCTGAGTCATCCCCCATTGCCGATCCAAAAGACTCAGCTGAGGATGTTCTCCCAAGTACAAGTAAGTCTGATCTTAAGGCTACTCGCCAAACTTTTACTTTTGATGATGAGCCACCCATGCAAATCTCATCATCGTCCGATGACGCTACTAATACGACCGAGGACCAGTCAACTCATATGGACAAACCAATCGAGACCGACGGTTATTGAGACAAAGTGAGGCTCACCACCGGGTCAACTCCACAAATGACCATAATCAAACAGATTCAATCGCAGCTCCCTGCCGCAGCAGACCGACTCCATCGGGCACATCACGAGCACAAGTTACCATTGAGCAGATTCCCATTGCCCGTGATGATCCGTTTGAAGAATCATTCCCCTTCTCTTTGGAGCTACCTGACCTTCTTGAAGAATCAGCTAGAGATGAAGAACGTTTCCATAAACATGATCCCGTTATTCAAACAGATACCATCATCCCAAAGCAGACTTTGACTTTGACGCTGCTTGGCCGCCAGTTGAGACAGAAGTGACAGCTGAGGTTCGAGAAGTTTTCAAAGCCATATTTGCAGAGATAGAGAAGATGGAGAGGCACCAGGCCTCAATGGACATGATACTGGATAACCGAGACGCTAATCTTACCGCCGATCTACGAGGAATAATTGTCGATCCGGAATGGTGGCAACAACAAAGCAGACAACGCGAGAGAACAAGCTCGATACTTGAGTAACATTGTTCAATAAATTGCTAGCCTGGTAATGAGAATTTGATATGAAGAGAAGAATGCAAGAAAACATCGATCGAATGCATGAATCTCAACACACAGAGATGCAGCTGCTGCGTGAATTTCATAAGAAAGAGCTTCACAAGATAGAGGAGAACATGGAGAAGAAATTCAGTCTCCTCATGGTTGAAATAAAGTCGTGACAAAGTGAATCCAACGCCACCCGCTCCGACTCGGCAAAGATACCACGCAGCAGATTCGAAGCATAACTCGCCTATCACCGCTTAGACTTCATGATTGCTAGCTTGTTTCGGGGTTCCTCTCTCCTTTGATGATGCCAAAAAGGGGAAAGAGGAATACCTAAAGCGTTGAAAGGTTTAAGGCCGAGAAGAAGGACGCACTGTGAAGGAGAAAACATCGCTAATCGAGAAGAGAGAAGAAGGGAAAATCTTTGAGGGAGAAGGTTCGAAAGATATGACCCCGATGATTGCTAAAACCCCCAACAAGGACTTGTCACGGTGATATCATCAAAGAAACTCACAATGACTACGCGCTCCAATACTCCGCAGCACCCATGGGGGAAAAACGGAAAATAGTAGAAGCAGGATGAAGGAAGTGGAAGGAAAGATGGATGCCCCAAAGAATGGATATACTTTCGAAACAACATGGAGGCATTCCAACGGACATAGACACCTATGCCATCTCGGAAGTCGGAAGCGAGCCAAGATCTATTGATGAATTCAAGACGCTCGATCCGAGTGTTACTTCGTAGAATATGGCCATGGCCTAAGCCTGGGATTTGTATTGGGAAAAAGGCCTCAAGCTATGTGAAGAAGTCGACAGGACAGACCATCAGATCGCTCACTCTTTGGGAAAAGAAGGCCCCAAAGACAATACACACCTAGAGGCAGAGAGGAAAGCGAGGAAGAAGAGGTTTTAGACCGGACTCTACCCAAAAACATTGAATACATAGATCCAGGGAAGAAAAGAGGGATCTATTGGGTGGGTTCGATGAAGTAGCCAACCTGCAAGTGGCCAAGAACAATGCTGAGTATGTAAAGAGAATCGAAGAAGAAAATAGAAGACAAACTCAGCTGTGGGAAGAGAGACAAGAAAGGAAAAGAAAAGATGAAGCTGCCAGAAAGGCTTATGAGAAAAAGAAAGCAGCTGATGAAGAAAATAAAAGAAAAAGGTCAAAAGATGATAGAGCTGAAGAAGAAGAAAGAAGGAGGCAGCGAAGGAGATGAAGTGTTGCTGTCCACCCCTTCATGTATTTTACTATGTAGATGCATTTGTATGTAAGTCTTCTGTACATTGAATAAAATTGTATAATTTCTATACTTGTAGATATAGATTAGCATGATTACTTTAAGCTCTGATTAAACTCTGATACACTTTGTAAACAACTATGTAAAGAACAAGAATGTTATGATCAATAATAGATTGATTCTACGCATACATTCTGTGATTCTACATTGTCTGTACGTATCTTTGCTATTTAATTGTTGAATGCATGTTTAAGTTTTGGCATCATCAGAAAGGGGGAAATTGTTGGGAAATTAATTTTTAGATTTTGATGAATGCCATGTAAAACTTAGAATAGAAAGTTGGCACCCCATTTTCCTTGTAATTTGCATTGTTATAGATAAAATGGGTCGAGCCGAGTTAAGTCGCCTATGCCCGAACATGCAAGAAGTCAACCGGAGACTAGAAGGAAGACTCTACCGTGAGGTGAGTGTAGCAAGGAAGAAAAGACAGAACTCGAGGTCAAGGTGAGATGAGATGAGCAGCAAAGTGTCATCAAGTCAACTCAAGATAGCCAAGTCTCAAGTTGATGTGACATATGAGTCATCCAATGATTGGAAGTCGACTCAAGTCATCCGGGAAATCAAGGAAATGCAATCAAGTCGAGACAACTGAAAGAGATCCGTTGCACATAAGTCAAGAAATTTACTTAAACAAGTAATACTCCCATACTGCATTTGTTAAAGTGCTCAGTCCCACAAGCGTGCAAAAGGAATAAACCAATGGGAAGCACTACACCTGTGTCAGAACTCTGAAAAGCTGAAGACTCATTCAATACGATTAAATGTCAATTCCAAGGACTGCAACACGACAAGCCAACGACCACAAGTGTCTTTTCAAAATTAACCTATCACTTCAACGGGCAAATTTTCAAAAGAACACTATAAAAGGCTGAGGAATCACCTTGAGAAATGGTAACCTTGATTACCTGAGAAAACCATTACAAGCAAGAAAGCAATATCTGTAACCTAAAATATTCTCAAATCATTTAAGCTCAATCCTCAAGACTACATTACGAAAGAAATCAATCCAACACTCACCTGTGAAGGAAAGATGACTTCAATCAGTTGAAGAGGAAACATTTGAAGAATCAAGGGGTCTACATTCCACAAAGGATTGTAGAAAGGTTCAAGGTCGAACCAGTCTCAAGTTTTTGGAGGGCTTCGTGATCAAATCCAATAAGCTTGAGCAAGTGGGTTTCAGAGCAAAGCGCAGCTGCCTGTGAAGAAGCCGAGTCACGAGAAGCCACTGTGTGACCAAGGCATCTCGCATCGAGTCCCAAAGGATCAAGTCTCTTTGTGGGATCAAGACTTGCATCTGGACTGATAACCACTTTGTACATTGATCAATACTTAGTGGATTCCTCCAGGAGTTGGAGAAGAGAGGAGTAGAAGAATTACCCCATCTTCGAACCTCTATAAAATTTAGCGTGTCATTTACATTTCAACACTTTAATTACTGCATATTATTTTGATATCTGCTGATAAATTTGCTATCCATCTGATAATCAACAAAGTGCTATAATCAAGTATTAAAACAAACTTAAACCAAAATTCAAGGGTGTTAAGTCTTCCGCTGAAAACATATCACAGTCGAGTTAAGTTTTAGTCAAAAGCTGAGTTATTCTATCAACAGCTCAGTCGAGTCTGTTGAGTGGCTAACTCTGCTGATTAACTAACTTAGCTGTGAAATACTAACTCTGAACTTTTTAAAAGGACTAAATGGAAAAGTTGGTAAGGTTTATTCAACCCCCCTTCTTAACCTCACACTCACACCCGTTGGGACCTACAGTAATGACTCGAGGAAAATTTGCCGAGAAAGCTCTTATATCTCAAAAAGAGCCTAAAAATGCTAAGAAAGCTATTGAAGATGAGGATTGGTTTTTAGAAATGCAAGAGGAGTTGAATCAATTTGAAAGGAATGATGTATGAGAATTAGTACCTTGTCCTCCATCTCAAACCATTATTGGCACAAATTGGGTATTTTGGAACAAGCTCGATGACCAAGGCAATATTGTTCGAAACAAAGCAAGGTTAGTAGCTCAAGGTTATTTTCAAGTAGAAAGTATTGATTATGATGAAACATTTGCACCAGTAACACGTATAAAAGCTATTTGTATTTTCCTTGCCTATTCTTGTTTTAAAAATTTAAAACTTTACCAAATGATTGTAAAATCCGCATTTTTAATTGGTCTATGTAAAAACAACCTCAGGGGTTTGAAAATTTTTCTAGGCCTAATGATGTTTATAAACTTAAAAAAGCCTTGTATGTTTTGAAACAAGCACCCCGTGCATGGTATAATAGACTTAGCTCTTTTCTTTTGCACAATGGTTTTGCAAGAGGTAAAGTTGATACTACATTCTTTGTTTTTGAAAAAGGACAAGATTGCTTATTAGTGCAAATTTATGTTGGTGATATTATTTTTGGTGCTACTAATGAATCCTTGTGCAAGAAATTTTCTAAGTTAATGCAAGGTGAATTTGAAATGAGCATGATGGGGGAGCTCAACTTCTTCCTTGGACTTCAAATCAAGCAATGCCAAAAAGGAATTTATATTTCACAATCAAAATATACAAAAGAGCTTTTGAAGAAGTTCGGCATTAAAGAAGGAAGAACTGTCTCTACCCCAATGGCAACAAACGTCAAGATTGACAAAGATGATAAAGGCAAGCCGGTTGAGGAATCTAAATATTGAGGTATGATTGGTAGTTTACTTTATTTAACCGCAAGTAGACTTGATATTCTTTATGTCGTATGCCTATGTGCTTGTTTTCAAAGCAATCCCAAAGAATCTCGTATGAGTGCCGTTAAAAGGATTTTTGGATATTTGAAAGGCACTATTCAATATGGTTTATTTTATCCAAAGAATTAAAACTTTTCTCTTAAAGGTTATAGTGATTCGGATTATGCGAGAAATATTGATGATCGTAAAAGTATTTTCGGATCATGTCAATTTCTAGGTGATTGCCTAGGTTCTTGGTTTTCTAAGAAACAAATTTGTGTTTCACTTTCAACGGCCGAAGCCGAATATATTTCCGCGGCTTTTTGTTGTACTCAATTGCTTTGGATGAAACAAACTTTAGCAGATTATAAATGCTCTTTTGAAAGTGTTCCTATCTTTTGTGATAACATATCCGCTATAAATATTGCTCAAAACCCGGTTCATCAGAACCGTACTAAACAAATTGAGATCCGACATCATTTTCTAAGGGATTGTGTTTCAAAATGAAAAATTGAGATATCTTTTGTTCCATCTCAAGATCAATTGGCGGATATCTTTACAAAACCGCTATCTTCCGAGACTTTTGCCTTAATACGAGCTCGGTTAGGCATAATGCATATTGAATGAGATTTACGTCTGCATTTTGCACGTTTTTAAAACTTAGGGGCGAAAAATCGGATTTTTGATTCAAACTTCGAATTTTGAAAAACAGAATGAAACAGTGGGCGGATGAGGTAAGGCCAACTGGTCGGCCACACCTTCGACTGATCTCCCTACCTCCGACCGGTCTCCCATCTCCTGATTTTGGTTTAAATCGTCTATGTTCTAACACTTAGCCATTTTGGCTCATTTTATCCATTTTTTGTCCCTTTCACAAATTGCACACAAATTTTACTTCAAATTTATTTTCTTGCATACATTTTATAGTTTGGACTTCATTAGGCTCGTTTATCATCATCATTGCTCACCTTTACCGATTAAATGGTAAGAATTCTACTCCCTTAGCTCAATTGGGTTGAACCCTTGAGTTTTTGCCTTATTTGAAATATTCTTGATGCTAGTTTCATATGATTGTGATGAGCTCGTTAATTTTTGTTGTATGAATGTTGTTTGAATTGATTTGATGTTGAAAATTTTGGCTTGATTACATTTACAAGGGCCTTATACAACTTCTTCCATTTTTAACGCCCACAACGTGTTCGATAAATTGTCTCAAAGAAAATTTTAACATTTACATGACTCATTTGCTTCCAAATGTCTTATATATTTATTGTGATCATGTTTTATCCATCAAATGAGCTTTTGCAAATCAAATGAGCAACCTTTCCCTTTTATTTGAAATTTAAGCTTAAATTTTCAATATGCTCGATAAAACGATTAAGTTGCACACATTGATATAATTGTATGATGTTTTTATCGTGCTATCATTCTTTCTAATGATTCCAAAGGGGGAGAAATAAGAAAAATTCTCATACGCTCAAAGAAGTGAAAATAAGCTCGCAAGAAAAGCTATAAGCTAGGGCTCTCAAAAGCCAAAAGCTGTGAATATTACTTAGTCCATTTGATGTATTGTGGACTTTTATGCTTCATTAATGATGTTTTGTGACTAGGGGATCTTCTATGCTCAAATAATTCAAGCTTGTTTTGTAAAGTCTAAGCTTTTAGCTTTTAGTTGGTTGCTTTTGATATGCATATTGATAGGGGGAGTTTGTGCATTAATGTTTTGAAAAATCTCTGCTCATGTCCTTGTGTGTTTTACTTATGGTAAAACTTTCTTGTAATGGATTGATGCTTTAGACCGGAAAATATGTTTCGTTTTTAAAATCGACTTCCTAAAATTGTTTTGGTTTGTACTCATCAAAAAGGGGGAGTTTGTTAGATAAATGTTTTTATCAAGATTTTGATGATTTTGTTTAAATGAGTTTTTATACCAAAACAATATTTATAAAAGTTGTCCAAATACTCCCAATTGATTTAAAATGTTTTTACTAATTTTTTGGAGTATTTTTTGAAGTTTATTTTTGATAAAAATCGGACAACTTTTCAAGTTGGAGATCGACCGATCGAGAAAAAGGTCGACCGGTACCTAGAGAATGAAAAACTTGAAACAGAATGTACTGGAGTTAAAAAAAGAGGGAGGGGGACCGGTCCAGGGCAGGGCCGACCAGTCGCACCCTTGACCGGTCGACCCCCCTCTGAACGGTACTTGGATCGCACCAATTCTGTCTAACGTTTAAAATTTTCTATAGGGTGACCGGTCGCCCTGTGTATTATTTTGACAGCAAAATTTCTACCATTGCAATCCTTATCAGCAAGATTTGCTTTTGATTTTTGTACAATATTTTTACATCTTGTGATCCTTTTTTGTAGACAAAAGTGAAGAAGAAGGAGCCTATGTCTATGAAGACTCTCCTATAAATAGAGAATGATTTGAAGACACAAGATACAACACACAAGCGTACAATACAACAATAAATCTGCAAAAAAATTCTCAAAGCTTTCATTTTTACATTCTTGTTGTAATAGCTTAAGTTCTTGCACTTGCACAATCTTGAGGTCTAGGCTTTTTGTTCTTGATTACACTTGCACTCAAAGTTTGTATACTTCATTTATTGAGTTGTAATCTTTAATTTTTCTATCATTCAAAACAAGATATCGGTGTTAGTGTTCTTGTGGTAAGAACACACTTGGGTGATCTTAGGTGTTGAAGAGTGTGGTACTCTTCATAGGTGTTGAAGGAAGATTGTGGTAATCTCCTTGAAGGTGTTGTAAGAAGATTGAGGTAATCTTCAAAGGTGGTGATGTATTAATTGTGGTAATTAATAAAATCTTTTTTTTCTTTTTGAAATCCATCCCGGAGATACTGGGGTGGTAGAGGATTAGGCCCTAGGTGGGTTGAACCTCTATAAATCGATGAGTATTGTTTAATTTCCGCATTTACATTCTTGTCATTTACTTGTTCATTCGAAAAAGAGGGCGATTTCCGAAAAATCGGCATAATCTATTCACCCCCTCTAGATTATCGTAGCCACTTGGTCTAACATTTTTGTCATTAAAATAGCAGACTTATTATCACAAAAAATTGTGGTAGCTTCTGCTTGTTTTAATTGCAAATCTTCCAATAATTTTTGCAACCAAACTGCTTGACATGCAACATTAGTAATTGCTACGTATTATGCTTCAGATGATGATAAAGAAACTATTTTTTATTTTCTTGAACTTTAGGAGATTACATTCGAGCTAAGGCAGAAAATATAGCTCGGTATGCTTTTTCGGTCGTCAACCGATCAGCCCAATCACTGTCTGAATAACCTAGCAATTTGCATTTATCTTCTTTTTCGTACAAAATCCCTTGCTTCTTCGTCCCCTGAAGATAACGAAGTATCCTCTTTGCAGCTGTGAAATGACTTTTACTTGGATTAATCATATACTGAGAAACAACGCTTACGGCGAAAGTTATATCAGGTCTACTATGGGTAACATAAATCAGAGAACCCACTAGACTCCTGAAGAGCGAAGCATCTGCCTGATATATAAGTGCCATCCTTTTGTTGTAATTTTTTATTGAACATCATTGGGGTTGAAACGTGTTTGCACTTTGCCATGTGAAACCTTTCCAACAAATTTTTGATATATTTTTCTTGTGAAAGAAATAATTTCCCTTGACCCAGTAGGACTTATATAAATATCTCATCATGCCGAGGTTAGTCATCTCGAACGTGCTCATTATTTGCTTCTTGAAATCTTCGACCTATTTTCCATTTGTCCCAAAATAGATCAAGTCATCAACGTATAAATATATCATAAGATAATCCAAACCATTTTTATTAATGTAGAGTGAAGGCTTATTGGGACATTTTTGAAAACCACTTTGCCGAAAAAATTAGTTAATTTTATTATTCCACATCGGGCGCTTGCTTTAGCCCATATAAAGCTTTTGGCCGATACACTTTATCTTCACTTCCTTTTACCACAAACTCTTGTGGTTGCTCAACATAAATTTCTTCCTCAAGTTCTCCACTAAAAAAGCAGACTTTACGTCTAGCTGGTAGACTTTAACTCGTAATTTGCTGCAATAGCAAGTGCAGTCGCATTGTTTCAATTCTCGCGATCGGGGCAAACATTTCATTGAAATCAATCTTTTCGATTGTTAGGAATATCCTTCCGCAACTAGGTGCGCTTTATATTTTTGACCGAACCATCTTCATTAAACTTCGTATTGTAAATCCACTTCAAGCCAATGATATACTTTTTATTGGACAAGCCCACGAGATCCCAAGTTTTATTTTTTTCAATCATATTAATTTCTTCTTTCATTGCGCCAATCCAGACTTGCTCCCTTGATGCTTCTTGAAAATCTCGTGGTTCACAGGAAAATACAACATCACAGTTCTCATAAAATATCTTTCAACGATTTGAATTTCTTTACAGGACTTTCTTGGTCATCCGAACTTTCATAACTTGAGGCTGATGTTTTTTGAGGAGTTGATGAGGTACTTGGCTCCTGAAATACTCCTTGGGTTGAAAGTGACTCGGTAAATTCTGTATTTAAATAAGGTGGTTCATTTGGTGTCGTCCAATCCGTTTCAACATGCTTCTTGCCATTTCGACCACCATCCGATTTTTTTTTACCAACTCCGCTCGTTGAGGACTTTACCGATCGTGAGTTGCCTTTGAATACCATTTTTCTTGCAATATTTCAAAAATGGAGAGCTTATGAACTCCCCTCCATGATCCGCTTGGAGCTTCTTCATTTTGAAACCAATTTGAGTTTTTGCCATTGCTTTGAATTGGAGAAATACTGAAAAAGATTCTTATTTCTCATGAAGAAAGAATACATGCATCATCCGGCTATAATCGTCAATAAATAAAATAAAATATTGTTTACCATTCAAAGACAGTTCGCACCGGACCACAAATATCCGAATGCACTCCCAAGGTTTTTTTGCCCGCCAAGATGTTTTTGGAAATGGTAAATGATGTATTTTTCCATAAACGCAACCTTCACAAATATGATCTTCATTTTTAATATCAGGAAGCCCATCAACCATTTTCTTTTGCTTGAGAGTACGGGGTCCATTTGTGTTCAAATGACCATATCTCAAATGCCATAAAACGGACACATTCATGGATTTAGAATGAAAGGCACATGCATTGATTTTCGGATGGCATGATAAGAAGAAAGATTTTCTTTGCGTTCATTTGAATTTCAGCAACAATAGTATTGTTTTCTTATCAAATATAGTGCTTTTTCCATCATCAAATGTGACAAAATACCCATTTTTCATGAGTTGTCTAACACTCAAAAGATTTTAAGTTAATTTAGCCATGTAAAGAACATCATGAATAAACTTGTTACCTCTTTTGGTGTAGACACCAATGGTTCCTTTTCCTTATACATTTTGAATATTTTCATCACCAAGATTTACTTGAGAGTCGCATCCAGAATCAAAAGATTTCGATTTCTGGTAATATGGTTGCTACAACTGCTATTCAAATCCAAACGTTGGAAGGCTCAAGTTCTGCATTTAGGCTTGTGTAGAATAAATTTTCAGAGTCTCCCTCCTTTGTAAAGTTAGACCTTTGTGTTCTTCTTTTGATGCCATCAACCCCTTTGTGAATGATTAGAAATTCTGCATCTTTTACACCTATATCGACAATCATTGGAATTGTGGTTGGTCTTTCGGCAAATGATGCAATATGGACCATCACCGAATTTTTGAGGTTGCTCTTTTTCTTCAAAAAGTTTAAGAAGATTATCTTTTGTTATTTTGACGATTTTATCCAAAACAATATTTCCGAAAATTACCCTTTGTTTGTTGTGAATTGCCTCGTGATTTTTCTGAAATAGAAACACTTGATTGAAAATTTTGCTACACGGGCTGATTAGAAGATCGATTAATCCTCTGCTTGTGTGCTTGTAAGGAACTCACCAATTCATGCATCGTCATTTTCGAGAAATCTTTCGCTTTTTTCTATGGCTGCCACACAATGATCATATTTAGATGGTAAGCTTCTAAGAATCGTATCAATCACATTCTTCTATGGAATGTTGTCACCAAGGCTTTTAATAAGATTCACAATATGAGAGACTATTGTGAAAAAATTTGTCAATTTTTGAGTTTCTTTCATCAACAAAGTATCAAAATCTCTCCATAGTGATTGCAATTTTATGGAGACTACTTTCTCATTCCCTTGGAACTCTTTCTGCAAAACTTCCCAAGACAAATATGCTCCACCTGGTTCATCCCTTGACAAAAATACTATACCTTTGGTTTCATCATCTCCCTCTCCGCTTAGGATTCCTCCTTGGACCGCAACACCATTCTTTTTACTGATTTTCCAATTTTGGTGAAATGAAAAGACGCAAATAGTTAAATTCTTTTTCTTGTTTTTTAATTGTAGAATCTTTTGCTGATTACAGGACCAATTTTGCCAACTCCTATATCAACTGGACCAAAAACTGTAAATTTGCTAGAAAAGAGTGTTAGTGTTAATCGGATTTAACAAGGTTTGACTAGAAAATTGCTAGTAATAAATTCTCGAGAAAGAAGAAAAAATATATACAAAAATTGGTGGGTTTTGATGAGATTTGTGTTCACACATAATGGACGTGTCCTCTTGGATTGGGTGCTGCATGTAGGTTGTTTGATGAAATGCCTATGAGGGACGTGTCCTCTTGGAATGCATTGATTTCGGGTTATATGAGAGATGACGCCGTTGATTTAGCCACAGAGCTATTCGATGAAATTCCATTGAAGAATATTGTCTCGTGGACAACTATGATCTCGGGGTATAGTCAGAATGGGCTGGCTGGTGAGGCTCTGCAACTGCTTGATGAAATGTCGAGTGAAGACTCAGAGGTTAAACCCAATTTTCTGTGTTCTTTTATTATTTTGTGATTTGAAGTTTTTCGTTTGTTTCGATGTTGTTTCGAAGTTGTTTATTTTATGTATTTTCCATTTATCTGTTCTTTTTTATTGTTTTTGATTTGTTATGTTATCTATCTGAGTGTGTATCTATTTTTATTTCTTTTATAGTGAATGTGGGATTTTTTGTTGCTTGTTATGCCAAGCACTTTATTGTTGGGAAGACTATGGACGTTGAAGCATTCGAGATAGAGAAAGAACAAGAAAGGCTTAGTCATCCGCTTCACAATCATGCTAAGTTGAAGCTGCAAAATGGTGATGATGATGACAACGACATTGATATTCTACCTCCACTTCCTAATGATTTTAGAGAATTGTTGTTACGTAAATCTTAATGATGGTGTAATCAGTTGAACAATATATTTAAGTTTGGTATATCATGTGATGAATGAATTTCATCTATTTGAAACTTGTTGCATGTGCAAGTGCTTTTTTCACGGTCCAGAACAAATGTTTTGTCAGACTCTATGATTTTAAAGATAAAATCATTTGATATCTTCACCTGAAACATAAATGAAACATGTAAGAAACAATTGTGAAACAGGGGATCATGTGATAAAAGTTTGTAGTAAATTGCTTTTAAATTTAGAGAAATAGTGTAGTTTTTCCACATATACTCTTCAGTTTTTTTTTCTCATTCTCGTAAATGTTGATCTTGCTTCATTTCGATGTCTGCATGCCTAATCTTGAACTAAAGATCTCACGTACTCTAGAAAAATTGTTATTAGTAGGTCTTTCCCCGCTACAGTTGATGCATTCAATAATTCTACGATGTTGGAAGTCAATACAATGTATTTTTTGGGCTGACAGTGGAGTCGTGTCCGTTTCTCGTAGCCGATGATGGACAAGTAAGCTCAAATTTTCTGAATTGAATTTGTTGTTGCAAGATTTGTTTTAGGGTGCTGAATGTGCAGTACATTGGAATCGGTACTTTTGTTATCTCAAAGTTGGTATACTATCTATTTTCTTTCCATTGTCCACTGTGGCATACCACAACTGAGATTTTCTCCATGTAACTATGGAATTCAATGAAAAGTTGGCTAAGTGAAACATATAAGAAACATAAATGAAACATGTATGAAACAACAAACATGTTTGAAAAATATCAGCGGAAAAATGGTATTTTTGTCAAAAATCAACGAAAATCAACGGAAAATGGTATTTTTCAGGGATTTGGACTGGAAAGATGGGTATTCATGTCATTTTCTTACTTATCTCCAATGATACATATGCTTGGCCCACTGACTTATCAAATAATATTGCAGGAGGTTATTTAAATAAAATGCAGTAAAATATGATTATAGACATCACTATTAAACATCGGTTAAACCTAACCGATGTAGAAGGAAATTGTCTACATCGGTTGCTTACCTGATGTTGAAAAGTTCCATTTTCCACATCGCCACATTCAACATCGGTTCAAAACCGATGTGGAAAGTCCTCCAGAACCGATGTTAAACGTACTAGTGTGAAGGGTTGAGTTGAATGATTTTAAAAAATTTGAACAAAAGATTTGTAAGCTATGGACAAAGAATTTGGAGGCTACTGTTTGGTATTTAGAAAGCTTTTGATATTTAATTGGTGAACAATTTTCTCCTTTTTTGCTCCTTTTTTTTTTTTTTCTCTCTCTTTTTTTATGACTACGATGCCAAATTTGTTAAAGACAATGGAAGGAATAGAAATTGCTCTTGATTTTATTCAAATTTGGTTTTTTCGATGATATCAAAAGAGTACATAAGACCTATTTATAGAGTATCTTATGAATTCAATTCTAGTTGTAGATTTACAAAGCCTTCATAAATACATTATTTGACCATCTAGAACAATACTCCTAGATAAATCTAGAACACGACTCTTGAGAAAAATACAAATTAATTTCAACAAAAATACTGATTATAAGCTTCTAGATGGGAAAAAATCAAGTTTTTCCATCAATAAATGAAATAATTACAAAAAGACCTCTAAGGTTTGGGCTAATTACAAAGAAACCAAGAGGTTTTTAAAAATTACAAAAAATCTCTAGAAGTTTGATTATATACTAAATTTAAGAGTTAACTATAATATTTTGATAAACGTAAGAGAAGCTTTTGAAATATTTCAAATTGTGTCTTAAATTTAAGGAAGTAATTGTAATAGAGAAAAAAAATCACTTTTGGTCCTATAAGACTGGGTACCTGACAATTTTATTCCCATGGTTTATTTCTCATAAGATCGTTTTTTCACAAATTCTCGATAAAATGTTGATTATCTTTGCCTCTTTTTCAAAATTTCGAATGTAAACAACAAACGTCAATTTATAGATGTTCAAAATGTTTGAAATAAAGATATCAGGGATGGATTTCAAAAAGAAAAATTTTATTAATTTATTAATACAACACCAACTTACAACAACACCTTGAAGGTCTTTTAGATCACCCAAGTGTGTTCTTACCACTCACAATGATATCTTGTGTTGAATGATTACCCAAATTCAAGGTTTTTAAGTGTAATCAAGAATTAGACCTCAAAGATGTGAAAGAGAATAAGTTTAGGCAAATTACAACAAGAAATAAGACAATGTAAGAACAAGTGTATTCTTGAGTATATCTTGTTGTGTTGTAGTTTTCTCTGCTTTTTGTGTTGCTTCAATTCTTCCTCTATTTATAGAAGATGTCTTGTACATGATAGGCTCCTCTTGGGGACATGAAATCTATCAAGACATTTTGAAATCAACCCCTTAAATTAAGGAAAATGATCTCCAAACTCAATCTGGATAGTTTGTCATTAAAAAGCTCAAAGATAAGTTGAAATTGAATTTGAATTTTTTGTTGTTCAATATGGCCGCCCTATGTGTGCGGTTGGGAAAAAGTTTGAATTTTGGGTAAGATTTGCCGCCTGAAACGGTGTTTTTTCCCCATTTTTTAAATCTGTTTTAAGCCTCAACATAAGTGTTTTCCAATTTTAAATCGAAAATAAACTCCAAGAAATACTCAGAAAAATAGGAAAATATTTTAAGTATTCGGACAACATTTAGGGACATAGTTTTGATGTAAAAACATTTTGACATAAAATCATTAAAAGTGTTGTCCATTTTAGTTTGAAAAATATTAAAACCATTTTAGATCATTTTGGTATAATCTAGAAACATTTTTTGTATAAAAACAAAATCATCAAAATCATGATAAAACCATTTATCAAATGGTATTTTGATGATTACAAACCAAAACAATTCAACAAGAGATTTTGAAAACAAAACAATTTTGAGAGGCGATTTTGAAAACAAAACAAGGAATCTCCAAAATGAATAAGTTGGCGACAACATTATCAAACATAGTAAGATATTCAAAACATATAAATGAATCAACACGCACAACAAAAGTAATAAAAAAACAACAAACTAAAATCTTGTTATGAAAAATATCAAAAACGTAAAATGGACATCATTTTTGTCATTAGAAAAAATACAACCGAAAATCAACAAGTGGACTAAATATGATCCACAAAATGGTATTTTTCTTATCTTAGCTTCTTTGAGCTAAAGATTTGTTTCTCCCCCTTTGGAAAGAATGTTAGGATAAATACATCATATTCATATTTTCGAGCTATTTACATTATCTTATCCAAATGAAACATATGCTTGGAAAACTCATTTGATAAGCAAACATGATCTCTATAAATGTATAAGACTTTTGAAATCGAGAGAATCATGTAGGTGATGAATTTTTTTAAATAAAATGTCAAAAATTGATAAAGATATATATAGCCCTTGTAAATGAAATCAAGCCAAGTTTTTCATCACCAAATGCAATTTAACAAATGTCAATCATCAACAATCAATAAGCTCATCACAAAAATATATGAATTGAATCAAGCAAAATTGTAAGCCACAAACGGTTCAACCCAATTGAGCTAAAGATTGTGAAATTCTTACCATTCAATTGAAAAGATGAGCATTTTCCAGCAGGTAATCCCCAAATTATATAATTCATGCATCAAAACTCATTTGAAGTTTGACAAAGGGACGAAAAATCCGAAATGGCTAAACTGAAACATAACCATTTTTAGAAAATCGATCAGGCGCACCGGTCCAGGGCATCGGTCGAGCTAGTGGGCGACCGGTTTGGCAGCCCATTTTTTGGTTTACATTTGAAAAATCCAAGTTTGATCCAAAATCCAATTTTTCGCCCCTAATTTTTAAAAAAAAACAAATGATTTATACATTATGTCATAATCAAGCTCGAAATGAGGTAAAATATCGGAGGTAAATGAACAAATAGAAGTTAACTTTGAGACGGGATATAATCATATCTCAAGTTTTTGTTAAAAACGCAATTTAGAAAGATATCGATATTTCAAATGTTTAGTTCGATTATGACGAACCATATTTTGAATAATTTTCAGGACTTGTCATCCCGAAAAATAAGAACATTTTAAAGCTTTGGATACACAAGTCATCGAAGATTATCTCCATTTTTCGATTTCGCCTCTTTTTCGAACCAAATGCTCAAACACAATAATAAAGGTGCGGAATGTAAACAACAAATTTAGAGGTTCAACCCATAGGACAATCTCTACAAGATATCCGGGATGGATTTCAAAAAGAAAAAGATTTTATTAATTTACCACAAATTAATACAACACCAACTTACAAAACACCTTGAAGAGCACCACACTTTCTTCAACATCACCTTAGATTACATAATCTCACTTGAAGATTAAATACACCTTGTGAAGATTAATAATCTTCAACATTGAAGAATACCAAATTCTTCAACACCTCAATAAGATTACCACAATCTTCTTTAACACCTAGAATAGTTTGTTATTACCACAAGAACATCAAGATATCTTGTGTTGAATGATTCCAAATTCAAGATTACAACTCGATAATTGAAATAATGTAATCAAGAAAAAGACCTCAAATTAAGTTTAGGCAAATTACAACAAAAATAAGACAATGTAAGAACAAGTGTATTCTTGAGTGTATCTTGTTGTGTTGTAGTTTTCTCTTTTTGTGTTGCTTCAATTCTTCCTCTATTTATAAAATGTCTTGTACATGAAGGCTCCTCTTGGGGACATGAAATCAAAAAATACCAAGACAATTGAAGAAAAAAGTTTAGAAATCAACCCCGAAATTAAGGAAAATGCAAACTTTGATAGTTTTACTAAAAAAAGACCGGTCGCGCAGAGATAAGTTGTTCTGCGAATTTTACAAATAAACCGGTCGCCCCTATGTGTTTGAGGGAACAAAATTGAGAAACAAAATATTTCAAAGTTTGATTAGTGGGTATACTAAATTTAGAGTCCAAAACTCAATAATATTTTGATAAACGGTCGAGCCTGAAACATAAGTGTTGTCCAATTTTAAATCGAAAATAAACTCAAGAAATTGTGTCTTAGAAAGTATTAGGACAATATTTAGGGACATAGTTTTTGTAAAAACATTTTGACATAAAATCATTAAAAGCGTTGTCCATTTTAGTCGACAATTTTAAAACAAACTTGAAGAAATACTCTGGAAAATATTAAAACCATTTTAGATCATTTTGGAGTATTTGGACAAAGATTGTTTTGGTATAAAAATAAAATCATCAAAATTATGATAAAACCATTTATCAAACAAATGACCCCACCATTAGTAAATTAACGTCAAACCCGACGATGCCCATGACTTGAAAATAGTCCCATAAGAATATGTTTTAGTGAAATTATTTGTTTGTCTAATTATTTTAAGTAAGATAATTTGTTTTAGTCAAATAAAAAGCTTTGGTTGTTTTTCTATAATTTTTAACAATAATTCCTATACCTAAAAATTATGAAATTATTTAACATTGTAAACTTTTTTATTTTATTTATTAAACTACATATATTTCTCAATACATAAATGTGATTTTTAAGTAAGAGAATTTGTTTTAGTAAAATTATTTATTTTCCCAAATATTTTAAGTAAGAAAATTTGTTTGTGAAATAAAAAGCTTTGGAAAATATTTTTTTCAATAATTTTTAAAACTAATTCCAATATTTAAAAATTATGAAATTATTTAACATTGTAAACTTTTTATTTTATTTATAGTTGAACTACATATATTTTTCAATACGTAAATGTGATTTTTGTAATTATTTTTATTTTCAAAAAGCAAGAAGTAATTTAAACTAAAAAAGAATATAGAAAAATTATTTGTTTTCTAAATATTTTAACTTTTAAGTAAGAGAATTTGTTTCATTGAAATAAAAAGAATTGAGAAAATATATATTTTTAGTAAAATATTTAATGAAAATATATTATTTTTAAAAAATATTTTAAGGACAGAATTTTTTTTACCTTGATGACATTCACAATATTATTTTTAAATAAATAAATAAATATGTAAAATTTAAAATAACTTTTATTATCAGTAATATTAAATTAAACCAACAAAAGAATAATGAGACAATTTTTGGTTAAAATGTAACTTTGGTGTTCAATGAGACCATTTTTGTCATCAATAACTTTCTCCGTTAATTTTTAAACGGACGTCAAGCCACAATTTAAATTTCATATCCTATGGGAATATTTTTGTTAAAAATATAATTTTGGGACTAGAAGTGAGAGCAATGGGACCAAAAGTGAGAATAATGAGACTAAAATCGTGAGGTACTTATTCTTATGGGACGAAAAGTGAATTTTTCTCGACTGTAATATTTTGATAAACGTAAGAGTAGCTTTTGAAATGTTTTTTTGTATACGAAAGGAAAAAAGTAAGACGGATCAAAGGAATTTTTTGTAACTTCCGAAAATCTCTGGATCTCTTTTATAATAAGCCCGAACCAGAGGGGGTATTTTGTAATCATCCCTTATTTTTAGAGTTAGCGAACGCTCCATAAGTCGTAACTATTTGATAAAATCATCAAAATGATAGTTTTAATGTGCCACCAGTATTACAATTTTCTCTTCTAACAAAGAACTTCCAACAAAATCTGGCCTGCATTAAGTATATAAAATTCTCACTTGAAACATATGCATACCATAGAAGGAAGCCAATGGATGCACCAACTGCAAATCTTTCTTTAACAAAAAGCTAGAGTACCTCCATAGCTCGTTTATTTTGGCCCGTATAGTCGTACGTGTAAGTTATGTACAAAGTCCTATATGAAGCCAACTATAATCGAGTCGATCTCATGAGGCATGATTGGTTGTACATTCATTCCATCCACTTTTATTTTTTCAGAGAATAATGGTGAATTTTTTTTTAAAAGTGAAAGTTTGATGTGTAGTGTGATGTATACTCTTTTAGAAATATTGATTGTTTGTGAAAATTTTTGTGGAAAAAATAGTTAAAATGTAATGCAATAAAATTGAATAAAAATAAAAAAATTAATTCAAAAATCGGCAATATGAATCTCATTTTATGCCTTTTGTTATCAAGATCAAGAGAAAAATAATAAAAAATAGTGTTAAATTAAAAAATTATCGATATTCCTTATATGAATAGGGTGAGAATAGAGAAATAAATAGTATAGGTGAGTATCGAGAAGTGTGAGAGAAAAAAATTGAGTTAATTTTGGAGAGGAATGAGATTTTCTTTTAAAAAACTTCATTTCAAAATTTTCACTCAAAAATGAAAATATTGGAAAAAATTTCATAACCAATTGATCATGAAAATCTTTTCACTAAACCGCAAGTATAAGGTGTAGCTAGCAAATAGAAGCGAGTAAAGTCGTATTCCTCAGGGATTGAATACAAAACACATAAAGTGCAATAAATATTGTACCGTAATTTTATTGAAACGATCGAAAACTAATAAGTGTTATCTAAACTAAACCTAAAATTATCAACTAAAATAACTACATATTGTTAAAACCCAAACTTCACGAGATTTCAAACAATTATGAAAGCAATCATAGAAACATAATCTTGACATGCTTCATCAATATTAGTTCCAATTAATATTTTTTCAAAACCAGTTTCTGTGTATTTATGGGTTCTATTCCTAAAGTAGTTTATTCCCTCTCCCAAATGCAAACAAACCATTGATTAATAAGAATTGCAGGTATCCCTACTCAATAATTAATATCAACTCCTAATAAAACATTTAAAATTAAAGTAAACCCCCACAAACGTTTATAGGTCTTCCGACTCAATACTCATTTATGTTATGAATTCATTTATCAAAAGTTAGATCTCATCTCCCAAATTTTGAACTAACAAATAAGACATTCAAATTATTGACCAGATAATCTACAAGAAATTAAGCACACGAATTCATAAATAGAACACAAGAAACCAATTAAAAAGAAACAATCAAATTATAATTAACATGAACCCACAGTTTCGATCATGCACTAGGATCAAAATATCTAGCCTAACATATTTGATTGAAAATTGTAGACAAATCCGAAAATAAATAGTTAAACATAGAGTTAAGTATAAAACGATAGCTCTAAACTATGATGATGGAACCCTCTTGTGTAGATGGATCATTCTTCACAATCTTGAACCCTTTCGCATTTGTAGTTTGAAGAGGTCTTGTGTTGTTCATCGTTATATTGTGTATTTTCTCTCAATTTCGTGTTCTCTCTCCCAAAACCGTGTGTCTAATTATATGTCCAACTTTAGGGCTTGGTCTTCTTTTTATAGAGATCCCTGTTAGAGTCCCGACGAAATTAGGAAACAAATTCAGCCCCGAATAGATCGCACGGCCCGTGTAAAAATACACGGGCAGACCGTGTAATCCATTTTTGTCTCTGGACAGTTCCAACAGTCGTGTAATATTACATGGGTAGACCGTGTAAAATGTTCTCTGAAAAACAAGTCGCACGGGTATGTGAAATGATACGGAATAATTCACATGGGCAGGTCGTGTAAATTCACACGGTCCGTGTGAGGTGCAAACGTGTGAATTTACTCTTGGGATCTTCATGAAAGTTGTAGCACTTTCTCTTAGCTTTCCATATCATCTTGAATCAGCTCAATATGAATTTTGCAGAGACGGTTATGGCCAAAATACTAAACCCTGCCAATGCTTAAAAATTGTTGACACGTTTGGACATTTTTGAAAGCAAACCCCTGTTATTCTATTGTCCATGCTTCTTTCCTTCACGTATTTGATCATCCCTTGGCTTCTGACATTCCTATCTGGGTCGTCCAACTAATATATTTTCATAAAAGCCCATATTCCTGCAAAAATATATAAGAATACGCAATATTACGCCCAACAAATGAAACTAACCAAAATACACTAAATATTCAAGCAAATGTATCAAATATATATTCAAATAAGCCTCCAAATGCACGTATATTTTACACTTATCACCAACCCCAACCTAAGCTTCTTGATCTCATCATACATAACTGAAACAGTCGATGCATATGTACTATTAAACATTTTTAACAGTGCCCCTCGAAAAATAGAAACGAAACAATCTATCTTGTAATTTTCTGCCAACAATCAAATGTATTCTTGTACATAGGTGTTCTAGCCCTGATTTTAACATCATTCGCCTCCGAACTGCATCAAATGGATATGACAACTGAAAGAATTATAGCACGGATAATACGTAAAAGTTTTGTAGAGTAACGATGTGATTGCAGATGTGGTCACATTCACAATCACATGCAGCGGAATTTTGAAAACAATAACACGGCACACAAAATAAAAATTGTCTACAAACCAACAAGCTTGTAGACGTGCAAATATGGTAAAATTTTCCACTAGTAAAAATTGTTTGATTCCGTATACAAAAATACTAAAATTCAACTAGTAGAAACTCAACGAAAAACTCCTATCTAGAGTATATCAGATTTATGTAATTCAACTCATCTAACAATAGACATGTGTGGACTACGTTAATCACAATACTAAAACAATGGATGAAAAGCTAACAAACACAATCTGCAGGGCTGAATGTAATCTCAAATGTAGTCACATTCGAGTTTGCATCCAGGGCAGTAAGACTCCTTGTGCTTGAATGTTTCTAATTCTCTCAATGTTCTTGTAGCTCTGGTATCTTTCTTGTGTACTGATTATGCACGTCCTCTTCCCTTTATATAGCCTTCCAAACCCTTCAAGAGACCTAACACACAAGGAAAGAAGATATATACAAATATATGACAAGTAAATCACTTATGTTAGGAAACAAGATAACTATCCAAGAGTCCTAATATATCAATACCATATCAATATGATTTCTTTCCAAATCTAAAAAGTCCAAATCATACCATAAGTCTAGAAAGGCAAAACAAATCAAAAACCAATCTTTATAATTTTGGAAATTACTTTAGGCGATAAAAATCGCCCTAACAATCTCCCCCTTTTTGTCTTTCTGAACAAAACACTTATCAAGCACAAAATAAGCAAAACTCCCCCTAAACATAACAACTTCCCCTGAATATCATGCTGAGTAAAAAAAACTGAAGCAAATGTATTCACATTTTAAGTCACAACAAAAATATCATAAGAGAGTTTTAGCAAGTTATCAACAACCAAAAGGAAATAAACCTAGCTAGAGAATATTGTTTAGTACATCCCAGAATCAAAGATTATAAAGTTTATCAGTGGACACATTTGCATCCATTTGTCCTTCAAAGTCAAATTCAAGACCCTCATCGCCTTCACCCTGTCCAGCCAATGGTGTAGCAGCAACAACATCTTGGGTTGCAGCATTTTTAGGAATTGGAGCATCCGTTCTGTGGCGTCTCAGTCGGCATAACTCCCCCTTGAGCAGTGCTTGGTCCAACTATATTTTCTCCCTCTTTTTGGCCAGAAATCGAGCCGAGGATAGTCTGCAGTTGGGAATGGAGAGCAGTGAAGTGAGCAATCTGGTGCTCAGCAAAACCCAGCTGTACCTGTAACAAAAGCCACGAAGACAGGAATACAGGGGTTGTTAGAGGAAATGGGAGCCGGATGTTGCCAACATCCGGAACCACATTCGGGGCCACATCCTATACAGACCCAGGAACAGAGGTATCAACATTTGGAGAAGCATCAGAGATAGGAGTCGTAGGAGTAGGTGGAGCATCTCCTGGATAGACTACGGGCAGATCAACAATGCGAGTTTGAGAACTGAGCAGGGGTCGAGAAACATGAAAGACCCCGGGCTGGTTTGTAAAGTGATCACCCTTCTTTGGTTCAAATCCTTGAGAAACCAGGATTTTATAGATAAGACTGGGGAATGATAGGGACCAGGTTTTGGATTCACTGGTAGCAAAGAATGTGACCTCCTCGAAAGCCAATTTCCCAAAACTAAAAGGCAGCCCTTTCCCAATTTGGTATAAAACTCTTGCATGCGTCCTTGTGACAATGGAATTGTTCTTCGAAGGGGACCAATTTGCACAACAGATCTTGTGCAAAAACCCATAAAAGGACGTAAGGTGGGAGGAGACGAGTTTTTCGGGATGGGCAGGCCAATCTTGCACACGGCCACCAGTGAGAAATTGAGCCATTTCATTGTAATCATAGGGCACCTCACTCTCTTCAAAATTAGGCATGTCGAAGAAATGATTAATGACTGAGGGACTGAATTCATATATCTTATTGCGAACAAAAACTTTGCCAAACTTAGGTGATCAGCGAACAACAATTCTTGTGGACATGTTGGCATAAAACTCACAGACCACAGAGTCAACATAAGGGAGAGCAGTGTCAATCGTGGTTAACAAATTGCGTTCCTCAAAGAATCAATTCAGATTATACTTTTCAAAGTGCTCATAATCTCTGCATTTTTCATCAATGAAAGAATGGGAAAGTAAAGCATGAAACCTGGAAGCTGCAGCAACTGTGTAAAATTGCTCAGAGTGAGCTCTCTCAATATCGAACTCAGAGTCAGATGTGTCATCGGATGGCATCACATCCTCCTCTACATCTGCAACATCAGCCTCCTTCCATTCTTCAGCCATCAATTCATCACCCACTTCATCGACCATAGCCTCATAATCAATCTCAGTGTCTGATTCCTTGAAATAATCAAAATCCTCATCACTCGAGTCATCGAACTCAGAACTCAACTCAGCTGAAGTTGGTGTAGGCTGGGATGTGGTCACATCCTTGGCCACACCCTTGCCCTTTCTGGCTTTCTGAACCATCTGTGCTAAAGGAATATCATCATCATTAGACGGCATATGTTCTCTGGGCTAAACAACAAATTGGTTCACATTATCGTCAGAATCACTGAAAAGACACGTGAGGAATGGGCAAATCGTCTCCCCCTTTCTTCGAAGTACCATCTAAACTAGTTTTGTGCTTCTTAGGTGAAATTTCGGGGTAGAACCAGAATCTTCGAAGTCCCCTGGAGAGTATCCACGAAGCCTTTTCTAACATCGCACATTGGGGTTTCCCAAAGGCCCATGAACAGTGCAAATTACCTCAAAATCCGGAGGATTGTCGACGTCTATCTCATTATCTTTTTCCCGGGAAGAACAGAGGCAAGTGCCTCATCTTGAAATGGAACTGGGATGATAGCGGTAGGAGTTGAACTCAGAGAAGATGGGTGCTCAGGGAGAGAGGATGTCGTACCTGGTTCCTGGGTGTGATCAGACGGAGATGCAGTCCCAGATGCAGGGACATTTACAAACCCAGATGCAGGGCAATCTTGACAGGACGCGGGTGCAAAACTTTTTGGTGAGGGAGGAGTGATGGTCTCTGCGACGACCTCTGTGGGAGTGGAGGAAGGAGTTGCAACGGTCTCGGTGGTATCGAACTCTCCGTAATCGGAGAAGAAGACAGATTCTGGGCAGACGGAGATGCAGTGTCAGATGGGGTTCCATCTCTGACAGCATTTGGAACAGTATTTTCTTCCATGGACTTGTCAGACTTCAGACTTTCGGAATTGTGCAAGGAGGATGATGATTTGCTGGGGCTTCCAAAGAGGTTTTTGATGGAGGAAACAAATCTGGCCATGGTGAGAGAAGTCCTGCAAATAAATTCAATCCAGAAAAACAACACTTCGAAATTTGTGAGAGAGAGTGAGATAAGATGTACTCAAGTGCTGCAAACATATAGGGATTAATAGAAATCAGAATCAGGCACACAAATCGATGTACAAAAGGAAGAGTTTTAATTGGGAAGAATTCCTCATGGGAAAAATAGAAAACTAAGGAAAGAATCAGGAGCCCAATTAATCTCAAACTCTAGATCACAAGTGTCCAAATTATGTCAACTTGTGATAAGATCAAAAAAAAAAAAAAAAAAAAAGATTTACCCTGATCCTCCAAATCAGTTCAACCCACAAAATATATCCATCAAGATTTTCAAGATTCTGGGAAGAGAAAAATATCACTCTCAGATTATATATGGAAACCAAATCTCAGCAACAAATTCAAAATCACCAGGACATGCAAAACCTAATATGCCTAATGCAGCAAAATAAAAAAATAAAAAACGCACACAAGAGGTGAAAAGTGCTGCAAGAATGGATATAGGTTCAAATGTCGTCCCATTTTGAGTCACACCTATACTAACTGATTCAATGAATCGCAATCTAAAATCCCAGCTTTTCAAAATTTTTGAGTTTTCTTCAATTTTTCGAGTCTCATGAGGGAGTTAACCAACAAGGAGCTTTCACTCAAATGCCAAAGGTAGCTCTTTTTCACATGATCATGCCTTTTTAGACAGCAATGCGCTTGAAGAAATTGGTCACAAGGAATAGCTTCACATAATGGGTTGGTAGCTTTTTCCTAGAAGGCCGCAAGCATGATCAAGACTTTATTCACAACTCAGCTGCTAGGAAAAATAACATAATTTTTTTTTGAATTGGAGAGATCAACTCACACTAGTTTTCCGAGGGAGACAATATATGTGACTAGTTCGAACCATCAATCCACTTTTTGCAGAAATGCATGATAAGCTTAAAATGCAGGGATGCCAAAAAAATAAAACAAAATAGAGGAGATGAAAAGAGATGCATCATATGGATGTCACATCGGATGTGATGTGCAATGCTATGACATCTCGTGTAACATTTCAGAGAACACACAAACCAAGATACTTCCTTAAATTGGAGAATCTCTCAAAATCCAAAGCCTTGGTGAAGATGTCAGCAAAGTTGATTTTCAATAGCAATATACTCAATTCGAATTATATTTTTCTCAACTAAATCTCGAATAAAGTGATGTCTAATATCTATGTGTTTAGTACGAGAGTGTTGGACATGATTTTTAGAAATATCAATCACACTCATATTATCACAATAGACAATCAGTATTTCACTTTGCAAACCGTAGTCCTCAATCATTTGGTTCATCCATAAGAGTTGTGTACAATAACTCCCAACTGCTACATATTCTAATTCAACAGTCAAAAGAGATACACAATTTGCTTTTTGCTATACCATGAGACCAAATTATTTCCCAAATAAAAATATCCACCAGTTGTACTTTTTCGATCAACAATATCTCCAGCCCAATCAGAATCACTAAGTCCCACAAGATTAGTATTAGTGTCTTTTGTGTACCAAATTCCCAAATCAGTTGTGCCCCCTACGTATCGAATGATACGTTTTAAGGCTTTTAAATGAGTAACCTTGGGATCAGATTGATAACGAGCACAAAGACAAACACTGAACATAATATCAAGACGACTGGCAATCAAGTACAACAAAATTCTTATCATGCTTCTATACAAGGTGTGGTCAACACTTTCAGCCACATCTTCTTTACTCAACTTTACAAGTGAGGCATTTTCAAGATCGATATTTTTCACAAGATTCTTAGCATACTTGCTTTGTGAGATAAAAATTTCTTCCTTTAATTTTTTATTTTGCAAGCCCAGGAGGTAACTTAACTCACCTACCATACTCATTTCAAAAGTGGAGGACATGCAATCAATGAATTCCTTTAACAGTTTATCCGAGGAGGAACCAAAAACAATGTCATCGACACAGATTTGAGCAATCATGATGTTATGGTTTTTCTTTTGAATGAACAAGGTTTTATCAACTTCACCACGTTTAAAACCAATTTGAAGAAGGTATTCAGTTAGCCTACCATACCAAGCTCCAGGGGCTTGTTTGAGACCACAGAGAGCCTTTTTAAGCTTATACACGTGGTTAGGCTTAAGAAGGGGTCCTCAAAGCTTTTAGGTTGCTCAACAAAAGCTTCTTCATTAAGAAATTCGTTTAAGAAAGCACTTTTTACATCCATTTGGTGGAGAGTTAATCCCATGTAACATGTAATAGAAAGCAACAACCGTATGGACTCAATACGGGCTACATGAGCAAAGGTTTCTTCGAAATCCACCCCCTCAACCGATGTGTACCCTTGAGCAACTACACGAGCTTTGTTGTGAACAATTTTTTCCCAGATTCATCTATTTTATTTTTGAAAATTCATTTTGTTCCAATGACATTAACATCCTCTGGCCTAGGGACTAAAAACCACACATCATTTTTGACAAATTGGTCTAGTTCCTCTTTCATAGCATGTATCCGAAATTCATCTTTAAGAACTTCAACAACATTCTTAGGTTCAAAATTGGACACAAAAGAACATGTTCTCACATTGATACAATCAGTAGACAAGCAGACCATTCTTACCATATCTCGATAGTTCACTCTACCTTTCCCTCTTGTCTTAATACCATAAGTAGTGTTACCAATGATTTGAGACGTAGGGTGATTTTTCTGAATCCTTGTAGGTATGTCACTATCACGATCCACGATTGGATTATTAGTTTCTTCAACAAGTTCATTGTCAGAGTCAGAGTCTGACTCAGCTGCAGCAGACACGGATGTGGGCTCAGATGCCGTCACATTTGGTTCTGCATTTGAGGCAGTTGTGGATGGGGCTTCAGTCACATCCTCCGTTACATCTGTGCCTACATCCTTCGCTGGGGCTGTCTCAACAAACTCGAGCAGATCCACAATATTATCTTCTTCACTCTTTCCTGCAATATCTGAGAGATCATCGGAGACAACATTTACAGATTCCATGATCGTCTTAGTACGAAGATTATAAACTCGATAGGCATGACTATTCAAAGTGTAGCCTAGAAAAAGACACTAGTCACTCTTGGAATCAAATTTACAATTGATTATCACGATCATTAGGAACATAACACACACACCCAAAAACATGAAAATATTTGAGGTTAGGTTTCTTCCCCATAAGAATTTCATAAGGGGTCATAGAACATCCAGGCCTCAACTATACACGATTTGCTATATGGAAAGAAGTATTCAAAGCTTCAACACAAAACCTTTTTGAAAGTTTTTTAGAACTATACATGACACAGGCTATCTCTTGTAATGTATGATTTTTCCTCTCTGCCACTCCATTTTGTTGTGGAGTTTTAGGTGCGGAAAATTCATGAGAAATCCCCTTTCTATCATAGAAAGACGAGAAAGAAGAGTTCTCAAACTCTTTATCATGGTCCGATCTAATTCTGGCAACAGTTAAATTATACAGCTAGCTTCTAAAGAAATCAAAAGTTTCAGATTTCTCACGTAGGAAATAAGTCCACGTATACCGTGAAAAATCATCGACAATCACATAAGAGTACTTTCTACCACCCACACTTTCAATCTCAATAGGACCCATGAGATCCATATGAACTAACTCCAGACATCTAGTGGTGTGGAAATGTGATGTCATTTGATGTGACACTCTTTTTTTTACCTCTTTGACAACTTTCACACACACTGACACTGTTCATAGACAATTTAGGCAAACCAATTGCAGCTTCAAATTTCACGAGTTCCATTAGCTTTTTATGGCTAACATGCCTAATTTTTGATGCCATAGATCAGTGTCATTCGTGTGTGCCCTGTGACAAAGTTGCTCGTTACAGTACTGATAACAGTTGTCAGAAGAGCTCAAGCCAGTAAGGATACAAGTGTCAGACTCATTGAACATTTCACAAGATTTTTTGTTGAACTTTACATAGAGATCATCATCACATAGCTGACTTATGCTGATGAGATTAGCATTAAGACCAACTACATGAAGCATATTACGTAACTTGGGTAATCCTTCAACGTTCAATGTCCCTTTTCCAACTATCTTCCCTTTGGCTCCACCTCCATAGGTAACATTGCCACCATTGTAAACTTCATAGTCAGTCAAATACTCCAAGGTACCTGTCATATGTCGTGAGCATCCACTATCGAAGTACCAAGATCCTGCAACGTTAGATCTCAAGGAAGTATAGATAACATGACATTTAACCTCAGATTTTTTAATCCAGACATATTTTGAAAAATGATTACGAGGATGTCGTAACATCTGTGATGACATCTGACGTCCAGACTTTAAATCCGATTTCAGTTTATAACAGAATGATTTAATGTGTCCAGGAGCATGGCAATAGTGACAAATAAAGTGACGCTTCCGTGGTTTAGACTTCTGGGAAAAATTCCTTTTATTGTTGAAGGAATCTGAGGATTCTCCTTGTTCTTTTGTTTAACAAAAACCGGAGTTTTATAACCAAGGCCAGTTTTATCATCACTACCCATGGAAAGAATATCATCCAATTTTGCTTTCCCAGAATTAAACTTTTTCATGCTTTCAAGAGACTCTTCGAGTTTAGAATTTACCTTTTCGAACTCCAGTTCTTTCTTGGTAAGAGAGGCCTCCAACCTGGTAACCACTTCCCTTTGATCATTATTCTCCTTCTTGAGTCGATCAGTCTCCTTTTTCAACATCTCGTTCACTTTAATCATTTTCAGCCAATTCTTATACAGGTTCGTGTACGTGTCTTCCAGACTTTCACCATCAGATTCATCATCCTGTTCAACATCATCAGTAGTAGAGGTAGAATTGAAACAAAAAGGTTAGAGACAGATAAGAGATCTTGTTCTTCAGATGTGACCTCAGATGTGATCAGAGAAGGTGTGATCACAACTCGGACCTCATCTTTGGCGACACCTGAAGGATTTATTTGGAGGGACTTTCGATGTTTCACCAAGGTGGTCAGAACTTTGGGTTCTTCCTGTTTATTCTTCCCACTGCGAGATTCATTATCACTCAAAGTCACACTTAGGCTCATTCCCTTTTTCATAAGAGTATTAGCACATTGGGCAGCATAGTGACCATACCCAGTACATGCTCTACACCTAATGGAGTCAAGAGTTTTTGTGTCAGACTTGTTCGATTTATCACCAGAAAAATGTTCTTGATTCTTATCAAAGTTGTTATTTTGAGGAAACTTGCTTGATTCATACTTAAAAGGCTTTATGAAATTTTGCGACTTATTCTAACTTTTGAGTTTAAGGATCCTATCAAACTTTTTCGAGTACATGGCCATAGAATTATCTCCTAGATCAGATTTTTCAATCTCATTGATAAGATCATCAAAATCATTTGTAACTTTGGACTCAAGTTGAAAAGGAGACTCAATTTGAAAAACAACTTTTTGACTCATACTCTCCATCTGTTGAGCCATATTCATCTTATAGGTTTGAAGAATGCCAACAAGTTTTTCAAGACTTAAGGAGGACATATTGTGGGCTTCTTATATGGATGAAATTTTGATGTTGTACCTAATGGGAAGAGATCTCATCATTTTGCTCACAAGATTTTCATTGGAGATAGGGTCACCTAGGGCTTGAGCTTCGTTGGCAATATCACAAAGTTTAGCATTATAAGTGGCGATATTCTCATCCTCACGCATTTTAAGGTTTTCAAACTTATTGGTGAGCAACCTAATTTTGATTTTTCCCACACTAGCTGATCTCTCACAATGACTTTGCAGAGTATCCCATGCATCTTTGGCAACAGTAAAATTTGTTATGATTTTGAACATATTTTGATCCACAGTACCAAAGATTGCCATCAATGCCTTCGAATTATAATTGGACAAAATTAATTCATCATTAGTCCAATCAATTTATTCTTTGTCCTTGTAGTCACCTTGAATATCAATGAGTTTTGGAGGTGACCACCTAGTAAGGATTGTACGCCAGACCCTTTCATCAATTGATTTGATGTAGGTCCGAACTTTGACCTTCCAAATATAATAATTGGAGCCATCAAGAATGGGGGACGAAAAGTGGGGTTATTTTGAGTATCCATGCTAACAAACACTCAGGATCAACACTTAGTGTCATCAAGTGTTGGCTCTAGATACCAATTGAAAGAATTATAACACGGATAATACGTAAAAGTTTTGCAGAGTAAGGATGTGATTGCAGATGTGGTCACATTCACAATCACATACAGTGGAATTTTGAAAACAATAACAAGACACACAAAATAAAAATTATCTACAAGCCAACAAACTTGTAGACGTGCCAATATGGCAAAACTTTCCACTAGTAAAAATTGTTTGATTCCATATACAAAAATACTAAAATCCAACTAGTAAAAGCTCAACGAAAAACTCCTATCTAGAGTATATCGGATCTATGTAATTCAACTCATCCAACAATAGACATGTGTGGACTACGTTAATCACAATACTAAAACAATGGATGAAAAGCTAACAAACACAATCTGCAGGGCTGAATGTAATCTCAGATGTAGTCACATTTGAGATTGCATCCAGGGCAATAAGACTCCTTGTGCTTGAATGATTCCTAATTCTCTCAAGGCTCTTGTAGCGGTATCTTGGTATCTTCTTGTGTACTGATTATGCACGTCCTCTTCCCTTTATATAGCCGTCCAAACCCTTCAAGAGACCTAATACACAAGGAAAGAAGATATATACAAATATATGACAAGTAAATCACTTATGTTATGAAACAAGATAACTATCCAAGAGTCCTAATATATCAATACCATATCAATATGATTTCTTTCCAAATCTAAAAAGTCCTAATCATACCATAAGTCTAGAAAGACAAAACAAATCAAAAACCAATCTTTATAGTTTTGGAAATTATTTTAGGCGATAAAAATCGCCCTAACAACAACAAACAAGCCGATGTCGTGACAACTTGAGCATAAACCTAACGTTGCCACAAAGCCACATTAGACTCGTATTCTTTGGAAATCATTTCTTTATTAGTATCAAAACCATCAAAAATAAATGCCCTGCTGAACTAACATTCTTTGCAGAGAGGCAGGAAGTCCCCTGTATATTATTACTTTAATTCCATCTTTTTCGCGTGTGGCTCTAATGAAATGGCGAATGCCTCTGAATTGACGAGTTTAAGCCCTTCCAAGATCGGCGTATGCGCAATATCGAGAGGATAGATGATGATCAGCGTTGTGCAACCAGCTGCAGATCCAGTAATGACGTGAGTTGTTGCGTAGAATGTTCTTATCTAGGTCCTGTCGAAACTATATTTAGCAAATACTGGAAATGCAATAAAAAGTTACTATCCTTATCGTTCTCACACATGATGCTAAAAGAATGTTATGGCCACACCTTGAAAATAATTTCTCAAATACTATGAAAAGTATAATTGAATAATTTCTTAAAATTATTAGCAGGATATAACTTGATGCGTCCTCTTATTACTGATAAATTCTTAATAGGCATGTCTATTTTGTCGGTTTTCATATAACATACATAGTACTATTGTTCTGAAGAATCAACACGCCATGCATTTAAAGGCTCATACTAGGATCAGGGGGGGAAAAAAAGCCGATACTTATCCATGTTCTGCAACCACAGCATTCAAGAAACTTTCAATGTGAAATTACTTTTCCTCATCCATTTACAGAGAATATTTCAATCATGATACATTGCAAAAGCATTTCATGGACTCACTAAATAGCTATTTAATAATTAAGTCGATCCTAAACAATAGGAACGAACACCATTATCGCACATAGTACATTCAAAGAACATGTCATGATTTTGGACTTGGTATATGATAAATCATGCAAGCACATAAGTTACATCAGAAATATCAGATCTCAAACTGAATATAAGCATATAAACAGACGATAAAATGAGTAATAGATCGATTGAACGATGGTAGGGCAGAGAATAAGCAAGTCGCCATGGCACAAACGACCGTTATTGCTATAGCATATCTCTAACAGAAGGCACATAATCTCAACATGTTTTTTCAATATTAACTTCAAATTCAATGCTGTACTGTGGCTATAAGTACTGATGGGAACTTGTTCAAACAGGACTGTCTCAATTCATTTTGGGGTTCTTTTATCCAGCAGCATAACATTACTTTTTTTCCAATAAGAACACTAACCGTTTAACATTCTTTAATTGAACCGGCAAAATCTAAGTACCTCAGCGATGATCTGAGTATAAAATATTTCATTTATTATTCACCTTTACCCCATTAAGTCACCTGAACTGTACAATAGGTTGTTAGATATCAGCTGCATAATTACTTGTAAATCAGTTATTCAGTTGGCTAGCTAGATTGTTAGTCTGTTAGCTTTCAGTTACTTCTATATATATTAGTATAAATATGTACATCACTCTGTAAGGCAGAACACAGGATGAAAATATCTTCTTTTCCTTCCACTTGCAATATAGGTTGCATTCACCAGTACTAAAAACATGAAAATTTCCATTTGACTCTAAAAAAGATTATTGGAGAATTCAATTCCAAGCGCCAATTTTTCAAACTTCAAAATACCATAAAGAGTTTACTTTCGCACATATTATGAAGTGTTTGCAATCACGGGGGAGAACATAATTACCCTAAATCCCAAAATACGCTCTCATCTTTTTCTGGACTGCAAATACACTACGCCCCCTTTTATTTCTGCAAACACGCTTCACATATTGAACACAATCCACGTAAACGCTGCAATATAGATCTTAAAAACCAGTAGACGCAAACTGAAAATTACAGAACAACCCAAACAAGAAAAAAATTGCACGAACAACCAGAAAAACAAAACAAAGAGGAAGAAAGAAGCAAAATCACAGCAAACAAGAAAAGAAAAAACGAACAAATCGCAGAAAATCATATCAAATCACAACATATACCACAATAACAGAAAAACAAGGTAATCAACAACTATCTCAAAAGTTTTGTGTATTTCATTGAATTCATTGGTTATGAAAACTATAGGTTATGTATGGAATTGTTTCCAAATCCAATTTTCCAATTTCTAACTATTCCAGAAAATGAATTTATGTTTGTTTAAGAAATTCTCAATAGAAATAAAGTAATTTTCAATTTCATTTTTTATGGAAAGATTCTTTTTTTTTTTTTTTGAGAAATAGAAAGATTCTTTTGGAAATACAACCAAACAAGTTTTCACCAAAATCACGCAGATCTATATGAAAATAACTACAATCATGCAAAACGATGTCAAAAATACACTACAATCACGCAAATCTATGTCAAAAATACTATAACCAAACATATTTTCATTTCTAAATAGAAATTCAGACAACAAACCAAACATATTCTCAATTCTCACACGAAAAACAATAAAGTTTTAAAATTCATTTTCCAACACTAGAAACTGGAAATTGGACTTGGAAACACATCCATACATCCCCATAGCTTTTTCTCTGCTACTAACTTTAATTGTTTTTTTCGTTTTCAAGTTCAAAAAATATTTTCTATATATTTTCCATGAAATTGATTGTTCTAGCAAATTATTAATTTGAATTTAGCTGAATAGGTTGCTTATAGATTAAAACTATTCTAAATTATTTCATATTTGTTTCAGAGTTGTTTTAGAATTATTTCAACAATCCTTGTGCTTCATATTTGCAATAGAATTGTCAAACTTAATCATATATTTATAGTTGTTTCAACCGATTATTTCATAGTTGTTTTGAAGTTTTCTCAAACATATATTTCAAACGTGTTTCAGCTACATTGTAAAAACAAGGGGTGAGCACCCCTTGTGCTCAATAATAATTTCATCGATTCTCTTAATAATACATGTTTTAGCTAATACAATTTCACTATTTCTTGCAGACAAATGGAGACAATTCCAGTACTAGTATACCATGATGGACAATGGGAAGGAAATAAGAACTACATTGATTTTGAATTAATATACATATTCATTCCAAATGATTGCACTTTTAGCAATCTAAAGGAAAACAACATATACAAGTAACAAATCAACAAAGAAGAAGAAACAATGCAGATTAAATAAAAATTGAGAGAATGTTTGTCAACATTAAAGATTAAAAATGACTTTAATTTGAGATAATTCAATTGTTTCAATTGTAGAATAATTCAATTAATGAGATAACTCAATTGTTTCAAAATTGTGTCTTAATCGTTTATTACATATTTCAGCACTGTTACGGGCATAGAAAATTTTAAAAGCATAAAAAAGTAAAAAAAGTCGATTGGAGTGTACAAAAGTCAAACAAATGGCTATTTCTTTTTTTCCCAGAAAATATGGCTATTTTTTGTAATTTCCTTAAAAAAAAATGGTTTTTATTCTGGTACAGAATTCTTGATTGGGAGAACGTACTAGTTGTAAATGGTCTTTCTTGATTCAGTTTCTAATCATGTTATCTTTGAAAAATGGACAATCTTTGAAGACGTGCTAAACTGCTGGACCATTTTCCTTCTTTGTCCTTCTGTATATATAATGCCGAATGATTGTTCCCTCCCTCTCTTTTTCACCTTATATGTTGCATTTATGTAGAAATTAGAGATTTGGCGGTGGTGAAATGGTCGGGGGTTGCTGATGTTGATATTTTGATTACACATTTATTGGGTATTGGGGGAGATTTAATTCAAACGGGGCATCTTGACTGTCACGTTGCAAGAATTTATAATAAGTTCTAATAGGTGCTTTGAATAGAGTTGTCTGCCCCCTAAATCAACTTTTAGCAAGTCTTGTATGTTCCTAAATTAATTGACACAAAAATAACAACACTATTATTGCTCGGGTATTATCCATACTACCCCACGTATAGTAAACTTGGTGTATGCATGAATGATGAGTGTTTTAATTTACAAGATATAACACACTTGTATAATATGTCCATATTAAGTGTATGCACATCAGGTATAACATCTACAAGGCCTATAGCTCATTATGTTTCTCAATTGGTTGTGGGGATTGATCTTGTTTTATGAACTTGTTCAATTAAGTGAGCTACGTTTTCTCTGATCTTTTTGTTGGAAATTTGTTTTTAATTAATGGGTTTTGGCTCATGTTTGACCAATTATTTAAGTGAAATCATTTATTTATTTCGAAAAATAAATAATGTAATCATAATCTACATCACGAGTAGATGAAATTAGCATTTTGAATTTCTCAAAATTATTTTCGGGCGAAAGAGAAATTAATGCATAAAGTTAGCCACTTAAATGCATTTTATATAAAGAATATAAAATGGTGGGAATATGGAAAGCAATATCCCACATAGAAAACATATTAAATGTTTGACTAGTTTATATAGAGCTTCACCACTAATAAGACATAATCAAGTGGAGCTCCTTATGGTACAAACTAGTGGACCAAGTCAATTTTGACTAGCCTTTAGCTAGCTCAAATAGCACTAAGGACGTTGGGGACGCTGGGGAGCACAAAGGCTCGAGCCAAAGCCGAGCCGGGCCCGTGCACATCGCACATAGTCGCATTGGGCGCTTAGGGGCGCACTTTGAACTTTCGGTCTAGTGGCTCGGTGACTTGGTAAGAGTCGTTTGGATGGCGACATGTGGCACGCAGTGGCAGTGACTGGATGCACCTGTTCACTGACTGGACACGACTGTTCAATGTGCAAGGGTGCGTAGTAAATGATGTGTACCTTCAGAAGATATGCGATCTGGACCATCAAAATGTGCCTCTTGATTAGAAGGCACGATCCAACAGTCTAGTTAGATCCAGACCAAGAAATGCACCTATTCTAAATGGGCATCCGAATCTCTATATAAACAGCCCCCTGGATGTTCATTTTTCACATCAGAAAATTCGAAAATCTGCATTTTTTCAGCATATTGAGCTTGTGAATTTTTCTGCATTTTCAAAAGTTTTGAAATACGTTAAGTTCATTGTAAGTTTAAGTTTTGCAAGTGCTGCTAACCCGAACTTGAAAGTCATTGTATCTTAGAGACGATTGCCTAGAACCATTAACACTTTTGTACGAAACAATTTTATCTTGCGGATAGAGAATCCAATTCTCGCCTCGACATAAATATTATGTATTCTATCCATTTTTTTGGAAAACCAAACATGTCAAACAACAATCGCAAGACGAAATTCAATTTTCTTGAAAAATGGCTAACATAAGTTTCACTCCGATGGCTGCTGCTTCCGCGCATGGAGAAAAACCAGCAAAATTTTCCGGTGTTGACTTCAAGCACTTGCAACAGAAGATGCTATTCTATTCGACCATTTTAGGTCTATCCCGGTTCTTGAAGGAGGACCGAGGACCCCCAGACCGTTGGTGAAGAAGAAACAGACAATCAGAGGCGAATTATTGTGGATGAATGGCACAACATCGACTTTCTGTGTCGCAACTATGTTCTGAATGGGCGGGAAGACACCCTCTATAACGTCTATAGCTCATTCAAATCATCCAAAAAGTTGTGGGACTCTTCGGAAAAGAAGTACAAGACAGAAGATGCCGACACAAAGAAATTTATTATTGGCAAATTTTTGGATTTCAAGATGTTGACACCAAGACGGTGATCAACCAAGTTCAGAAAATTCATATCATACTTCATCACTTAGTGTCTAAAGGGATGATTCTGAATGACTCATTCCAAGTGGCTGCAATAATTAAAAAATTGCCGCCATTGTGGAAAGAATTTAAGAACTACCTTAAGCACAAATGCAAGGAAATAAGGCTTGAGGATTTGATAGTTCGACTTCGGATTGAGGAAGACAATCGAAATCTGAAGTAAAGTCCAGCAAAACTGAAATGGAGGCCAAGGCCAATCTTGCAGAATCGAGCACTAGCAAGAAATGGAAGCAATCCGGAAATGCTAAAGGGAAGGCCAAAAAGTTCAAAGGAAGCTGCTACAACTGTGGCAAGCCGAATCACATGGCCAAGGATTGCGACACCCAAAGAAAAAGGGCAATCAAAATGGCAAACAACAACAAGCCAATATAACCGAGGACAAGTCTGTTCCTATAGACATGTCGGAGCTTGATCTCACCGCCGTTGTGTTTGAAGCTAATATAGTGGATAACCCAAGGGAGTGGTGGATAGATACCAGGGCTACTCGTCACATATGTGCCGATAAGGAGATGTTTTCCTTCTACACCCCGATAAATGGAAGAAAACTGTTCATGTGGAACCCTTCGACTTTCAACATCGTGGGGTTTGGAAAGGTTGTACTGAAGATGACTTCCGAAAAAGAGCTGACGCTTGTGGATGTGCTGCATGTCCTGGATATCTGCAAGAATTTAGTTTTTGGTCCCCTGTTAAGCAAGGCCGATTTTAGACTAGTGTTTGAGTTTAACAAGTTTGTAATGATCAAGAATGGTCAGTTTCTTTGTAAAAGGTACCTTTATAGAAGGCTCTTCAAAATGTTTGTAATGAATGTTTTCCGCCAAGAAGCGAAAAATAAGAATACTAGTTTTGTTTACTTGTTGGATTGTTCTACTTTATGGCATGATAGAATAGAACACATAAAATTCAACACAATTATAAAGTTAGTGGATCTGGAATTAATACCAATGTTTAAAATCGATTAACAAGACAAATGCGAAGTTTGTGTTGAAGCAAAGTTGGCTAAAGCACAGTTTCATTAGGTAATGAGAAGTAGCAAACCACTCGAGTTAATTCATATAGATGTGTGTGATTTAAAGCTTGTGCAAACACGAGGTGGCAAAAAGTACTTCATAACGTTTATTGATGATTACACAAGATATTGTTATGTATATCTTTTGAAAAGCAAAGATGAAGCTTTAGTAACTTTCCAAACTTATAAGAATAAAGTTGAAAATCAACTTAATTTGAAAATTAAGATGATTCGAAGTGATAGAGGCGGAGAGTATGTTGATCTATTTGAAGAATATTGCTCGAAAGAGGGTATAATTCATCAAATGACAGCTCCCTACTCACCTCAATCAAATGAAGTTGCAGAACACAAAAATCGTGTTGTTAAGGAGATGATGAATGCGATATTGATAAGTTCTGGCTTACCCCAAAACTTGTGGGGGGAAGCCATTCTTTCTGCAACTTACATTCTTAATAAATCCCATACAAAGATAAAGATGAAACTCCATATGAGTTATGGAAAGGATGGAAACCATCATATAAATACCTTAAAGTGTGGGGGTGTTTGGCTAAAGTTGAAACACCTAAGCCAAAACAAGTTAGAATTGGTTCTATAATGATTGATTGCATTTTCATTAGTTATGCAAATAATAGTAGTGCATATCGATTTTTAGTGGACAAGTCAACAATTCCTATAAATGAAGGGATGATCATAGAATCAAGAAATGTTGTATTCTTCAATAATATCTTTCCTAACAAAGAAAGGAAAGAAGAATGTTCTAACAAAAGAACTTATGAAACTGTATGTTTACCTCAAAGTGATGAAGAGGAACCAAGACGCAGTAAAAGGACAAAAGTAGCTAAGTATTTTGGTCCTGATTTTCCAACTTATATGTTAGAAAATGAACCTAGAACTATTCAAGAAGCTTTGTCTAGTCCACAAGCTCATCTCTGTAAAGAAGCTTTCAACAATGAAATAGATTCCATTTTGCACAATAATACTTGGGAGTTGGTTGATCTCCCTCCGTGATGCAAACCTTTAGGATGTAAGTGGATCCTTAAAAGGAAGTACAAAGCAGATGGATCTATAGATAAGTACAAATCCCGCTTAGTAGCTAAAGGGTTTAAACAAAAGAAAGGATATGACTTTTTCGATACATATTCTCCTATTATGAGAATCACATCCATTCATGTTCTCATTGCTATTGCACCTTTGCATAACCTTGAGATATATCAAATGGATGTGAAGACTGCCTTCTTGAATGGTGAGCTTGAAGAGGA
This sequence comes from Rehmannia glutinosa, assembly GCA_016081115.2. Lineage (NCBI taxonomy): Eukaryota > Viridiplantae > Streptophyta > Magnoliopsida > Lamiales > Orobanchaceae > Rehmannia > Rehmannia glutinosa. Next base: position 5,727,696 of record CM071925.1, on the reverse strand, counting down.
GATTTATATGGAACAACCCGAGGGGTTCGTTGCACCCGGAAAAGAGAGAAAGGTGTGTAAACTTGTTAAGTCACTTTATGAACTAAAACAAGAACCTAAGCAATGGCATGAAAAATTTGACACAATTATGTTGTCAAATGGTTTCGAAGTCAATGAATGTGACAAGTGTGTCTACATTAAAGGTACAACTGATGCTTATGTCATTGTCTGCCTTTATGTAGATGATATGTTGATCATGGGTAATATTCACGAGTCAATCATGAATACTAAGAACGTGTTAAAGAAATTTTTTGACATTAACGACATGGGATTATCTGATGTTATTTTAGGGATCAAAATCTTTAGAACGTCAGATGGAATTGTCTTGTCACAATCCCATTATGTCGAAAGCATACTTAGAAAGTTTAATGCTTTTGATAGTCTTCCGGCTAAGACACCTGTAGATATGACTCTACACTTAGCCAAAAATAGAGGAGAACCAGTTTCTCAGCTAGAATATGCAAGGAGAATTGACAGTCTGACGTACATAACGAATTGTACATGACCAGACATTGCATATTCAGTGAGTAAGCTAAGTAGGTTTACAAGTAACCCGAGTAAAGATCAATGGAAATCCTTGACAAGGGTACTTAGATACTTAAATTATACCTTAAACTATGAAATACCTTATACGAGATATCCAGCAGTATTAGAAGGATATTGTGATGCCAATTAGATATCAGACACAAAAGACTCCAAGTCCACAAGTGGTTATGTATTCACAATAGGTTGAGGAGCGGTGTCATAAAAATCTTCTAAGAAAACGTGTATATCTCGATCCACTATGGAATCCGAGTTTATTGCTTTAGATAAAGCTGGAGAAGAAGCCGAGGGCACGATTGGATATGCTTTCATTTTGAAAATTTTCATTTTGTTAGAGAATAGCGGTAAAAGAAATTTTAGAAGGAAAAAGATGAATTTTGAGAGTTTGATTGGATGTGAGATGAAAAACTAATGATGAAAGTTGATTTGATTTAAAAATAGTAAAATAATGATTGAATATGATTGGTAGTTATAAGTGTGTGAGTGGGTGAATAGTGAAATTTGTGGGAGGATGTGCAATAATAATTAGTTTTTTGTGAAAAAATGTGTAGATGTGATTGGTGAGAGAAAAAAATAAGAAAGTGAAGTGAGAGAATAGTATATTTCCTGAGATTTTTCATAAACAATCGCATGTTTGGTCAAAAAAAATTCTCCAGCGAAACGAAAATGGATTCCCTCCCACTTCCAATCACAACCTGAATGATCTAGAAATTTCTTAGAAAATATTCCTTGTTGGAATAAACCAGCAATCAGTTGGGCACAAAGTAGTATATATAATGGTAAGTCTAGACGTATTCGTTGAAGACATAATACCATTTGACAATTGATCTTGAATGGGGTTATTTCGGTTGATTATGTAAAGTCAAAGGAAAACCTAGCGGATCCGTTTACTAAAGGTATAAATCGAGATCAAATGTACAAGTTGTTAAAGAGAATGGGTTTAAAATCCACAAAATAAGAATGTTCATAGCGGTAACCCAACCTTGTGAATTGGAGATCCCAAGACCTTGGTTCAATGGGACAACTATGTTATGAATATTCAGTTGAACACTTGGAAATTATTTCAGCTCATTCCCAGAACGTCCAAGTGAAAAACCCTGCAGAGTGTGGTGAGGTTAAGTTTATCTTTTAATGATTCTTATACCTAAAAGGTAGAGTATGTCATGATACTCTTTATAGGAGATCACCTATGTAAGTGATAAGTAATGGCCGCTTCTACTTGTAACACTTATGAATCTAAAATATGGTCCAAGGCCAAAATAGACACAACGTGAAAACAAAATGTGTTAGAACTGTTATTGTGTAAGTATTGTTGTCTTGGTTTATACAAACGGCTGAATAGTTCAAGACATCGTGTCACTAAGCAACTAGTAAATCCGATAGTACTTTACAAAGGAAGGTTCAAAGCCACAAGCTACCTATCTTGATATAATAATGGTTCGTTGGAACTTTCGAATGTGTCTACATACATGCATGCATTAATGTTCATTCATGTGGGAGATTGTTGGAAATTAGTTTTTACCCATGTTTGACAAATTATTTAAGTGGGATCATTAATTTATTTCAGAAAATAAATGATGTAATCGTAATCTACACCATGGGTAGATGAAATTAGCATTTTGAATTTCTCAAAACCAATTTCGGGTGAATGAGAAATTAATGCATAAAGTAATCCACCTAAATGCCTTTTATATAAGGAATATAAAAGGGTGAGAATATGGAAAGCCATATCCCACATAGGAAACATATTAAATGTTTAAGTAGTTTATATAGAGCTTTACCACTAATAAGGAATAATCAAGTGGAGCTCCTTATGGTACACCCTAGTGGACCAAGTCAATTTTGACTAGTCTTTGACTAGCTCAAATAGCACCGAGGATGCTGCGGAGCACTGTTCTGCTCAAGCTGCGCTCGGGCCCACGCATGCCGCACATAGTCGCATTGAGCACTTTAGAGGCGCACTTTGCACTTCGCATGTACGCATCATTGCGGGGATCTTTAAAAGTTTGACAAATTGAACCATGGTTCGGTCCAGTGGCTCGGTGACATGGCAGGACAATCACTTGGCAAGAGTCGTCGGGATGGCGACATGTGGCACATGGTGGCAGTGATTGGACGCACATGTTCACTGACTGGACACGATTGTTCGGTGTGCAAGGGTGCATAGTAAATGATGTGTACCTTGAGAAGAGATGCGATCTGGACCATCAGATTGTGCCTCTTGATCAGAAGGCACGATCCAATAGTCTTGTTCAATCTATACCAAGGAATGCACATGTTCTGAAAGCGCATTTGAATCTCTATATAAACAGCCCCCTGGAATGTTCATTTTTCACATTAGAAAATTTGAAAATTTGCATTTTTCCAAGATATTGAGTCTGTCTATTTTTCTGCATTTTCAAAAGTTCCGTAATACTTTAAGATCGCTGTAAGTTCGGGTTTTGCAAGTGCTGCTAAGCCAAACTTGAAAGTTGTTGTATCTTATAGACAATTACCTAGAACCATTAGCACTTTTTTATGGGGCAATTTTATCTTGCGGATAGAGAGTCCAATTTTCGCTCGACTTAAATATTCTGTCCCATAAAGAACACTTTTTGCAAAACTAACTCTAGTATACCCTAAGAATGTCATGTTGAGTCAAAATCAATCATAGTGGATTTTGTGGATATATCATAGTATTCCACTTTTTATGTTAATTGATATGCATGGATGATTTCTTTCAAGTTATGTAATTCAGACATATCTATTACAATTTTTTATGTAAGAAGAGATAAATGAAACTTTGTTTGTACATATTGGGTGCAATTAGGTTGTATCCATATTTGAGATAATAGGGAGCCCTATTTAGATGAAGTGTATCTAGAAACCTCTCCCATTAGGATTCTAACTGAGATATGAGATTGATATATATATATATATATATTGAATAATCTCACTCCTAAAATTTCTCTCTATGTTTTTCTTCTTGGAGCATTACCAAAGTTCTCCAAGGGCTTAAGGTATGCACAACCAAGTAAATAACTCCAGTAGTTATTTACACCAATGAGAAAGGCGGTTTGTGATCTTGTTGGTGGTCCAACTAACATACGGGATTCGATCGTTGTTCGGGGTTCAATAAAGAGAAGATTTGTAGATGGCTTAATCATAGATCTAAAGGAAGCTTGTAGATGGGTTCAATCATGGCTATGTGGATCGACAGTTCCGCTGCAAATAGGTATACTCGATCCACCTTATGTGCAAATATGTGATTTATATTTTGACCCATATTTGCTAACAATGGTATTAAAGTCGTTTGATATGCTTGAGTCTGATGATACATGTGATTTGATATTTTATTTAAAAAAATATGAATTTTTTTTTCGTTTTTATATGGAATGTTGGTTCAAATTGTAAATCTCGAAAAGACGATTGATTTAATATATTATGCATGCAAAACGGATTTGAATCAAATAAGTTATGGCGATTTAAAGTTTTTGATATAAAAATAAATGTTGCCTCGACATGCGTGTAAAGTATGTTTATATGGCTAAATTGCAATTTTAGTCATTTATCTTTAGCCCAGTTGCAATTTTGGTCCTGGAAAATTTTTCCCTTATGGATAAATAGCAATTTTGGTCCATTATCTTTCCAAATGTAGCAATTATAGTCCTATAACTTTCGAGAGTTAGCAATTTCAATCCTTCCATACTATAGTTATTTTTAATAAACCCAAATTTCATAGATTCTGAGAATTTACATTTTTGACACCTATTTTATTCGTGGCATTGTCACACCTACTTAGATCCAGTCTCTATTAAGAGGTTTTAAGTGGATAATGTGATGTTTCCAACCTATAAACTCAGTAGGGCATACTTCTGCAAATGTTTCATAATTCTAAAAAAATTGATTACAGACTAAGGTTTTGATAAAATGGATATAGTCCATCACGACCATATCAGGCCCAACATGCTTCCGTAAAATTAATAAATCCATTAAAAAATTTATACCTTTTGACTGAAACAACATCGGGTGAGATGGCTCACAACACCACCTGTCGGAAATTTATTGTCCCTAGATCGTTTGACAAATAGTTCTCATTGTTCAACTTCAACCATCAGGGAAGATGATCTATAAGTTATTTGACTCATTCAGTAACTGCTCAGCACAACCTTGGTTCATTACCTACTCCACGCTTATAAAATAATTCTTAAACGGGATAAATTAATAGAACATTATGAACATATGTTGAAGCAGAAAAGCCCTTTTTATTAAGAACTTAAAGAAATATGCATTACATAAGTAATCTCCTTTTGGGAGGAGAATACCTGTTTCGCCTCTCATTAATGACGCTTGCACTTGAAAACACATAAAACTTAAAAACTAAAAACACTCAGCTAATACAAATTTTCATTCAGAAATTATTATAAGAAAATTAAGGAAAATGTTCGATGATCCCAGTTTCCTTCAATTCCTGCTATTTATGGAGTTAAGTCCGGATTTCAAAGGAGGACTTCAAATTTTATTGAAATGTTAGACGTCGTTGTTTACGTCATACTCATTAATTATCTCCTCGCCAGCTGTCGTTCTTTTCTTTCCGCGTGACTCAGCCCATGTTATAGCTATCGGGGAATCTTATAAAAATTTGGGTTGCGTGGTACCCGAGGATAACACGTATCGTGAGCTAGGCCCTTGTCCTTTCCAGCCGGGTGGTCTTGTCGGTCAGGTTTGGGTCAGAATCCTTTCCCAAACTTGGGTTCCTTCTGTTCGGGGCATGTTTGACAGATCCGGTCGATCTAACAGCTAACATGCACCATGTTACATAATTTTGGTAAGTTTCTTTGCTAGCACGAGTCTTGTTCTCCTAGAGAATTGTTCTCTTTGTCTCGAAATGTTCCTCTGCGAATCCTGTTATTGATCCTGTCATTGAATTCAGAAGGAAAGACTAATTGGCTAAATTCTAAAAGAACTTAAATGAATACTTGACTTTGTCCATTTCAGATAAACAAACCCAAAGTCCCCATGCTCGCCTTGTAGAAGCTTCGTCTTCTGAGATTGCTTCTACTAATAATGGTACTTATTCCGGTGAAGCTGCCTTAATGTATTTTAAAGCATTTCCATTTGGTCTTCTTTAGGCAACCTGTTGAGATATGCCCTCTTGCTTCGTATATCCAACAATTACAATCCTTAAAACTTTCATTAGCTCGTGTGAGCTCGCTTTGAAAGTTTTTCATCCTGGGGTTCTGTTTGGTACTCCCTTGATTAGAACCTAATGAAGAGACTCTATTCCTGCTGGTTGCTGGCCCTTGTCCTGATTTGTAACTTCGAGACTTTTTTTTTCAAAAAACCTTCTAGGTCTCCATGAAGATCTACTTATTTTTCTGCTACTTCCACGGATGTATGGATGGCTTATCTCTTTCTTTTTCTTTTGCCTCCATGGTTGACCTCCCACGACCGTTGGGATGTCATTGTCTACGGAACATAGAGGAACTATTTTGTTAATTCCTCGTAATCTCTTATAATTCCTGTAAAGTGCTTCCTGATGGCACCATTCAAATAGCTTGGCCTTCAGAAATGACATTCTTCTGGCCATTGTATCTAAATCAGTTGCACTCTTGTATTCCCTGATAAGCATTTCTCTCTAGGGACTCGGTATTTTCGCAAAGAATAATTGCAAAGCTTCTATCGGTACTGTAGGTCCCAAGGGGTGTGAGTAAGGTTTAGAAGGGGGGGTTGAATAAACTTTACCAACTTTTTAATTTTAGTCCTTTTAAAATAATACTGAGTTAAATACACAGCTAAGTCCTTGAGGGACATCTAAGTTAGTTAACCAGCAGAGTTAGCCGCTCAACAGACTCGATTGAGCAGTTGATAGAATAACTCAACTGTTTAGTCTAAACCTTAACTTGACTGTGATAAGATTTTCAGCGGAAGTCTTAACACCCTTGAATTTGGTTTAAGTTTGTTTTGACACTTGGTTTTAACACTTTGTTAGTTATCAGTTGGATAGCAAATTATCAACAGATATAAAGTAATGTGGAGAAATAAAAATGTTGAAATGTAAATGACACAATAGTTTTTATAGAGGTTCGAAGATGGGGTAATTCTTCTACTCCTCTCTTCTCCAACTCCTGGAGGAATCCACTAAGTATTGATCAGAGTAGAAAGTGGTTATCGGTCCAGATACAAGTCTTGATCACACAGCTGACTTGATCCTTTGGGACTCAGTCTGGAGATGCCTTGGTCACACAACTAGCTTCTCGTCCGACTCGCCTTCTTCACAGGGCGTTTGCCTTGCTACTTCAGCTCACTTGCTCAAGCTTCTTGGATTTGATCACGAAGCCCTCCAATAACTTGAGACTGGTTCGATCTTGAACCTTTCTACAGTCCTCCTTGGAATGTAGACCCCCTTTTGAATCTTCAAAAGTTTCCTCTTCAACAGTTTGAAGTTGTCTTTCCTTCACAACTTGGTGTTGGATTGATTTCCTACGAGAGTTAGGCTTGAGGATTTTGCTTGAATAACTTGAGAATTTATTGCAGGTTATGGTATGAATAATTGCTTGAATGCTCAGGTATGCAAGGTTAACCTTTTCTCAAAGTGATTCCTTAGCCTTTTATAGTGAACTTTTAAAAATCTTCCCGTTGAGGAGATAGGCTAATTTTCAAAAGTCACTTGTGTTCGTTGGCTTGTCTTGTTGCAGTCCTTGATGTTGACATTTCTCGTATTAAATCAATGTTCAACTTTTCAGAGTCTGACACGAGGTGTAGTGTTTCCTATTGGTTTATTCCTTTTGCACGCTTCTGGGACTGAACACTTTAAGACATGGCAGCATGGAAGTATTACTTGTTTAGGTAATATTCTTGACTTTTGTGCAACGGATTCTTTTCAGTTGTCTTAACTTGATTGCAGTTCTTCTAACTTCCCCAGTTGACTTCGAGTTTGCTTCCAATCAATGGATGACTCATCTGTCACTTCAACTTGAGACTTGGCTTCTTGAGTTGACTTGACTGACCATTCACACAGCTGTATCCCAGCTGATACTCCTTCAGTCGAGTTCTTGACTTCTCCTTCTTGCGGAGTCTTCATTTCAGTCTTCAGTTTTCTTATATATCCAGGCAGAGCTGACTTTCTAGTCTAAGTTTTACATGGCATTCATCAAAATCTAAACAATAAATTTCCCAACAATTTCCCCTTTTTGATTATGCCAAAACTTAAAATATACGTACAAAATGTAAGTATCAAAGATACATACAGACAATGTAGAAACAGAGAATGTATCCGTAGAATCAATCTTTTTATTGACCATAACATTCTTATCCTTTACAAAGTTGTTTACAATGTGTATCATAGAAAACATAGCAGACTATATCTATGCAAATATTGGAATTGCACAATTTTTATTCATCGTACAGAAGACTTACATACATATGTATTTACAATTAGTAAAATACATGAAGGGGTGGACAACAACACTTCATCGCCTTCGCTGCCTCATTCTTTCTTATTTAGCTCTGTCGTCCTCTGCTCTTTTTCTCTTCTTTTCATCTTCAGCTGCCTTCTTTTTCTCGTAGGCTCTTTTGGCAGCTTCGTCTTTTATCCTTCTTTCTTGCCTTTCTTCCCACAACTGAGTTTGTCTTCTATTTTCTTCTTTGATTCTCTTCACATACTCAGCATTTTTCCTCCCCACTTCCAAATTTGTTATGGCATCATATCCAGCCTAATAGATCCCTCCTTTGTTCCCTGGATCTATGTATTCAATGTTTTTTGGTAGAGGTCTAGGTCTGAAACCTCTTCCTCCACTGCTTCTTCCTCTTCCTCTGGGCGTGTATTGTATTGGAGCCTTCTTATTTCCAGCAGAGTGACTGCTAGTAGTCTGCTGCCTGTCAGCTTCTTCGCATAGCTTGAGGCCTTTTTCCCAATACAAGTCCCAGGCCTGGGCCATGGACATGTTCTCGAAGTATCCTTCGGATTCGAGCATTTTGAATTCATCAACTGATCTCGGCTCATTTCCGATGCCTGAAATAGCATTAGTGTCTCTTCCTGCTAAAATGCCTCCGTATTTTTCAATATTTCCATCGCACGGGCATCCGTTTTTCTTTCGACCTCCTTCATCCATGCTTCTACGATTTTTTCCCTTCTCAGACATAGGTACAGTAGAGTGTTGGAGCGGCAGGCTTACTGGAAGTTTGCTGATTATGTCAGTTGTGACAAGGCCTTGTTGAGGGGTTTCAACAAACATTAGAGTCATATCTTTTGAACCTTCCCCTCAATCGCTTTTCCTTTTCTTTTCTCGTTTCTTTGTTTTTTTCTTCTTCTCAACAGCTGCGACCTTCTCTTTCTCAACTTCCGACCCTTTTAATGTCTCCAGGTATTCCTCTTCCCCCTTTTTGGCATCATCAAAGGAGAGAGGAACCCCTGGGAATATGCCAGCAAGCATGAAATCTAGGGGGCTGATAGCTGAGTTTTGCTTGGAGTCTGCTGCGGAGTATGTTGTACGAAACTCTGAGCGAGTGGCTTTGGATTCGGCTGCCACTAGCTTCATTTTAGCCATAAGAAGGCTAAACTTTTCATTCATATTCTCCTCTACGCGCAGAAGTTCTTTTCAATGAAATTCTCGCAGCACTTCCTTTTCAGTGGTGTGGGAGGCATGCATTCTATCAATATTTTCTTGCATCCTCCTCTTCATGTCAGCATTATCAGCGCTCCAGATCAACATTTTGTTGTAGAATGCCTTGAAATATCTGACTTGTTTGAGTCACATTGTACGCTGTTGTTGACACCATTCGCTGATTCTAATCACTATTTCACACATATCGGCTGTAAGAATTGCATCCCAGTTGTCCAGCCGCATATCCAGTGTGGCCTGGTGCCATTCTATCTTCTCAATCTCTGCAAGAATTGTCTTGAAGGCCTCCCGTACGTCAGCTGTCACCTCGGTCTCAACTGGCGGCCAAGATTGTATCAAAATCAAATCCTACTAGGACGATAGTATCTGTGGGAATAACTGGGTCAGGTCTGACGTTGAAACATCGCTGCTCTCGAGCTGTTTCTTCATCAAGATCAGGCAACTCAATAGAGAAAGGGAAAGTTTCTTCAAATGCATCATCACGGACATATTGTATAGATTCCTCCGTTATTCGTGTCTGTGATGTGCCCAGTTGAGTGGAATCTGCTGCGGCTTGGGGAGCCTGCGCAGAGGACTCGGTTTCAGCTGGGCGTTGGTGAGTAGTTTGGCCAACTGACTGAGCCTCAGCTGTCTTAACAGCTTCCGTGGTTTCTGCTAAGTGAATTTGTTGTTCCTCAGCTGCACCATCAGCGTCATCAGAAGATGATGAGTTTTGAAGGCTTGGCTTATCATCAAAATTGAATGTTTGTCGAGCAGCCTTGAAGTCTGGCTTACTCGTTGAGTCTTTACGATATGTAGTTGGGGTAGACTCAACTTCATCTGCAGATCCCAGGAAAGTTGTATCAGGATCATCCTGGGAGTCATGAAGAGCACTGATTTCCTCATCTGAATCAGAAATTATGGTCTGAGGAATGCTCTTATCTCCTTGATTTTTACCTAGGGAAGTCTCAATCTCCCTTAGGCCTTCATTACCTCCTGTAGTCTCAACTGCAGCGGGGCCTTGTGCAATCCCTTCGACAGGCGCAGCTGTCTTAGGGTCTTCTGTAGTGGCATCCACAAGAGTCTCAACTCCGTGGATTGCATTTTCATTGCCCAGTGTTAACTCCGGCGAGAACCATCTCGTGCCTCGACTACATCGGTAGTGTCTCGGCTGCTGCACTGCAGATTGGCACTTCAACCGAGACAGATTCAATCGTCCGAGCCACAAGTGACAACTTGCTGTGTTTCCTTTTCTTGTTCCTCTCCACTTCGCCTCCTAGATTCATGGTGGAGTCGGTGCAAAGATCCTCCAACCTAGGCTGCGGTGGAGTGAGTTTCCCCCCTCGGTGGCTCACCGGTGAGTGACTTATTTTAGGGTCACTCTGCTCTAGACTCCCGGCTTTGTCAAATGAGTGGTCAACCGTAGAGGGCAGGTGGTAAGACACCTTCAGCAGGGGTTGGCTCAACTTGGGTGCCCAAATTCCCAGTGTCATCGCCAAGTCCCTTAGATCCGTCTTCTGAGTGAACTAGGGAAGTGGTTGCAGCAATAACAATGGCGATCTGCTGTACCACTCCCAACGGATCAATTTCCAGCTGAGGTTTGGAAGAATCTCCAGGTCCTTCCGTCAGCTGTTGCTCATGCATCATCCTGGATTCCCGCATGGCTTGCTGCATTTCCAACTCCTTCATCGCAGCAGCAGGATCCAAGTCCTCCTCACTTCCTGAAAGGCATCGAAGTGAGGATGGGTGTGATCGGTGGTTCCAGTGAAGGGACAAATGTTGGCCTTCTCACGAGCTTCAGCTTCCTCTGCCAATCTCTCTTTCTCTTTTTCTTTGAAGATCCGCAAGATATCTCCAGCGATTATCTTCATCAAGTGCCTGGACCACTGTGGTCAACCCGAGGAACTCCATTAGTTCTTCCTCTTCTTCAATGAATCCAGGTCTTTCAAATTGTTCACTCGAGCGACTCAGCTTCCATTTTCTCCATTTCTCGCAGACGATTTTGGATGTCTGGATATGGTGGAGAGAGCATGATCACATCATCTTCACCTTCTTCCTACTGTCCTTCTTTTTCAGGAATGGAGGGTAGTAGACTTTGATGCTTTTCACCTCAAGCAAACATCGTCGCATGTGGAGACACGATCTGTCGACAGGAGATTCACTCTCTCTGCTACTTCTTGTTTCTCGCGATTTTGTTGGCCCATCCCACAGATGTTGGGTCTTCGATTTGCCTCTCTGATCGGCCTCAATGACTTGGTCGTTTCATCAATTATATCCGAGATCGCACTTCTCCAGCGAGTCTCGAAGATCTTTCCCGGATGAGTGGCAAACTCATTTGTCTTCTCAAGATCTCGAACACTTGGTGAGTCTTCTTTTTTGTCCTTACTGGAGGAATTTCTGGTTCGGATACGACTTCCTCGATTCCTTGGCGGCGGGGGGGTCGGTGCATATTTCTTTGCCTGAGGAGTTGTCTTTCTTGGCTTGGCGATCCTCTTCTCTTGATGGTTTGGAGAAGGTATTTGAGGTTCCTTCTCCGCCTACCGAGAGGGGGGGACACGGCCTGCAAGAGTAGTGTGACTCGGCTACCGCAGGGCAGTGCGGTTTTTTCTTCTTTCTTTGTTGGGGCGGTGCTTTCTTCGTAGCCGCATGGCGGCTTTTCTTCTTGGAGGGAAGTGACAACTGTTTCTTCGAGATCAGTTGATTCCCCCTCGCTAGTATCCGCCCGCTTGGCATAGGCTCTCCTTTGGGCTCTGAAAGGTTTGACCGGAATATCTTTTTGTTGACATGGAATGACTTTCCATGTCGGAGTGGAACACCCTTCACCTCCATAAAGCGGCCAATTACAAGGCCATGGCCCAGAGATCCTCCACATAACCCATCGTCCTTGAAGGGCTTATTTGCAACATTCTGGCATAGTCTGCTGTAGACGAATTCTGCCCAGTTGACCTTCTTCTCCTCCATGATCGCAGCCATGACGATCAGCTTGGTTTTGGACAGCTGATTGAAGCTTCCAAACTTTATGTCTACACATTTGGCAACAATGTCCAGCAGTTTGTGATAATCATCCTTGACTTCTTCATGTGTAGACAACTTTTGCAGCACACTCGGGTTTGGCCACTTCCTTCCATGCAGCGACCAAATCTACGTCAGCCTCAAATATCTCCGGCACACCTTCCGTCGGCAGCAAATAGTGCTCCGCTAGATCTTCAGTAGTGATTGTAAGATCCTTCCCGTGAATAGAGGATTTGATGCCCTCGTCATGAACTTCAGCGTTCACGTAGAACTGTGCTACTTCTTCAACATAAGTCATCTGAAACTCCATCGTGAGAAAGGGTTTCAGTCCAGATTTCTCGATTTTGTCAGTTATCTTCTTCACAAGGGTTTTATCAGAACCCTGTTTAACCATTCCTTCGAAATCCACTGTAGAACCAGTGTGGATTTACTTCCCTAGTTTGGTGAAATCATAAGTTGATGCCATTTTTTTGAGTTTTACCAAATGAGCCTTGACAAACTTGCCTTAAAGACTGGTAGGGTTTTGAGAGAAAAATGCTTTCTTTGCTTTGGAGAGATGAACAGTTTTGAGTAATGTGAGAGAGAGAAAACTGAACGATTGAGTATATAAGGGTTGTGAAAGGACGTGCTTTCGATTTTTGAAATTTTGATCAAGATCAACGGCTCAGATTTAGCACGCCGATTAGCCTTTAATTGCCCACATTTAATGCGGCAACATTTATATCTAATCATATGCTTTGTCGTGCAGCTTTTAACTGTACCTATCATTATTACGTTGACGTCATCCTTAAAAACATTCCCGCTTATTAAAAACGATTGCGTTTTTGTCACTTAGCTCATAAATGACTCAACTTCTTCTCTATTCACATAGTGACTCAGCTATTAGCTAATTCGATACATCTGACTTTCCGATACGGCTGATTCATGAGCTCTGCTGTGTTTTCATCTTTTCTCGTTCCATTTCTTCTCCTTGAGTCTTCTGAGTGTCAACTCAGCTCAATTAACCCTATCTTATGCTTGAGTTCTTCAAATCTTGATTCACACAATGGCTTTGTGAATATGTCAACTAATTGTTTATCAGTTGAGATGTATTCCAAGGTGTTGTCTTTCTTTTCAACATGATCTCTAATAAAAGTGATATCTGACATCAATATGCTTTGTTCTAGAGTGCAACACAGGATTCTGAGTGATTGCAATAGCACTTGTGTTATCACACATAATTGGAATCTCCTTTTCTTCAACATCATAATCTCTCAGCTGTTGTCTCATCCATAAGACTTGGGCACAACAGCTGCCCACAACTATGTACTCAGCTTCAGTTGTGGATGTGGCTATTGAGTTTTACTTCTTGCTAAGCCAGGAAACCAACCTATTTCCAAGCATTTGACACGTACCTGAAGTACTCTTCCTGTCAACTCTACATCGAGCATAGTCAGAGTCTGAGTAGCCAATTAGCTTGAATCCACCTTCCTTTGGATACCATAGGCCAACTTCTTGGCACCCTTTCAAATATCTTAGGATTCTCTTAGCTGCAGTCATATGACTTTCTTTTGGAGCAGATTGAAATCTTGCACATACACCTACAACAAAGGTGATGTCTAGCCTACTTGCTGTGAGATAGAGCAGTGATCCAATAAGTGCTCTGTATCTGGTTTGATCCACATGCTTACCATCTGCATCCATGTCCATTTTGACCGATGTATTCATTGGTATTTTCACAGAAGACTTATCTTCCATACCAAATTTCTTCATTAAATCCCTGGTATACTTTGTCTGACTTATGAAGGTTCCATCCTTAAGCTGTTTAACTTGAAGTCCTAAGAAGAATGTCAGCTCTCCCATCATGCTCATTTCAAATTTTCCTTGCATGAGGTTTGAGAACTTATCACACAACTCTTTGTTTGCGGATCCAAAAATGATGTCATCCACATATATTTGAACAACCAGTATACTTTCTCCATCTTGAATTCTGAAGAGTGTTCTATCCACTTTGCCTTTGGTGAATCCATTATCTGTCAGAAATTGAGATAATGTATCAAACCATGCTCTAGGTGCCTATTTCAATCCATATAAAGCTTTCTTGAGCTTGTACACCTTATCTCCAAGAGTCTTTTGCTCAAATCCTGGAGGTTGTTCAATATAGACTTCTTCTTCCAGTAATCCATTTAAGAATGCACTTTTCACATCCATTTGATATACAGTGAAGTTCTTGTGTGCAACATAGGCAAGAAACATCCTTATTGCTTCTAATCTTGCAACAGGAGCAAATGTTTCATCAAAATCTATTCCTTCTTCTTGGCAATACCCTTTGGCTACCAATATTGCTTTGTTCCTTACCACAAAACCTTCCCCATTCACCTTGTTTCTGAATACCCATTTTGTTCCAATAACATTTTGATGGGTTGGTCTTTGTACCAGTTCCCATACTTTATTTCTTTCAAACTGATTCAACTCTTTTTGCATGGCTTGAATCCAATGTGTATCATCCAATGCTTGGGACACATCTTTTGGCTCTATTTGGGAAATAAAACAAGTGAACATAGCTTCTTGTTGACCTCTGGATCTAGTTCTTATACCATCTCTTACATCTCCAATGACTAGCTATGGTGGATGGTCTCTCAACCATCTCACATCAGATTGGAGTAAGTCAACTAGGTTTCGTCTTGCGAGTTTGGGTCGTCTTGCTTTGTGTCTTCGCATAGTGTTGTCTTGGTTCATCAAAATCATATGGATAGATTCTTACGTAACCATAGTCCTCTTGTTCAAGACTCTAAGGCTTTGCTTGGGTTGAGTATCCCTCACTCGTCGACTTTAGCGTCAAAAGCTTTAGATTAGCTCTCTCATCATCATTTTCCAAAGCAGATTTTCCATTTGTCTTTGAGATTGACTTTCTCATCTTCATCTTGGTTTATTGAGTTATGTTCCGCTTACTCCTTCTCAACTTCAACATAGGGGACTTATTCTTCGCATAGTTGACTCTTCTCATTTTCGATTCCTTCTTTTACACATTATTGTCCTAACTCCTCAATGTCTTCTCCATTTATATTAGGTTCATCAAAAATCATATGGATAGATTCTTCTGTAACCATAGTCCTCTTGTTCAGCACTCTATAGGCTTTGCTTTCAGTTGAGTATCCCAAGAAGATACCTTAAGGGCTCTTATCGACTTTAGCGTCAAAAGCCTTTAGATTATCCTTTTCATTGTTGTGTGTGGATAAAACATTTACATCCAAATATTCTAAAATATGCAACATTTGGCTTTCCCCCTGTCCAAATCTCATATTTTGGGAGTCTTTATAATTATCTCCATTATCCATGTGTTCTATTGATCATGCATCTATTTTGAGTATAACATGCGTGTGATGATGGCTTGACCCAAAAAATTTTAGTTCCTATAATTATCTCTTTGTGCTTGCTAAGTTTTAACATGGTCCTTTGATATTTGTGAGTTTCCTTGAGAGTTATGTTCCTTTTTCTTTGCTAGTGACTACTCCATTCTTGATATTTTTGGAGTCCTTTGCTTGAGATAATTCATGAGCAATACCATTTTCAACACAATGTTTTAGTGAATTTTAGATAAAGTTATTATTCCATTGACATACTCTAAAGTTCCACTATCGACCTTATCTTTATAATGGTTTGACTCTTCTCATTTTGAACTCTTTTCATCGATTGAGGTAATTTCGCAAAGTTTCCTTCTTTTTACACATGAAGATTGTCCATGTATTGAATAATCATCCACCACCACTAGGGTGTATTTTTCTTTCCACTTATGCTAGCTGGCTCAATTGGACCAAATAAGTCCATATGTAACAAGATGCAATATCCTTGTTGAAGATGGACTTGACTTTTTCTTTGAATGATGATTTGATCGCTTTCCCATCCGGCATGCATCACAAATACTTTCCTTCTTGTACACTCGTGTAAGAGGAGTAATCTCGGGAAATGGTCCTTCTACAAGATTACTCCTTGCAAGCTTGTTAATTGTCTTGAAGTTCGCATTTACATTCTCGTCTTTGACTCATTTCTTCTTGTCCCACAACCAACTTGATTCGGTTGTACTCTTTTTGCTAGTTGATCAAAACAAAAAAAGGACAAGTGCTTGGTGTGGAAGTCAACCAATCTACCACATACATGTTTTTTTGTCGGATCCTTGCAAAAACTACTTCATTTGATAAAAATGTCTTTGATTTCGCACACTCCCATATTGAATTCAACATTATAGCCCTTGTCACGAGTTGGGCGATGCTTAACAAGTTGAAGTTGAGGCCTCAACGTATGCAACATCCGTGATTTCTAATCCATTTTTCTTGATGGATCCTTGAAAAAAAGTGCCTCTTATTTCCCCTGGAGCTTCATTTCTCCAAATATGACTTTTGCGCCTCTAATCTCCTTGAATTTTGATAGATTTTTTTTTTCTGTCATGTGTCCGGAACAACCATTATCCATGTACCAGGTTCCTTGGCACTTCAAGGTTTGTTCCTTGAACCCGCAATCAAGGAAATTAGTTTTTAGGTACCCATATTTGTGCATTCTCTTTGGGTCCCGATGGGTTAGAATTGTAAGATGATCCAACCAACCTATAGCCAAATGATTTGACTCTAAGAGGTTGCCATCTATCTGTGCCATAATCATAATTCACTTTGGCAAATTTCTTGGGAGCTTTAGGTTCATATAACTATCTCTTTTGTGTGTATGCCTATGTGTGAGTTTTAGCAATTGCCTTCTTTGGGTAGTTGTGATATTTGTGAGTGTAATGCTTGGGTGCATGTGTGTCGATGATAGCTCTTTTGCCTTTGGAATGACCTTTGCTGAGTTCTAGGCCTTTGCCATTTTGGCACATATTCCTTAGGTCTTTGCTGATATTTCATATTATTACATTCAACTTGGCTTGGGTAATTTCTACCATTCCCATCATATGTGTTCCTTTGATAGAACCTCGATAGTGAATGAAGGGTTTCTCGGTAGCTTTGTTTCTTCTTCACATTGAAATTTAAGTACTTCCTGTTTGGAGTTTTTTGAGGCACTTTTTTGAATTTCTTCTCAAAATTTGTCCTCTAAGCATACTCAATAACAAATTTAATGATGGAAATGGACCAAGACATTGTTAAATAAGTTGTTTTCCTTTTCCTTTATAACCAAGGCCAGTTTGTTAGTGATTGTACTTTGGAGTGAATGTGGGTGTAACATTTGGTGTCTTGAGTTTTTGAGATGCTTCATTACTTGAAGATCCTTTTTCCAAGATCACTCTGGGAGTTTGACTGTGCACAAAGGACTTGAATCCTATGCCTGTCTTATCTCTACATTCTTTTTGGCTTATAATAAGGTCATCCAATGATTTAGATGCCTTAGTGAATGAAGTAATCACATTTTTGAGATCATTTTCCCTCTTTTCTATAGCAGCTATTTCTGCTTTATTAGTTTAGCATTTTCAAAGCCTTGATTCTTTGTTCTCATCTAAGCTATGTGACTTAGAGTACTCAACTCCTTAGTCAACAATGAGTTTTGGATTTTGCAAATTTATGTTGAATGAAATTATTTTGTGCTGTTTTCCTCATTTAATAGTGTGTGTGAAGATTTAATGTGCTCAAAGTCTTTCATCATTTTTCCTAATGAATCATAAAGATCGAGTGGGTGATGAAGTGTGTGTGTCACAATCACTATCACTAGAATCGAGTGAGATGAGTTAGAGTGTACTTCATCTTCTTGGTCGAGGTTGATCTTGTTCTTTAGCCATTAGGCATTGTTTTTAAGGCTTTCTTTCTTGAGTCACTTGAGTAGTCGCCAACTACTTTTTTCTCGAGTATGATACTTCCTTTGACTTATTTGTCTCATGGTTTACATCATCAAGCTATCTGTGTAGTTTTTAAACATTCTCAACAACCAACATTGTCTTTTTCTTTTCTTGTCTTCTTTCTCTCTCTTAATACCAAAAGACTCTTTTTCTTTCTTCTTTCTTCTTCTTTCTGTATTTATTGACTACGAGGATATGGGAATGATCAATAGCAAAGTGTCCTGGTTGTCTGCAATTCCAACACAGGTTTTCAACTTTTTGGTCAGCTCTCTCATTTCTTGGGTTGTCAGCTCTTTGATATTCGACCTTTCGGTACTCAGCTCTCTTTGGTGACCTATCTTCCCTTGACTTGGAGGGAGCTGAATGCCTTCTGGAGGATTCGCCTTTGTTTCTTTTGTAGTTCTTGTTGAAGAATTTGTTGAATCTTTTAACCATCAAGGCAATTTTCTCCTGGTCAATGACTTCCTTACCCTCAGCTCTCTTCCCATCCTTAACTATAAGTGCAGTTGTTTTGGGTACAGCTGTCTCCTCTTGATCCTTTCTTCTCAGCTCAAACTCATAAGCTTTGAGGTCTGAGAATAGTTCATGATTGGATGTTTTTGATAGGTCCATCGAGTGCCTTAGAGCCATGGTTTTCATTTCCCATTCAACTGGGAGACTCCTTATAATCTTCATACACATCTCCTTCTGTGTGTATTCCTTCCCAAGTGCTGAGAGCTCATTTGTAATTTCAGTGAATCTAGCATCCAATTGATCCATTGTTTCACCTGCAAGCATTTTAAAGTTTTCAAATTTTTGAACTACAATAGATAATTTGTTTTCTTTAATTTGCTCTAATCCTTCACAAATTAAAGTTAATTTATCCCAGATTTCTTTGGTTGTCTTGCAAGATTTGACTTTGTTGAACATGGCTTTGTCCAAAGTATTGTAAAGTATATCCTTGGCCACATTGTCTAGGTTGTATCTTTTTCTGTCATCATTTGTCCATTCAGCTCTTGGTTTTTCAACCATAGCTGCAAGTTGGTCTAATGTTTTTATCTGATTTTGATGGTCTAGAAGAAGCGAAACCTCTTCTCCAAACTTTTGGCAGCACTCTCCTTTGATTTTGATCATTGTGTTCACCTTCATTATTTGCAGTGGCCCATCCTCTATCACTATCCACATCTCATCATGTAAAGCTGATAGATGAGCCTGCATACGTATTTTCCAGTCATCAAATTCTTCAATGGTGAACATAGGAATGCGTGTCAAATTTGTTTCCATGATAATAATTTGCTATTTAAAAAAAATGGCTTTTGAAAGGACAAGTGTTAAAAACTTCTTTGAAAGATTGGAGATCTAGTTCAGTAACCAGTGCGGAAGGTTCAATGAACCAACCGCTCTGATACCACTTGTAGATCCCAAGGGGTGTGAGTAAGGTTTAGAAGGGGGGTTGAATAAACCTTACCAACTTTTCGATTTAAGCCCTTTTAAAATAATACAGAGTTAAATACACAGCTAAGTCCTTGAGGGACAGCTAAGTTAGTTAACCAGCAGAGTTAGCCACTCAACAGACTCGATTGAGTTGTTGATAGAATAACTCAGCTGTTTAGTCTAAACCTTAACTTGGTTGTGATAAGATTTTCAGCGGCAGACTTAACACCCTTGAATTTGGTTTAAGTTTGTTTTAACACTTGGTTTAGCACTTTCTTAGTTATCAGTTGGGTAGCAAATTATCACCAGATATAAAGTAATGTGCAAAAATAAAAATGCTGAAATGTAAAGGACACAATAGTTTTTATAGAGGTTCGAAGATGGGGTAATTCTTCTACTCCTCTCTTCTCGAACTCCTGGAGGAATCCACTAAGTATTGATCAGAGTACAAAGTGGTTATCACCCGTATACAAGTCTTGATCACACAACCGACTTGATCCTTTGGGACTCGATCGGAGATGCCTTGGTCACACACAGTGGCTTCTCGTCCGACTCGGCTTCTTCACGCAGGCAGTGCTTTTGCTACTTCACTCACTTGCTCAAGCTTCTTGGATTTGATCACGAAGCCCTCCAATAACTTGAGACTGGTTCGATCTTGAACCTTTCTACAGTCCTCCTTGGAATGTAGACCCCCTTTTGATTCTTCAAAAGTTTCCTCTTCAACAGTTTGAAGTTTTCTTTCCTTCACAACTTGGTGTTGGATTGATTTCCTACGAGAGTTAGGCTTGAGGATTTTGCTTGAATAACTTGAGAATTTATTGCAGGTTATGGTATGAATAATTGTTTGAATGCTCAGGTATGCAAGGTTAACCTTTTCTCAAAGTGATTCCTTAGCCTTTTATAGTGAACTTTTAAAAATCTTCCCGTTGAGGAGATAGGCTAATTTTCAAACGTCACTTATGTTCGTTGGCTTGTCTTGTTGCAGTCCTTGATGTTGACATTTCCTCGTATTAAATATATGTTCAGCTTTTCAGAGTCTCACACGAGGTGCAGTGTTTCCTATTGGTTTACTCCTTTTGCACACTTCTGGGACTGAACACTTTAAGACATGGCAGCATGGAAGTATTACTTGTTTAGGTAATATTCTTAACTTTTGTGCAACAGATTCTTTTCAGTTGTCTTAACTTGACTGCAGTTCTTCTTACTTCCCCGGGTGGCTTCGAGTTTGCTTCCAATCAATGGATGACTCATCTGTCACTTCAACTTGAGACTTGGCTCCTTGAGTTGACTTGGCTGACCCTTCACACAGTTGTATCCCAGCTGATACTCCTTCAATCGAGTTCTTGACTTATCCTTCTTGCCATACTCAGTTGTTTCACAGTGGAGTCTTCATTTCAGTCTTCATTGAAATCTCCAACGCGAGGCATTCTTTCATCATGGTCTCCATGATGTGAACATGTACTTTCTTCAACATTGAGATTTACTGGTGGTGGTGGAGATGGTCTTCCATGTTGGGTCAAGTGTAACCAAGGTTGATCCATATCATGCGTTCATCTTTAAATCCACAATTCCTAATCCTGCGAAGGATTCTGCAAGGTCATTTAGATCTTTAAGATTTATCTTCTCGATATCCATCACTTTTGGTTTGTAATGGATTTTCCCTTAATGATAGCGATAAGCTTTTCATCATCTGACATTTTTCGTTCAACTTGGTCTGTCCTCCATATTCTTGACTCGTTTCTGAATATCATGAAGAATTTTAAGAGTCTCTTTCTGATATTTCACCATCGTCTCTATGTGGTTCTGGACCTGATGAACTTGTGTTGGTAGATGATTATGGCGGTTGCCATAATTCTGCACCATCTTCTGGACCTCTATAAGATCTTTTGAGAATTTAGATGTGTCTGGAAGTATCTCGTTCTATTCTGGTACTCCATCAAGAATCATGATTATGATGTGCATTTTTATGAACTGCTTCCTGACGATTCCTCAAAGCAACATATAATATCTGATTTACCGTAAGGAAACTAAGATAATATGTTGCTTGTCTATCGTAGTATCTCAAGGTTTCCCTATCAGTTCCTGCGAGTTCCTT
Organism: Rehmannia glutinosa; assembly: GCA_016081115.2. Lineage (NCBI taxonomy): Eukaryota > Viridiplantae > Streptophyta > Magnoliopsida > Lamiales > Orobanchaceae > Rehmannia > Rehmannia glutinosa. The sequence continues at coordinate 5,706,218 of CM071925.1, read as the reverse complement.
TTCAACATATTGATTGTTCCAAAATGTTATCTTGACCTGGTGTTCTTGTGCATACATCGTCAAAATTTGACGATATGTCATGTATGGTAGGCATCTTGGACAATTGTCCAGATCCATTTTCTCGGAGAAATTTCTCCTCACTAATTGTTAATTACATAAATATAATAAATATAACTAAAAGTTCTTAATAAACCTGACTCTGATACCATTTTAGGCAAAACACTTACGGCATGATTGGTATGAATGAATGGAATTAGGTTGGAATGGAATGAACTTAGGAATGGAATAACATTAGGAATGGAATGATGTAGTATTACTATTCTTATGATTGGTATGTACAAGGAATGGAGAAATGAATGGATGACAATTTTTTACTTGATTTAAATATCTTGATCGGTAATTATAAATTAATGATAGTAATTGAGAAAAATAATTTTAAAGTATCAAATTCTCTTAAATAAGATTTTTTAAATAAATTTTATTAAATATGTTATTCGTAAATTGATATAAGATTATTTTAATGTGTGCTAAATAATATATATATATATATATATATAGAGATTTATATCTATGATATCAAAAATATTTTATATAATATTTTTTAGGGATAATTACAAAAACACCCCTGAGATTTGGGCTAATTACAAAAAAATCCAGAGAGGTTTTAAAATTACAAAAAAAACCCATCAGGTTTGATTATGTGTTAAATTTAAGGGGGTAACTATAGTATTTTTATAAATATCAGGGGGATTTTGATATTTTTGTTGCTTATGAAGGGGGAAAATGTAAGACAATCAAACCTCAAGGGGTTTTTGTAATTTTAAAAAATCTCTGAGTTTTTATGTAATTATCCCAAACCTCAGGGGTATTTTTGTAATTATCTCTATTGTTTATAAGAAAATTTAGAAAATCAACAAAAGAATTCTATATCAAAATTTTGATTAAGTATTGAATATTGATAGAAATTGACTATGATTTATTAAAATATTAAATATAACTTATATTTAAATTATAAATATTTTTTTATTTATAATACTATTTTTCGAAAATATAGATTATATCCACATTTTTAGTCATTTATAGAAAGATAATTTTATTAAAAATAAAATTTGAGTCATTCTTGATGATTGGGAATAGTTAAACCCATGGGGGAGAGGAGGAATGGTCATTCCCTTACTTTTGGGAATAGGGATTCCCATGGGAATGAATATTCCCATTACTAAAGCATACCAAACATGTGAATGAGAATGAAATAAGGAATGGTCATTCCATTCCTACCCCATTCCCACATACCAATCATGCCGTTAGTCAAATAAGCCATTTGTGTGAGTAAGGGTATAACTGGTATTATGAGAATATGAAATAATCCCCGTGGATCAATTTTGCAACAACTCAAAACTTATAGGACTGAATGTATAGGACCAATATTGCAAAAACTTTTAAACTTACAAGACTCATTTTGCAAACTCAATATATCTAGGACCGAAATTGCAAATTATCCATAATTACAGGACCAATTGGACAATTTACCCTGTTTATATATATGAACCATTTTTGGCCTTTGATTTGCCATGGGCCGATTGTGTTACTTTCCAATTGTTCTTGCGCTGCTTTACTTGTACGTGCAAACGGTGTTGTACGCTTCTCTGGTGTTGTGTGTTTTTATTAAAAAAATGCCATGTGGCAAAAACTGATTAGTTGTACATGCTAACAAGGACACTTGACGCCATGTGGCTGCCATGCGTCACCTACGTGGTGTGATGTGGAAAATTAGACGCCACACCGATAGTGACTTGGGCTGTCACACGGGCAGATGATGTGGAACTGAGTAATATTGGATTGTGGTTTAGCATAGATTTGAACACTAGACCATTAGATATAACTTTATCCATGCTCACCATTAGGCCAAGAAGATTTTTTATTATTATTCCGGCATGTTTTCTATTTATGTAGAAATTGGATAGCAAATTATTTTTGCGCGTTGGGACACTTACAAAATTATTTTGTTCATTTGTTTTTTGTTATAGTATTAATGCATGTAAAAATATTTGCGCAATTTAGTGGTTGCAAAAATTATTTTTGCGAATGAGAATGCTTGCAAAATTATTATTGTACAATATGATGCATGAAGAATTATTTTTTGTACATATATAGCAATGATATTTTTTTTCCTGTCACAGTTGCATGAACGAAAAATTATTTTTGCGCATTAAGAAGCTTGCAACAAATTAATATCTTTTTGTGCATTTTGATGCACGGGAATATTATTTTTGCGCATTGGTGCATGGAAAATATTTGTTTGCATAAGGTGCGTAAAAAAATTATATTTATTGCGTATTGAGGTGCAAGCAAAAATATTCTATGTGTTTTTTTAACTTATGAGCTGCATGCTTTATAAATTGCTTATGTGTATGGAATTTTTTTGTGATGCAATTAATTTTTTTAAGTGATATAAATTATCATGTGTTGGGAATGAATGGACATTGACATATGGGTGTTCATGTATGTGAATGTTTACTGTTTTATATTAATATTATTTGTGGAAGTTAATTTTTGACAATGGTGGTAATTTGGTATCCTCATTTATTTTACTTTTTCTTTTTCTAGATTGATATAGTAGGACTTGAAAATATGCAATGTTTTTTTATTTTTCGAGGCATGTATTTATATATTGAGCCAATTTTTGGAGGCTATGTAACATCAATTTTACGAGGATATTTTTGTTTTGCCACCATAGATCAAAATTATCTTCACATGATGTACCATATGTCAATGTCGCCCACGGGGGCTATATTATTTTTCGTAATTACGTATAACGCATGGTTGCATGCCTCATTTATTTATGGACATCAATAATTTTATTCATAGATCAATAATTTTTATTGTGATCTTCAATTTGGTGGGAGATGATTACTAACCTTTGTGGCAAATTTTCGATCTCATTGAATTGATGAAAATAAATATTACTTGGATCCAGAATAAAAAATTTAGATCATTACTTAATTATTTTCATAATTTATTGAAATGTGTTTAGTCCAAACTCACCAACTTAAGTTTAGCAATTTTAGCATTAAAATAGATAAAGTATCCAATATTATCGCGACTTAGACACGTACAATATTTTTGTGGAATAACGAAAGTATTTGCGCTTTTTTGAGCCGCAAATGTAAGAGCTTAATAGCCCAAAAAAATCGCAATTGAGATGCCGATAATATACATCTGGATCAAGAATTAATTTTGCGCTTTTATTTGTTTAAACTGTAAATTTAATAAAAGAGTTTAAGCTCTATATTTAGAATATGAGCTTACAGCTCTATTTTTAGAATATGAGCTTACTCCCAAGTAACTACTCTAGTTATCCAAATTCACTATTTGAGTTAAATTAAGGATATTAGTAGCTTGTGTTATTATTAATGAAAATCACATATCTAGAGGCTGATTAAAAAAAGTTGAGAAATAGACAAGTTAGTGCCCTTGTCGCTTGTGCTGACCAACATAAACCAACTCGGGTGAATGTTGGAACAAGTATAATGTAGCTTGACAAGAGCAAAAGCTAAAACTTGAACTATAAATTGATCCATAAAGTGACAAGAAGTTGTGTCACCTTATTGAATGAGGCAATTAAATAGCAACAAATATTAAGTGCACTTATGAGATTGGTAACTTCGCTCGTAATTGTACTAAGATGAAGTTTGACTAATTCATTGCTCTCTTATTTTTTCGCTAATATTTCCAAATCTCTCCATGGGCGGATTGTAGATATTGGTTAACTTAGCATGTGGTTTTGAGATTGATCAAATATGTATGACTATTAACCGATTGTGCAGCTATAGAGCGCACAAGAGGAGGCTAAAAAGAGTCACATCAAGCTCAACAGTTGGTGTGAGCAACTTGATGTGTCGATGTACTCTTACTCAGATAAATGCACTTGTAAAATATTTGTTGAGTGAGAAGATTTGTCTATCTTTTCTTTGTGATGCTTGGCTTTAGACAGTATTTCTTTTAGATCTTCTAATGATATTGTGGCATGTGAGGTTAGGAGGACGACTGTATTAGCTCAAGGAAACTTTATTGTTTGACTCGCTAAGGTCAATATCCCTCTGCATAATTTTTTTTCCTAGTGGGATAAGCTTGCTGGAAGAATGAAAGATGACTATTTTTTTCTTTAAAGCTAAGTCCACTAAATTGAATGCAGACTTATGAGTGTGAGGCACAAAATGAAGACATTATATTTTCTTTCATTGCTATTTATGCTATAAGTTAGTACATTCTCACTCTCATTAGTTAGAAGCGCCAAATTGCTTTGAATGATTCTTAACAGATGGAGATATGCTAATAGGGAACAAGAATAGTGTGTATAATTAGTTTGGACACATAGTTGAAGGAAATAAAGTTGCAAGCTGAATGATAGTTCCAATACTTTGCAGCTATATGAGCTTGCGAAGAAGGGAAAATCACTTCAAAATGGTTAGATTTATGATGGCGCAAGTTGATTTGTATCCTCTTGCTGCCTACATCATAAAACAAATGTGCCTCCAATTGATTCTTCAACCTTGTGTAAGCTTTAGTTTGGTAACAAGCCCAAATTATTGGGTCTGCCCATGTAAGTTCAAGAATATGTATTCTCACGTGGAGAATCAAGTTGCACGATTTAGGTTTACCCTTAAAGGGTTTTCGTGAGCATATGAGAAGACTAAAGAGATCTTAAAACTATGCGAGTTGCAAGATCCTTATGAGGCGCTCGTTTCTCTAGCGAGGATGTTGTATTTTATACTCATCTAATAATCACTGGGATAGAGGGAGCAACACTAAGTCAGTGGGAGCTCGTATCTCACGCGCAAAGGATTCTCAAATTCCACAAGTATAAGGAGTGAATATGAAATATTCCCCATCATCTATATGAGATTGGATGGGTATCCTTCACAATTACTTTTGTGGATGTTGATGAGTCGATAGAATATGTGACTTCACTTGATGCCCTAAGTGGATAGTTGTTGCGAAGGAAGATGAGTCCAATGACTAAGAATAAAGTCTAAGAGCTTGTTAATATTTTGTCTAGATGCAAGACCATTTGAAACATGTGGTTTTGGAAGGTCAAGTGCAATATAGATGGGTTGATTAATATGTGTGTAGCTCGAATAAGAACAAAATATTTATGCCTTTTAGAAGAGCGTAAACTTTTTGAGATGTTCTCCCTAAGTGGTGAGATTGCCTCATTTTACCTGATATGTTATCTATTATTGCCACTTTCGTCTAGGTTTGTCCTAGATGATTGATGTTGACATAATTTAGTGAAAGTTGAATAAGAAGATCTGTGTGGATCAACCGATGAATTCAATTAGTTGAGTAAGAGCGCATTGATTGTTGATCACGAAACTCCAGTTGTGACTTGAGTCACCATTGATTTCATCGAGCTATCATTTTTTGGTAGGCTTGTGATGATCAATTAATTCATTGGACTCATATAAGAGTTGTATCTCATTGTATATGGCAAAAGTGTGACGACTGGAGTTATCACCACTTAGTGTTGGTTGTCTTTACACCCCATGGCCAAATATCATATTCTTAGTCAAGAAACGATATCTTCGGAAGAAGAAAATAAATGCTAGCTAGTTTATGTAAGCATTTTCCAATTTTTTATGTGCGTTATGTGCGTACTCAACAAGTCATGGACTTAGCAGTGTGATTGGTGAGTGGATATCGAAGTGATCCATGCGCTATTGTAATGCCGACATGGGGATACTTAGATATCTTAAAAGATTGGTCTATGATTTGCTAAAGGCAAATTTGGCGTCTTGAAATGATGCGCATTGCGCGCACATCCATGATGTATTTTGATGTCTTTGTGATAGTAATACACCTTTAGTGTATGGTTTGGGCGCCAAACATGGAAGATAGACCAAATATATTTACTCGAGGTTTTACTTCACTTAAGAGTTTTTGCGCATATTTAATATTGTTCTCAGGCATAGTTCCACGAGCGGTGTGGGGGCTCATCCCTTTTATGAGCCTTTGTTTGGAGATATGCTCCAAAGGCATGTGAGTCATTAGGGATTAAGTAGAATTGATCATGTCTCGTATGATAACATATTGTCATTAATGAGATATATTGGATTCTCATTATGTGTTTGGCACTAAATTTTTGAGTTGTCACCAGGCTTTGATTGACCCTCTCACACGAGGCAATCACCCTGGCGCTAAGAGAGCGAGCATGATGGGACTTAAAAGATTGTGTCGCACACAGAGATTTGCGAATGATCGCCTTCGTGCTAGAGCAGTGAGGAAGGTTAATAAGTACAATTAATAGTCGCCTTAACTAGAGGTTAAGATGAGATCCGAGTTTATCGATTATGAAGTATGTCCAAACTTCATAAAGGTCTGTTTGTAGTCGAATGTGCGAACTATCGTATGACACATTGGGATTGACTACGAGTAGTATGCACGTCGGGCGCTTGAATAGCGACTTGAATAAGATTTGTAGGATGTGTAGAGAATGACATGCCTAAATTGAGTGGGAGCTCCATCATAGCATGTATTCATACTACATGTGCTTTGAGACGGCCGCCTATGGGAAAGTGATTGAATGGGTCCCTGTTTCATCACTATGTGAGCCCATATTATTTTCTTGTACCCTTTGGTACTTTGGACCATGTCATGAGGTGTAAGCTTGATGAAACACATTTAGCATGCATCCAATGGCTCTGTGTGATTCGGTCTGTCGGAGCACGTCTAAGAAAGTTGTCAAGACCAAACTAATTCGCATGTGGGACCGAGGAAGAATTAAGTTGGTAATGTACTTATATTCTATGATTCATAGCCCATGCGACTATGCCGAAATATGCTTGACTAGTCATGAATATAGAAACATATTTGATTTGAGTCGAGCATGCTCTATTTATTCCACTGAGGGATCTAGAGATGCTTGACTGGGTGCGACCACTTAGTTTGGGGTACATAGCGAGTTATTGAGTTGTAGAGTTATGTTAGTTTGGTGATGACTTAATATAACTCTCTTCATCTTTACTTTCTCGCATGGTCGCGCGCCTTTTTCCCTGTATGAAAGAAGAGCCGTGAGATGAGAACTATGAGGATGTGATTTGAATGAGTTGAGTCAAATATGTATGAGTGGGAGATATTGGGTGCAATGAGGTTGCATCCATATTTGAGATAATAGGGAGTCCTATTTAGATGAAGTTTATCTAGAAACCTCTCTTATTAGGACTTTAACTGAGATATGGGATTGAGATATATATTGATATCTCTCCCTAAAGTATCAGTCGAATTGAAAATATCGTCTCCCACATAATGAATAATCTCTCTCCTAAAATTCTTCCTACATTTTTCTTCTTGGAGCATCACCAATGTTCTCCAAGGGTTTAAGGTGTGCACAACCAAGTAAATAACTCTAGTAGTTATTTACACCAACGAGAAAGGCAGTTTGTGATCTTGTTCGTCGTTCAGCCAACATATGGGATTCGTTCAGTGTTCGGGGTTCAATAAAAAGAAGACTTGTAAATGGCTTAGTAATGGATCAAAAGAAGGCTTGTAGATGAGCTCAATTCTGGCTATGTGGGTCGACAGTTCTGCTGCAAATAGATATACTAGATCCATCTTATGTGCAAATATGTGATTTATGTTTCGACCCATATTTGCTAACAGTACAAATGCATAATTCATCCATATGCAATCAAAACAATACGTAAAAACAATAATGCTCGACCTTATCACAGATCTCTCCATTTTCTTTGCTAGAAGAATAGATATTGCAGAATTAAACAGGACTCTACTGAGGACTTAAAGGATCGGAAGGCCCTTTCTTCAATTTCTTATATGTTTTTTCCTTAAACTATCGGTGACAATTTGCGTAGTATTCGCATTCGAGTATGTATTATTCGTGTTAGATTTCTCAACCTCGCCCAACCCGACCTATTTATTATTCGTAATTTACAAATCCAAACTAAATGACCTATCTATTTTAAAGAAAAACAACTCATCTATTTATGTCGCTATGAGTTAATTTTAGTCCAAAGTTATATTTAAATACATTTAATTATTTTTAAAATTAAATCATTACACTAATAATATATTTAATTAAACAAAAATACTCTAAAAAAAACATAACAACAATACATTCAGGTCAAACATGTTAATCATGTCATTTTAATTTATCCCTACCCGAACCTATTTATTATTCATATTATTCGAGTTCAACCCAATTTAATTCCTAACCCTTTAAGCCTTTAACCGTAACCCGCTTATAATGAGTTCAGTTCGAGTCGTGTTTTCGTTTTGTAAAATCACCCCTAATTAAAGACTCATGTTGCAGTAATGTACTTTAAAAGAGGAAAAAACAATCATTGTTGCTTGACCTTAATGCAGTGGAGTATAAGATAGATAATGTTCTCCAATTTTTTAGCATCAAAATGAATTTGATTCATTAGAAGAAACTTCAAATTGATTACAACATCGAGTAAGAAACAGTTTCAAGGCTTACAAATCATAAACGTATATAGATCTTGTTGACGTGCTTTTTGGGTCAACAAAGAAAAACATGGAGTTTTAATGACGAGGGGGAGTAAATTGAAATGAAACACTATCGAACAAGGGTTAATTCAGCCTTTTTATTACGTTTGCCGAGCAGAGCTTGTCTGGTCAGCGCACAGTATTACAAATCAATTTCTTGGTCTTTCTTTCACTCTCTTCTCCTACTCTCTTACTTTCTGTCTTTTCTTCTTCTTTTCCTATCATACCTCATTGCAGTCCATGAGGCTCCTTTTATACCCAATGATGGATTAATCATTGTGATATTGTATTGATAGTGGGACACTTGTCCATTGTAGGGTGTATCTATAGGGTGTATCTACTAGGTTGATTGGTTGGTATATATTAAAATATTGATACTATTTTCGGCGCGCGTGGGAGTAGCCATGTGTTGGGAGAATATTGTTGACCTTGAGGAAATATTGCTGCTTTTGAGGGACTATTTTATTGTTGGTATGTTCTTTTGACCGTTTGACTAACGTCATCAGGGGTCTGCTCTTGTCACGTGGGTTCTGCTTGGCAGGGTACCCGTTAGAGTACCTTCTTAACTTTATTCTGGTGGGCCGAGCTCGGTTTGTGCCATGTCATCAGCTCGGCCGTTTATGTCATTTAGCTCGGCCTCTTACGTCATCAGAGTTATCCTGGTCGAGTGTCATCATTATTAACTTAATGGCCACGTGGGTTCATTTAGGTTTAGCTCGGCTCGGATGTTCTTACTTTGCCTTAGTTCGGCTCGGGTGTCATCATTGACCCCCAAGTTTAATTCCGAGGAGAAGATTCCTCTGGGTCGGATTTAAACTTTAAATGTTAATCATGAATCTTAAATGAAGAAGAAACATTAAAGGTTTTTAGTTACTAACAGGTGTCCTTCGGCATTAAATGTTGGAAATAACGCATTTAATGGGAGTGATGATGGCAGACACGTGGCATTCAGTTGTTGGACCATTCTGCACAGGAAACGGGGAGACATGATTGTTATGGCAGGGATGTGATGTTTCCTGCAGCTTTTGAATTTTGAAAAGGCATGCCTATTCAGATGGAGCATTACTTCCGAGGGAAGTTAACCTATAAATGCCCTATTATTCTTTCATTCCATACTTTCGCATCTACCATCTTCCGAGCAACATCCACAGAGACCGAGCAAGATTTTCAGGTCGGCCTAGATTACAAGAGTCAAGAACATTAGGTATTTTCCAAATTTTCTTTCTTCCATCTTTTTTTTTATTTTCTCCAAAGAAAATTTTTGGTTCTGAGGATAGCCAAAACCGCAACCTCAGTTTTGAGGTTGAAATAGAGGACCCCCCATCTGACCCTTCTATTCCTTCTTCTCCAGTGAGGGAGATACCACCTCCTAGTCCAAGCATCGTCGAGCTTTCAAGTTTAGAGCATACCCCCGAAGCAGAGGTTCCATTGGAGGAGACGCATACCGTCTTATATCCGACACCCATAACTATTATTCGCAAGGGCATAGTGTACAAGTCGGGCTTACCCCAAGAGGAGTTTAGCGAGGAGGTTATGAATTCAAATCCCTCAGGAAATTGGGATGAGGACATTGACATGGTTCCTGGACGGCGTGAACGAGAGGGAGGCAGCGTGGCTGAGGGCACGGAGGCCGCAAGACTGGTCGGGCAAGTCCAGGGGGGTGATGAACTGGTAGGCCATAGGGACAGGGACTCGAGGTGAGAAGGAGGACCTCCGTTTCGTGTGGAAGGTGGGTGGAGGCCATTTGACAAGAACGATCAACCCAGTATGTTGATGCCGCTGGAGTTGGATGTTCTCCACGAGACTTATCTGATTCTGCCGACCATGCATTTCTGGTTGCCGAATTATGCGGACGTGCCCGAGCACCCACCGGAGGAGTTCATGGACGTATACGCCCACAACCTATGGTATAGGTTGAGGTTGCCACTGCTGCACCTGATCACCAAGTGGTCTCGGAAGTGGGACCTTCCCCTGTACCAGGTGCATCCGTTGACCTGGGGCCGAATCATCGAGCTGCTCATTCTCTTTCACCAAATGGGATATGAGTGCCCCCATTTTGACGACCTGAATGAGCTATTCATCTGGAAGGTGACTCCATCGATCCCGGCCGGGGGCAGCCGTCAGGATGGTACTATGTGCAGACCAGACTGGGTACCCCGACGGGCTGGTAGATAGCCTTCCACAGTCCTTAAAGGAGTGGAAGGAAAAATGGTTTTGGATTGGTGGCGAGTGGCAGACTCACCAGGTGGAGGAGAGGTTGGTCTTTCTCCCCCCGTATAACTTTTGATACGATTTTCCTAAGTACCCCTTGCTTTTTCTTTCATTTCTTTTTTTCTTTTCGAGAAAGGGCTAATTTTTCTTTTTTGTGTAGGGAATCGTCCCTCTGCGGGTCGCCTTTCGGATGTTTTTGTCCACCTGCTAGAGAACATTCAAGCCCTAGCCCGATCGGACAAGAAAATTAAGGTTCTGGCCACCGAGTCTAGGTTGTTGGAGGCCGATTTACGGCCGAGATGGCCAGCTGAGGAAGTGGCCAGAGAGGAAGAGGAGGTGGCTCAGGAGTGTTAGATAAATGTTTTTATTATGATTTTGATGATTTTGTTCGATTTTGTTCAAATAAGTTTTTAAACCAAAACAATATCCCTAAATGTTGTCTAAATACTTCCGATCGTCTTAAAATGTTTTTACTATCTTTCGAAATATTTTTTGGAGTTTATTTTCGATAAAAAATTGGACAACACATTTGTTTCAGCTCGACTGCCGCGCTTCCCATAGGGCAACCCGTAACTAAGTTGAGTTTTGAAAACATAAAATGGGGACGTAAGAAAAAAAAAGGAGAGCGGCCTGGTCGACCAGGTGGGCGCCGGTGAGGGCGACGATCGACCATTGGGCGGCCGTGCACACTGGGAGCGACCCTTTTGGTTCGATCTTCTCTATTTCAGTAAATCCTTGACTCAATCGGTCACGGCTAAGGCGACGGTCGCACCCCCTCCGACCGGTCCCCCCTATGTAAAAATCCGAGAATTTAATTTCAATCTTATCTCTGCGCGACCGGTCGAACCCCCATTTTATCAAACAAACTATCAGTTGCGTTTTGCATAACTTTTCCTATTTTGTGGGATTGATTTCTAATGATTATATTGATCATTTTAAATGGTTTCTTTTTAAAGCAAATCACTCCCCAAGGAGGAGCCAATGTCTGGAAATGAAAGTCAAGTCCTCTCCTATAAATAGAGGCTTCATTCAAGCAACAAGATACAACACTCCATACAAGCAAAGAGAAAACAAAGCAAACACTTTCATATATCTTGTTGTATTAGCCTTAGCACTTTCACTTGCACAAATTTGAGGTCTAGGCTTTCAATTCTTGATTACACTTGTACTCATATTGTTTCAATCATTATTGAGTTGTAATCTTGATTTTTGGTCATCATTCAACACAAGACATCCTTGTGAGTATTCTTGTGGTAAGAATACACTTGGGTGATCTAGGTGATAGGTGTTTGAAGGTTGTGGTAATCTTCAAGGTGTTGTTTGAAGGTTGTGGTAATCTTCAAGGTGTTGTAAGAGGGTTGTGGTAATCCTCAAGGTGGTGAAAGAGGGTTGTGGTAATCCTCAAGGTGTTGTATTAATTTTTGGTAAATTAATAAAATCTTTTTTTCTTTTTGAAATCCATCCCGGATATACTGGGGTGGTAGTAGATTAGGCCCTAGGTGGGTTGAACTACTATAAATCGATGCGTGCTATTTACTTTTGCACTTAGCATTTCATCTTTGCTTGAGTCTTTCGAAAAAGAGGGCAAAATCTAAAAAACCGGGATAATCTATTCACCCCCCTCTAGATTATTGTAGCCACTTGGACTTACAAGTGGTATCAGAGCCAAACTCTTTGGCTAGCTCATTCCAAGTAAAGAGTAAAGATCCATGGCTACACATGATGCTCATCTCACCACCGGCGCCTCCACCAACAAGCCACCACTATTCGACGCCAACAACTACGCATTTTGGAAAGACCGTATGGAGTGCTTTCTACAAGGGTGCGGGTTGGATATTTGGAATGTAGTCATTGAAGGAGTTGATCAACCAACCAAGAAATCGGAGGATGGCACCTTGACTCCTAAATCTTTCAAGGAGTTTGATGAAAACGACAAAAAGGCTCTCTCTAAACTTGATAAGGCCTTAAATATTTTGCATTGTTCTCTTACGGCTACCGAGTATAATCGCATAAGAGGCATAAGGTCGGCACATGAGGTTTGGGAAAAATTGGAGACAATTTATGAATGGACTAAGAAGGTCAAGCAAGCAAGAAAGACCATGCTTGTTAAAGACTTTGAAAACTTTAACATGCATGATGGTGAAAACATTTCCAAGATGGTGGAAAGGCTTGATAATATTGTCAATCCTCTTGTGGCCCTTGGTAAAGTCATCTCCGAAGAAGACAAAGTGACTAAGGTATTAAATGCTCTTCCTGACTCATGGTCCAAAAAAAAACGGCAATCACGGAGGCACAAAACCTTGACACACTCAAGTTTGACGAGCTCATTGGAAACCTCTTCATCTATGAAGTCTATCTCAAGGAGAGGAAAAATACCAAACCATCCATAAATCAATCGGGTATGCAAATTATTCCTAAAGGTCTTACTTCTTCTTCTAATAATGCATACTATGATAATGATGATGATGATGAGGAGACGACCGCACTTGTTCGAAAATTTGCAAAATTTGTGAATAAAAATAAAGCGAGAAAACCAAGAGATAATGCTTGCTTTAAATGCGGAAAACCCGGGCACTTCATTGCCGATTGCCCAAAGCTCGATGAAGAGGAGCAAAAGAAAAAGAAGCCTTTCACGAAAAAGAAGGCTCTAAACGCGGAGATCAAAACATGTGATGAACTACTCAAAACAACCGATGAGGAAGGAGAAACCGAACACGGTCTCATGGCCATAGACGATGAAAACAATGAGGTACACTCTAATTCTTCTACTTCCTCCATAGTTGACGACTTGCAATGTGATTTTGATGAATTGCAAATTGAGTTTCAAAATTTAATTGTTAAATACAAAAATTTGAAAAATGAGCATAAGGAGCTTAAGGATGAAAAAGAAAAATTATTTACCTCTTATGAATCTCTAGACAAAGCTCATGCTCTTACTCTTACTAGAGTTCATTCTCTTGAAACCGAAAAGGAATCGCTCACAAAAGATATTGAATGCTTGAAAAATGATGTGCATCGTTTCAACATAAGCACGGATAAAGTCACAAAAATTTTAGATGCACAAAGAGGTGAACATTCCAAATTGGGACTTGGCTATAAGCCATTTCAAAGTGTTTTTAAGAAAAATAACCAAGGTCCGACTTTTGTACGTGCTAATAGTTATAATACTCCTACTTGTTTTTATTGTGGCAAAGTTGGACATTATGCTAATAATTGCAAATTAAGAAATAGCTCTAGACATGTTTGGAGACCCAAAGGTCTCAAGACTAACCCCCATGGACCTCAAAATAATAGGGTACCTAAAAGAAATTCTTTTGTAGGTAATAGGGGCTATAACTACAATGGAAGATTCAAAATGGCTCGTGGACAGCGGATGTTCACGCCATATGACCGGGAGGAGAGAACTTTTTACCAACATCAAGCTCCAAGAAGAGGGTATGGTCATGTTCGGCAATGGCAAAGGAAAAATTCTTGGAAATGGAGAAATTGGTAACTCTTCTTTCTCTCTTAGTAATGTTCTTTTAGTTGAAGGGCTTAAGTTTAATTTGATAAGTGTTAGCCAACTTTGTGATTCAAATTATGATGTTTCCTTTAATAAAAAAAATGTCTTATACTCAAAAATGGTGAAATTATTTGTGAAGCAAATAGAAAAGGCAATTACAAAATTTGTACAAGTGATTTGGTTAGTCAAAATGTTTCTTGTTTAGTCGCCAATAATGATTTAACTAGTTTATGGCATAGGCGACTTGGACATGTTGGATACAAGAATTTGAAAAATATTTACAAAAACCAACATGTGAAAGGACTACCCAAATTGAATTTTGAAAATCTTGGCTTATGTGACACTTGTCAAAAGAACAAATTAGTTAAAAGTAGTTTTAAGCCCAAAAATGAAATTTCCACAACCAAACCCCTACAAATGCTTCACCTTGATTTGTATGGGGATATTGGTACGACTAGTCTAAGTGGAAAACATTTCACTTTCGTTATTGTCGATAATTTTTCTAGATATACTTGGGCTCTTTTTCTTACCAATAAAAGCGATGCCGTTAATGAGTTTGTTAAGTTGTGTAGACTTATTGAGAATGAAAAGGAAGACACTATCAAGTCTATTCGAAGCGATCGAGTTGGAGAATTTGACGGTGAATTTAGAGTATTTTGTGAAACCAAAGGATATGCTCATAGTTTTTCGGCTCCAATGACACCTCAACAAAATGGAGTAGCCGAAAGAAAAAATCGGACATTACAAGAGATGAGTCGGTCCATGCTCAATGAATTTTCACTTCCAAAATATTTTTGGGCCAAAGCCGTAAGTACCGCTTGCTATGTCATTAATCGAGTTTATATTCGTCCTAAAATGAATAAAACTCCATATGAGCTTTGGAAAGGTAGAACTCCAAATATTAGTTATTTCAAGATATTTGGTTGTAAATGCTTCATTTTGAATACCAAGGATCAATTGGACAAACTTGATCCTAAGGCCGATGAAGGGATATTTATGGGATATTCAACAAAAAGCAAAGCATATCGGGTTTACAATAAGACTAGTGGAGTTGTTGAAGAATCCATCCATGTCAAATTTAATGAAGCTTCGGGTGTTGAAAGAATACCTAATGATGAAAGTGATGAAGAGGATATTATTGAACAAATTGTTCAAGTTGATGATCAACCGTCTACATCAAATGATCAACCGTCCACTTCAAATGGTCCTCAAGAAGATAGAGGTGATATCTCGGATCTTCCCGTTGCATTGAAATTTAAGGGAGATCACCCAAAAGATCTTATTATTGGTGATCCCCTTGACAAAGTGATGACCTGGAGAAAATTTGCCGAGAAAGCTCTTATTTCTCAAAAAGAACCTAAAAATGCTAAAGAGGCCATTGAGGATGAGGATTGGTTCTTAGAAATGCGAGAGGAGTTAAATCAATTTGAAAGAAATGATGTATGGGAATTAGTACCTTGTCCTCCATCTCAAACTATTATTGGTACAAAATGGGTATTCCGGAACAAACTTGATGATCAAGGCAACATTGTTCGAAATAAGGCAAGGTTAGTAGCTCAAGGGTATTATCAAGAAGAAGGTATTGACTATGATGAAACTTTTGCACCCGTAGCATGTTTAGAAGCTATTCGTATTTTACTTGCCTATTCATGTTTTAAAAATTTCAAACTTTACCAAATGGATGTTAAATCCGCTTTCTTAAATGGTATTATTCAAGAAGAAGTCTATGTAAAACAACCTCCGGGGTTTGAAAATTTTTCTAGGCCTAATGATGTTTATAAACTTAAAAAGGCCTTGTATGGTTTAAAACAAGCACCCCGTGCATGGTATGATAGACTTAGCTCTTTTCTTTTACAAAATGGTTTTATAAGAGGTAAAGTTGATACAACTCTCTTTGTTTTTGAAAAAGGGCAAGATTGTTTACTTGTGCAAATTTATGTTGATGATATTATCTTTGGTGCTACTAATGATTCTTTGTGCAAGAAATTCTCTAAGTTGATGGAAGTAGAATTTGAAATGAGCATGATGGGGGAGCTCAACTTCTTTCTTGGACTCCAAATTAAACAATGTCAAGAAGGTATTTACATTTCACAATCTAAGTACACAAAAGAACTTTTGAAAGAGTTCGGCATTGAAGAAGGAAGAACCGTCTCTACTCCCATGGCAACAAATGTCAAAATTGACAAAGATGAGAAAGGCAAGTCCGTGGATGAATCAAAGTATCGAGGTATGATTGGTAGTTTACTTTATTTAACCGCTAGTAGACCGGACATTCTTCATGCCGTATGCCTATGTGCTCGTTTTCAAAGCAATCCAAAAGAATCTCATATGAGTGCCGTTAAAAGGATTTTTCGATATTTGAAAGACACTATTCAATATGGTTTATTTTATCCAAAGAATGAAAATTTTTCTCTTAAAGGATATAGTGATTCGGATTATGCGAGAAATATTGATGATCGGAAAAGTACTTCCGGATCATGTCAATTTTTAGGCGATTGCCTAGTTTCTTGGTTTTCAAAGAAGCAAAATTGTGTTTCTCTTTCAACGGCCGAAGCCGAATATATTTCAGCCGCATTTTGTTGTACTCAACTTCTTTGGATGAAACAAACCTTAGCGGATTACAAATGCTCTTTTGAAAACGTACCTATCTTTTGTGATAATATATCCGCTATAAATATTGCTCAAAACCCGGTTCATCATAACCATACTAAACATATTGAGATTCGACATCATTTTCTAAGGGATTGTGTTTCAAAACGTAAAATTAGGATATCATTTGTACCATCTCAAGATCAATTAGCGGACATTTTTACAAAACCGCTATCTTCCGAGACTTTTGCATCCATACGAGCTCGGTTAGGCATAATGCATATTGAATGAGGCTTATGTTTGCATTTTGCATGTTTTTAAAACTTAGGGGCGAAAAATCGGATTTTTGGTTGAAAATTTGGATTTCCTAAAAAAAGTTAAGACAGTGGGCTAAAGAGGTTGAGGGCAACCGGTCGCCCTGAGCTATATTTTGGATTAAAACGGTTCTGTCTTCAACATTCGTCATTTTACCTTATTTTTGCCATTTTTCGTCCCCTTTGCCAAATTCACACAAATTTTCTCTCAAAATTGATTTTCATGCATTCTAATCACATCTTGGACCTTATATAGCATGTTTATCATCATCATAGCTCATCTTCTCCGATCAAATGGTAAGAATTTTCCTTACTTTACTCAATTGGGTTGAACCCTTGAGTTTATGGCTTTCTTGTATAATTCTTGATATATTTTGCATATGATCTTGTTGAGCTTTGCTATTATGTTGTTTTGTATGATGTTTGATGTAATTTGGTGATGAAAATTTTTGGCTTGAATCATTTGCAAGGGCTATTTACAACTTCTTTTAATTTTTACGCCCACAAAGTGTTCGATAAAATGTCGTAATGAAAATTTCAACTTCTACATGATTCTCTTGCTTTCAAAAGTCTTCTATACTTATTGAGATCATGTTTTGGCAAATAAAACGAGCGTATGAACTCTTCATGATACATTTCTCCCATTTTCCTTGGATATAATGGTATGATGTATTTATCATCCTAACATTCTTTTTGATGATTCCAAAAGGGGAGAAACAGGAAATTGGCTCGTTAGCCAAAAGAAGCTATTAAAAGCTCGCAATAAAAGCTATAAGCTATGGCTTTCTAAAGCCAAGAATACCTAGTCCATGGCTTGTATTATGGACTCAATTGCAAAAGATTATAAGTATTGTGACAGGGGGAGTTTCTTAGCTAATGATGTCTATATGCATCTTATATAAGCTTGTTATAGCTTGTGCTTCTAACTTATAATAATCTTTTGTTGATATGCTCATAGATAGGGGGAGCTTTGTATGAAATGCCTTTAACGGATAGTTTACTTGTAAAACTGGAAAATTTATTTGTTTTTCAAATCGTCCTCGAGAAAATTGTTTTGGTTTGTAATCATCAAAAAGTGGGAGTTTGTTAGATAAATGTTTTTATCATGATTTTGATGATTTTGTTCGATTTTGTTCAAATAAGTTTTTAAACCAAAACAATGTCCCTAAATGTTGTCTAAATACTTCCGAATGTCTTAAAATGTTTTTACTATCTTTCGAAGTATTTTTTGGAGTTTATTTTCGATAAAACATTGGACAACACATTTGTTTCAGGCTCGACCGGTCGCCCTATAGGGCAACCCGTACCTAAGTTGAGTTTTGAAAACAAAAAATGGGACGTAAGAAAAAAAGGAGAGGGCGACCGATTGACCAGGTGGGTGACCGGTGAGGGCGACGAAGCCAACCCCGGGCGGCCGTGCACTGAGGAGCGACCCTCTTGGTTCAATCTTCTTGTTTCAGTAAATCCTTGACTCCAACCGGTCACGACTAAAGGGCGACCGGTCGCATCCCCCTCCGACCGGTCCCCCTGTGTAAAAATTCGCAGAATTCAATTTCAATCTTATCTCTGCGCGACCGGTCGAACCCCCATTTTATCAAAGAAACTATACATTGCATTTTGCATGACTTTTCCCTATTTTGTGGGATTGATTTCTAACAGTTATATTGATCATTTTAAATGGTTTCTTTTGCAGCAAATCACTCCCCAATGAGGAGCCAATGTCTGGAAATGAAAGACAAGTCCTCTCCTATAAATAGAGGCTTCATTCAAGCAACAAGATACAACACTCCATACAAGCAAAGAGAAAACAAAGCAAACACTTTCATATATCTTGTTGTATTAGCCTTAGCACTTTCACTTGCACAAATTTGAGGTCTAGGCTTTCAATTCTTGATTACACTTGTACTCATATTGTTTCAATCATTATTGAGTTGTAATCTTGATTTTTGGTCATCATTCAACACAAGACATCCTTGTGAGTATTCTTGTGGTAAGAATACACTTGGGTGATCTAGGTGATAGGTGTTTGAAGGTTGTGGTAATCTTCAAGGTGTTGTTTGAAGGTTGTGGTAATCTTCAAGGTATTGTAAGAGGGTTGTGGTAATCCTCAAGGTGGTGAAAGAGGGTTGTGGTAATCCTCAAGGTGTTGTATTAATTTTTGGTAAATTAATAAAATCTTTTTTTTTTCTTTTTGAAATCCATCCCGGATATACTGGGGTGGTAGTAGATTAGGCCCTAGGTGGGTTGAACTACTATAAATCGACGCGTGCTATTTACTTTTCGCACTTAGCATTTCATCTTTGCTTGAGTCTTTCGAAAAAGAGGGCAAAATCTAAAAAACCGGGATAATCTATTCACCCCCCTCTAGATTATTGTAGCCACTTGGACTTACAAGGAGGACCTAAGAGAGAGGAGTATGCCGTGAGCTGAGTGGAGCAGGACTCTCGGGCTGGGGCGCCAGCCAGTTCTAATGGGGCGAACTGGGACATCTCGCCGAGGCCCAACCTTTAGGAGCAAGTGCCTTCAGTGGTCGAGCGGACTCTGGAGACTGTGGCCCGAGGTACGTTTGTAGCATAATCTTGAAATTTTTTTAATCTTTTCGATCATTGAATTTTTTTCTCACCCAGATTTACTCTGCTGCAGGCTCGATAGATGATGTCTTTGTCTGTCTCCGCCGGTAAGAGAAAACTGCCACCCATGGAGCTAGGCCGACCACGGGTCAAAATGCTGATGCTAAGGCAGCTAGAAGGAAGGAGATCCGACAAGGAAAGTGCCCAGCTGAGGGCGATCAGGAAGAGGAAGAGCGCCCGTTGCAAAGGAGGAGGAGGAGCGGGGTGGTGATTAATGAGTCCGGGAAGGCTGAGCGAACTGGGTAGACCCTGCAGGTTCCTTCTTTACATATCCTGCGCGGGGAGTGACATGGGTCTTCTCGGATGACCTGGGACGAGAGGCCCACTTTATTCCTCCGAGCCGAGAGAGGGAGGAGGCCTGCGAAAGGGTGGTCGGGTTGCGACCCAGGTGTTTCGTGGAATTTGCCAAGTGTTCCACTCCCACCGAGGAGCAGGTTTAGTCCTGCCGGAGGCTGGGCGTGCTTTGAGGGATGTACCGGCCGTGCCTGGACGATGGGTGTTGATCAGTTTTCCCAGGAAACCGGATGGGAAGAGAAGGCCCAATATGTTGTGGGATTGTCCGGCAGAATCATCATATGATTGGGGGGCCGTGCGACCTGGAAAGGCGCCATACCGATCTTGAGGATGCTAACGCCACCTTACTCAGGGTCCATGAATCTTTGAAGACCCAAGCTTCAGAGACCGTGGCCATTGCCAATGCTGATAGGGAGTCTGCCGCAAAGGCTAGGTCCGAGCTATATTTAGCCATAAGGCCGAGGAGAAGCTTCGGGCAGAGGTTGTCGAGTTGAGAAGGGCGGTTGTTGTTCATGCTGGGAAGCTGGAGAGGCATGAGGCCGAGGTCCAGAGAGAGTTGGAAGAGGCCTCCAGGAAGCAGGCAGAGGAAGCTCGTGTGGATGCCGTCCGGGCTTATAAGGACTCTGAGGAGTATGCCTACATGCTGACTTGTGGGCATGCTACCAGTATTAGGGAGATCCTCCAGGACCTCAAGGAAGGAAAATCTGTGGCCGAGTTAGAAAAAGAGCTCTACCAACGATGCGATTTGGACGCTCTTTGTCCTCGGTTTCCGGCTTCGAGTAGGGTGGTGCTCCAGCTCCCGAGGAAGAAGTGTCTTCAAGCGAGCCAATTGAAATCCCTCCTCCCACTGGGACTCATCATCCAGCCTCTTAAGGCGTCTTTTGTACTTATTCTTTTTTTGCTTTTCGAGATAGTTAGCCTCGGGCCTTGTAATTGGCTTCGGCCCCCCATGTAAATACTTTGCTAATAAATGGATGAAATTTCTTTATCGATTTGTCTATTTATTCTCATTTTTATGCTGAATTTTTTACCAAGTGTTGGGCCCGATTTTCTTTTGAACAGATGTATGAATGGTAAACTGAGTGTTCGAATACATATTGTCACCAACTATTGTGCTCGGTTTCACATTTTGCTCAATTTCTGGTGAGACTTTTTTGCGTCGAAAAATTTCTAAGTTTTGTGCTTGGTTTTGACCGAGTCTTTTCAATGGAATCATTTCCAAGTTTTTGTGCTTGGTTTTGACCACGTTTATTGAGTGGAATCATTTCCAAGTTTTTGTGCTTGGTTTTGACCGAGTTTATTGAGTGGAATCATTTCCAAGTTTTGTGCTCGGTTTTGATCGAGTCTTTTAAGTGGAATCATTTCCAAGTTTTGTGCTCGATTTTGACCGAGTCTTTTGAGTGGAACCATTTCCATGTTTTGTGCTCGATTTTGACCGAGTCTTTTGAGTGGAATCATTTCCAAGTTTTGTGCTCGGTTTTGACCGAATCTTTTGAGTGGAATCATTTCCAAATTTTGTGCTCGGTTTTAACCGAGTCTTTTGAGTGGAATCATTTCCAAGTTTTGTGCTTGACCGAGTCTTTTGAGTGGTCTGCGCTCAGGACTTCGTCCGAGGTGAATAGAAGATAATCTTTAATAAGAGCTCACAGAATATCAGATGAAGAAATAACTCAATTTCTCGTTAATCGCCCAAGGTTGATGGGGACCATACTAAGCTTGTTTTTATCACTTGAGAACATCTCCTTGTGTTGGAGTAACATCTAGGAAAACGGATCAAGTAAAATGTTCAGAAATCCCAGGCTTTACTGATAGTATTTCTTTGAGTAGGTTACATTCCATGGATGATTGAATTTTTCCCCACTTAAATATTTAAGCTCGTATGCGCCATTTTATAAAGCCTTGTTGTTTTTGTACGGGCCTTCCCAAGTCGGTTTTAATGGAGTAGGCTTGGCTCCGGTGACTTTCTTTAAGACCAAGTCACCAACTAGGAACTTCCTTTCTTTCACCTTTGAGTTGTAGTATATTTCACTTCTTTGTTTGTATATAGCATTCTTCATCTCGGCACTACATCTCTTTTCTTCCAATAGATATAGCTCGACTCTCATAGCGGCCTCGTCGTTTCTACATCAAAATTTGCAACTCTGAATGTTGGAGCTCCGATTTACACAGGAATAACAGTCTCGGCTCCGTAGGTTAATAAGAAGGGTGTTTCCCTCGTGGCATTTCGGTGCGTTGTTCGGTAAGACCACAATACACCGGGTAACTCCTCAGGACAATTTCCCTTAGATTCTTCTAACCTTGCCTTCAACGTGTATTTGAGAATTTTGTTTACTGCCTCGACATGTCCATTGGATTGCGGGTGGTATAGAGTAGAGAAGTGGTTTTTGATGTGAAATCTTTCGCAAAAAGCTCCAATTTTTTTGTTATTGAATTGCTTTCCGTTGTCCATTACTATTGAGTGGGGTATCCCAAATCTGCATGTTATTGATTTCCACACAAAGTTGGTGGTTTTTTCTTCACTTATTTTTCCTAAAGGCTCTGCTTTGACCCACTTGGTGAAATAGTCTACCGCGACTATGGAATACTTGACGCAGCATTTGCCAGTGGGGAGTGGTCCGATGAGATCGACTCCCCATTTGCAAAATGGCCAAGGGCTGAAGATTGAAGTTAGTTGTTTGGGATGGTACCTGACCTGCGGAGCGAATCTTTGACATTTTTTACATTTCTTTACAACGAGGTCGTATCTTGTTTTAGGGATGGCTAGTAGTACCCTTGCCGGACTAATTTGTGTGCCAATGTTTGACCTCCCGCATGGTTCCCACAGATTCCCTCATGTACCTCGCGTAGAGAAAATTTGGTATCCGTTTTTGATAAGCATTTGAGCAGTGGGACTGAATATCCGTGCTTATATAGGACACCATCCACCATGGTATACCGAGCTGCCCCAGATCTAAGAGTACGGGCCTTGGCCTTATTTTCTGGCTGGATCCCGTGCTCCAAGTATTGAACGATTGGGGTCATCCATGTTGGCTCGACTCCTTCATTGGCATTTATTTTATCGATGTAGTGATGAAGTGGGTAAATGAGTAACCGTGACCTTTTCGATCTGGTCGGCCCCCGAGTTATATGCCAGTTGGGCTAAGGCGTCAGCCTGTGTGGTTTTACTCCTGGGGATTTGTATTATCTCCGCTTTGAACTGCGAGATTCCGCTTTTCACGAGCTCCAAATATCGGGCTATCTTTGGCTCTTTTGCTTCGTAGTTTCCATTAATTTGGTTCACCACCAAGTGGGAGTCGCTTTGGACGAGAAGTTCTTTCAACACCATGGAGGTTGCCATCTCTGATCCTATCAGTAATGATTTGTACTCAGCTTCATTGTTTGTTGCCGGGAAATTGAATCGGACGGCCGAGCAGAAGCATTTATTTTCCGGGCTAATTAAGACAATCCCTACTCCAGCTCGGTCTGTGGTGGAGGAGCCACCGACAAACAGTTTCTATTCCTCTTTTTCACCAAATTCCACTTGGATGGGTGGGGTGAATTCTGCGATGAAGTCTGCGAGGGCTTGTCCCTTAATAGCTGTCTGTGGCTCGAATGAGATTTCGAATTGGCTGAGTTCAATGGCCTACTTGATCATCCGTCTTGAAGTGTCAGGTCGATGCAGGATTTGCTTTAATGGGTGCTCGGTCAATACGATGATCTTATGTTCCAGGAAATATGGCCTTAATACGATGATCTCATAGCTCGGCATTGTGTAGGGCCTATCTAACAAAATAAACTGGATGCTGGCCTCGCCATCTAGTCGAAGGATCACCGAGCTGGCAGCGTATTCAGACACAGCGAGATTCAAGTACAAAATTTCGCCTTGGGTTGGCTTCTGGAGGATAGGGACGGTCGTCAGGTGTTGTTTGAGCGCATCGAATGCTGCCTGCGCTTGGTCAGTCCACTCAAAGCTTTTGTTTTTTCTGATTACTTCGAAGAAAGGCCTACACTTGTCGGTTGACCTTGAGACGAACCTACTCAGAGCGGCTAGGCGTCCCGTCAAGCTTTGTACCTTGTTTATTGAGTTAGGTGGTTCTAGATTGATTATGGCCTTGATTTTGTCTGGATTGGCCTCGATTGCCCCCTTCCTCTAGTGCCAATTTCTTGACATGTCTCTTGGGTTAACAAAAGAAAACATGGTGTTTTAACAATGAGGGGGAGTAAATTGAAATGAAAGACTATCGAACAAGGGTTTTCGGCCTTTTTATTACGTTTGCCGAGCAGAGCGTGTCTGGTCAGCTCATAGTATTACAATTCGATTTATTGGTCTTTCTTTCACTCTCTTCTTCGTACACTCCTATTTTCTGTCTTTTCTTGTTCTTTTCCTATTCTGTCTCATTACAGTCCATGAGGCTCCTTTTATACCCAATGATGGGTTAATCATTGTGATATTGTATTGATAGTGGGACACTTGTCCATTGTAGGGTGTATCTGTAGGGTGTATCTATTAGATTGATTAGTCGTTATATATTAAAATATTGACACTATTTCTGGCGCGCGTGGGAGTAGCCATGTGTTGGGAGAATATTGTTGACCTGAGGGAACTTTTGAGGGACTATTTTTTTGTGGGCATGTTCTTTTGACCGTTTGACTGACGTCATCAGGGGGCTGCTCTTGTCACATGGGTTCTGCTCGGCAGGGTGCCCGTTTGAGTACCTGCTTGACTTTGTTCTGCTGGGCCGAGCTCGGTTTGTGCCATGTCATCAGCTTGACCGCTTAAGTCATTTGGCTCGGCCGCTTACGTCATCAGAGTTATCTGGTCGACTGTCATCATTATTAGCTGAATGGCCACGTGGGTTCATTTAGGTTTAGCTCGGCCGGAAGTTCTTACTTTGTCTTAGTTCGGCTCGGGTGTCTTCAGATCTAAAATAAAATTTTAAACCTAGACATATATATCTAACTATGCTCTGTAGAATCAGAAAATAGCAATAAAAGCTCTGGACAAAACACGTACTAGTGAATAGGGGCACGGTCCGGTTCGAAGATTTAGAAATCCCACTACTACAAAGAGGTTTTTGAGACGACAAAAATCGTCTCAAAAGATTGAATGTCGCCACAAAAAATGCTTTTGCGACAACAAGTTGTCTCTTGGAAAATGGCCGGAGGAGTCCAAGAAGGTACTTCAACCTGGAGACAAGGTCCAACTGGAATTACTAATTTGACACTCTCATTAGTGATGAAGGTGAACCAATCAGTTGGTTTTGGCCTTTCAATGCTCTGTTTATTTGGTGGTTTTGATAGCTTCATATGTCAGAAGATCAGTTGTTCGTCAAGATGCTACAAGTTACGGTTTGAATATGCTCGAAAGTGTACTCAATATAGTAGGAATTTAGTGATTCAAGTGAAAAATCCAGCATAATGACGGAGTAAATGGATGAGCTTGGTACCTTTTTCCTGGAAATAAAACTCTATATTTTATTTTATTTTTTTGAGGAAAAACTCTATATTTTATTAGTGACCAAGTATTTTGACAATTTGTTGCTCAAGTTATCAGTGACAAAAAAACTACTAATACCTTTGTCGCAAAAGTCTTATTTGTTGTAATGTCTCCAGAACTGTCCCCAAATTCGGAGATTCCAAAATTAAATTTTTAGAATCGAACCATAAATAATATCTCCATCCTGAACTTTCGATTCTAATGGGACGGTACAGGATATTTCAGAAAAACAAAGATTCAAAGATTTCATAAATAAAACACACAAAAAATGTGAAAGGAAAATCAATGTAAAAATCATTACACGGTTATTCTTTCAATATTTTTCAGATGCAATCTCAAAAATACATACTAAAACCATTAGTAACAAACTACTTTAATTTTTTGATATTTTTTTATATATAACTTATACATAAAATTTCTTGAACTCATACTTAATTGCTAAATTTTAAATATTGTAAATCTTCTCTCATGATATAGAATTATAGACGATACATACTATGTTATTAGTTTGATAACAATTTAACTTTTAAATAGTTTTTATCTAATTTATAGTTAAAACTATTAATTTTTATTTTGAATTTTAACATAATATGTTTCAGATATTACGTTAATCGTATATTTATTAGTAAAAGTTTAGAATCTCAACGAGTATACGTAAAAGTCTAGAATCTCAATGTATGATAAATTTAGTAGCCTCTATTATACAATAATATTCTATAATCTTGGTCCATTGCCATGTGTTCTTGACTTAAAGAAATATGAAATAAAAGTTTATTGTATCAATGTCACAATTTCTTGATTAGACAATTACTCTAGTTTAGTGTAATTTCATAATTATTTAATTATTTTTTATTCAATTAATTTCTTGATTAGAATGTGAGTCTAGTAAGGATCCTTAATAAGTAAAATATCATCAAATTTAAATATTTTCGACAAATCAAATGCGATTTTATAATTTAATTTATTGGGTACATCTAAATAAATTAACATGATAGAGACCAATTTTTGATAAATAATTAATATACTATAATTCTTAGTGAATTAAATTTATATTCAATTATTTATTTTATATATTGATAAAATATGCCGAATATTTAATTTGATAAATTTTAGTATATGTTTTATATTGTATTGAATTTCAAAGAATATGTAGTTAATTCAAAATATGAATATGATGAAAGTATTATATATGTATATATAAAAAAGTATTTAAACGGTTTTAGTTTCGTATATTCCGTTTGGTATGGTTCGGTATGGCTCTCGGTACGGATATTTGAAAAATTTCCAGAATCGTACCATGAAATTTTTTGGAACGATTCGATTTGAGGAAAATCAAAAGTCAACGGATATTTTCGATTTGGATATTTTCTAGTTCGAAAATTGGTTCAGGCTCGATAATCTCAAGTCCCCTGCACACCCTTAGTAGTAAAATTGATCCTGCTCTTGTCACCAATCATCATATAACGACTCATCTGAATCTTCTGAACAAAAACCCACATATGCGGACAAACTTATTAAACTGAAAACAAAATTCACATATTTGGGACAAACTTATTCATAAAGAGAGACTAAAAATATTGAAATCACTTCACTTATCTTCCATGAAGAATGAAGGGGGAAAAAGAGAAGAAGATTGAGAATGAGAAGACTGCTAGTTTTCATTTTTTATTTTTCCAAGGTTATTATCCTCCATTTTGATCAAAAGGAACACTTGAATTCTTATAATAATAAAATCTGAGTAGAGCACAATTAATATTATGAGACTTAGGAATAAATTTATGTACCCCATTTTATGTTTTGCCATTTTTACTTCACGAATGCATTGGCATGATCTTTTGACATCTTAATTGCAAAATATGCCCTATAACTTTAGGTTATTTACATTTTAGGACTTTTTCTTTTTTGCCTCTGCACATTTGGACTATAATTTAAAAAGTGTTGCACATTGAGGATACTTGTCGTTGGAAAATCCCAAATTGATCGGAAATTGCACGTGATGTTCACGTGAGGTCCCCAATTTCGGGTTTTTGGGCTTTACGGGCAAATATTTGCTGAGTTGGCATAGTTTTGTGGAAAATAGTTTTTTACAAATGTTATGTAATGCAACAGGCAGGAAAATGGGGGCAATTACACCTTTCCCCTCAAGCCCTTTTTCCCCTAAAATCGAATTTTGCAATTGTTAGTTAGTAAAGAACGAGGGGGAAAAAATCTAATAATCCACAATAATTAAATCGATTCAACTTCAGCTTGAGAACTCCCACCATTTTTGATCTTGGTAACCAATATTCAAGGGGTTTTGATTCGATGGTGTATTTGCTTAGTAAAAGGAACAGCAACTTGCCTCCTCCTCCATATGGTGAGTGCCTTTGCTTTTTTAAAATGGTTTATGGTAGGTGGGCACATGTGGGTGGGATTAGCATGTGTTGCTGTGAATATTGAAAAATACAAAAGATTCTTCCCTTTTTAGAGATGTTTTGTCCATATTAGGTTATTTACAGATATGTGAGGTTAGTTGTGAGGTTTGGTTTGGTTCAAAAACTAATTTTTTATTATTATTATTTCTTTAAAAAAATTCTAATTTTGTACAGAGCATGGAAGTGGGAATCTAACTTTGTTTATTAATTATGGATGTGATGTTAGGAAAATTTGTGTTTAGATTTTGATGATACCATGTAAAACTTAGATTTGAAGTTGGCACCCCATTTTCTATTTAATTCAACTTTAATGGATATGGCTAAATAAGCTGAGTTGGAGTCAGCTAAGTTGAATATTACAAGAGTCGATGAAGATCGAAGGAGACCAGTGTGTGTCAACCGTGTGTGCCAAGAGAAGGTTGATCACCAAGTGAGAGAAAAGTTGTCTCAGTCAGCTGACTGATAGCTAAGCCATTCCAAAGTGACTGGAATCAAATGCCAAAGGGGTATGCAGCAGACAAGACTTGAAGAAAGCTGAAAAAGATTCATTGTCAATACAAGTCAAGGTTTTGCTAGAAATAGGCATGTGTCGTGCACCGGTGATAAATGTTTTCTTTGAAAAAGAGTGCAAAAAGCAAGGAACCAATGAGATGTACCTGAAAAGCTGTAGAGCATTAAACTCATGGTATGATCCACATTAATGCTGCAAGACAAGACAAGCCAACAACCTATCAGTGTGATTTAAAATGTGTGTTTATCTCTTCAACGGACATAATTTCAAATATACACTATAAAAGGCTAAGGAAGCAAGTGAGAGAAGGTTACCAATAACGAATTTCATAAGACTATCAAGCATTCAAAGAAGAAAAACCTACAAATTTTCTCAAGCTTTCAAAGATATCCTCAAGCCAAAATCTGAAGGAATTCAATCCAACGCATTCGGTGAAGGAACGATTACTTCACCAGTTGAAGAGAAAATTATGTTTAAGGAATAAAGAAGTCTAGTCTCCAAGGTTGAACGATAATTAGTGAGGTGCAAGTTCGAACCAGAGGCTTTAGACTCGTTGGAGGGCTGTGTCATCAAATCCATGAGTTCGAAGGAGCTGAAATAGCAATGCAGCTGTTTTGTGAAGGTGCAAGTTCTAAGTTATAATTGACGAACTCTACTGATAATAACAATTACAAAAACAAGTCTTCCAAACAAGTTTAAATTAACCAGGGTGAAAAGTCTTCCGCTGAACAAAAACCAAATCAACTATTATTCTGACTGTTAGCTGAAAGCAGCTAAGTTATATTATCAATAGTTGAGTCGAGTTTGTTGAGTGAGTAACTTTGCTGAGTAAGCCAACCTAGTTGTCCCTCAAGGATTGAGCTGATTTGTGTAAAACTCTGAAAAGAGTTTAAAAGGATTAAATTGAAAATTTGGTAAGGTTTATTCAACCCCCCTTCTAAACCTTACGCATCACCCCTTGGGGCCTACGTGTTGTATCAAAGCAGTTGGTTCATTGAGTCTTCCGTACTGGTTACTGAACTAGATCTCATTCTTTTCAAAAGAACCAACACTTAAGTTTTTAAGTTTTTTTTAAAGTAAAGTTATTATCATGGAGGCAAATCTAACTCGCATTCCAATGTTTACTGTAGAGGAGTTTGATGATTGGAAAATTTGTATGCAGGCTCACCATCAGCTCTACATGATGAAATGTGGCTAGTGATAGAAGATGGGGCAATCCAAATCCTAAAGGTCTACACTGCTCTGAGAAGAACACCTCCTACTGAATGAGAGGATGCTGGACCAGCAGAGCCCAGACTTGCTATGGTTGAAAAACTTCATTGTGAATGGACAAACAAAGATCGAAAGAGATACAATCTTGACAGTGTTACCAAGGACATTCTTTATAAAATCTTGGACAAGGCTATGTTTAATAAAGTCAAATGTTTTAAAACAACCAAAGAAATTTGGGAGAAACTCACTTTGACTTGTGAAGGATTTGATCAAATCAAAGAAAATAAATTAACTGTTGCAGTCTAGAAATTTGAAATTTTTAAAATGATTGGAGTTGAAAGTCTATACCAGCTGGATGCCAGATTCACAGAAATCATTAATGAGCTTTCAGCTCTGGGAAAGGATTACACACAAAAGGAGATGTGTATGAAGATTCTAACGTATCTCCCAGCTGAGTGGGAAATGAAAGTCATGACCATGAGACAAAGCATATGAGTTTGAGCTGAGAAGAAAGGAACAAGAGGAGACAACTGTGCCCAAGACAGCTGCATTCATGGCCAGTGAAAGAAAGTAAGTTGAGTCAAAGGAGACAATAGACCAAGAAGAGATTGCCCTGATGTTGAAAAGGTTCAACAAGTTCTTCAATAAGAATTATAAAAGGAATAAGGGATAATCTTGAAGAAGACGCTCAACACCCTCCAAAGCAAGGGAGGACAGACCAGCTAAGAGAGCTGAACATCAAAGAACTGAGTATCAGAGAGATGATAATTAGATTACTGATAGAGCTGACTTACAAAGAGTTGAGAACCTGTGTTGGAACTGCAGGCAACTAGGATATTTTGTTGTTGATTGTCCTTATCCACCAATCAACATACATAAATGAAAAGGATAGAAAGTTCTTCAAAGAAAGAAGGCAAGAAAAGAAGAAAGCCATGTTGGCTGCTGTTAAGTTGGTATTTTACCAACTAATCGAGTTTTTTAGATTAGGATTTTGTATTATTTTTGGGTGTTTTTAGAGTCATTAGAGTCCAAATTATTTAATTTAGTGTCGTTGAAGAGTCAATACAGATTTGGTAGCCGAAAAATGAAGAAAATGATGAAAAAGTACGAGGAAGGAAGAAATCGTGTTTGAAAAAGAAAATTCGCATTTTGGCCCCTAAGGACGGGCGGGCGCTGCTGGCTGAGGGGTAGCGCCCGTAGCGCCCATGCGAGGATGGCATACGCAAGAAGCAAATGGGCGCAAAGACACCAACACACAGCTGCAGCGCCCGGTCGGAAAAGTTGTATAGTGGGCGCAGGACATGGGCGGGCGCTGCAGCGCCCGGGCGGCTACTTTGCTTTTAAGATGCTGGGCGCCGCAGCGCCTGGGGCGGAGTCTCCTATGTTTGTCTACCTTTTTCTTGGATCTTGGTGGGGTTCTAAATAGAGACATATTGGCGTGATTTCAGGCATCTTAGACCATTTGGAAGACAACAAAACAACAAGAAGACAAGGGAGAAGAATAGAAACATATTGGGACAAGCTTGGAGAAGAAGATTGAAGGCTCTTATCATCTAGAAATAGAGAAGATCCCTCAACTCATGTTCCTATTTTGTTACTTTCTCCATATTTTGTACGATGTATTGTTGTATTTTTATGGATTCATTTTCTTTAATCATGAGCTAAACTCTATAATTCTAGGGGGATGATGTAATCTACGTTTGAACTTTTGTTTTGAGATTGTGGTTTGTCAATCTAGATCTATCAATTTATTTGTGCTATTTGGATCTATTGCTTCTAAATTACTTGATCAATAATTTAGATTGTTTTGGTGTATTTGATTTGACACTTGAGAGAGGTAATTGAATACATGACCTTGAAATAGCATAACCTAGGATTTCATAGAATTGAGAGATTTGTGAATCCTTTGAAGTCATTTATCAAGATTCATAGCTTTTATTGAGATCTCAATTGGTGATTTCTGTAGAGATATTGATTTCCCAGTTGAGATCTAAAATCATTTGGCACTCGAGAGAGGAAATGATTATTGTAGAAATCTTGACTTATAAATTGATAATTGATGATTGATAAACCATATTGATAACATAAGGGGTAACTAGATTCATCACACCTCTAGAATTCATTTAATCATTTGGATAAACTCATTGATATTTTCATATTCTTGATTTATTTTTGGTATTTTTAGTATAATCAACTCCATCAAATATTGAATTTCTAAATAAAGTTAGACTACTATATTATAGTACTTATCGATAATTCAATAATTATTTCTGTGGATTCGACAACCTTACTTCTCTATATTAAAACTTGACACCGTAGACTTGTGGTTAGAAAATTCTCTAACGATTCTTGAGTCTCTTTGAAGCTTGACCAAGTGCTAGTGATTTAGATAGTAGTGAAGCGAGACTACTCAGTGACATAGAGGAAGAGGCTTTGATATACCTCGTGGACAAAGAAAAATATTCAAAGATCAAGAAGATAAGGTACACTCTAACTTATCTCATTTCGATTCTAGTGATAATGATTGTGACACAAACACCTCATTACCCACACATCTTTATGATTCTATTGGCAAAATAATGAAAGATTTTGAGCACATCAAAACCTTGTTAGATAAATATTTTTATCATGACTTTGATGATTTTGTTTAACTGTATTTTTACACCAAAACAATGTTTCTAAATGTTTTCCAAATACTCCCGAGCGATCTAAAATGTTTTTATCTTTTCGGAGTATTTCTTGAAGTTTATTTTTGACGAAAATTGGACAACACATAAATGATTTATCATGATTTTGATGAATTTGTTTTACTATGTTTTTACACTAAAACAATGTTTCTAAATGTTGTCCCAATACTCCCGATCGTTCTAAAATATTTTTACTATTTTTTCGGAGTATTTTTTGAAGTTTATTTTCAACAAAAATTGGATAACACTTCGTCTTGTGTTCGACCGGTCGCCCTATAGGACAACCCGTGTCTGAAGTTGATTTTAGAAACAGAAACGGGATGAACACAAACGCAATGAGACCGACTGGTCGACCTAGAGGACAAACGGTGCCTTCGACCGGTCGACATAAGTCGACCGGTGTCTGGCAAGTTTGGTTCGATTTGTTTTCTCTCCTGTAAAGAGGCGGACCGGTCCACACAGGGATCGACCGGTCGGACCCCCCGTCGATCGGTCGCCCTATGTTATTTTGTGAGATTATTTTCCAACTCTTATTTCTATTCGACCGGTCGCCTTATACTTTTGACAGCAAAATCTATCCGTTGTACAACAGACCATTCTTCCTTAAATTGTGGGATTGATTTCTAACAGCTGTAATCTTGATTTTAATTGCATATTTTATATAGAATTCAATCCCCAAGAGGAGCATATCCTTGATCAAACATCTTCTATAAATAGAGGGAGCATTGAAGCAACAACAACAACAACAACAATTACTACTACACAACAAGAGATATACTCAAGCATATATATTGTGTTCTTCATTTTCAACATTCTTGTTGTAATAGCCTAAGGTCTTTCACTTTCACATCTTGAGGTCTAGGCTTGATTCTTGATTACACTTGCACTTTTGAGTTGTAATATTTTTTAAAGTGTAAATAGATTGTAATTCATCATCCCAACACAAGATATCCTTGTGAGTATTCTTGTGTTATGAATACACTTCAGGTGATCTTAGGTGTTGAAGAGTGTGGTGCTCTTCATAGGTGAAAGAAGATTGTGGTAATCTTCTTGTGGAATAGTTTGGTGCTCTTTGAGGTGTTGGAGAGTTTGGTACTCTTCAAGTCGGAAGATTGTGGTAATCTTCACAAGGTGCTGTTGAAGGAAGATTGTGGTAATCTTTAAGGGAGATTGTGGTAATCTTCAAAGAGGTGTTGTAAGGTGATGTTGTAATAGTTTTGGTAACTATTTATAAAATTATTTTTCTTTTCGAAATCCATCCCGGAGATACTGGGGTGGTAGAGGATTAGGCACTAGGTGTGTTGAACCTTTATAAATCGGAGCGTGTTATTTACTTCTCGCACTTCCATTCTTGTCATTGCTTGTTTCATTCGAAAAAGAGGGCATACTTGAGAAAATGGGCATAATCTATTCACCCCCTCTAGATTATCGTAGCCACTTGGACTTACAAACATCACACACACTATTAAATGAGGAAAATAGCCAGCTTAAATTCCAAAGCTCACAGCTGACTAAAGAGTTGAGTACTCTACGTCACATAGCTGATGAGAATACTAAGCTGAAGGCTGAAATTGCCAAGATCCAAGCAGACTTAGCTGCTATAGAAAAGAGGGAGAAATATCTCAAAAATGTGATTATTTTATTCACTAAGCCATTCAAATCAGTGGATGAACGTATAATGACACAAAAAGAAAGTGGTGACAAGACAGGCATTTTATTTAATTCCTTTGTGCATGCTCAAGTCCCAAGAGTGGTTGTGGAAAAAGGATCATCAAGCAATGGGAGTATCCAAAAATCCAAAGCACCATATGATGTACATGCACCCACTCAAAAACACAATCACAACCATACTAGCCTTGGTTATAAGGGAAAAGGCAAGAAGCCAGTTGCGTATGCTGACAGGACAACTGAAACCAAATTCAGAAAGGTCCATCAGCAAACTCCAAATAGAAAATACTCTGTGAAATCCAAATAGAGCTACCAAAAGCCCCAGAGATTTCAGAATAGAAAATCATATGATGGAAATGTTAAAAATTACCTAAGCCAAGCTGATTGGAATAACCAAATGAGATATCAGCCAAAACCTATGGGATACAAGGCAAAATGGTAAAGACCTCAACCTCATCATAGGTCATTCCTTAGGTAAAAGAGCTATTATCAGCACACATATGCACCCAGGCACAAACCCAGATGGGAAATAAAATCAAATCATTCTTCAAAGATAAGCCAAGCGATTCTTCAACCAGGATAATATTGTATCTATTACATATGGACTTATTTGGTCCTGTTGAACCAACTAGTATTACTGGAAAGAAATACACCCTAGTAGTGGTGGATGATTATTCAAGATATACATGGACTATTTTCATGTGTAAAAAGAAGGAAACCTTGCAGAGATTGCCTCAGCTGATGAGAAGAGTTCAAAATGAGAATAGCCAAACCATTGTAAAGATAAGGTCTGACAGGGGAACTGAGTTTGCCAATGGGATTATAACTTAGTATTGTGTTAAAAATAGTAGAGGTAAATTTAATTTGCCCCCCAAACTATGTATGTTTTTCTACTTTACCCACTTAATTTTGAATTGTTCTGTTTTACCCCTGAACTTTGCAAATTGTTGCACTGAGCCTATAATTTCCAAATTTACCCCTCATTGTTAGTGGATTGTCCGCATTTAATACATCTCAAATAATTATTTACATTAGTTCTCTCTAAAAATGTCATCATCTTTAGTCAATATACATAAAGGTTAAGGGGTAAATTTGGAAATTATAGGCTAAGTACAACAATTTGCAAAGTTCATGGGGTAAAGTAGAACAATTCAAAGTTAAGTGGGCAAAGTAGAAAAACACGCATAGTTTGGGGGGCAAATTAAAATTAACTCAAAATAGTATTGCTCATGAGTTGTCAGCTGCAAGAACTCCACAGCAGAATGGAGTAATTGAAAGAATGAACAAAACTCTCAAGGATGCTACAATGTCCATGTTAGCTGAAGCTGGATTGCGTAAGAGATTTTGGGTTGAAACAATCAACACTGCTTGTTACACTCAAAATAGATGTATGATTAACAGGCAATTGTCCAACAATCCTATGAAATTTGGACAGGGAGGAAGTCAAATGTTGGATATTTTAAAAAATTTGGATGTAAGTGCTTCATCCACAACAATAGCAAGAACATCATAAAAGCTTTTGATGCTAAAGCTGATAAAGTTAACTTTTTGGGATACTCAGCTGAGATTAAAGCTTATAGAGTGCTGAACAAAATGACTATTGTCACAAAAAGTATATCCATGTGGTTTTTGATGAACCAAATATTAATGGAAAAAGACATAGACGAGTTAGTTGAGAAAACAAATCACAACTATGTCGAAGAGTCCCTATGTTGAAGTACATGTAAGAGCGCTCAACCTTGATGAAGATGAGATAGTTGAATCTCGAGAGGCATTTGGAAGGTCTACGATTGAATGATGATGAAGAAGTTATATAAGACAACTTATCTCGAGACGGTTGAAATCGATGGCTCAAAAGCTACCTTTAGGCAAGTGCACCTATCATTTTATAGTATAGATTATTGAGTACCGAGTGTCATTCCCACGAGGATTGTAAGTACTTAATAATTACCGTCTTTTTGTTATTTAATCTAACAATATTCGAGTTTTTGTTTGATGAAAAAGGAAAACAAATTATAAATTGTAAAAATGAATGAAGATTTGTAAAATAAGAAATCAAGAGATAGACATATGTTTGAATGTAAATCCCTCTAGAATGTTTTTGTGATTTGACAAGTTAAAAAAATACAACCGTAAGCCCTTAAGCAAAAACCAACCTTTTTAATAAAATCTCATGTCTTGTGGACCGTAGAAATTCCCAATTTAAGTTAAACCCTTTCTCAAGGCGAAAAACTTCTAATCTCAAGTTGATTAATGAAATCTCTTTCTAGTTAAAACCCCAAGCCAAAGATTATAACGATTTGTGAATTTCCATATTAGGTTTGACCCTAATCCGGAAGATTTATGTCGCCCTATATCTAGGATTGCATGCAACTCTTTTCACTTATATAGGTTCTATTTCACCATGAATCTCTCGATTTCCGGATGAAAAATAAACTTCAAATCAATATTGCGCATATATCAATTCGAATGAACGAAGCATAATATAAGTGAATCACACAAAATATGAAGATTTTATTAAAAACATGCACACCTTAATCACAAATCCATTCTAGAGTTCATTACATTCAAACACTAGGAGTTTAGCTACACATGATTTTGACCAAAGAATAAATTACACAAGAAGATTTAAGTATTGTAGACATGGTGTACTTATCTTTCTCAAAATCTCAATTGACTTCTTTCTTGATTGATGATGTTGCTCCAAGCCTTCTTCTCCAATATTGCCCCAAGTTTTCTCCTCCAAGACCCCTTGATCCCAATTCTACTTAATGAAATGAATACAATGAATATTTCGATCTAATGAATGCCTCTCCCAACTTCAACCCTTGGCTTTTATAGGCAACCAATACATTGATAGTACTCTATTTTGTTAAACAATTGCCTCCATTTTCCTTGTTGGTTGGTGAATTCTTGTATTCAAGTGATGAGGAGGGGACATGGAGACATGTTTCAGCAAAATAGGGTGTTAAAAGTGTACAAAAGTGTCCAAAATGGGTTGGTTGGTGAGTTTTCCCCAAATTCCGCAAAGAAAAGTTGCAAAAAGAGGTCCGGACACGCCCGTGTCGCCCCGAACGGCCGGGCCGTCTTTGTTTTTATCACACAGGGACTCGGGGATACATGGTCGTGCTCCCAACACGGCCGGGCCGTGTCTCGGACACGCGATCGTGGGGGAACACGGCCTGGCCGTGTTGGAGGCTGTTTTGTGCGAAAAAATCGAGTTTTAGCTCCGGAACACGGCCGTGTTGCCCGAAACACCCCTGCCCGTGTTGGACCAAAAAGGCCCGAAATGACGCGTTTGGCTTGGAATTTCTAGCGTTTTGCATCCTTAAACTCCCGGTATGTTTTGACATGAATCCATGGTCCGAAATTCACCAAAATTAGCCCCAAATGGTCAATCTACATCAATAAAAGCACCTCGGAGTAATATGAACTATGTACAATCAAATATTTATAAAACTAACAATAAAATAACTCGAATACTACTCAAATATACACATAAAACATGCATAAAAAGACCCTTATCAAATACACTAGACCTACTCCGGCCGGATGTGAGATGGATGAGAGACCATCCACCTAAGTTAATAATTGGAAATGTTAAAGATGGAGTAATAACCAGATCCATGTAAGTCCAAGCGGCTACGATAATCTAGAGGGGTGTGAATAGATTATCTCCATCTTTTCGATTTTACCCTCTTTTTCAAATCGAATGCTCAAAGATAATAATAAAGGTGCGGAATGTAAACAACACACGTCGATTTATAGAGGTTCAACCCACCTAGGGCCTAATCCTCTACCACCCTAGTATATCCGGGATGGATTTCAAAAAGAAAAAGATTTTATTAATTACCAAAATTAATACAACCACCAACTAACACCAACACCTTGAAGAGCACCACACTCTTCTTCAACACCACCTTTGAGATTACCACAATCTCTTCTTGAAGATTACCACAATCTCCAACGGCACCTTGTGAAGATTACCACAATCTTCAACCTTGAAGAGCACTACACTCTTCAACACACCTCGACAAGAAGATTACCACAATCTTCTTACACCTAACACCTAGATCACCCAAGTGTGTTCTTACCACAAGAACACTCACAAGGATATCTTTTGTTGAATGATTACCCAAAAATTCAAGATTACAACTCGATAATGAATTATACAATTGTGTGCAAGTGTAATCAAGAATAGCCTAGACCTCAAGGATGTGAAAGTGAATAGCTAGGCAAATTACAACAAGAAATAAGACAATGTAAGAACAAGTGTATTCTTGAGTGTATTTTGTTGTGTTGTAGTTTTCTCTCTTGTTGTGTTGCTTCAATTCTTCCTCTATTTATAGAAGATGTCTTGTACATGATAGGCTCCTCTTGGGGACATGAATTCTGTAACAGATACCAAGACAATTGAAGAAAAAAGCTGTTAGAAATCAATCCCACAAATTAGGGAAAAGTTGTCTGTTGCACAACGGTTAGAATTTTGCTGTCAAACTAGAGGGCGACCGGTCGCCCACTAATACGGAGATTTGAAGAATGTAGCAAAATTCATCAGGGGGATCGGTCCTTGGGGGCTCGGCCGTGCATCGCTGGGTGCGCCGTCGCCCCTATGGGGACCGGTCACCCTGACCATTTTTGTGGGTTTCAAGTTTTATGTTTCACGAAACTTGTTCCCAGGTACCGGTCGCCTCTTTGGTCAACCGGTTGACCTCCTAAATGAAATATTGTCCGATTTTTGTCGAAAATAAACCTCAAGAAATACTCCGAAAAATTCGTAAAAACATTTTCAACCGATCGGGAGTATTTAGGACAACATTAGAAATATAGTTTTGATGAAATAACACATTAACACAAAATCATCAAAAGTGTTGTCCGATATTAACTCCAATAAATACTCCGAAAAATAGTAAAAACATTTCTGACCGATCGGGAGTATTAGGACAATATTTAGAAACATAGTTTCAATGTAAAAACCCATTGACACAAAATTATTAATTGTGTTGTCCAATTTTGTCGAAGAATAAACTTGGAGAAATACTCCGGAAAATATTAAAACCATTTTAAATCATTTAGGAGTATTTGGACAACCTTTAAAAACATTGTTTTGGTATAAAAAAAAATCATTAAAATCATGATAAAACCATTTATCAAACATAATAATAAGATAACCACTGAATGAGATATGTAAATTCGACACAATTCTTAAACCAAATTTTGCACAAACATAATAATACATGTGTAGGCTAAGCAATAAGAGACATCTCAAGTAAGCTCATGCCATAAAAATTCATAAGAAATGATGAATCAATTAAGTCTAAGTAAATACACAAGAGTTTAATAAAAGCATCATACCAGGTCTTCTTTTCAAGGAAATGTTTTTTTTAAAAAACACAAATATATATTGAAGACCTTAATTTTAAAAATAAATATTTTGAAAACTCATTTTGAAAATATAGGCACAAATAAAGACATGCATAATAACTAAATAAAATGCATATTTAAGTAGGGAGATATGGTTTACCAATTTCACCATTTCCATGGGTTGTGTCGTTCCCATTGTTGATGATATCTTCCCGTTTGAAAATTTTCATGTTGATGGTGGTTTCTCCAATTGCTCCATTTCCAAGCATTGTGGCCTTCCCATTTTTGAAAGTGTCATTCTCTTGAAAAATCATCTTGTTGATGATGTCTTTGCCATTTCCAAGGATTTTGTTCATCCCATTTTTTATTATTTCCTCTTCTTGGAAAATGACTTTGTTGAAAATGTTTTCTCCTTTGATCAAATGAAATGGTCATTTGATGTCTTCTAGGCGGTATGAATTTTTCTTGATTTTTATTTCGCCGGGTACCTAATATAACATTGTTTTGTGGTACCCTCAAGTGTTTGGGTCCTTTGGGATTAGCTTTGAGACTTTTAGGTCTCCACAAATAATTAGAGCTATTTTTAGCCCGACAAGTATTTACCGTATGACCCTTTTTACCGCAATAAAAACAAGTAACAATTTTAGGAGCATAATGACCATCATACATAGGTACTTGATTTCTTTTCACATAATTAACAATACTAGGCTTATGATCAAGTCCTTGTTTCAATTTATCACAACTATCAACAATATTGGTCATTTTATCGGTATTTTCAAGTTGGATTTTAATAAATCCTTTTTCATGCAATTAATATCCTCAACAAGAGTACTATTTTCTTTTTCAAGGTTTCTAACATTATCAAGTGTGGTGGTGTGAGCACATTAGTGATTCATAGGAAGTAGATACACTATCCTTTTCATTTTTCAAAGCATTGAATTCATTTTTCAATTTTTTGTATTTAACAAGCAAGCTTTGGAATTCATTTTGAAGATCATCAAAATCATTTTGCAAATCACTGTAATCATCATGTATAACAATATCATAGGAAGTAGAGGGTTTAAGACATACCTCGTTATCTTCTTCGATGCCCATAAGACAGTGTTCAACTTTTTCATAGTTGGAAGTTGTAAGAGGCTTGTTCCTTAGATTTGACATTGTATCCCTTTGAGAAGTAGATGCTTTTGAGTTGCTCCTATCATTTGCATATACTTCATGAATGGCTTCTAATTTTTGCCATACTTTATGAGCCGGTCGAATTCCTACAATAAGATTAAATTCCAAGTAGGTAAGTGAACAATATAAAATATTGAGAGCATTACCATTTAAGGAGATGATTTTCTTCTCTTCATCATTTAGCTCTTTGAGGCCTTTGGAGGTGTGTGGTGTGTCTTTCATCGGAATGGATTCTCCATTTATGACGATGTTCCAAATATCGAACCCGCAACCTTGTAAATAACATTCCATTCTTTCTTTCCAAAATATAAAATTTTTGGAATCAAATAGTGGTGGCTGGTGGTTCCAAATATCTCCATTGTTTCTTTTCGATTTGAAACGAACTTGCCAAAGAGTTTGGCTCGATACCACTTTTAAGTCCAGCGGCTACGATTTTATCTCCATCTTTTCGATTTTACCCTCTTTTTCAAATGAATGCTCAAAGACAATAATAAAGGTGCGGAATGTAAACAACACACGTCGATTTATTGAGGTTCAACCCACCTAGGGCCTAATCCTCTACCTCCCAAGTATATCAGGGATGGATTTCAAAAAAAGAAAAATATTTTATTAATTACCAAAATTAATACAACACCAACTTACAACAACAACTTGAAGAGCACCACACTCTTCTTCAACACCACCTTTGAGATTACCACAATCTCTTCTTGAAGATTACCACAATCTCCAACGGCACCTTGTGAAGATTACCACAATCTTCAACCTTGAAGAGCACTACACTCTTCAACACCTCGACAAGAAGATTACCACAATCTTCTTACACCTAACACCTAGATCACCCAAGTGAGTTATTACCACAAGAACACTCACAAGGATATCTTGTGTTGAATGATAACCCAAAAATTCAAGATTACAACTCGATAATGAATTATACAATTGAGTGCAAGTGTAATCAAGAATAGCCTAGACCTCAAGGATGTGAAAGTGAATAGCTAGGGAAATTACAACCAGAAATAAGACAATGTAAGAACAAGTGTATTCTTGAGTGTATCTTGTTGTGTTGTAGTTTTTTCTCTTGTTGTGTTGCTTCAATTCTTCCTCTATTTATAGAAGATGTCTTGTACATGATAGGCTCCTCTTGGGGACATGAATTCTGTAACAAATACCAAGACAATTGAAGAAAAAAGCTGTTAGAAATCAATCCCACAAATTAGGGAAAAGTTGTCTGCTGCACAACGGTTAGAATTTTGTTGTCAAACTAGAGGGCGACCGGTCGCGCACTAATACAGAGATTTGAAGAACGCAGCAAAATTCATCGGGGGGACCGGTCCTTGGGGGCTCGACCGTGCCACGGGGGCGCGACTGGCCAAGTCGCCCTTATGGGAACAGGTCACCCTGACCATTTTTGTGGGTTTCAAGTTTTCTGTTTCACGAAACTTGTTCCCATGTACCGGTCGCCTCTTTGGTCGACCGGTTGACCTCCTAAATGAAATGTTGTCTGATTTTTGTCGAAAATAAACCTCAAGAAATACTCCGAAAAATTCGTAAAAACATTTTCAACCGATCGGGAGTATTTAGGACAACATTAGAAATATAGTTTTGATGAAATAACACATTAACACAAAATCATCAAAAGTGTTGTCCGATATAAACTCCAATAAATACTCCGAAAAATAGTAAAAACATTTTAGACCGATCGGGAGTATTAGGACAACATTTAGAAACATAGTTTCAATGTAAAAACTCATTGACACAAAATCATTAAATGTGTTGTCCAATTTTGTCGA
This sequence comes from Rehmannia glutinosa, assembly GCA_016081115.2. Taxonomy (NCBI): domain Eukaryota; kingdom Viridiplantae; phylum Streptophyta; class Magnoliopsida; order Lamiales; family Orobanchaceae; genus Rehmannia; species Rehmannia glutinosa. The sequence goes on along the minus strand of CM071925.1, from coordinate 5,663,860 downwards.
AAAATAAACTTGAAGAAATACTCCGGAAAATATTAAAACCATTTTAAATCATTTAGGAGTATTTGGACAACCTTTAAAAACATTGTTTTGGTATAAAAACAAAATCATTAAAATCATGATAAAACCATTTATCAAACAATCGAGCCCAACATGAAGCTTTGTTTACTTGTTTCTTTTCCCAGATAGAGCATAAAGATGTGTCTCAAGCATTGGATGATACACATTAGATTCAGGCTATGCAGGAAGAGCTGAATCAATTTGAAAGGAACAAAGTATGCAAATTGGTTCAAAGGTTTACTCACCCAAATTTATTGGTACAAAGTGGGTATTTAGAAGAAAGATGAATGCGGAAGTATCTGTTGTAAGAAACAAAACAAGATTGGTAGACAAAGGGTATTGTCAAGAGGAAGGTATAGATTTTGATGAAACCTTTGCTCATGTTGCTAGATTGGAAGCAGTTAGGATGTTTCTTGCTTATTCAGCTCACAAAAACTTCACTATGTATCAAATGGATGTAAAGTGTGCATTTTTTAATGGACTTTTGGAAAAAGAATTTTATGTTGAGCAACCTCCAGGTTTTGAGCAGAAAAATATTGGAGACAAAGTCTACAAGCTCAAGAAAGCTTTGTATGGAATGAAACAAGCAACAAGATCCTGGTATGACACATTGTCTCAATTTCTAATTGACAATGGATTCACTAAAGGCAAGGTTGATAGAACATTCTTCAAAATTCGATATGGGGAGAGTATATTGCTTGTTCAAATCTATATGGATGACATCATATTTAGATCCACTAATAAAGAGCCGTGTGACAAGTTTTCAAACCTCATTCAAAGGAAGTTTGAAATGAGCATGATGGGAGAGTTGACTTTCTTCCTAGGTCTTCAAGTGAAGAAATTGAAGGATGGAACTTTCATAAGTGAAACCAAATATACCAGAGATTTGATAAAAAAATAATTTTTGGAAGAGAAGACATCAGTGAAGATTCCCATGAATACATCAATAAACATGGATGTGGATGCAAATGGCAAAACTGTAGATCAAACAATATATAGATATCTCATTGGATCATTGCTCTATTTAATAGCAAGTAGGCCATACATAACCTTATTGTAGGTGTATGTGCTAGATTTTAATTTGCACCAAAAGAGAGTCATATGAATGCAGCCAAGAGAATCCTGATGTATTTAAAGGGATGCCAGGAAGTTGGATTATGGTATCCAAATGATGGAGGATTCAAGCTAGTTGGTTACTCAGACTCAGACTATGTTAGATCCTTATAAAGTGATATCTGACAACAATGTTCTTTGTTCTTGAGTGCAACACTGGATTATGAGTGATTGCAATAGCACTAATGTTATCACACATAATTGGAATCTCTTTTTCTTCAATATCATAGTCTTTCAGTTGATGTCTCATCCATAGGACTTGGGCACAATAGATGCCCGCAGCTATGTACTCTACTTCAGTTGTGGATGTTGCTACTAAGTTTTGTTTCTTGCTAAACTAAGAAACTAATCTATTTCAAGCATTTGATATATGTACCGATGTACTCTTCATGTCCACTCTACATCCAACATACCGAGTCCGAGTATCCTATTAGCTTGAATCCTCCTTCCATTGGATACCATAAGCCAACTTCTTGGCATCCCTTCAATTACCTTAGGATTCTCTTCTTTGCAGTTATGTGACTCTCTTTGGGTGCAGATTGAAATCTATCACATACACCTACAACAGAGGTGATGTTTGGCCTGCTTGCTGTTAAATAGAGCAAAGATCCAATTAGGGCACAATACCTTGTTTGATCAATACCTTTGTCATCTGCATCCATATTCATTTTGACTTAAGTGTCCATAGGAATCTTCACTGATAAATTTTCTTCCATACCAAATTTCTTCATCAAATCTCTTGTATACTTGGTTTGAATTATGAAGGTTCCATCCTTCATTTGCTTGACTTGAAGTTCTAAGAAGAAAGTCAGGTCTCCTATCATGCTCATTTCAAACTTGCCTTACATGAGGTTTGAGAACTTGTCACACAGATCTTTTTTGTGGATCCAAAAATGATGTCATCCACATATATTTGAACAAGCAATATGCTCTCTCCATCTTGAATTTTGAAGAGTGTCTTGTCAACTTTGCCTTTGGTAAATCAATTGTCAATTAGAAACTAAGACAATGTGTCATACCATGCTTTTGGTGCTTATTTCAATCTATATAATGCCTTCTTGAGCTTGTAGACCTTAACTCCAATAGTTTTTGCTCAAAACCTGGAGGTTATTCACTTTTACATCCATTTAGAAAGTTTTTACATCCATTTAACATCCATTTAGAAACATCCTTATTACTTCCAATCTAGCAACATGAGCAAAGTTTTCATCGAATAAAGTTTAGAAATGCACTTTTACATCCATTTGATATACAATAAAGTTTTTATGTGCAGCATAAGTAAGAAACATCCTTATTACTTCCAATCTAGCAACATGAGCAAAGTTTTCATCAGAATCTATATTGTCCTCATGGCAATACCCTTTGGCTACCAATCTTGCTTTGTTTCTGACAACAGATCCTTTCTCATTTATCTTATTTCTGAATACCCACTTTGTACCAATGACATTTTGGCGAGTAGGTCTTTGAACCAATTCCCATACTTTGTTTCTTTCAAACTGATTCAACTCTTCTTGCGTGGCCTGAATCCAATATGTGTCCTCTAAGGCTTGGGACACATCGTTAGGCACTATTTGGGAAATAAAACAAGTGAACATAGCTTCATGTTGTGTTGTGGATCTGGTTCTTATGCCATCTCTGACATCTCCAATGATTAACTCGGGTGGATGGTCTCTCACCCATCTCGCATCAGGTTGGAGTAAGTTAGCTGGGTTCAGCCATCTCGCAGCTGAGTTGTCTTGAAAAACTCTTTCATCATCATTTAGCTACACACCTTCCAGTTGTCTTTGAGATTCAGCTATCTCATTTTCTTCAGGATTGAGTGCTCTTACATCTGCTTCAATATATGGACTCTTCTACATAGTTGGTTGATTTTGCTTCTCAGCTAACTCACCAATGTCTTCTTGATTCACATTTGGCTCAACAAATACTACTTATGCCATCTCTGACATCTCCAATGATTAACTCAAGTGGATGGTCTCTCACCCATCTCACATCAGGTTGGAGTATGTTAGTTGGGTTCAGCCATCTCGCAGCTGAGTTGTCGTGAACAATTCTTTCATCATCATTCAGCTGCACACCTTCCAGCTGTCTTTGATATTCAGCTATCTCATCTTCTTCAGGATTGAGTGCTCTTACATCTGCTTCAATATAGGGACTCTTCTGCATAGTTGGTTGATTTTGCTTCTCAGTTAACTCACCAATGTCTTCTCAATTCACATTTGGCGCATCAAATACTACATGAATGGGCTCTTCTGTGACCATAGTCCTTTTGTTTAGCACTCTATAGGCTTTGCTCTTCGCTGAGTATCCCAAAAAGATACCTTTATCATCTTTAACATCAAAAGCCTTCAAATTATCATTGTCATTATTGTGGATGAAGCACTTGCATCCAAATAACTTAAAATATCAAACATTTTGCTTCCTCCTTGTCCAAATTTCATAGGGATTTTTGGATAATTGTTTGTTAATCATACATCTATTCTGAGTATAGCAAGCTGTATTTATGACTTCAACCCAAAATCTCTTAGGCAATCCAGCTTCATTAACATTATCCTTCCGACTTCCTTGAGAGTTTTGTTCCTTCTTTCAAACCTACTCCATTCTCTGTGGAGTTATTTGCGGTGATAACTCATGGAAAATACCATTTTCAACACATTATTGAGTTATAATCCCATTGACAAACTAAATTCCTCTGTCATATCTTATTTTCATAATGGTTTTGCTCTTTTCATTTTGAACTCTTCTCACCCGGTTGAGGTAACTTCTGCAGTGTTTCCTTCTTTTTTTACTCATGAAAATTGTCCATGTATAACTTAAATAATCGCCCACCACCACTAAAGTATATTTCTTTCCAATGAAGCTAGTTGGTTCAACAATACCAAATAAATCCATATATAACATATGCAATAACCCTTGTTGAAGAATGACTTAGCTTATCCTTGAAAGATGATCTAATTTGCTTTTTCCATCCGGCATGCATCACATATCCTTTCTTTCTTGTATACTGAGTCAGGCAATCCTTCCACAAGATGACTTCTTACAAGCTTATTGATTGTTTTGAAATTCAGGTGACTCAGTTTCTTGTGCCACAGCCAATTGTTCGCCTTATTTTTTAGCTTTATCGCAAGTGTACGGTGCAGTTTATAGAATAGGGTTAGCAAGGTCGAATCCACAGGGATTAATAAATTATTGTACTAAGTACTGGATTGTAATATTTTTATCTAGACGATCGAAAGTTAAAGGATTGGTTTTGTAAAACTAAAACGAGAATTTATCCTAAAATAAACAAAGTAAAGAGTGATTGAATGATCAAGAAGATGAATGGATTCCTGGGTTATGGTTTCAGTTAATATCCCCTTTTATTATCATATTAATCAAACCAGAGTTATAAGTATTCTTCCCTATAGAACAATCACCAAAGTATTTTACCCTCTCTCTTGAGATGCATGTAAAAACGTTGATTGGAATATCTATGCTAGCATCTTTACTCAACATGAGATATCCAACTCCCAAAAGCATAAAAGATTAAATATCCTCACAAATATTCACAGACTTCTCAATCATGCAATTATTAATGTCAAGTACTCACAGATCTAGTATTGAAACTCATCTGTTCGAATTATGAATCAATACATCAAACAAGTTAAACCAAAGGCCTTTTGATAAAACAAGAATTAAAACAAAGTACTCAAATAGGGTTGAAAACAATAACTTCAATTGTCATTAATCATCAAATAAAAGTATCCATTAACCTACTCCCAAACCCGGGAATCACAAGATGTTTAGCCAGACATAGAAAACAAATAATTCATAGACAAATTATCCATGTTCATGTCTAACTAATTGAAAATAAAGATATTATGGAATGCGAAGACTCGGGGACGTCGATGATCTCTCGATCTATCTTCAATCCTTAAGCGTGTTGTTATTGCCTTGATCGATCTCTCCAATTCTATGGTGGAAAATTGCTCTTTTCTTTGTGTTCTAGGGCAAAAGTTAGCATTTTTTGTTTGTGGCCGCCTCGTCTCTATTTGTACTCCGTTTGGGTCAAAACCTAGTTGAGAATTTGTCAAACTATGTTTTCCCGCACAGACGCACGGGCCGTGCGCCTAGCGCACGCCCAGCCTGTGCTAGGTGCCACACGAAATTGTCTTTTGCTGAAGGGTGCACGGGTTGTGCCTATCACGCACGACCAGACCGTGCGTCACTCAAACGTCCGAATTTGCTTATGGGTCTTCATAAGAGTTGTAGCCCTCTCTCTTAGCTTTCCTAAGCCACTTGAATCAGATCAATGTCAATTGTTTAGAGAGAGTTATGGCCAAATTACTAAACCCTGCCAGTGTTGGAAATTCCAGATGCGTTTGGACGTTCCTTGAGATAAATCCCCTTGTTGTTTGATCATCCATGCTTATTTTAACACACGACTCATTACTATGACTCTAGACTCAATGTAATTGGCTTCCAATTGGGTTTAATCACTCGATTCTTGATGATTCTAGGTCGCAATGCTCGTATTTGTCACAAAATCTATCGTTAAATTCCTACAAAACGAGCAAAGCGTAATACATTTTCCACAAAGAGCGAATATATACCATTTCATATGAGTTATTGCATGTTTATAAACAATTATAGCCATAAATATGCCCTAAAATACATGCAAAACTCACACTAAACAAACCCCCAAACTTAAACTGTTGACAGTCCCGGTCAACGCTTTATAAACAAGACAAAACACAAATGGGAGGAATGAAAAGCAAATCAAGAACAACACATCACAATTCATGTCATTTATCCATAGACGTCAAGCAACAAATCAACCAAGCTTCGAATATCTAACAAAGAACACATGTCAATTAAAACCAGGGCAAATGTTTCGAATCACGACTCTTACGGATCAAGTGTATACTCTTCTCTCAAGAATAATAAGGGACATGTTTTCGCTCATATCATAACAATGTTGAAGAATTACCATAGGCTTGCAAATTGTCTCACATCTCCGCCACTCGAATGTATGCAATTCATAAAACAAAAATCACTTTTCTTTTGGTTGTAATTAAAGGCTCTTTGGTTAGGGAAGGGAAATATGGATAAAGTGACTCAAACTCAAGCGTATAGACTGGTAAGCACATCTTTCATTCAATTATTCTCATGTAAACCCAATACGCTACCACAATCACCTCTCGTTCTTATCAACTTTTTGTATTTTCTTTCTCCCCTTTTTTTTTCTTTCTTTCGCCTCACATCACAAATCCCAGCCTACAAGTTCATTCAAAGAAACTCATTTATAAAGTTGATTTCTTTTTCAATTTTTTTTACGACTCCTTCATGAGTATTCATCCTTTCTTTTCCTCTTTTTCTTTCTTCTTTTATTTCCCGCAACCAACACTATCACAATTATCTAAATTCTTGACATCATCTCATTCAACCTTATGCAATCCCCTTACTCAATGTTATACGCTCAAGTCTGGGGTAATAGATATATCAAGTTAAGGCTTGAAATGTGCCTATCAAAAATTAGGCAACATGCTCAAATTGGCTAACTAGGGAAATTCAATGTCATTAGGTAGGCAAAAGGCTTGAAAGGCTTAACAAAAATGGCCTTAAATCATTTTCATAAATCGCATATAACATGTGGCTCTGCCAGAGATACCAAAGCAAGTTCTAGAATTCATATCAACATGAATGACACACTCAATCAATAACAAGACTGCATATAATGAAAGCAGTAAAGGCTCAAAAAGCTCCTAGGCTTGCAATTGCGTAATTCAAAGCATATCAACCATGATTTCAATATTCACATGCTCCATATCATCTATTCTCAACCCGGTCAACTCACGCTTAACACCCAATTCAAAACAACATAAAATGTTCAACAAATGTTGTCAAGATCACAACAAGCACACAATAGCGGTCAACTCACTCCCTAAAAACCTAATAAAGCAATAAACGTGCTAAATAAACGTGCTAAAATTGAAAAGCAGCATCTAATGCAATGCAACCTATATGCTCTAAATGCAACTATATGAATGCAAATATTTTTTTTCGCCACACCCTTCAAATCAAAATAACTATCTCTCCCCCAAACTTGAATGAAATTATATCGCATACAAGGAAAGATAGAATTTCAATAAAGAAAAGTGTGGATTGGGAATGTATACCTGAATTCGTGACCTAATAATGCTTCAGTGAACTGACGCACGAGCCGTGCCTATGCGCACGGGCTGCCCGTGCGTCCCTGCGAAGGCCCTTTTTCAGTTTTTTTTTAAAGAAGAGCAAATAACTCCTAACTAATAATGGGAAAAACAAAAATTAAACAACAAATCATTGGGTTGCCTCCCAACAAGCGCTAAATTTAACGCCTATAGCTTAATGCTTGTTAATCCCGCATAAATTTGTGCCTCATTTGAATGCATATATTAGCTGCTTTGGGTCATGGTCAAGTGCCAAATTTGCATTGTTTGCACCTAATATTGCATACTTGGGATTTCCAAGTAAGGATTGGAGTCCTGGTGTTGGAACTTTTTGATTTGAGTTACGCGCATGTTGTCCGTGTGCGTATGTATCGTCTGTGCTCGTCTCATTTTGGAATAGTTTTCTTATGGCATCTCGCACGCGTTGCCCGGGCGTACACGCACGGTTCATGTGTTCCTTGTCCAGTTTTTGCTCCTTTTTGGTACCACACATGGGTTGAAAGTGCATAGACACACAGTCCGTGCTTGGTCCCGAATTTTCTTGCTTTTCCAGGATCTTCGACTCCTCGTGTTCGGTACCACTCCTTAGATGAATGGCACTGCATTATTTCTTCGGTGTTGCTCAGAAACTGGCCCTTTTGATGGTGTCCACCAACGATTGTGGCTAATTGGCTAATATGGGTTCCAAGATTTTTCAATTGTGTGTCCAGAGTGTTAGCAAATTGTGCGACATGTGCCTCAATTTTGTCCAGCTTAGTCTCATATTTGTTAAACCGGTTCCTTGTTTCATTCATAAATGCGGTGATGACGTCTTCCATAGATGGCTTTGCCTCCGGACAATAGTACGTAGAAGTAGGATTATTCCAGTAATTGTAGAAATTCCAGTTATTGAAACAATTAGCTTCCTCCATTAGAGCGGGTGTTCGTGCACTACCTGAACCAACTCAAAGAATCAAATCAAATAATGTAGGAGTGGAATTAAATAAAATGAAAAGAAAGAAAAAAAATTCTAAATTAAAAATAATTATATTTATCGCAATATTATTACTAAAAATTTGATAAGTCCCTGGCAACGGAGCCAAAAACTTGTTCGCCTTATTTTTTAGCTTTACCGCAAGTGTACGGTGCAGTTTATAGAATAGGGTTAGCAAGGTCGAATCCACAGGGACTAATAAATTATTGTACTAAGTACTGAATTGTAATAGCCTTATTTTTATCTAGACGATCGAAAGTTGAAGGATTGGTTTTGTAAAACTAAAACGAGAATTTATCCTAAAATAAACAAAGTAAAGAGTGATTGAACTATCAAGAAGATGAATGGATTCCTGGGTTATGGTTTCAGTTAATATCCCCTTTATTATCACATTAATCAAACCTATACGTATTCTTCCCTATAGAACAATCACCAAAGTAATTTACCCTCTCTCTCAAGATGCATGTAAAAACGTTGATTGAAATATCTATGCTAGCATCTCTACTCAACATGAGATATCCAACTCCCAAAAGCATAAAAGATTAAATATCCTCACAAATATTCACAGACTTCTCAATCATGCAATTATTCATGTCAAGTATTCACAGATCTAGTATTGAAACTCATCTGTTCAAATTATGAATCAATACATCAAACAAGTTAAACCAAAGGCTTTTTGATAAAACAAGAATTAAAACAAATTACTCGAATAGGGTTGAAAACAATAACTTCAATTGTCATTAATCATCAAATAAAAGTATCCATTAACCTACTCCCAAACCCGGGAATCGCAAGATGTTTAGCCAGACATAGAAAACAAATAATTCATAGACAAATTATCCATGTTCATGTCTAACTAATTAAAAATAAAGACAATATAAAATGCGAAGACTCAGGGACGTCGATGATCTCTCGATCTATCTTCAATCCTCAAGCGTGTTGTTGTTGCCTTGATCGAGCGTTTTTTCGTTTATGGCCGCCTCATCCCTATTTGTACTCCATTTGGGTCAAAACCCAGTGGAGAATCTGTCAAACTCTATTTTCCCGCACAGACGCATGGGTCGTGCACCTAGTGCACGCCTAGCCCGTGCTAGGTGCCGCAGGAAATTGTCTTTTGCTGAAGAGCACATGTGCCATGCGCATCACGCACGACCAGCCTGTGCGTCACCCAAATGTCCGAATTTGCTTATGGGGTCTTCATAAGAGTTGTATCCCTCTCTCTTTGCTTTCCGTTGCCACTTGAATCAGCTCAATATCAATTTTGTAGACAACGTTATGGCCAAAATACTAAACCCTACCAGTGCTGGAAATTCCAGACGCGTTTGGACATTCCTTGAGATAAATCCCCTTGTTGTTTGATCATCCATGCTTCTTTTGACACACGACTCATTACTATGACTCTAGATGCAATATAATTGGCTTCCAATTGGGTGTAATCGTTTGATTCTTGATGATTCTAGGTCGCAATGTTCGTATTTGTCACAAAATCACTCCAAATATTGTTAAATTCCTACAAAACGAGCAAAGTGTGATACCTTTTTCCAAAAAGAGCGAATATATATCATTTCATATGTTATTGCATGTTGATAAACAATTATAGCCATAAATATTCCCTAAAATACATGCAAAACTCACACTATACACCAACTGAATTCGGGTGTAGCAGTTGATAAATCTACTACATACATATTTTTCTATCTTGTTCCTTGCAGCACTCTCTCATTTGATTTAGCGTCTTTAATCTGGCATACTCCCATGTTGAATCCCACATTATAGCATTTGTCATAGAGTTGGTTGATGCTTAATAGATTGAAATTAAGACCTTCAACATATGCAACATCTGTGATCACTCGTCCATTTTTCTTGATAGATCATGTGCCTTTGATATCCCCTGGAGCTTCATTTCCTCCAAATATGACTTTTGCACCTTTAATCTCCTTGAATTTTGATAGATTCTCTTTTTTCCTTTCATATGTCTGGAACAGCCACTAACCATGTACCAAGTTCATTGGCACTTAGTTGTTCCTTGAAACCGCAATCAAGGAAATTAATTTTTAGGTACTCATACTTACCGGGTCATGGGGGTTAGTGGTATAAGATGTTCCAACCAACCTATAGGCAGATGATTTGACTCTAAGAGGTTGCCATCTATCAGTTTCATAATTGTAATGCACATTAGCAAATTGCTTGGGGGTTTTAGGATCATAAAGTTGTCTCTTTTGGCTTTATGTCTGTGTATTTGTTTGAGCATTTGCTTTCTTGGGATAATAGTGGAATGTTTGGGGGTTGTGCCTAGGTGCATGTGTATGCTAATAATAGCTCTTTTGCCTTGGGAATGACCTTTGTTGAGGTTGAGGTCTTTGCCACTTAAACTTGTATCCCATAGTTCTCTGTTGATATTTCACATGGTTATTCCAATCAGTTTGGTTAGTATAGTTTCTACCATTCCCATCATATGAATTTCTTTGATGAAATCTCTGGGGTTTTTGGTGGCTCTGTTTAGCTTTCACAGAGTATTTTCTATTTGGAGTCTGCTGATGGACTTTTCTGAATTTCTTTTCAGTTGTCCTTTCAGCATACTCTACTGGCTTCTTTCATTTTCCCTTGTATCCAGGGCTAGTATAATTGTGATTATGTTTCGGTGAGGGAGTTGGTGCAATATATGGTGTTTTGGTCTTTTGGATTCCTTCATTGCTTGAGGATCCTTTTTCCTGAAATCACTTTGGGAGCTTGACTATGTGCAAAGGAATTGAATCATATGTCTGTCTTATCTCGACACTCATTTTGGCTCATTATAAGTTCATCCAATGATTTGGATGCTTTTGTAAATGAGACAATCACATTCTTAAGATCTTTTTCTCTCTTTTCAATAGCAGCTAACTCTGCTATGATCTTGGCATTTTCAGCATTCAACTTAGTGTTCTCATCAGCTATGTGACTCAGAGTACTCAACTCTTTAGTCAGCTGTGAGTTTTGGCTTTTAAGCTGGTTATTTTACTCATTTAGAAGTGTGTGTGAGGTTTTATTGTGCTCAAAATTTTTCATCATTTTGCCTAATGAATCATAAAGATCTGTGGGTGATGAAGTGTGTGTATCACAGTCACTATCACTTGAATCTGAATGAGATAAGTTAGATTGTAACTCATCTTCTTGATCTTGTTCTTTGGTCACGAGACAGGTCAAAGCATCTTCCTCTGTATCATTTGAGTAGTCAGCTTCACTACTATCGGAGTCTGTTGTTTCTTTGCACTTAATTGGCTCGCTAGATCTCGGTGACCAACATAGCTTTCTTCTTTTCTTGTCTTCTTTCCTTGAAAACTCTTCTTTCTTCTTCATTCCTGTATTTTTGACTAGTGGATAAATGCGATCCAACGACAAAATGTCTGGTTATGCAATTCACAGTTCTCGGCTCACGAGTTCTCGCTCTACGATTATCGGCTCTGGTTGTCGCTCTCTTGGGTTGCCTATCCTCCCTAGCTTTGGAAGGTGTTGAATGTCTCCTGGAGGTCTCTTTTTTGTTTCTTTTGTAGTTCTTGTTAAAGAACTTGTTAAATCTTTTAGCAATGAGATAAATTTCCTCCTAGTCAATGGTCTTCTTTGGCTCAGTTTTCTTCCCTTCACTGGCCATTAATGCGCGCAGTTATCTTAGGTACAACTGTTTTCTCCTGCTCTTTCCTTCTCAGCTCAAACTCATAAGCTTTGAAGTCAGAATATAGCTCATGATTTGATGTCTTTGAGAGGTCCATGGAGTGTCTTAGGGCCATGACCTTCATTTCCCATTCAACTGGGATGGCTCTTAGAATTTTCATGCACATCTCCTTCTGAGTGTATTCTTTCCCAAGAGCTGAAAGCTCATTTGTGATCTTTGTGAATTTTGCATCCAACTGATCCAGACTTTCACCTACAAGCATTTTGAAATTTCAAAATTTTTGTATAGCAATAGTCAATTTATTTTCTTTTATTTGTTCTGATCCTTCACAAATCAGGGTTAGCTTATCCCATATTTCTTTTGCTGATTTATAGGACATGACTTTATTGAACATGGATTTGTCCAATATCTTGTAGAGAATATCCTTAGCCACATCGAGGTTTTTCAACCATGATTGTTCTAAGCTCTGTTGCAGCATCTTCTCCTCTATCTTGATGTGCTCTTCTTACAAGAAGTGTGTTGACTTTGAGTATTTGTAGTGGCCCATCCTCTATCAAAAACCAAATTTCATCGTGTAGGGCTGATAGGTGACCCTACATACACCAATCATCAAATTCTTCAACAATAAACATAGCAATACGAGTTAGATTGGATTCCATGATAATAACTTTGCTTTTAGATGAAAGACTTTGAAAACACAAGTGTTAAACCTTTTGGAAAAAGATTTAGATCTAGTTCAGTAACCAGTGCAGAAGGCTCAATGAACCACCAATCTGATACCACTTGTAGGTACCAAGGGGTATGGTGTAAGATTTAAAATTGGGTTGAATAAACCTTACCAAATATTCATATTTAGTCCTTTTAAAAACTATCAACATAGTTGACTAAAATCACCTAAGTCCTTGGGGGACAGCTAGGTTGGCTTTCTTCAGCTAATTATTCACTTAACAGACTCTACTGAGTTGTTGATAGTATAACTTGGCTCTATCAGCTAACACTTGCCTTTTTAGTTGATTTGGTTTATACAGCGGAAGACTTAACACCCTTAGTTAAGTTTTAAGCACGCTTTTAACATTTGTTTTAGCACTTGTTATTATCAGTTGGATAGCAATAAAATTTATCAGCAGATATTAAAATATGCAAGAAAGTGAATATGCTGAAATTAAATGACACAAGTAATTTTATAGTAGTTCGAAAATGGGGTAATTCCTCTAATCCATTCTTCTCCAACTCCTGGAGGAATCCACTAGGTAATAGATCAGGTTACAAAGTAGTTCTTCAATCTAGAGACAACCTTGATCACACAGCTAGCTTCTCCTGCAACTCAGCTTCTTCACAAGACAGTTGCCTTGCTACTTCAGCTCCATTCAAGTCCTTGGATTTGATCACATAGCCCTCCAACAAACTTGAAACTTCTGGTTTGATCTTGAACCTTACTACAACTCCTTCAAACTTGAAGAGTAGACCCTTTTTTGATCTTCAAAAGTTTCCTCTTCAACTGGTTTGGTAATCTTTCCTTCACAGCGTGTGTTGGATTGAATTACTTCAAGTTTTAGGCTTGAGGAATTTTCTTTGTAACCTTTGAGAGTATCGCAAGTTATGCTTGCTTGATTATTGCTTGATTCGTTTGTACTTGGTCTGCAATTCGTAACCTTTTCTCAAATGCTTCATCAGCCATTTATAGTGTCCATTTGAATATTTACCCGTTGAAGAGATACGTTATTTTCAAATGGCATATTCTTGTTCGTTGGCTTGTCTTTTCTTGACTTGCAGCATGTGATGGAGATCCTTTCTCGTATTTAATGAACTCTGCAGCTTTTCAGAGCCTGGCACATGATTCAGTGCTTCCCATTAGTTTATTTCTTTTGCACGCTTCTAGGACCGAGCACTTTAAGACCTGGCAACATGGAGGTATTACTAAATTAAGCAATATATTTTATTCCGTGCAACGGATTTATCTTAGTCTACTTGACTGGATAATTGCATTTTACACTCTTAACTTTAGTCCGCTCCAATCATTTGGAAATAACTCAACTGTTAATTCAACTGATAGTCTTGGCTCTTTATTGACTTGACTAACACTTCAACATTCTTCATTCAGTTATTCCTTGGCAAAGTCTCCTTCAGTCGAGTCATATCCTTCCATCTTGACCATACTCAGCTGACACACAACTGGGTCTTTACTCTTGCCTTCAGTTGTCTTCTTGCATCCTTCGACATAGTTGACTTCACTCAACTCTTTCAGTCTTATCTATTACAGCATAGAAAATACAAGAGAAATGGGGTGCCAACTTTATATTATAAGTTTTACATGGTATCATCAAAATCTAACAAATAAATTTCCTAACAAGATTACTGTTGCGAAGATTACTGTTGCGGACCTGGCTACTCATTGCCACCTTCTTTCTAGTGGGATGAAGGAAATTTCTGAAAAAGACGTGAACTTGGTTGTGGCGTGGAAGGAGATCGCCAAGCCAGAGTCTACTGCTAAGGTTGTTTACACAACCAAGAAGTCGTTGATCAAGGAGGACTATCACAAACTGATGAATGTTGTGTCCAAATGTGTGGACATGAAGTTTGGCAGCTTCAATCAGTTGTCTCGGATGAAGCTGGCTATCATGGCTGTGATTATGGAAGAGAAGAAGGTGAATTAGGCTGAGTTCATCTTCAGCCGAATCTGCCAGAACGTCATAAATAAGACCATTAACGATGTTGGTCTATTTGTGAGTTTATTGGGGTATGGTCTTGTGATTGGCCACTTGATGGAGGTGAAGGGGATTCCCCTCAGACATGGGAAACCTTTCCACGTGAACAAGAGGATGTTCAAATCAAACCTCTCAGGTGCTCACAGGCAAGCACATGCGAAAAGAGCTGACACCAACGAAAGTGAGCCAGCTGATCCTGTCCCCAAGGACACTGCTGCAATCGCCAGAGCTCCTTATCCAAAGCCTATTCAAAAGAAGAAGAGAGTTGCAGCAGCAAAGCATGCCCATGCCCCTGCAGCCGTCCGAGAACCTACCCATGCCCCAAAGAATGAGGGCGAGAAGGATACCACTGCATCTTTTCGAGTCTGAAGGAAAAGCGGTCGGATTTGCCTCATAAGCCTCTGAGCCAAGAATAAAGAAGGTGGAGCCAACTACCATCGAAGAAGCTCAAGAGGAAGAAATTTCTCTTATCAAAACAAAAAGAAGGTGATCTAGCACTTAAGTTGTGAAGGAGACTGTTGAAGTCGAAGAACAAAAGTCTAAGGAAGCTGAAGGAGGTGAGGAAACCACAACTGTAATTGAGAAGACTGTTGATCAAGGTCAGCAGACTGAAAAAGAAATAGTTGTTTGTGAGACAGCTAAAAAAGAAGAAACTGAAGCAGTTGACCAAGGAGAGGATTTTAATATATGCTCCCCTCAGATAGATGCTCAAACAGCGGAGGAGGAAAGGGCTCCCTTTGAGTCCATACAGGAGGATAATGACCTCGTGATGTTGTCTCATGCATATATGATATTCAGGAGAGGCTAAGAACATGGAGAGCCTAGAAGTTAAGCTTGTCTAGTCACCAATTCCAAAGCCCTAAATTTATTGAGGAGGAAGAATACCTCCTAGATTTGTGGGAGATGTTAGTGTACAAATGACTACGGATGAAGAGCTTGTTGCATCAACATTCTACTTGACATGAAGGAGAATGAGAAGCTCAAAGCAATTGAAAATGCCAAGGCTATGGAAGAATCCAAGAAGCCTCATTTTTGTGCCTTCACAGATGCTCCTGAACATTCCTTAGAACCAGCTGACGGCAGTGACAGCGATGTTGAGAAAATGGACCATGTTGAGGCAATGGAGAAAGCTGAGTTCAGGAAAGCCATAAGAGAGTCCAAAGAGTTGCACCGAGTAAGGTATGACAAGGGCCCCTGGAGAATCTTCGTCTTTTATGATTACTCCTAGCCCAGACATAATGGAGGTGGTAAGAACCATTGATGCTACCACATCTCCTGTGCACTCTGAGAATGAAAATTCTAGTAAAATTGGCAATGAAGCTAAGGAATGTGATGTAGAGGGTACCTTAGCCAAGACATTCCCTGAAGAATATGTTGAGACACCTGCCCAGACGGCTATCACTGAAATGGAAAAACAGATGTGTTTTAGATTTCGAGTGACCCCACTGCTCGAGACTCAGCTGGTGCGCCAGCTGAAGGAAAAACTCAAACCAACACAGATGGGTCGGAGGAGGCTATGGGAGACCAACCTCAAGAGAAGTTAGGAGGTGAAGGTGAAACTTTGATAGAACAGCAGACTGAGGTTAAGAAAGCTCAGACGATTCGACTATATCAGCTGTCATGCAAACCGATGAATTTGTTGATGCAGCCAAGCCCAATGAAGCTACTGATGCAGCCAAGGCTGATGAAGTTGTTGATGCAGCCAAGGTAAAGCTGCTGATGCAGACAAGGCATTGGCAAAAAGGAGGCAAGCCAGTGAAAAGGTTGCTCCTCTTAATTTAACAATGGTTGATGGCCCACCTCCAATGGTGCCATCACCCTCCAATGATGATGATGAGTTAGCTGAGGACAAGTCAACTCAAAAGGAGGATACTACTGATGCCGAGGAACTCTTAAGACAGTTGAGGATCAGTCAACTTAGTAGGCTAACACAGCTGCACAAGATGACGATGACGTTGAGGCACAAAGAGCTGAAGAAATTTTGAAGGGAAAGGGAAAGGCTCCACAAGTCGAGGACATGGAAATTCCTATATTTCCTCAGGATCTTTTTGCTGACTACTTTCCTTTCGAGGCGCAGGTACCCTTGGAAACAGAGTCAGCTGCGGAAAGTGCTATATATATCCTCCAAGTCCCAGCTGAAGAACTTGGAACTCTTGCTGATACTAATATGGTGCCATTTGGGTTTGATTTTAATGTTGTGTGGCCTAAAGAGCAGTTCGCTGATGCAGCCGACTTTTGCAAAGCCTTCAAGGCCATATGTGGAGAAATAGAAAACATGGAGCATGGATTCGCAACACTCTACCAACGGCTTGACAACCATGATAAAAGCATCACATGAGATATCCGAGGAGCAGCCTTGAGAATAAGGGAATGGATTGGGCAGACTAAGGCACTAAGGCATGATCAGGTCACATACTTTAAGTCTTTATTTGCAAAACTGGTGATCTGGAGCTCAGACAACGCTGAATTCCAACAGTGCCAGAGGGACCACATGTTTAGGATGGATCAATCTTATAAAAATGACATGGAGTTGCTTAAGGCTCAACATAAGTCAGAACTTCAAAAGATGGAGACCAACATGCAACAAGAAATTAAGGTGCTCCAAACTGAGATAAAGTTATGGCAGCCGAGACGATGGCTTTGAGATCTGAATTTCGAGTAGCATACTCCAAGACTCACGACAAGCAAGACTTGACAAATAGCAAGATTGATCTACTTCTAGGTGGAGTATTCCCTCAGTTGACTCTACCCCTTGGTGATGATGCCACAAAGGGGGAAGATGAAAGTAAGCAGTAGCAGAGGAGTGATAAGGATGGAAGTAAGGGGGAAGCAAGCAAGGGGGTGGCAGTTATAAGAAGAAGCCCTTGAAAATCATGCTTGCTAAAACCCCTCAGCAAGGTGAAGTGATAGCCTCAATTCTTAGCCAACTACCTAAAGAATTGTCCTTAGAAGAGAAAGCTGATTTAGCATACAAAAAGTCAAGACAAGCCATTGAAGCTAAATTCAAGAAGGTAGTTGAGAAGCACTCTGTAAGGATTAAAGACATAAAGGCAAGGTGTGAAGGCACCCCAGCTGGACTATTAAAAGATCCCCCAGTTGTAAGACCCCATCGAGAGATTATAATGCCTGATGCAAGATCTAAGCCGAGATCCCTAGAGGAGTTTCAGACTCTAGCTACAGAAGGATACTTCAAGAACATGAATATACCCCAGGTGTGGGACTTGTACTGGGAGAAAGGACTTGACTTCTGCAAATCAACTGATAGGCAGAAAGGTTCAAGCAGTTAGTTGACTGGCAAATCACCTGTATAGTACATCCTACATGAAGAGATGAGTCGTACCGAGGAAGGAGAAGATTTGGCAATGGTGGAAGAGGCATATGTACTCCACCACAGCGAATACCAACAGATGTTAGAAATGTTGATCCACAGAAAAAGGGAATCAACTACTGGGTTGGGTATGATACTCTTGCTAACATAGAAGTTCAGAGAAAGAATGAAGAGGAAATGAGGAGAGAAGAAGCTGAAAATGAAAGACAGAGAATGGAGGACTCTGCTGCTAAACGAGCCTATGAGAAAAATAAGAGATAAGAAGAAGACAGGAAGAGGATGAGAGCTAAGGAAGACCGGAGAGCAGTCGAGGCGTTGAAGACGGCTGAAACCCCTTCTGTGTATTTTACTTAGTTGTATATACAAAAAATTATAAGTATTATGTAAAGCCTTACTGCTCTGATACTTGTTGTAAAATTCTTAGTTTAAGCTCTCATAAAATTTGTACACGTCTACATAGCTCTGATACATTTGTATGCACACTATAGCTTTGATACAATGTATAGGTTATACTTTGTAAAAACTATGTATAGTGCATTTGTAAAGTACAAGAATAAAATTTTCAAATAATTAAAATATTCTACATATACATTCTTTGTTACTGCACTAATTATTTTGTTGTATTTATTTAAATTTTGGCATCATCAAAAAGGGGAAAATTGTTAGGAAAATTTGCGTTTAGATTTTGATGATACCATGTAAAACTTAGATTACGAAGTTGGCACCCCATTTTCTATGTAATTCAACTTGTAATAGATAAGGTTGAATACGCTGAGTTAGAGTCAGATAAGTTGAAGATTACAAGAGTCGACTGAAAGATCGAAGAGGAGACCCAGTTGTCTGTTAGATGTGTAAAGCCAAGTGAAGGTTCAGTCAAGTGACAGAAAAGTTGTCTTAGTCAGCTGACTAACATCTAAGTCATTCCAAAATAATTATAATCGAATGTCAAATGGGTATACAGTAAACAATACTTGAAGAAAGCTGAAAGAGATTCGTTGTCAATACAAGTCAAGGTTTTTCTAGAAATAGGCATGTGTCAGGCTGCCAGCATTAAAATTGTTTTGCTGAAAGAGTGCAAAAAACAAGGAACCAATGAGATGTGCTTGAAAACCTGCAGAGATGAAGGAAAAGCTGCAGAGAATTAAACTCATGGTACAATCCACATTAATGTTGCACGATAAGACAACCAACAACCTACGAATGTGATTTGAAATGTGTGTTGATCTCTTCAACGGATATAATTTCAAATTTACACTATAAAAGGCTGAGGAAGCAAGTGAGAGAAGGTTACCAATAACAAATTTCATGAGACTATCAAGCTTCAAACAAGCAAAACATGCACTCTCTCAAGCTTTCAAAGATATCATCAAGCCAAATCCAAAGGAATTCAATCCAACACATTCAGTGAAGGAAAGATTACTTCAAATTTTGTTTAAAGTACAAAGAGGTTTACTCTCCAAGGTTGAAGGAGAAGTAGTAAGGTTCAAGCTTTGAATCGTTGGAGTGATCAAATCAAGAGTTTGAAGGAGATGAAATCATATGTTTTGTGGAGGTCCCAAGTCGCCAATGTGATCAAATCCAAGAGTTTGAAGGAGATGAAGAGGAATTATCAAACTATAACATACTTTTTTTTTTATATCATTTTGCTAAGTTATAATTGATGAACTCTACTGATAATAACAATTGCAAATATAAGTGTTGCAAAACAAGTTTAAAATAACAAGGGTGAAAAGCCTTTCGCTGAACAAAAATAAAATAATTGTTATTCTAAGTGTTAACTAAAAGCAGCTAAATTATTTTATCAACAACTCAGTCGAGTTTGTTGAGTAAGTCAACCTAGTTGTCTCTCAAGGACTGAGTTGATTTGTGTAAAACTCAGAAAATAGTTTAAAAGGACTAAACCGAAAATTTGGTAAGGTTTATTCAACCTCCCCTCTAAACATTACTCATCACCCCTTGGGACCTACATGTAGAGATGTTAAACGGCCTGGCCCTAGCCCTATATGGCCAGACCCAATGGGCTTCGGGCTAAATGGGTTTGGGCTAAACAGACCACTATTAAACAGTTCGACAATATTGGAACCTAACCCTAGCGGGCTTCGGGCTAAACGGGCCGTTGTCGGGCTATAAGTCAGAAAAATAAAAATTGTATATTTAAGTCTAAAATTTTAAACTCGAACATATATAACATTTAAGTTGAACATTTTAAGTTAAAGTATTCATTATAAAAAAAGTAATGCATACTTTATAATTACACGATATTAACAAAATTATAAAATTTAAATATTTTATGATCAAATCACAACTAATTCCACTGAATTACAACAAAGCATAAAAGTAATAAGTTAAAATTAGAAGCATACTCATTATATCAAGCATCGACCCTTCTTTATCATGGAAAAATGATCACACTAACTTTCAAGATTGAATCAAGAGCACTCACAAGTCACAACCATCCTCAAAGGGATAAAAAATAAACAAACGAAAAACTCATTTGGACATTAACCAAGTATGACTATAATTCTTAATTCCAAAGACTCTAACTCGGATATATAAATTTTAAAAATAAAACTATAGTAATAAAAGATACCATTATTCACCCATATAAAATGGAAAAAATTAATACTTTTTTTTTAATTACTCATATGAGTATAAGTCATAATTTTTAAAATTATATATTTAAATCTATTAAAGATGTGGAGATGTAATTTTGAAAATATATATCTAGTAATAGATAATATGTAATAAACCAAATATATAATAGTAGAATTACATATATTTTTTAAAAATACAATTGGCGGGCCAGTCCGAGCCAAAAAGGCCCTGATTTAAACGAACCAAAATAATTAGGCCCTAACCCTCTTTTTTCCGGTTTAAACGGTCCGGGCCAATGGGTCGTGGCCCGTTTAACATCTCTACCTACATGTGAGTAAAAACATATTAATATAAGGGTGGTGATATTATTGTATTTGATTGGATGCCAAAACATGCATGTTAGATAATATAGAGGGGTTATGTAATGAAGTAATACATGAAGAAGGGGATATGAGATATTTTATGTTGATAAACAACACATTTAGAGGATTGTTTTGTGATGGTCAAATAAGAGAATGGTGCATTAAGCACCTTCCATTGAAAGAATTGGATTTATATATAGATTTTCAGCCAAAAAAAAAAGTAGAGATGGTGACGTTAAGAACCTGAGTAGGAGTGGAGTTGAGTCTGAAAATTAGGGGCATGTTTTATATAAAAATGAGGTTCATGGTTTAGATGAAAATGAGGGGCAAGGGGTTTATGAAAATGAGGGTCAAGATAAAGAATAATGTGATGGGCATATTGAGTCTGAAAATGATGGCAATGAGGTACATGAATGTGGGGGCATGATAGAGATGAAAGTGGTGGGCATGGGGAATCAGAGGGCCTTTATGATAGTGATTATGGCATGGTGAATGACAGTGAAGAAAATGATATCCTATTTGATAAAAATATTGATGAGGATCCAACTGGTGAGTGTCAACTCTTATGATCAAATGAAAGTGGGAATAGTGATGATGGAGAAATAGACTTGATGTTGTTTGAAGTGGACTTGGATGAAAGAAAAATTAATGATGAAGAGAGTGATGATAGTCCTAATGAACCTGTGTTTAATCCTGCAATGCTTTATGATCCTACTTTTGAGATTGAGATGAAATTTAGCAGTGAAGAAGAGTTTAAAACAATAGTGAATTCATATGTTGTTACAACTAAAAGGTCCACAAGAATTACCAAGAGTGACAAACATAGGGTCTATGTGATATGTATTGAAGAGGACTGATCTTTTAAGATAAACTTGATTAAGGTTCATGAGGATGAGACTTTCAAAATCAGAAATTCACTCCTAATCACAGTTGTCCACAAACATACAATGTAAATAATATTAAAGCACCTTGGCTATGTGAGAAGTACTTGCAGAAATTTAAAATTGATCCAAAGAGAAGTGTGAAAGGGTTTAGACTTGATGTAATTAATGAATTTAAATGTAATGTTTCTAAACATCAAGCTTACATAGCTAAAAGAAGAGCATGAAAACACTTCAAAGAAGCCAAGAATTTCATTAGAGTAGATTGTGGGATTATGTTGAGGTAGTTAGAAAGAGTAATCTAGGATCTACAGTGATAATTGGGACTGAAGTAGATGATCAAGGGCAAAACAGGTTCAGTAAGTTTGATACTTGTTTTCATGCATTAAAACAGGGATTCTTAGATGGATGTAGGAATATAATTGGAGTGGATGGTTGTCATTTGAAAGGACCTCATAAGGGAGTCCAACTTACTGCAGTTAATGTTGACCCTAACAACAATTTATTCCCAATTGCATATGTTGTTGTTTGCAAAGATAATAGGGAGACATGGGAATGGTTCCTTCTGTTGCTGAAAAATGATCTTAACATTATTAACAGTCATGAATACACATTCATGAGTGATAAACAAAAAGGATTGGTACTTGCCATGGGTGAAGTCTTCTCTAAAGGTGAAAGACATATTCTGAAAGGCAAGCACTTGCACAACAATTTTAAGTCTACAGGGTTTAGGAGACAAGCATGTAAGAACGCATTACGGAGAGCTGCTCAGGCAAACACAGTGGGAGAGTTCAACTTGAGGATGAGGGAGTTGAAGGCTTTGAATGAAAGTGCATGAGAATGGCTTGCTGAGAAGCCACCAAGTCAATGGAGCAGATCTCATTTCAATGAACAATCTAAATGTGAGATGCTTTTGAATAATTCTTGTGAAACCTTTAACATGTGTATTTTAGAAGCTAGAGAAAAGCCAATAATGGAAAGGAACAGGGACAAGGCAGAAAAATGGAAAGGAAGATTGTGCCCACAAATAAAATAAATAAAATATCTAGAGAATCATGTGGAAAAGCACACTGATTGCATGCTCATTAAGTCAGATGACTGGAATTATGAGATATCATGCTATGATGGGGGAAGTTTTGTGTGAAATTGGGTAGCAAAACTTGTGGTTGCATGATGTGACGTTTATTTGGAATACCCTACACGCATGCATGTAGTGCAATATTTGCATAGAGATTGGATCCAGAGGATTTTGTAGATGAATGTTACACAGTGAAGACATACAAAAGGGTCTATGCTGCAGCCAATTATGGGGTCAGTGGGATTGATTTGTGGGGTGAAACAATGATCATTCCACCTTTGCCTCCACTGTTTGGAAGGGGGTTGGTAGACCCTCAAACTCAAGGAGAATGGAAGATTATGAGCCATCTATAAAGCAAAAGGCAAATCCCAAAGAGAAGAAGCCAATGAAATTAAGGATACAATAAAACACAATCAAATGTAGAGTTTTTGGAACAGTTGGACACAATGCAAAAACATGTCCAAACAAGGAGAGTGGAATTGAAGAACAACAAAGAGAAAGGAAAAGAAACTTGGTAAAAATAAATACTTATAGTTTTTATGGCATTTAATTCATGTTGTTTTGTAATTTGTTTGATGTTTCTGGTACAGGTGAGAAATCAGCCACTTGAAGGATCTTCTAACCCAACTCAGGAAACAATGGCAAATGAAACTGTAAGCAAATCATTTTTCTTTTTGATTTAATGCATTGCACTGAATCTGTTACTTCTTTACTCAAGAGGATGAAGGACCGTATCCAACCCCACAAGCAAAACCAGCTAGTTGCAAGAGAAGATTGTTCATCCCACCAAGACCAACCCCTAATGCATCAACAACCATCCTCCCACCAACATAGGAATCAATTGAGCATCATGAATCTCAAGAGTCCATACAACAATATCTAGTGCATCCACTAAACCAAGTGTCAAACATTGAAGGGATATCAGTGTGGGATTAGCTGCATCTGTCCAAGCCTGTTACAAGGAAAAAAGGATGAAGAAATTCATCAGCCTCTCTGGACTAGGCAATACTTCGAGAGATTTAAAGTGCATGACAATTGTGACTTGACTTTTGTGATAACTAGGCAGGGTTATTTTTTGAGATAATTTCTAGTTCATGTAACCCAAAACATTACTAGTTTTGCATTTTGTTGTTTGGAATACCCAAGACATAACTAGCGGGGTTGTTTTTTGGAGACAATGGTTGTGTTTTTGTTAATTAATAACAATGGCTGTGTTTTTTTTTTTTTATGTTAATGAAAGTGCATTTTATTTTTTGTTGTTATGTTAATTGATAATGACTTGGTAGGGTTAATTAATACCCAAAAGATTGAAAATGCATGTTAATGACTTTGTTGGTGCCATGTTTTTGTACACAATGTGAAATTTCATATGATAGGGTTGGTATTAATAAATAACATTACAATCCTTGCAAGAAACAAGTAAATAACATTTCTTTTATAACTCCTAATATAGTAGAAATAACTCACAACCAACTACTAAGTATCCATACTATGTTACAAAGAAAATAGACATAACCAAACTAAAAATCAACCAACCCCTATTAGTTGTGTCTCGACTAGCCAGCCACCATCTCTCTCAAACCAAGCCATATCAAGCTATCATCTTCAACTCAGAAACAACATTGACATTCAAAATCCAAAGCATGCATAATATCCCAACATTGACTTTCATACAGTCTTCTTGTAGCCTTTGTTTTTCAATTTTCGGCAACTCAATTTCTTCTTTCATGGAGTTAACCCTACGCAACAATTTGGGAATCATTGATTTGGCTCTGCTACACATGAGAGGATCTTCCCAGGAATAAAAATACATCCTCCTCTTTGTTACAGAAAAACAAACAAATCAAATTTCAAAAAGAAAAAACTAAAAAAATAAGAAAATGGAAAGTTCTCAATTTATACTTGTAGTCCAGGCACGATTGGAACCTCCTACCAGGATTGTCATTTGCCCATGAAGTCCGAAGCACAGCCCTCCGACCACAATAGCAATCCACATAACTCGTTACATGTGACATTGTTGATGAAATGGGATAATGTTGGATGTGCTTGTGAAATTTTGAGTGAGGAAGAAATTAGGGTTCTTCTTGTTTTAAATTGGGGGCCCAATTGTATGGGTAATTGATATGGAGTTGGTGAAATTGAGGGAATGCAATTAATGTCTAGTTAGTTTCCCTCCAATTTGGTCCTATTTGGCAAAAAAATAATATTAAAATCTATGTCATCAATATATCACCAGAAAATCATAAAATTCGCATGTGGGCCATGAAATCGGGAGCCACGTCAGCATTTTCGATCAATTTAGGATTTTTCGGCGATAAGTATCCTCAATGTGCAATAATTTTAAATTATAGTCCAAATGTGCAGAGGCAAAAAGAAAAAGTCCTAAAATACAAATGACCTAAAGCTATAGGACATATTTTGCAATTAAGCCAACTTTTGATATGATTATCCCACTGTTTGGAGATAGACAACTTTTTTACTCTTCCCGATACTTATTTGGACAAGTTTACGCTCCCGCCCTTTTTGTACACAAGTTTACGCTCCCACCGAAATTTTGGAATTTTTTTACGTTGTTGTTTCAAGATTCTTTCGAACCTATTTCAAATATGTTTCTTCCAATAAAATTTCAGTGAAAAAATAAATTTATCCCCGTTAAATAATCTATTTTATGCTCGAAATCTTATAAGAAAATCAAGAAATATACAAATAACATACACATATTAAAACCAATAAATAAAAAAATATTATAGAAACAATATGAATAAAAAAATATGATTCTATTTTTGATCCAATGCATTAAAATATGGAAACAACCAAGGAACTATATAGAAACAAACCATAAACAATATGAAAACATCATATGAGCATAAAGAGTTAAAAATAGGTATAAAAAAATTGTATTTAAACATCAAAAACTACGTGGAAATAACAAAGAAACATCATAACAACATTAAAAATGGTATAGAAATAACTCAGAAACAACGTAAAAATATTAAAAACACCACATGAATAAAAATAGCTTAAATATAGGTAGTTTTATTTACACATTGAACACTACATGGAAACAACAAAAAAATTTAATAGAACAACATTAAAAATATTATTAGGACAACACAAAAATAATAAAAATAATGTACAAAATAATACATGAACAAAAGCCAACATAAAAAATAGGTAAAAATTATTTTGAAACATCAAAACAACAAAGAAACAAATTATCAAAACAACATATATAACATATAAAACAATACATGAACGGAAAAAAATATAAAAATAATAAAAAATTTGCCGAGGCGTAAAAAATGAAAAAATTAAATATAAAAGTGATAGAAACGCATCTTGTGATATGTTACCAAAAAGAGGATATTTTATATAATTTCGCCTTGATATTTTCATGCCTTAATTTGGAGGCCGGCTCAATTGTTAGATGGATATCTTGGGCTTTGGGTGGTCCATGGTAGATGGTCCTGAGAATTGGTGAAATCCCAAAACTGATTGTATGATGGAAAAGTTTTTGGCCTTTATCCAATTGTCTGTCATTCAACTTTAGGTCTTGTTTAAACCAATTGAAGAATATAAAAAGTTTCACTGAAACACTGCTATGTTTTATTTTATTTTTTAGCAATTCACAGGAACTTATAGTCGGATTTCACTACACGAAAAGAAAAGGTGAATATATATATATTAATTAATCACTAATAATAGCTAGTTAACTGCTAATAACTTATTTATTACAATAATAACTTGCAAAATTACTTTTTTTACAGTAACTTACCAAATTACTAGCTAGTAACAAAATTCGTATTTAAGTTCTTGTCATTAATAATTAATTATACATATAGACGGACAAAAGAAAATATTATTAATAAGCACTAGTAGTTGTTGTCAATACTTCGGAAATAGGACAAAATTTTGCATATTATTTGTTCTAATTATACTCTCCTGTTTCACCAAAAAAAAAAAAAAATTATATGTATATATTATATTCTGTTTCCTTCATTTATGTGGAGTAGACGCCCATCTCACTGTGCTGGTTGCTTTGAAGTTTGAAACTAATAAAAAATATAGGGACCACGTTCATACGAGTGTAAGCTGAGTTGAGTAGATACCAAAAGAAAAGGCCAATTTTGGGTATGTTTGTTTAGGTTTCCATGGTTCATTTCTAGTTTTCGGAGTTGGAAATAGAATTTTGAAAATTTATTGGTTTTCGTGTGGAAATTGGGATTGTGTGTGGATGAATGAATTGAAATGTGTTTTATGTAGGGTTGGAAATGAGATTGTGTTTGGTTTGAGTAGTTTTGAAATATTATTTTATGTATATAATAATTGAAAAGTTGGTAGTTGTGGGGTCCACTTCAATATGTTAATTTGAATATATAATATTATATTTGTAAGATTATAGTTGGTGGGTCCCATTAGATAGTTATAATTTAAAAATAGTAATATTTTAAGTAGATAAAGTTGATAATGGTGGGTCTCACATATATAATTGGGTTAAAATTTGAAAATAATGATTGATAAGTAATGATGAGTGATGTAGGGTAGTGTATAGGTTTGAGAATAGAAATTATAGGTTTGAGATGTTGTTTTATGTGAAAAATAGAAAATGAAAATGATGATTTCCATTGGAAATTTTATGAACAAACGTGATTCCACTTTTATGTATAGTTTGAAACTGGAAAGAGGTCATTGGAAACATAAACAAACAAGGCCTTTACCTGTAGGATAATATATAGTTAAGGAATAACTACAAAAACACCCCTGAGATTTGGGTTAATTACAAAAAAACCCAAAGATGTTACAAAATTAAAAAAAAAATCGATCATGTTTGATTATATGTTAAATTTACGGGGGTAACTGTAATATCCTTGTAAATGCGAGGGGGTTTCTTGAAATATTTTTGAAAATCGCCGGGAAAAATGTAAGACGGAATCAAACTTCAAAGGTTTTTTTGTAATTTTCAAAGAACTCTGGGTTTTTTTGTAATTAGCCCAAACATCAGGGTTGTTTTTGTAATTATCCCTATAGGGTAACTATTAAGATAACTAAGTGAAATTTTTGTAGATAATATCTTTTATTCTATTAGTATTTTATCGATAACATTTGATGACTTGGCAATAATTGGTTGACATAATTTTGGGAAATAATATTTTTTATTTTATTAGTGGTTTATCGTTAACTATAAAATTTAAGGAAAAAATTATTTCTGGTAATTAACTGGAAGTTTTATTGTTGTGAGAACTGAAACTAGTATTATTAGGTTTGTCTGATTTTTTTATCGAGGTTTGTGTTTGAGTACAACTTAATTATGGGATAATTTCACTTTTGATACCCAAAGTTTACCACCTTTTCGCTTTTGGTACCCAATATTCCCACTTAATCAATTTTGGTACCCTAAGTTTCAGACGTTAGTCACTTTCACTACATGCCGTTATTTTTCCATCCAAAACTGACGGCTAACCTGTTGCTGCAGGTAAAAAGTTAGGGATAATTTCACTCTTGATACCCAAAATTTACCACATTTTCTATTTTGGTACCCAAAATTATTTAAAATATTTTAAATTCTAAACTAAAAAAACTCAATATTATTTCGAAAAAGTTATTTTCAAAAATAAATGATGTTTTAAAAATCTAAAATATTGTTTAAAGAACTAAAAGTTGTGTTAAAAATCTGACAACTACTTAAAAAAATGAAATCAATATAAAATTAAAAATCTGGAAATTTTCTAAAATTCTGAAAAATGGATTAAAAACTGTAAACTATAAGATTTTGAAAAAATTAACCAAAAAATTTGATTGACTTAAAAAATCCAAAAAGGGTAAAAACATTGATTTTTTTAAAAAACTGAAAAATTATTTAAAAAATATAAACATTAACGAAAATATTGAAATTTATTTTGAAAAAATCAAAAATTTATTTAAGAGTCTTAAAATTATTCCATAATTGGGATATTAAAATCTGGTAATTTTTAAAAAAAAATCCAGAATTTTTTAAAACATATTTCGAAGTTTTAAAAAGTGTTTTGATATTTTTTTATTTAGGATTCCAGAAAACTCCAAAATCAAATTGAAAGAGGTTTTCGATTACTGGGTGAAGAAAATGGAAAAATATGAAACGGAGAGGTCGAAGTGGAAGAGAAGAAAAAAAGAAAAATTAAATTTTTTATTTTATTAATATATATATATATATAAGGGATAATTTTATTTGATATATAAACGTGACTACTCTTTCAAACTGAACCAATTTTTTGAAAATTATAAAAAAAAGTCCTATGTATAAAAAAAATCACGTCTATTTTTCATACCCAAATTTTACCATCTTTTCGCTTTTGATACCCAATATTTACCATCTTTTCGCTTTTGGTACCCAAAAGATTTTTTATTCTTCATTTTTACTCATTTTAACCGGTTTCACCTGCTACAACAGGTGAACCGTTTGTTTTGGATGGCAAATTAACGGATTATAGTAAAATTGATCAAATGAAAAAATATTGGGTACCAAAATTCATTAAGTGGGAACATTAGGTACCAAAAGCGAAAAGGTGGTAAACTTTGGGAATCAAAAATGAAATTATCCCGCTTAATTATTAATCGAATTAATCGAGTTTAAACGAGATTTAGTCAAGCTGAACATAATTTGATTTGGAGTAGCTTGATATGTTTATACATATTTTATGTTTTTCAATTAAACCAAGTTGAGCTTGAGTCAAGCTTTACTTTTTATTAAACACAGTCCCAAGAAAAATAGGGCCTATTTGGCCCGATCCGATTGGCCCGTGGGCAGGGTTAGCCCAATTTTTAGCTTGACCCGCGAGGAGTTGTATACAAAATGCACACGCAGGCTGGATTTGGCTAAGAATTTTGAGGCCTGAGCCAAAATTGGGTCGGCCTGAATTTCACCACTTGTCTGATGGGCTCGGCTCGGGACATCCCGACCCTGCATTTTGTCAGCACTAACTTTTATCGAACGTAGCATATAATGTGTTGAAGCTTAGTTTGTTATGCTAATTAATAGAACTCAAAAGAACTTATAACAATCAATCTCGAGTCGAGTATCGAACAATTTGGTTCGTTTTCACCTCTATTCATCCATATAAATATATATAATATGTGAATATATATACCATTTTATTTTTTCTTGTTTTACCTTTCTTAATTATTTTTATATCATTTAAATGAATATGTATTTCCGTCACTTATTTATCATTCAATGTCGGCAAATAGTCCCTACTATAAATCTACCAATCACATAAAGTTAATCTCAATTAGTTTTATTTAGCTTAACATCCATTTTTTTAAAAAAAAAAAAAAATAGTGTGCTAGAGAAATTGAGCTTGAACCTACAATAAATCCTCGATAATTTAATATTTGATACATCATTTAAATAATATTTTTGTTGTTCTCTATACAGGGAGAACGCTAAATTAATAATTTGCTAAAAGTGTAAAATGATACATATATGATAATTCATATAGGTCACATGTAATATAAATTAATAATTTCTTAATAGTCAATACATTTATGCTTAATTTATGAAGACTTTATTAAAAATAATTCAATTGTTACTTGTTTCTTGTTAAAATTGATATTAACATTGAATATCATCTCAGACTTTAATTTGTTAAGGCATGCAATACAAACTTTTAATGTGGTTTTCTCGTAACTCGATAAAAAATTATTCAATTTCATTATTGTTGAGCTTCTACTTACTCTTGAGAAGGGAGGTCTACAATAGAATTATTCTCGATTATATGCTCATTGGTCAACAACTCTGCAGTTTCAATATCTCTGCAGTTGTATAATATCCGCATTACAAAGTTGAATACAATTTTGATCTTTTGTTTGGTTGCAAGAAAAATAAATTAATATTTTGCAATACTCAAATAATATTTTGATGAGCATATGTCAATTATCTACAAGTCAAAAAAATATTTTTTACAAGTTATATTACTATAAATTAACAGATTACTGGCGTATAAATTATTTATTATCTTGCTAATACTGTAAATTTTGGCAGTTTCAACTTTCAAGGTTATTAATTTATAAAAATTTAACTTAAAAAAACTTTTTTCTAAAACACTCAGACAACAATCATATCCAGCAAGTCGACAAAAGTTATTTTCTAACTGCTGATTAATTTGGTGGTCCACGCGCGCATAGAAAATTTGCAAAAAGTGACATAATAAAATAATTAAAAGGTGTGGGATTGGGGACACATAAAATGACAAATGAAAACCAATTAATTCAGATACTTTAATCCTAAGAGAATTTATCCATATTTGAACTTATTGAGAACATGATTAAGCAGAGACAGCATCGCTCCATATCAACTATCAAGTCACGTTCTTTTGTTTGATAGTAAAATTGTCAATTTTTTTTATCTGCCTCTCCATTTAATTAATAGATCTCGCTGGAAACACTTTTCTCCGAAAGTTGATTTATTTATAATTTATGGGGGTGTCCCCAACCGTAGAATTTAATGGAATTTAGAATTTCATAAAATTTCAGGTATCATCAACTTGGATTTTAATGGATTCCATGAAAATCTAGTATCCTCAAACATTCAAGGAATTCGATGAAATTCTTTTATAAATAGACTTTGATGGATTCTGGTGAAATTATAAGCTAGATTTATGAAGGATAAATTATCGCCTCCCCCCTCAGAATTCAAATTTCATTTTCCAATAATAACAATAATAATAAATTTTGGCTATGTTATAAAAAAATAACATATTTTTCTCTCATGTACATCTCCCCATGTATCGTTTTATAATCTCAACAATTCAACATGTTCTACCTCAATTTTGTGAATAATCACTATAGAGTAACTAGAGTTGATTTGTCGTCTTATTTCAATTGCTAATATTTTTAATTTTATCGATAAATTAATAAGAAAAACTATTGTTACAATAATACTTTACTGGGAATCATTGTTGATAAATTTTCATTCATTCATCTTGATTAGACACATTTTTTTTGTGTTAGAAAATATGGTTTTAAAATTATCTGGTAAGATTTTGGTCATCAATGTTGTTGTTATTTATTGAATAAATATTTTAAAAATAGTTGTTTATGGAACTATTCCAAATTTTGATAATTTTAAATTATATTTTTGCAAAGTTTATGAAACTTTTTTTTTTTTGCTAATGACTTTATTTCAATATTTATATTTCATATTTTTAATGATTATGATGTTATGCTACTAGTTTCATAAAAAAAATTAATTATACTTTTTATAACATCCAACAAATTCCACTAAAATCCACACAATTCCACAGTTTAAAATTCCATTAGAATCTACTGGAATCTATAGAATTCTATTAAAATCTATAAAATTCCATAACTTAAAAAATCCTTGAAAATCCATGTTGGGGACACCCTCCTTATTAAGATTATTGTTACTTCAAATAAATTTTAGGGGATATTAATTTTCAAGTAAACGAGTTTAGTATTTTTTTTAGTACAATATAGGGAGACACATGCACTTGGATGAGATCAAATTCGGGTAATTTTAATTTGCCTTCAATAAAGTTGATCCAAGTATTTTTTTAGAGGTAATTTTAATTTGCCTTCAATACTATGCATGTTTTCTACTTTGTCCACTTAATTTTGAATTGTTATACTCTACCCCTAAACGTTACAAATTGTTGCATTTAGCATATTTCCAAATTTACTCCTCATTGTTTGTAGCTATTATATCTTGAACAATTATTGGATCAATTTTCTCTCAAAATCTACTAATCTTAGTCAATATACAAATAGTATTAAATAAAAGTAATTTTCGTCAATAAACCTCGGATATGATACAGTTTTCAGATATCACAAAATAAAATGATCATACAGGTTAAAGGATAAATTTGGAATTTATTGGTTAATTATAGTAATTTGTGAAGTTCAGGAGATAAATTAAGTAGAATAATTTAAAGTTAAGTAGACAAAGTAAAAAAGATAAAAATTACCTTTTTTTTAAATTCGAGAACCCAACTTTTACTACCCCACGGAACCTTGCTGTTTAACAGGATGCAGACCTTGAGTTAACTTTTTTTACCAGATTTGGAAAGTAGGCCAAGATCAACAAAATTAGTTATATTTCTATTTCTTGCAATTTATTGCCACCAGAAAATTTTGAACTATTTGCGCGACTTTTATTACGTACAAACAACGCCAAATTCGAGGTTACGCGCTCGGCCCTTGCCTATTGGCTATTATATACGAGTCATGTAAATATTATTTATATATGTGTGTGTGTCCGTTTATGTAAGATGAAAAGGATAAGGATGTAAAAGAGTAGAGTTATGTTGAAATAAGATGAATTGTTTTAGTTTATTTAGGAGAAGAGCTATTAAATGGGCCGGGCGGATTGGGTTGGCCCGACCCATTGGGCCAGTGGAAAATCGGATCGGAACAAAATAGTGATCAAACTGTTATTTTTGGAGTCAAGTCCGGTCCAAGTACTCATGAAGTTACACATAAATAGTCGGGCAGGTTTGGTATTTCGGGTCTCTAGAAATGAAGCTCGATCTACTATTATATTGGGCGAACTCATTTTGACAGTTCTAATTAGAAGTATGTTGAAATTGAAAATTATGTTTGAGTTTTGATTAATTTTATTTTAATCAATTGATTGGTGTACATAATTTATATTTTTTAACCAATTGAGTCGAGTTCCAAACAATTTTTGCAAATTCTACTAAACGAAAATTGTGTTTGCCCAAACAAACTCCAAAAAGTTTACAATTACCGACGTGGGGTAGTTTAATTTATTCTTTTCCAAAAGGTTGAGAATGGCCAAAAGTAAAAAAGTATTTGAGCTTTCCAGTCACATGCTTTTCAACTCAAAATAAAATAAGTAAAATGCGGAACTGAAGTAATATGATCCCTGCTTCATGTTGTATTCTTTTCTATGCCATGCAAATTTATTGTTCTTATTCAATTTTTTGGACGATCCGGAAGAAAATATTTTTCTTAAAGAAAACAATAACTGCATCTTTTTAGTTGAATAGTAATAAGTATGTAATTTTTTAAGACAACCCCCTTTCAAACAGTCTAACTGACATAAATCCGTTAGACGAATACAAAAACCAATCCAGTGATGTTTTTATAATATGCAGGGACTGATATTAGTAGTCCTTTCTGAAAAGTGTTATCAGTCCTTGAAAAATAATAGTATGTAGTATTAGACAGTAACATAGTTCGCTTGAAAGTATTGATTTTTATAATATTGGACAATAACATAGTATCACGAGAATGCTGACAATTGTATTAAGTTTTCATTTGATAAATATTAGTAGTCCAATCCTCTGAAAACTTTAGTATGTAGTTCACTTGAAAAAAAAAATAGTTTTTTCAATAAAAAAACATTAATAGTCCCTGTCCGTGCAAAATATGCATGTCATTGCATTTGCATTAACTGAATAATCCCAGTGCATAAGAATTCAATCAGTAAATATAACACCAAAAAAATCAAAAATTCGATATGAGAAATCGAGCTTAGTAACCCTAATCTAGGATATAGAAGCACATATCTACAAGTACAAGAATCCACATATATCACCATATAAGAAATAGGCGGACAAGTTATTTAGGACAACAAATGGTCGCAAATATATTTGCGACAACAATACGCAAAAGATATTTTTACGTGAAAACATTGGCAACAACTCTTTTGTGACAACGTGTTGTCGCAGTAAATTTATTTACAACTCTTTTAAAGATATAAACTTAAATATGAGCTCGTTTATATTTATATCTCAATATATCTATGGTTACATTTATATTAATATTGAATCGATCACTCTATATCTCACACACATTCTATCTATTTATAAATAACTATATATACAACTGTGAAACATGTATTTTCATATTAAACTTGTATTGTTGAAAAAGTAATACTTCACATTGCTAATCCAATATTTTCTTAATGATAGTATATTAATGGATCTATCAAGTTTTCATAAAAATATTAACGAATGAATGTAATTTATAAATTACAAAAAGATTCCTTGTATACAACAACATTCATAGTTATGATGATATGTTTATTTTCTTCATCACAAATCAAGATTTCTAAACCCTTGCGATTAGTCACTCTAGATACAACAACGTACACATGACCATCATTGGATACTGACTTTTTCAAAAGAAGTCCAACATCAGAAAAATTATAATTGGCTTTTCCTGAAAATAAGTTGAGCAATTTATTTGACAAGATCTATATAACACTGATTACAAATATATTTTATTACAGTCAGTTTGATTAGTTTTACCAATGTAATTAGATACCGAAAATTGAATAATTATATAGAATTGATTGTATAGAAATTTGTGACGGTATGGTTGATTGATAATATAATTATTAATTAGTAATTATTAAGTTAAAAATCGTATGATTGAGCGATATAATTCAGTTAGTAGATATTAACGATATGAGTCATTAAAATATATTTCAATTTACTAAATAATTTGATTGCTATAAAAACCAATTATATATTACTATCATATTGTTTCAATCGATACGAAAATACTGTCTATAAATAGATACCATCAATTGTATTTATTTTGAATTGTGTAATCAATCTTATAGATACCATCAAATTGATTAAAAATATTATAAGTAGATGCCATCTATGAAAACAATAATTAGGTATTGTCAATTATTTTATCGAAGCTCGGTTTTCGTATTGTTTCAACCAATAATGACTATATCCATAGGATTATTTAAAAATAATAATAAATATTCATTGTATCTGTAAAACTATTTACTGTTAATTTATTGACTGTATAGCACATTTATAAATTTATTATAGAATTTTCAAAATTTAAACCCCTAAAATAAATACAATCATGAACGGAAAATTAATTAGCCCAATAAAATATTTTGTTATTAAAATGTTGTCATTGACTTACCAAAGCAAAGATGTGTCAAATTTATATAACTTCAAAACATGCATTAGTTATGAGAAGTTTCAGATTGATTTGTCCAAAAATTTGTATCTTATTATATCGCTTTCATTTAGTTTTTAATTTATTTTTAAATTGAGTTATCCTAATTCATATCATTTATTTAATAATTAGTTCCATTAGTGATTGTTAATTATATCATATTTTTTAATTTTTATATAATTAATTCCATATTTTTTGTTTATTTAATCTATATAGGAATAGTTTCATTAATTATACCACAGGAATTTATTCCATAATTATTGTCAATTCAATATATATTTTTTTAATTTTTTTTGTCATATATTAAACTTTTTATATAATTTATTTCGTTAATTAGTGTTAATTATATCAAAGCATACGATTTTCGGAATGATTTGTCCCAAAAAATCAGTTAATTGTTTATAGATTTACCAAATCAAAATACAAGTAATTTAGATACAAATTTTTGGACATATCAATCCGAAAATTCTCATAGTGTGGGCATAGTTTTGAGTTATCTAAACTGATTGTGCTTTGATTTAGCAATTCACAAATAAATTATTTGATTGATTTTGGACAAATCAATCCAAAATTCATATGTTATGGTATAATTAACAATAAATCTTATACATTGATATAATTGTCAATAATTAGCTAAACTAATGTTCGCCAAAAAAATTTTTGGTTCATATAATTGCAAGTGTACAGTATAGTTTATAGAATAATGACAAGCAAGGTCGTATTCCTCATGAATTGAAGCTCGAAACACTTAGGCTATAATAACATCGTATTCCAATTTTATTGAAGCGATCAAAAATTAATTTATTATATCTAACTAAAATTGAAAATCTATTTATTATATCTAACTAAAATCAAAAATTAAGAAAAATAAATAAAATAAATTTGTGAACTCCACGAGTATTTTCAACATCATTAGGAGCAACCTTAGGCACATAATCTCAACATGCTTCTTCAATATAAAATGTAAATAAAGTTTTAGAAACCAATTGATGCAATTCTATGGGTTCAAATTCCTAATATCATTTACTCCTCTAGTCAGGTGATGCGTAAACAGTTGATAATAACAATTGTAGTCTGGTCAGAACATTACAATTCTTATTAACTCTAAAAAGATTTGTGAATTGAATGACTCACCACAAACACGCATGTCACACATGTTTCATGTCTAAATTCGATTTTTGTCTTCTAGAACTCACTTGGTCGGATTATGAACTAGAAATATGACATGCAATTTATTGATCAAATAAAAATCAATTATAAATAAGCACTCGAATTCATAAAATAGAACGCATGAAGCAATTAAGAAAACAAGTAATCATATTTAATACAAATCCACAGTTTCGATTATGCCCCCAAGATCCAAAAAATATGCCAAATATTGATTACAAACTCATAGACAAATTCGGATCAATATTATGACATCATATAAGCACAGACAAGAGTTCTTAGATATAGAAAGAAAACCCCTTCTTGTCAAGATGGGTTCCCTTTCCAAGCCCTCGAAGCTCTTGTGCTCCCTAGATGCGAAAGCCTTGTGGTATTCTTCGCGGCCTAGCCTTCTTTGCTCGGAAGCTCTTCGATTCTTCGGTTCATGTGTTATTTGATGTGTTTTTGCTGTATGGAATGATGTATTGATGGAAGAATTTTCGTGCATAGCCTTGGGTCCCTTTTATAGATGTTTGGAAAGATCACTTGCAGAGTTTGAGTAGGAAAAGGAGACCAATTCAGCCCAGTTACCCCGTGTAATCCCACACGACCTGGTTGTGCGATCGGAATTTAATCTCTGGGTCTTCGTGAAAGTTGTCTATCTTTCTCTTAGATTTCCATATGCACTTGAATCACCTCAATATCAATTTTGTAGAGAGAGATATGGCCAAAATACTAAATCCTGCCAGTGCTGGAAACTGTTAGCGCATTTTGACGTTTTTGAAGAAAATTCTCTTTTATTTGACCGTCCATGCTTCTTTCCTTCATATTTTTGCTCGTACCCTGTCTTTTTACATATTATTCAAAACATGTTATCATCTTTTGTCCAATTTAGCTCCATTTT
The DNA here is from genome assembly GCA_016081115.2 of Rehmannia glutinosa. NCBI lineage: Eukaryota > Viridiplantae > Streptophyta > Magnoliopsida > Lamiales > Orobanchaceae > Rehmannia > Rehmannia glutinosa. The sequence goes on along the minus strand of CM071925.1, from coordinate 5,625,933 downwards.
CTGCAAAATCCACAAGAGTACGTAGTATCACGCCCAATAAGGGAAACCAAGCAAAACACACTGAATATGCGTGCAAATGCATGCATCAAATATATATCATTTTAAACCCTCAAATGCACGTATATTTTACACTCATCAACTAATTATATAGGAAAAAAATATATTGAATTACTATTAATTTCTAAGATTTACATAACTAATCATTTCTAAATTGAATTGACAATAATTATGGGACTGAATATAGAAAAATTAAAGAAAATGATACAATCAACAATAATTAATAGAACTCATTATATAAAAGATTAGTATAAGATATAAATTAGGATTTGGAAAAATAAGAAAAATTTCTTACAAATTATAATATTTTTCTAATTTATGAATATTAATCAATATTAAATATTTTATCCATATTTTCTGAAATAGCATAACATAAGTATTAAAAAGTTAAGATACAAATTATAACTTAAGTATTCTACTTTTGGTTACAAAATCATATGTTGCGAAATAATATCCAACTTCAAATTTTAATTTTAAATATTTTCTTTTGATTATTAAATCAGTAGCTTTTAAATTAAGAAAAATAAGATAATTTTATTTCAAGACTACAATTTTCTTTACTTTGGTTAAATTGATTGATGATGTAGAAAGTGAATTAGCAAGAAATCAGTGGATATTTGTTAAGTGACATATTGTGTGTGATTTGATTTATTTTAGGCATGCTTTTAGGATATCTATATTTGTATATAATTAATATCAATATTAATGTTGAATATTTTTATTTAATATAGATTGCAGATTTACGGTTAGGATTTTGCAGTAAAATAAATTCCGAATTTATCAAGTGAAAATGAGCGGGAAATTTTTTATTACAAACTTCTGCTATTATATATAATAGTAATCCCGCACGTGCGTTGCACGTGTATTATTATTTCATTATTATTAATTTATAATGAAAGAATCTATTAACATGAGCTGATATTTATTACTTTGTTTTAAGAATAATATTCATATAAAGTACATAACAATAAAACTTTATACATCAAATTTATATTTTCAATTATAGAGTTAAATGTTAAATTTAGCTCGTTTAGAATTATCCCAGTATATTAACATCTCCATATTAATATTAGATCTATCACTCTCTTTCTCTCACACACTCTACCTCTCTATAAAAAAAAATAATGTATGTATTTGTGGCACATATATTTTCATATTGAACTTATATTATTGAAAAAGTGAATACTTGACATTTTTAATTAAATCTTTTCTTAACAAAAATATATTATAAATCTATCAAGTTTCTTTTAATTAAAAACGAAATCTATCAAGTTTACATAAATAATGGTAATGAAGGAATGCAATTTATGAATCACGAAAAACTTTCTAGTATACAAAATTCGTAGTTTTTTATGATTAGTCACTCTCGATATAACAATGTTTGATTGACAGATGAAATCTTTTTTTTCCAAAAGAAGCCCAATATGAGAGAGATAAAGAGATTGTCCTTGACTTTTGTTGATCGCCATCACATATCAAACGATAAAAGAGAATTGTCTTCATGGGAAATTAAATGGCAGCCTCAGATCGGATGAGGTCACTGTCATTTGAGGAATTAATGCATTTTGACCATTATAATATTGTTTACTAAAAAAATCATTGCCTCTAAAATATGATCACAAAATCTTTGTAACAACCAACCTAATGTTGTTGCTTTCATATAACATTACTTTGAATTCAAGTACAATTTGACTGTGTAATCAGTAATTTCATTATTGTTCATGCATGAGAAATTTATTTCAATTGTTGTTCCTACATGAGAAATTTATTACAATGTCTAAATAATATAAATGATATCTTATGATTTGATATAATTTTAGAGAAATATTGTAAAGTAAATGCATACTTATTGACTTAAATGTTTTTGAATATAAACATGATACTACCAAAAAAGATAATAGGGATCGCACCGTTGCTATCTATGTTCCTTCTCTGTTGTTTAGTTCAAATAGTTATAGACCCCATGACTTTTCTCATTTTGATAAATAATAAATTGTTGTAAATCACTAATCAATCAAAAGAGATAATAGAACGCGATGAAAAGTTTCATAATTCGAAAAAACTTATTTGTAAAGCTTTTTTAAGAGAATCATCTGTGAAATTTATATAACAATGCAATGCACATATGAATTTTATATTTGGTAAATATTTCAATAAGATTTTTTCGTTAAAGGTAATACATATCTGTCCATTTTGAGTTGTATACGGTTTGGAAAAATTCTGGTGTTGACCAAATTATTGTTCTTTTATTGTAATGTAATAAATTTGTAGATTGATAAATCTTAAATATTAAGGTAAGCGTATTTCTAATTATCCAATTGCATAGCAATATTAAATTCGGTTAAATCTATATTAAATACTACATGATTTTTGATTACAGGTGCATTCCGTATTTTTCCTTTTTCTAATTGACAAAATATATTGGTTGGTATATTAATTTATGTTAAATATTCATTTATATCTATAATAATGAATTTGGCTAAAATATCAAGACTCTTTTTAAAAGAATTTGAGGGTTAGATGTCCAACGATATTTTTTTCTTTATTTCTTTTTTTTTCCCTTTTTTCATTAAGAGGCGGGATGGTAAATACAAATTACAAATAGAACTAATACCAATAAATTATATAATAATAAATTATTGGTCATTTATTAACAATAATAAAAAAAACACCAACTCGCGTGGCCATTGTCTGATCTAGCCATTGATTGACAATTAATGTGCATTTTCGCATTAGCTTGACTACCATTCAAATCTTATCACATCTATTTGGGTTTAATTATTATATTTTATTGTATTTTATTCTCATATGTATTGCACATGTTAAGATAAACTACATCAAAATAATTCTTTAAAGAAAATCATAAAAATAATCAAGATTATATATTAATTTAGGAAATATGTGTCATTGTTTTTAAAATAGTAGAATATACAGTAAAATATGAAATTTAAAACTCATCTCTACTTCTTAACATTGATTAAAAGCCCTCCCTGGCAGTATACTTCATTTTAAAGGAGGTGGAGTGAGGGTTATCTGTTTGTTTCTTGTTATAGCAATTGTCAATTGTTTAAATAAGACGGTAACAATATACTACTACATTAGATATATAGGGCATTACTATATTGATAAAGATCACGTGTTTATTTTATAAAAATATGAGATATATGAATAAAAATAAATTCAAACATTAAGTTACATATTTTTCGTTAGAATTTTGCAGTAAAATAATTTCTGATTAGCAAGTGGAAGTGGGCAGGAAAAATCAATTATCCAAAAATAATATTCATTATTAACAAATCTTGACGTCGACTTACCAAAATAAAGCACTGCTAATTTTGGGTAACTCCGAAAAAGTATTCTTTAGTTAGGAGAATTTCTGGATAGTTTTTCTATATTATTTTGTATCTTGTATTTTATTTTTTTTTATTTCAGACTTCTAAAAATAACTTTAGTTGCATACTTTTATGAATTCTAATAAAGCAGAGTATTATCATAAAGGATTTGCATAATAAAAATACAAATCAAAGTTAATCTTGAGGTCATGTTTGGTACTCTCACTTTAATAGGTATTTTAGAGTAGTTTTTCAAATACACTAAACGATAAGTTAAGCTTGTCCATGTCAATATGTGTAACTTTTAAATATGGACTTTTAAATGAATAGGGAATTGTGATAAAATCAAATAAGCCAAGCTGTTGAGTTGTAAAATCAAATTCAATAAATTCAATAATAGGAAAAAATTAAAATAGTAAAAATAATAAAAGAGTCAGTTATCCCCTCCATCTGAATTTAAACGTTAATTTTCCAAAAGATAATAATTAAAAATAAACAAAACATAAATTCAATATAGAACTTAATATAAGTACAATAAAACTATCAGGAATAAACAAAAAGAAACAAAATTTCTTTATTAAACTCGCCAAAAAACATCCATACAGTTTCAGTGTTCAATATAGAATATTAAAAACCTCTTGTTTAGTGCAGAATCCGAATTCAAAGCTAAAACATCTCATAATCTTATGTAGCAAAATAAATAAAGGTTTCATTATGATACAAAAAAATATGACAATTAAATAATGCCACAATCAAATATCAAGAATAAGCAAAACAATATAAAAAATCAAAATATTATACTAACTATAAAATAATGTTATAAAAAGCGCTTGGCGCTCGCTAGGCGGCATACTGGGGCCTACACCTAGGCAGGACCTGGGCGGGATTAGGCGGGTATAATCGGGAAAAAAATTGTAGGCGGAGAAGGGGGGCCTAGCGCCTATGCGGGGATTAATCAGGGCTAGGCAGGATATTTATTTATAGTAGGTTCATGATGATCCAAAAATAAAATTTTCAAAAGCTTTGATTTAATACAAAATTCGGATTCGATCATGTTAATATATGCAAGGGGTCTGATGAAAGAGTTCAGGATAAAACTTGAAGATGAAGTCATACACAATATATATATATATATATGTATGTATATATATATCCACATTAGTAATCTGAATAATTAAGCTATGAATGATGACTATTAAAACTCATTTTATGAAGTATGAGTAAGATATGCTCATTAATATAGGCAGGATAAATGAACATATGAAGACCACCGATTTACCTTTGATATGACTGAGTTTCACTTCTGAAGTATTATGGTTGCTCTCTCTTATGACCAACAAAAAAATGATTGAACTTGGCTTTTTGAAATTTTATTCTGCTAATTAGTTTTATACAAACCGAGGAGTTTTATTCATAGATGGTAGCTATTTTAATTTAATTGAATTTGATGGTATATATAGGATTGATTTTTTAAGCAACTTAATAAGGAAAAAATATGATATTCCATTTATTAAGTAATTAATAAGGAAAAGAAATTGACATAAATATCTATTAAGATATAAGGTAATATCCAAAATTATACCATATTATCAAGACACACCAATAAGGGAAAAATAATTGACAAAAATAGTTACTGACAAAATTAGTGTCATTTAGACGGGAAAACATTAGAGCCAAACTTCTGCTATTATATATATATATATATATATATATATATAGGAGGAGGATACAATGAGACCACATATTATAGTGAGACAATGTGGACTCACCTCAACCATCCATTATCTATATCAATGGCTAATATAAATAGGGGTTAAAATTACATTAAATATTTAATTAAAGCAAAATAAGAGTATAATTGTCAAATTAACCAAGTGGGGGACCATCCAAATATGGAATCAGTTATTAGGAAAGATAAAATCACGCGGGGAGAGAGAAATTGTGCTGGAAAGAGAAAATCACGCATGTGCTCTGCCATGCAGTATGTTGTACACTTGTCATATATTTGATGTATACTTAACACTATTTTACTGTATCTTTAACATAATTTTACTGCATATTAAAATGGTCAAACAAAAACATGTGGGGACCATTAATCAAGGAACCAGTAATAGAGAGAGAGAGAGAGAGAGAGAGAGAGAGAGAGAGAGAGAGAGAGAGAGAATTACGCTCATTAACATGTGGGGACCGTGGATTAAGTAAACCAGTTGTAGAGAGAGAAAATCACGCTTATTATTGTACTGTATATTTAACATATATTTATTATATATTTAACACAATTATGCTGTATATTTAACATATTTGTACTGCATATTACAATTGTCAAACAAAAATATAAGTATACAACAAAACACATATAAGTCTACAACAAAAAACATAAGTATACAACACAACAACATAAATACATACATCAAAAATTAACTACTTATACATCAAAACACATCTAAGTATACATCGAAAAATATATAAGTGTACAATAATCCTCACTGCCTCCCAGACCCTCGTTTTCTCCACGTCAGCATTGTCTTCTTCAGCAATCCTCCCCAGGCGCTCATTATTGTACTGTAAATTCTTAAATTCCCCAAACTCAGCTGGAATCTCACCGGAAAAATCATTTTCGAAGAGCTGTAGACTTTTGAGCTTACTCAAAAACCTGATTACGGAGAGATTTCCATGGAGACGATTCGTCGAAGCGTCGAAAAACACGATATTAGTTAAATTACTCATTCCTGGAGGTAACTCCCCCGTCAAGTCATTCAAGTAAAGCTAATTAATGCAATTAATTTTGTTTAATCGTTTTAATTTTTATTTATTGTTATGGTTTTCGATTGGATGAAGATGATAGGGATAAGAACAAGCTTGCCATTGCCTTCATTGTGGGAAATTGCGGCGCAATTGGGGGTTTATTTCATCGTTGCGGACTATGGGAATTATTGGGTCCATAGATTTCTGCACTGCAAGTGGGGGCACGAGAAAAATCACAAGGTGCATCATGAGTACCAAGATTACTTAAAGATGATGTGGAGAAGGATTAATTTTCTAAGAATTGTTCTTTTCCATGGCGATAGATTTTGGAGCGGACGGCTGAGTAGTTCTAACATATGGAGAAACACAAGCGTGGAGGCGTGGATATTTTCTCGACGTCTTCTCGAGAAGAAGATGGTGATAGATTTTCATCAGTTACCAATTTGGCTGAAATTATATAATTATACAATTACATAACTGCCCTTTACAGATTTAAAATAAATTAAAAAAGTCTATTAAATTGGGTAAATCTCAACCGTCTAAAATTACAGATTTGTGGATATGATTAGTCCACATTGTCTCACTCTAATTATGTGGTCTCATTTGATCCTATTCATATATATATATATATATATATATTATGTGTTTATTTATATAATACATATATAACGTATATTGTAAGTGTAATGTGTTGTGTTGTGCCGTGTGTGTTTGTGTTATGTGTATATGTAATGTATGTATGTGTGTGAGTATAATATGATAAGTTTTTAATTTCCAAAACATTCAATTTCTCAATCAAAATAATTTTATTTTTATTAATTTTAAACTTAAAAGAAATGGTAGTGCATTAAGTAAAATTTACGTTAGTTTGAAATTATTAAAATCCACGTTATTAAAATCTTAATTAAAATATACTATAATTAATTAATTCTTACTTGAATTAATACATAACTTAATAAATACTTACATTAATTAAACTTTAACACTAACTAGGTTTTTACCCGTGCGATGCACGGGAGTATTTTCAGGGTGTGGTGTTACTATATAAATGTTATATCAATTAAATAAATAATATCTATATAAAATATAACACAACGAAAACTTCAAATAACAAAATTACAAAGATAACAAATTACAATTACAAATTTTGAAATACTTTTTTGTATACAACATTAGTTGTTTGTTTGTTGTTTGACGCACCATCACCGCATACTAATATTTTCAGTCCCTTTTGATTGGTAACTCGAGAAACTGGAACATATAATTGGCCATAACTGAAAACCAGGTTCTTCAGGTACAAACCGTCATTAGAGAGAGACTGTCCTTGGCTTTTGTTTATCATTATGGCATACAACACGATCAAAGGAAATTGTCTTTTCTGGAACTTAAAGGGAATCCTGAGGTCAGAAGGGGTAAGAGTCATTCGCGGAATCAACACTTTATGACCTGCATTGGCTCCGGTGAGAATCTTGGATTCAGTCACATGTTTACCAAGCCTTGTAATCACCAATCTTGTACCATTACACAAACCAATTGAATGGTCTACATTTCTCAGTAGCATAACAAGAGTCTCAATCTTCAAATGAATTTCATGATTAGGAACTCCGGAACATCTTATCCCATTTAAGAATTTCAGTGTGTGTGCAGATCATGTAAGAAATCAATATTTGCATCCGATTTGCAAGTGCTATCAGAACTCAAATAAGTATGACCTTCCGATGTGTTCAGTAAGGTCATATATTGATTTATCGACTAAACCACATCGAGAGTAGGTGCCAAAATAGCTCTTTCCTTAAGATATGTCGGATCCTCGATTGCATCTTTAAACATTGGATAAGTGATTTCAATGATGGTAGAAATCGGATCATTGGTTGCTTCGAGCAAAATATCTTCAGGGACGTCAATAGTGGCAGAACCATCATTTTTTCCTCCAAGTGTTCCATCTCCGATATTTGTAATCCATTCAGAAAACTTAACCAAATCCGAATAATCATCGCTTTCACCTAGGCTTTGAAGCCGCATGTTCTTAGTTAGTCGAAGAACAATACAATGTCTCCACAAATGCGAAGAATTTATCGTGGATTGACGATATCGTGCAGACTTTCCTTGGGTACGACTGGCAATATCCGTCGAAATGGGATGTGCTGACTTCCTGGTTTGACTGTTTTGCTACTAAACACGACTGTTTTGCCTCCAAATGGGATGTGCTGACTTCCTGGTTTGACTGTCTCCATAATATCTTTTATAGTTGTGTCCACTACCTCAAATCAATGCTTGTGCATCATTGGAGCTTCATCCCAGATTATGAGTTTACTACGTACAATCAATTCAGCAAGTGGGCTGCCAACTTTGATTTCACAGCTTGATCCTTCATGTGGATTTATTGGAATAACAAATCTAGAATGTGCAGTCGTCCCACAGGGCAAGATAAGAGAAGCTATTCTACTTGACGCCACATTAAGTACAATTTATCCTTTAGATCTCAAACCCGAAGATAATGACCTCCACAAATAGGTTTTACCCGTACCTCCGTATCCATATACAAAGAAAATACGACCTCCTCTGATTGCACAACACCCATGATTTCAGAATACACGTGGCGTTTCTCATCAGTAAGGTTTGAAATAAGATCTTTATGCTATGCGGCTAATGCCTTATGATCGTATTGTAACTCATCGTAAACCAATCTATTTTGGCTTAATTCAATATTGTCAACGTTTGGAAATGACATTGTACAAAACTCACGTAGAATCCTCCCCCGAATGCGCAACAACTTTTCAATTTCCGACAGGGCAAGATTCTTAATTTCATTCTCTCTTAGAACCAGATCTATCAAAAAAGAAATAACATACAAACCATTAAAAATAATTTAAATCTTATTATTATAACAAAAAAAATGAAGAAAAAATATAAATAGATTATACAAATTAAATAATTAATATAAAATATAATATATAATTCATAATGTTATACCTTCATGTTGAAAAAGAATCTGATGACAATAATGATGCAAACAAACTATGGAGTGTCTCTGCAGATGCCTAGTGACTCACCTCAATGATGCCATCAATATACTATTTATCGTCTTCTAACAACCCTGAGCATAGCAGGCCTCACGATAAGTACTGTGTTGTACACCCTGCACTTTGTTGTAATCATCATGACACGTAGCACCACACACAACATTTGTATGGAATCTCAAATAATACATGTCACCAGACCCTGGAAGAACATAGAAAACACGCCCTATAGTGTATCCTGACTTTCTTGGCTCCCACTTCTTCAATTTTGATTTCCATGTGAATTTTGTAGGAGCTTCACCGTAGGTCAATTCTCTAGCCTCGGGGTATATTTTATTTGCTTCCATCCGGGTCAAAAACATTCTTTCTCTGATAATGCTTCTATGGAGAACATCTTAATTCTTTCAGATTCATGGAATATTATCGTTTGTCCGTCCTCGAGATGGAAACTAAGACGTTCAATGGGAGGAAATTTATATTGAATTTCATATCCCAATAACCTCCATGCTACCTCGCATGACGAAACATATCTGCAATTGTAATACATGCTCACTTCATCTACAGGTTTCCCAAAATCTTCAGCACCACTGCTCTGGTAGAATGATGCAGTCACCCGATCATGTATTTAATTTATTGACATATTTGAACAAATACTTAATAGATCTAGATTGATTACACCATTCTACATTAACGTGGGCACCGTATTTAAGGAGCAATTGACGATTATACGGAACGATGTATCTGTTATCAAGAGGAACACCATTTTTCTCGACAACCCTGCCATTATTCCTACGCCAATAATGTGGATAACCTTCTTCATCAATACATGTGGCATCAACAAATTTTTTTGAAAAATGTTTCGTGCAACGACCATCAGTCATACATGGAGAATTTTTTCTCACATCACCACACGGTCCATGAATCATGAAATCTCTAACTGTGGCATAATAGCATGGATCATCGGCTACGTCTGGTATCTCAGTCGATATAATTCTATCTATATCATCTGTAGTTGGATATTTATCTTCTTTCGCCAGAAAGAGAAGAATGTGAGCATGAGGCATTCCACATTTCTGGAACTCTATTGTGTAAATAACTGTAAAGTTTTAAATAAAAAATAATTAAAAAATGTATTAAAATAAAATAATAAATTGAATAATACAAAAACTGATAAAATAATGAAGAAGATTCAACAACCTGATACAACTTTACCGAACACTTGATTCTGATGAAGATCCTTGATAAGAGCATCTAGTTTGACTTTAAATATTCTGCAAATAATGGCAGTGCGGTCTTCAGCATTAAGATTTCTCTCCTCAAGAAAACGAACAATCTTAGGCCATTTTGGATTGGAAGTGAATGTTATAAAATAATCGGGATAACCGGCCCATCTACATGTAGCCATTGCGTCTTGATAATTTTGAATCATAAATCGTGCTCCTCGGTGAAACTCGACGGCAATATAATTCTTTTGCCTTGTGATCTGGGATCAGTGTCTCCATTCAATACAACATCTGCTAGACCCTTATATATGTCACAATGCAACTTCTTTTGATGTGAGTGCACATATTTCAATTGGGCTGATTCAACCAATGTATAAGCATCCACGACAAACTGTTGGAACAATCTTCTTGAAAACAAAATGGTAGAAGCTTCGTTATTCCGTTCGTGCAACCAGTAGGCAAAAAATTCTCTAACACTGATTGTTTTCCTTCCTCCATGAGTTCTATTTTTCATGTCCGAAAAGGGAATGTCTTCTCTAACCTATCCTCACCATAAGGCAACAACAAAGGATATTGTAATTCTAAATAAGCAGCATTCAACTCATTTATCCTCTGCAACTGTCCGGTTTTGGTTTCAATCAATATATTTGTTTCCTAAAGCCTGATCAAAATCACCAACAATCAAAGCGGCTATTTCAGAGCTCGATGACAAGTTGTTTCTTCTAGCATCCTTGCCTCTTCTACCGATAAGACGTAATCTAACATCAGAATTTGTACATTCTCGAAACTTTTCTCTTGCTACTCTGAAGGTTTTCACCAATATATTATTTTCATCTAACATTTTCTGAAGTCCGACAACAATATCTTGGTGCAGATTATTAGTATCACAGATTGAATCACGTCAAAAATCCATAGTTAGCAAGAATTATTGTACATATATAGATATAATTAATTAAGAATTATAAAGAAACAAATCTGACAGCATTCATTCTGTGATTTATCTCATTCTTTGTATCATATATATACAACTGTCCAAATTTAGGTGTTGAACCATCGGGTGGTAGTAAAATATGAATTAAATGATAGTTTTGTCCGTACATCCGGAAAACTGGAGCACTTTGGCCTCTATTAATGTCAGTGTCGATCTTTCCTCCCATAGATGTAAAGCAAAACATACTATTATACGATCTTATGTTTTCTTGAAAGTGCTTGCTTTTATCGCTATCTTCATACAATAAATTACGAAGGAAAGTAGGTGGTTGTTTCAGAGGAGGGAGTTGAATAATTCCATGACTGCAACATGAGCCGTATTTCGAAGAAGTGGATTTGACATGGGAATGTATCCTCTCCTCGTACCAAAAAATGGCCGCACAAAATTGGCATGTATAACTTGCATCACCAATATCCCAGTACTCTATAAAATAAAAATAAAAATATTTATTTTTGATTAAACAATTACAAAGTTATAATAAAAATAAATTATATAACATTAACATATGATTAGAACAATTTTGACCATTGTTAATGGATGGGATTGCGTGTAAGGGAGATGGAGATGTAGTTGACGTTAGGGTATTGTCCAATGATGTATTCGAATTGCAGTTCAAAGCGGTTTGAACAGGGTCATACATAGTAAGGTCTATAATTTCAGAGACATAAGTAATATTGGAGGCCGCCGCCGACATACGACAATAAGAATTGTCCAAATTCTTAAATATCATTTTGAATCGGTGTTCTTCTCCTACAAACTACTGACCCAGAAAAACAAAATATAACTCAAAATTTCTAATTACACCTAAATAAATGATTTAGTACAACAATAATATAAAATAAAAAATTTAATATACCATTTGCACTGTCACCAAGATGGGAATTTATAATTTGTGAAGCAATCATGATCGAAACATTATTTGAAACAACTCTTGTTGGTCCATCTTGACTCGTTACTCTCCCTATGCTCCCATTTTCTGTTAAAAAAAAAGTAATAATAAAACACACAAATTACACACATAATCTATGTATCTATATATATATATATTTAATAATACGTATTATATCTATTTTAAGAATATGTCATTGTACTACACAAATTTCAAATTATAAATGATTACTTAAGGTATTATTTATTTTCTTTATAAAAATATTTATTTGTATATATTTGTAGTACGAAAATTAATAATTTTAACACAATATGGTTTTTTAGTTTAAAAAAAATACAAAAATACTTTTAAAGTATTGTTTTACACATGCCTATTTTGTATTGTTAGAATAATAAAAAAAAATTGATCACCAATATTTGATATTTTTATAGATATTTTAAATATAAATACATCTAAATATATAAAATATAAATATTATAACAATCAAATAAAATGTACCGTTTTGTAATGTCACTGTGAGGAGAGTTGGAAAATGGATAAGCAAGCTTCCTCGTACGTTTCTTGGATGCAACTCTTTTAGATGCATCATTAGATGTTATCCATGCGGTGTTCCCATTTTCTGTATAAAAAATCAAAGTAATAATAAAATATATAAAATTGAAAAATAATAATAATTATTATTATATATTATATATTTTAAATATATATATTTTACTTAATTCGAATAAATGCAAAAAATATTTACGTAAATTAATTATTTCATATTTAACACGAAAAATATTTATGTACATTATTTTTCATATTTTCCAGCGGTTCATATAAAAATAAAATCATCTAATAAATTATTTTATCTATTCATAATTTAAAAAATAAAAAATATAATAATATAATAAAATAAAAAATAAGACACAATTAATAAGCTGCAGCAAATAAAATCAAAGAAGAAGACCATTTAATAAAGGCAATCCAATTAGAAGCCCATCTGATCTTAATTTGCAACCCATTTACATAAGCCCATACAACTTAAATGAATGGTCCAGATCATTCACACAAATCAATACTAAATCATCAGCCATCTCTAGCATTTTCAATGGTTCGGATCGAATGAGAAGATTTTAACGGTCCAGATCGAAGCAGGAAAAATAAGCCTGCATGGCCTGTATTGGACACGTGTACGGGTGACATGCCATTTCTAGATCTTTCTACCCAAGTGGATGGCCACGATTTAATCTCAAAATCAAGAAGAACAAAAATCAGAAACCCTAACTTTCATCCATCATTTCACTCATCTTTTTCGTGCAATGGGCGCCGCTCCCTAACATTTCTTCTCATATTTTTTTGTTTAACGTCTTCAAAATGAAAACACCATTTTCAGCTTTGAAATAATCTTGTTTTCATCTTACTTATGTAATCTTTGCACGAAAAAGAGAGACATCAAAATTTTTCTTCACATTTTTTCAATCCAAAATCTAAGCAATAGATTTCTGGATTTGAAAAATAACGAAGGACATATTTATTCGTATTTTTTAGTGTCGATCTGTTTTTCGTTTTTTGATCTGATAATGATAAATCTCGGGTTTTTTTTATTTGTTTCGTATTTGTTAATTATTTTGTATTGAAAAATGAAGAACTTCATATTTTTATAAAACCTTAGCATTTTTCTTATTGTTTTTCGGTCGATTTTCTTCATAACACAAATTTATGTAAAAAAAGGAAAGTTTTAACAAATCTTCATATTTACCGATCCTAGTCGATTTTTATATATCTGGAAATGATGAACTTAATAGTCAAGGGTCTTACGCCCTTATATTACAGACCAGAATGAAAACAGAATAAAAGAGTCCAACAGCAAATACAAGAAAGAAGTCAGTAACACCAACAACAATAGATAATAAGTCCAACAAGCGGAGCACAGGAGCTCAGTCCGTGGTAGGTTCAACATCTTCAACAAAGTCCTCATCTAAAGGTTAGAAAACAGGAGGGAATGAGACAGAAATCTCAGTGGATGGGGTGATCGTGTGCAAGTATGGCGATATATAATTAATGCGAGCTTGATTGTATGAAAATGCGTGAGATATGATGCATGAATTCACACACGATCCACAAGCGTCGTGATAAAATATTTAAGTAATATACTTATACGATTTAAGAAAAATTCGTGGTCACACAAACACTATGTGATTCAGCAAGACAGTAGAATTGCGTACGGAATGTAACGCCAATCCTATGCAAGATAATTAATGGTTGCATACGGATTTGTAGCGCCAACCAATGCAATACAAGTAGCGGTCCATAGGCAAGGACAAAATCCACAGTAGAGCTAGCAAGGCTCAGATTTGTCATAATCATGATTATACCTCAAGTACTACGACCCGCTTCCCTTGGACAAACTCCGTCCCCCAGTTGCGGGATTAGGACGATGGGGCCGGAAGAGTGGAATAGCAGCCGAGCTGCCCGGTTCCATCCCCGACGTATACATTCCGACTGTGAGCTCGACACACCAAGTTGACTCAGACAGAAAAGTAAATACAAGTTCAGGTAGTCAACCAGACAGTCGAGTATTATTGATTCAGGGAAGCAGTTCAGGAAAATTTTTTAAAATCGCGAGTGGCAATTATGGCGTTGGTGGAGTTATTTGGATGAAGTTGATTATAAGAAGGATAAGCAATATTCTATATCTTGAAAGATTAGGTGGAACATAAGTCCTGTTATAGATTCAAAATCTCAATACGAGGAAGTCGCCCCGCGATAGGGTATTAATCGGTCAAGAATCCGATAAGTCAAGGGATTTTTTTGAGAAAATAAAATATTTTAATTAATAATTAAAGTCAGATGGTCCGGGGCTGTTTTAGTAAAAGTAAAATAATTTGAGTTAGGTCCTTGATAAAAAGAAAACAAACAATTAGCCCCGTTTTGTAAAAAAACCAATACTTTTGGGGTAAAAAATTGAATAAATAAATATCCCGACCTTGAAAAATTATGAGGTCAGTTATAAATTCACTAACTTGTTCATAGATTCAGGTTTTTAAGGTTTTGATGTCGAGGTTTTATAAAATTCTCACATTGGCCCCAAATTTGTTAAAATTGTTATTTCGGGCCCTAAGTTTAAAATAATTGGAACTCACAAACCGAAATGGATTTCAATGAGATTCCAATTGAAAAATGTCACTAATGTTAGCAGGATATTGGGACAAAAACAGTTTTAAAAAGAAATAAGCATAGGTCCCTTAACTTTTGAAAATCTTATTTTTGTCCCATTTTGAAATAATTGCCTTAAGGCTTTTAGGGGTCCAATTGTTATGAAATTTGAACCTTGGGTCCAAAATATAATTAAGTTATAGTTAAATTATTATTTCCAGGTACATGGGCTGTATAAATCCTGGAATTTTCATTTGGGTCCTCAAGTTTAATCTTTTACAATTTGGTCCCTCAATTTTAGAAAAATTACTTTCCAAGCTCTAAACACTTGGATTTTTGGAATACATTTAAAATATGTCATTTCTAGTCCCTTAAGAGTTAAAATTTAAAATTTTAAAATTAATGTCTGGTACAGTTTCAAAAATTGCAAAGTAGCCCTTAAGCTTCTCAAATTTTACAATCTAGTTATTGAGCTTTTAAAGGTTGATTTTATTTATCCTAAAACTCTTAAGACTTTATTAAAATGTACAAAAGTCATTTTTGAACCTGAGTACAGTCCCAAAATTTAAAATTTGTAGAGGGGTCCCTTAAGTTTTATTTTCTTGCAATTAAGTCCACCAACTTTCTATTTTTGCATTTTAAGTCCAAAAATTGAAATTTAATCAATTATGCTCGACTTGTCCAGGTTATAAGTCATACAAAACATGGATTTCAAGGATCATACACATGTATGTTCATTTCATACATGAATTCATCAATTAGAACATTAAATTGTACATGCATGCACCTAAATTTCAATAAATAGCATTTTTGAGAAACACTTGAGAAATTTCACAACTTGATACATAAAATTGACATGCAATACATAAAATATATATCTCAAGTGCTCAAGATCAAAAGACTACATGCATTTAACAAAAATCCCTAGAAGTTGGAAGGATTTTTCCACCCACCTTAAATTTGGAGAGTTGTGAAATAAAAAGGATAAATTTCACAACTTGGTATGAGGTTACTTAGGTCAGCCCCTAAGTCAAGAAATATAAAAAAAAGAGTGAGGAAAATGAGTGAAAAATTAAGAAGAAAAAGAAGAAGATAAAAAAATTGGAAATTCTACACTTTACCTTGTGTAGTAAGTGAATTGGAACTAGTTGAAGCTTCAAATTTGGAATTTTTGGTTCACCTTCAAAATCACCTAAGGTCAGCCCCTATTTCTCAAAAATGAAAAAGGGGTGTTAAAATTTGAAGAAAATAGGAAGAAGAAGAGAGAAGAGCTCTAGTGTCCAAATCTTACCTTGTAGTCCAATTTATCTAACAATTATTCTTCAAGTATTCTAAATTGACCACCATGCATGCATGTCTTCAAGTAGTCTTCTAAGTACCTCAAATCAAAATTTCAAACTTAAATTAAGAAGAGAAGGTGATGAGTTGTAAGATATCAAGTTGAATTGAGGAATGGAATTTCTTACCTTTGAGATAGGGGGTTCGACTTTTTTATTTAAGTAGGAAGAATGTTTGTTTTTGTTTAGATGTTTGAAGAACGAAGGAGTGTTTGATGATATGAAGAAGATGTTCTTGAAGATATGAAGGTATGCTTGAAGATGTGAAGGACTTGTGTTTGAAGATTCGAAGATGTGAAGAAATGGTTCTTGAAGGTTTGAAGATATGAAGAATTGGTGTTTGAACTTTGAAGATTTGAAGGTATGAAGGATTGGTGTTTGAAGATTTTAAGATATGAAGGATTCTTAGAGAGAGATTAGAGAGAAGGAGGAGAATTAGTTAGGAGGTTAGAATGTGTTGGATGAAATGAACAATTTTTGTTCATTTTCTTCAATGTGGCCGTCCACATTGGATGAGAGGGAGGGGATTTTTTTGTTAAATTTTGTGTCTTGAAATTTGTCTCTTGCATGGAGACAAAAGGGTAGTCAAAGGTATGGGCAATGGATGGGAAGAGAAGGAATGTTGGTTAAGTGGAGAGATGTTGGGAAAAAATAGTAATAAAGAATTGGTGTATAAGATAATGTGTATAATGTTTGAATTAATGGTGTAATTATACACAAGATGACTACATAAGGTGTATATGTACAAGAGTTGGGTGATATTTCTACACCAAAAACACCATCATTGCCGTCCACCTAGGGGTATAGTGGTAATTTCCATATATAATTTTTTTGTCCCAAATTTAATGATAATAGATGAATAATATCAATCTCCAAATTAATTAGTGATTTCCTTAATCACTTGTAAGTCTCATGATCACTTATTCTAAATCAAATTCTTACTTCTATAAGGTAAAAGTCTCTAAAATAAATAGTCTCTTAAAATTCTAAGGTGACTAATAAATACACAAAAGTAATAATGATCAATCAAGTGATCATAAATGCGAAATAGAATTAGTAAATGATCATGATCACAAGTAATAATTAAAATGAAATAAATTGCAAAATATATATTATTAATATTTACCCGTCAAAGTGACACGGTAAAATAGTCGATCAAATACATAGATGACAAAAGATCAATTACATGCTCGGAAAAATCAGGGCTTCACATCCTCCCCTCCTTAAAAGAATTTTGTAGGTCCCAAGGGGTGCAAGTGTAAGGTTTAGAAGTGGGGGGTTGAATAAACCTTACCAAATTTTTGATTTAGTCCTTTTAAAAATTCAGAGTTGATACTACACAGCTGTGTCCCTGGTGGACAACCAATTTAGTTAATCAAGTAGAGTTGGTCTCTCAACGGACTCAATCGAGTACATTCTTTGGAATAACTCAAAATTTATTAAGTCTAAATTAACTCAAGCTGTGGTTTGTTTTCATCGGAAGACTTAACACCCTTAAATTTGGTTAAGTAGAGATTTAGAGCTTGATTTAGTACTTAGAGATTATCTAATGGATAGCAAATATGTCGTGAGAAATAAACAAATATGATGCAAGAATTAAAGTCTTTGAAATGTAAATGACACAATAAGATTTTTATAGAGGTTCGAAGATGGGGTAATTCTTCTACTCCTCTCTTCTCAAACTCTGGAGGAATCCACTAGGTATTGATCGTATACAAAGTGGTAACAGATCCCGGATACAAGTCTTGATCACTGGTGACTTGATCCTTTGGGACTCGGTGTGGAGACGCCTTGATCACTCGGTGGCTTCTCGTACGACTCGAACTTCTTCCGCACAGTGTTTGCCTTACTACTACTGACTCACTTGCTCAAGCTCTTTGGATTTGATCACGAAGCCCTCCAAAAGCTCAAGACTTGGTTCGACCTTGAACCTTCCTACAATCCTTCGAGGAATGTAGACCCCTTGATTTTTCAAAGTATTTTCCTCTTCAACCGATTGAAGTTATCTTTCCTTCACGGTGAGTGTTGGATTGATGTTCTTCGTAGTGTGTAGGCTTGAGGATTGAGAATATTTCAGGTTTCGATTCTAATAATTGCTTGAGCGTTTGTGGTTCTGGTCCTCCTTGATTCTCAAAGTCATTTCTCGGCCTTTTATAGTGATCTTTCAAAAATCGCCCGTTGAAGAGATATGCTTATTTTTGAAAGTCACTTGCGATCGTTGGCTTGTCTTGTTGCGATCCTTGGAATTGTCATTTCCTCGTATGAATTGTTCTTCACCTTTTCGGAGTTCGACACGGTGTAGTGCTTCCCATTGGTTTATTCCTTTTGCACGCTTCTCGGGGGTGATCACTTGAGAAAGGTAGTATGGAGATATTACTTGTTTAGGTAATTATCTTGATTTACGTACAACGGATCTTTTTGATTATCTCGACTTATTTTGCATTTCCTTTCTTTCCCCAAGTGACTTAGAGTCACTTCCAATCATTGGATGACTCTTCGTCACTTCAACTTGAGACTTGGCTTTTCTTGAGTTGACTGAGTGATACTCCACTCATTTTGCATCTCGGCTACTTCTTGAAGAGAGTTCCGTCTACTCTTCTTTACCATACTCTACTGTCTTGCAGCGGAGTCTTCCTTCTAGTCTCCAGTTGTCTTCTTGCATGTTTGGCGTAGGACGACTTAACTCGGCTTGACCCCTCTATCTATTACAATGCGATTTACAACAAAAAATGGGGTGCCAACTTCCTATACTAAGTTTTACATGGCATTCATCAAAATCTAAACAATAAATTTCATAACAATTTCCCCCTTTTTGATGATGCCAAAACTTAAACCATTCAAAAATGTAAATAGCAAAGATACATACGAGATAGTGTATTCACATAGAATGTATGCATAGAATCAATCCTTTTATTGATCATAACATTCTTGTTCTTTTACACAATTGTTTACAAGGTGTATCGAGCATACATTTGTCTACACAAAACAAATAAAGAATTTATAGCTTTATTCGGAGGAAGACTTACATAGTATGTATTTACATAATAAAATACATGAAGGGGTGGACAACAACACTTCATCTCCTTTTATCTCCTTCTTTCATCTTGTTCAAGATCTTACGCTCTTCTTCTCTTTTTCTCATCGTCAATTTGCCTTCTTCTTCTTTTTCATATGGCTTCCCGGCGACTTCATCTCTTCTTAATCTTTCTTGTCTTTCCTACCATTTGAGTTTGTCTCTTGTTTTTTCTTCTATTCTTTTCGCATACTCAAAGCATTACTTTTAGCCACTTGCAAATTTGCTATTTGGTCAAGACCAACCCTTGAGAGATCCCTCCTTTCTTGCCTGGATCTATGTATTCAATGTTTTTGGGCGGAGGCTCAGGTGCAAACCTCTTCCTCCACCACCGCTTCTTCTCTATCTATCTCGGGCGTGTATTGATCGAGTCTTCTTCTTTCGGTGAGTGACCCGACGGATGGTGACCGTCGAGTGAGTATTTTAGGTAGTCTCTGCTGCTGTCGCCTTCTTCACATAACGTGAGACCCTTTTCCCGATACAAGTCCCAAGCTTGAGCCATAGACATATTTGCAAAGTATCCTTGGATGCGGCGTTTTAAATTCATCAACTGATCGTCGTGGCTCTGTCCCGACATCCGAGATGGCATAAGTGTCTCTGTCTCTTTGGAATGCCTCCATGTTGTTTCAAGATGTTCATAACTCGGGCATCCATTCTTCCTTCCACTTCCTCCATCCCCGCTTCAATTGTCTTTCTCTTTTCGGCCATAAATATAGCAGAGTGTTGGAGTGGCGAGTCGAGAGGGAGTTTCTTTGGCGATAATGTCATTTGTGATAAGACCTTGTTGGGGGTTTGTGCGATCATCAAGGTCACATCTTTCGATCCTTCCCCCTCAACGGACTTTCCTTTCTTTTGTTTCAACACTTCCTCATTTGTCTTTCCCCTTCTTGTTGCAACCTCTTTTTCAGACTTCGGATCTCTTCGTGCTTTAAGGTATTCCTCTTCCCCTTTTTGGCATCATCAAAGAAGAGAGGAACGCCTAGAAACATCTTTGGCAAGCGGGAAGTCGAGCCTGCGATAGTCGAGTTACGCCTCAAAGTGCTGCTGCGGAGTATGTGGCACGAAATTCGGAGCGAGTAGCGTTGGACTGCTTTGAAATTAGCTTCATTTCAGCCATGAGAAGGCTGAATTTTTGTCCATATTTGCTTCCAGACGCCGGAGATCACTCTTATTTTGCTCACGCAGCAGACTTTATTTCGGCGAGTGTGAGCTTCATGCATGTGCTCAATGTGTTCTCTCAACTTCGTTTTTGCATCGGCATTCTCGACTCTCCATACCGGCAAGAACTTGTTGAACAATGTCTGAAGTATCTAACTTGTTCCACACGCATTGTTTCTTTGTTGCCACCATTCCACGATCTCGATTGTTATGCCTCTCAAGTCGCGATTAGATTGGCATCTCTGTTGTCGATCGCATGTCCATAGAGGCCTGGTGCCTCTCCATCCGTTCAATCTCGCAAATAATGCTTTGAACACCTCCCGAACTTCAATTTGTTTCTTCGATGCGGTGATGGCCATCGGCGTCAAAGTCATAGTCATTTGGAACGATGGTACCGGCGAGATGACGGGAGCTGGTGCGTGGAAGCATGCGAGCTCGTTCTCGACTCTTGAGAGAGGTCGGGTACCTCCAGAGAGAAAGGAAATGATTCTACAAAGGAATCATCACGGCCAACCGGGATTTGTTCAATGATGAGAGGTGCACGTGAAGTTCCTTTTGAGTCGAACTCGCTGCTGCGGCTTGAGGAGCCTGTGCGATGAGCTACTGTTTTGTTTGGGGTCTTTAGTGAAGTGGACCCGACTTTTTGAGCCTCACTGTCTCAACAACCGTTGGTCTGTTGGTTTCTCCAATTGAGTAGACTGGTCCTCGGCCTTATCGAGCGTCATTGGACGATGATGAGATTTCCATTGGTGGCTCATCATCAAAATTGAAAGTTTGTGAGTAGTCTTGAGATCGACTTGCTCGTCCGGGAACATCCGGTGAGTCTTTTGGATCATCACGGGGGATGACTCGGCTTTCTTCGCCGCTTTCGATCCCGGAAAGGTTACATCGAGGATTATCCGGGAATCATGAAGCGCTTATCTCCTTTTCGGATGGGTCAATGATAGCAGGAGGATGTTCTCTACTTGAGTCTTTACCCGGGAAGTCTCAACCTCCCGTGGGCCTTCATTACCCTCCGGTCTCGCAACGCGAGGCCTGGACGCCCCTTTCGGCGATGTGTCATTTGTATTAGGGTCTTCTGTGGTGGCATCCATTGGAGTCTCAACCCCATGGATTGCACTTTCATCGCCCGAGTGTTAACTCCCGGGGTTGTTCCTTCCTCGTGCCTCGACCTGTTTGCATCGGCGACATCATAAGCCCGGAGCGGTTGGCACCTCGGTGAGACAGTCTCAACTATCTCCGAGCCGTTGATGGCAACTCTTTGTTCGTTTGGTGTTTGTACTTTCTCCACTTCGCCTCCTGGATTCGTTGTGGAGTCATCTGCGCAAAGCATTCTCCGACCTTCTTTGCGGTGGAGGAGTTTCCCCCCTCGGTGGCGCACCCGGTGAGTGACTTGGAATGGGGTCACTCGTCTCCAAACTCCCATTTGTTTTTCTCTTGAGTGTTCATTTGTTGGGGTAGGTGGTAAGACACCTTCGTTAGGGGTTGGCTATTTGGGGTCCCCACTAACCCGGTTTCATCGCCATTTCCTTAATTCTTTCTTCCGAGTGAGTGGGAAGTGGTGGCAGCAACAACGGTGGCGATTTCTTTGAACCACTCCCATTGGATCAATTTCGGTTGTGTGTTCGGAGGACTCTCCTGGTCCCTCCATCATGCTCTGCTCATGAAGAATTCGGATTCATGCATTGCTTCTTTGCATTTGCAACTCTTCGTAGCGGGCGGAGTTCAGATCCTCATCACTTTCGATAGAATATCGAAGTGAGAATGTGTATGTTCGTGGTTCGGTGAGAGGCGAGATCTTGGCCTTCTCTCTTGCCTCGCCTTCTTACGCGATCGCTCGCTCCTTCTCCTTATCCTTAAAAATCTGCAGGATATGCATGCGAGTTGTCTTCATCGATCTTTGCGATCACGAGGTCGACCCAAGGAAATTCAGCGATTCCTCTTCTTCTTCTATAAACTACGGTTGTTGAACTGTTCCTGGATCGACTCAATTTCCATTTCCTCCACTCTCATGCAGACGATTTTGGATATATACGGGTAAAGTGGGGATTGGATCATCACATCACTATCATTTCTATCACCTTCTTGTGTCTCAGTGCGCGGACTACACTATTTCTTGAGTTTGCCTCTCTTTGATCGCCAACGAGACTTAGTTGTTTCATCAATTACACATCAGGGACTCTGCTGGCAGATTTAAGTATTTGTTCGGTGAGTGGTGACTCGGCCGGTTTCTCAAGCTCGGAGTGCTTGATAATTCATCTTCGTCGTCTAGTTTGTACTAGAGGGATTTACAGTTCGAGACAGTTTCTTCGAGTCTTGGCGGCGGGGGGTCTTTGGTGTCTTCTTTCGAGGAGGGCCGTCGTCTTGGCTTATCAGATCTCCTCTTTTTGACGATCCGAGAAGGTAGTTGAGAGTCCTTCTCGACCGCTCTTTGAGGCGGGAGACACGAGCTGCAGGGCGGTGACTCTCTGCTGCGAGGGGAGCGAGTTTGACTTTCTTTCTTTGCAGAGAAGCGATCTTCTTGGCGCCGCGAGGGCGATTTTCTTCTTTGGTGGAGCGGAAGCGATTTGTATCTTGAGGATCGGTGATTCCCCCTCACTCGTGTCGACTCTCTTGGCGTAGGCTCTCTTACGTGCGCGAGAGAGGTTTGATCTGAACATCCTCTTGTTTACATGGAACGCCTTTCCATGTCTAAGAGAACTCCTTTCACCTCCATCACCGGCCAATCACCAGGCCATATCCTGGGATCCTCCAAATGTGCCATCTTCTTTGAAGGATTTGTTCTTACATTACGGCATAGTCTGCTGTAGACAAACTCGGCCCGGTTTATTTTCCTTTCTTCAATGATCGCGCCATCACGATCAACTTTGCTTTTGATAGTTGGTCAAAGCGCCAAATTTGATGTCAATACATTTGACAACTATGTCCAACAACTTGTGATAATCCTCCTTCAAGACCTCTTGTTTCTTTGTGTAAACTATTTTATCGGTATAGTCGGGCTTGGCTATTTCCTTCCAAGCGGCGACCCAGGTTTACATCGGCCGTTAATTTCGATGCTCCTTCCGTTGGTAGTGGCGAAGTGTTCACCAAATCCTTGGCGAGAGATGGTGAGCTTCTTTCCGTGAAGATGACTTTATCCCTTCATCGTGAATCTCGGCATTCACGTAGAAATGTGACCTCCTCCACATAGGTCATCGGATATTCCAAAGATCGTAAGCGATTTCATTTGCGTTTCCAATTTCTTAGCAATTTTCTTCACTAGGGTGTCATCGGACCCCTGTTTCACCATGCCGTCGAAATCCAAGTGAGACCCGGTGTGGATTTGTTTTCCTAACTTGACAAAATCATAGGTTGGTGCCATTCTTCAAGATTTTACCGAAGAAAACTTAGAGATTGATTTGAAGTTAGATAGGGTTTTGAGAAAATTTTTGCCTTTTTTCCGAGAGAGAGAAATGAACGAGTTTTGGTAGTGTGTGAGAAAAAAGCGGGCGAAAATGGTTTAAGTATGGTTTATGAAAGGACGTGCGGGTGGTTTTTGAAATGGGATCGAAATCAACGGCTTAGATTTGGGACGCCGATTGAGCATTTAATGTTTCGTATTTAATGCGGCAGCATTTATATCCAATCATAAGCTTGGTGTGCGGCTTTTGCTCAGTGCGTCATAATTATCGACGTCATTCTTAAAAACATTCCCGCTTAGTAAAAACATTGCGTTTTTGTCACTTTGCTCATAAATGATTGACTTTTGCCCTCAATTTGGTTTAGCTCTTCTTCTCTGATCCTCTTTGTGACTCAATTTGTCGGTGACTTGGTATAGATGTCTTTTCCGTCTGGTGATTTACTTAATGATTTGTTAGTTCACTCTTTTTCCTTTTTGTGTTCCATTTCTTTTCTCTTGATTCTTCCGAGTGTCATTTCAGCTCAATTAACCCTAACTCATGCTTGAGTTCTTCAAATCTTGACTCACATAATGGTTTTGTGAAGATGTCACCCAATTGTTTATCGGTTGAGATATACTCCAAGATGATGTCCTTCTTTTCAACATGATCTCTTATAAAGTGATATCGACATCGATATGCTTTGTTCTTGAGTGCAACACAGGATTTTGAGTAATTGCAATTGCACTTGTGTTATCACACATGATTGGAATTTCTTTTTCCTCAACTTCATAGTCTCTCATTCTTTGTCTCATCCATAGGACTTGGGCAACAATTTGCCCCCGCCTATGTATTCTGCTTGACTATAGAGGTGGCTATTGAATTTTGCTTCTTGCTAAACCAGGAAATCGGCTTTGTTTCCTAGCATTTGACATGTGCACGAGGTGCTTTTCTGTCCATTCGCATCGGCATAGATCGAGTCTGAATAGCCAATTAGTTTGAATCCACCTTCCTTTGGATACCATAAGCCAACTTCTTGGCTTCCTTTCAAGTATCTCAGGATTCTTTTTTTGTTGTCATATGACTCTCTTTTGGAGCGATTGAAATCTCGCACATACACCTACAACAAAGGTGATGTCGGCCCGCTGCCGTGAGATAGAGCAATGATCCAATAAGTGCTCGTATCTTGTTTGATCTGAGGCTTGCCATCTGCATCCATGTCCATTTTGGTGATGTATTCATTGGTATTTTTACGAAGACTTCTCCTCCATACCAAATTTCTTCATTAAATCTCGGTGTATTTTGTTTGACTTATGAAGGTTACATCCTTCAGTTGTTTCACTTGGAGTCAAGGAAGAATGTCGACTCTCCCATCATGCTCATTTCAAATTTACTTTGCATGAGGTTTGAAAATTTTTCACATTGACTCTTTGTTTGTGGATCCAAAAATGATGTCATCCACATATATTTGAACAAGCAAGTATACTCTTTTTGTCTTGAATTCGAAAAGTGTTCTATCTACTTTTCCTTTTGTGAATCCATTCTCGGTTAGGAATTGTGACAAAGTATCATACCATGCTCGGGTGCCTGTTTCAATCCATACAAAGCTTTCTTGAGTTTGTATACCTTATCTCCAAGAGTCTTCTCGCTCAAATCCGGAGGTTGTTCAACATACACTTCTTCTTCCAAGTAAACCATTTAGGAATGCACTTTTTACATCCATCGATATACAATAAAAATTCTTGTGAGCGACATAGGCAAGAAACATCCTTATAGCTTCCAATCTTGCTACAAGAGCAAATGTTTCATCAAAATCTATTCCTTCTTCTTGGCAATATCCTTTGGCTACTAGTCTTGCTTTGTTTCTTACCACAGAACCTTCCTCGTTCATCTTGTTTACGAACACCCATTTAGTACCAATAACATTTTGATGTGTGGGTCTTTGAACTAATTCTCATACTTTATTTCTTTCAAAGCGATTGACTCTTCTTGCATAGCTTGAATCCAATGTGTGTCATCCAATGCTTGTACACATCTTTGGGCTCTATTTGCGAGATGAAACATGTGAACATAGCTTCTTGTTGAGTTCGGATCTCGTTTTGACACCTTCTCTTATATCTCCAATGACAAGTTCGGTGGATGGTCTTTCACCATCTTACATCAAAGTTGAAGTAAGTTAGCCGGGTTCAATCGTCTAGCGTTTGTGTTGCTTTGATCGACTCTCTCGTAGTCACTTAGCCGCAAATTTTCCGGCCGTTTTTGAGATTGACTATCTCATCTTCTTTCGAGTTTATAATTCGACTTGACTTGACAAAGATAGGGACTCTTCGTATGGTTGGATGATTGACTTATCGGTGACTCTTCAATGTCTTCTCCATTTACATTTGGCTCATCAAATACCACATGAATGGATTCTTACGCAACCATAGTCCTTTTGTTGAGTATCTGTAGGCTTTGCTTTTTCGGAGTATCCCAAGAAGATACCTTCATCGACTTTAGCATCGAATGCCTTTAGATTGTCTTTGCCATTGTTGTGGATGAAGCATTTACATCCAAATATTCTAAAATATGCAACATTTGGTTTTCTTCCAGTCCAAATCTCATAGGGAGTTTTTGTTAGTATGTCTTTTATCATACATCTGTTTTGAGTGTAGCAAGTTGTGTTGATTGCTTGACCCAAAATCTTTTTTGGTAACCCTTGACTAACATGGTCCTTGCCGCTTCTTTGAGAGTTCATTTCCTTCTTTCGCAACTCCGTTCTCTTTGTGGAGTCCTTGCTGCAGATAGTTCATGACCAAAACCATTTTCAATACAATATCGAGTTATTATTCCATTGACAAACTCGGTTCCTCATCGATCTTATTTTGATAATGGTTTGGCTCTTCTCGTTTTGAATCCTCTTCATCGATTGTGGTAGTTTCTGCGAGTTTCTTTCTTCTTACACATGAATATTGTCCATGTATATCTTGAGTAGTCATCTACTACCACCAAGGTGTATTTCTTTCCACTTATCTTTGTTTGGTTCCTTTGGGCCAAATAGATCCATATGTAGCAGATGCAATATTCTTGTTGAAGATGGACATGTCTTTTCTTTGAATGAAGATTTGATTTGTTTTCCCTTCTGACATGCATCACATATACTCTCCTTCTTGTATACTGAGTCTGGAAGTCCTTCCACAAGATTACTTCGTGCAAGCTTGTTAATCATTTTGAAATTTAGGTGACTCAGCTTTTTGTGCCACAACCAACTTGATTCAGCTGTGCTCTTTGCTAATAGACAGGTGCTGTGTGTAGCGGTTGACCAATCTACTACATACATGTTCTTTTGTCTGCATCCTTGCAACACAACTTCATTCGATTCAGTATCCTTGATTTGGCATATACCCATGTTGAATCCAACATTATATCCCTTGTCACAGAGTTGGCTAATGCTTAGTAAGTTGAAGTTGAGTCCTTCGACATATGCAACATCTGTGATTTCTAATCCGTTCCTCTTGATGGAGCCAATGCCTCTTATTTCACCTGGAGCTTCATTTCCTCCAAATATGACTTTTGCTCCTTTTACTACCTTGAATTTTGACAAATATTTCTTGCTTCCTGTCATATGTCTGGAACAACCACTATCCATATACCAGGTTCCTTGGCACTCAGCCGTTCCTTGAACCTGCAATCAAGGAAATTAAGTTTTAGGTACCCATACTTGTCTGGGTCCTGAGGGGTTAGAATGGTAAGATGATCCAACCAACTTATAGCCAAATGATTTGACTCTAAGGGGTTGCCATCTATCAGTGCCATAATCATAATTAATCTTGGCAAATTGCTTGGGGATTCTAGGTTCATACAACTGTCTCTTTTGTCGTATGCTGTGTATAAGTTTTAGCAATCGCCTTCTTTGGGTAATTGTGGTGTCTCCGAGTGTAGTGCCTAGGTGCATATGTGTCTTGATGAAAGTTCTTATACTTTTGGAATGGCCTTTCTTTGAGTTCTAGGCCTTTGCCATTTGGGCTTATATTCCATAAGTCTATCTTTGATAGTTCACATCATTCCAATCGGCTTGGCTCGGATATTTTCTACCATTCCCATCATATGTATTTCTTTTATATATTTTTCTGGGGTTTTTGGTAGCTCGCTTTTTCTTTCTGAGTATTTTTGTTTGGAGTTTCTTTGAGAACTCATTGAACCTCTTCTCATTTGTCCTTTCGGCCGCACTCAACCGGCCGCTTTCCTTTTCCTTTATAACCAAGGCCAGTTTGCTTGTAGTTGTGCTTTGGAGTGAATGTGTGTGCAATATTTAGAGTTTTGGATTTTTTGGACTCTTCATTGCTTGAAGATCCTTTTTCCAAAATTACTTTTGGAGTTTGACATAGCACAGAGGAATTAAATCCTAAGCCTATCTTGTTTCCACATTTTCTTTGACTCATAATAAGATCATCCAATGATTTAGATGCCTTAATGAATGAGGCAATAATATTTTGAGGTCATTCTCCTCTTTTCTATGACAACTATTTCTCGCTATTAACTTAGCATTTTCGGCCTTTAAACTTTCATTCTCATCGGCTATTTGACTTAGAGTACTCGGCTCCTTAGTCGGCTTTGAGTTTTAGCTCTTGAGTAGGTTGTTTTCCTCATTTAGTAGTGTGTGTGAGGATTTAATGTGTTCAAAATCTTTCATAATTTTGCCTAATGAATCATAAAGATCGAGTGGGTGATGAAGTGTGTGTGTCACGGTCACTATCACTAGAATCGAGTTTGATGAGTTAGAGTGTACCTCATCTTCTTGGTCGGGTTGATCTTGTTCCTTGGCCATCAAGCGGATCAAGGCTTCTTCTTCTTCAGAGTCACTTGAGTAGTGAAACTTCACCGCTGCTCTCGAATCATTGTTTCTCTTGACTTGGTTGTCTCGGCCGGTTTCTGCACCACCATTGCCTTTTTCTTTTCTTGTCTTCTTTCTCTCGAAGACCTTTCTTTCTTCTTCATTCTGTATTTGTTGACTACAGGATATGAGTAGTCAATGGCATAGTGACCTGGTTGTCTGATTCGGCATAGATATTCACCTTTTGATCGACTCTTTCCATTCTTGGATTTTCACCCTTTGATATTGACTTTTTGATGATCTGTTCTCTTGGTTGGCCTATCTTCCCTTGATTTGGAGGGAGCGAGTGTCTTCGGAAGATTCGCCCTTTCTCTCTTGTAGTTCTTATTAAAGAACTTGTTGAACCTTTTAACCATTAGGGCTATTTCTTCCGGATCAATGACTTCTTTGACCTCGCTCTCTTCCCATCTTTAACAATTAGAGCAGCTATTTTGGGTACAAGCTGTCTCTTCCTGGTCTTTTCTTCTCGGCTCAAACTCGTAGGCTTTGAGGTCCGAGAATAGTTCATGGTTGGATGTCTTTGATAGGTCCATTGAATGTCTTAGTGCCATGACTTTCATTTCCCATTCAATGGAAGACTTTTTAGGATCTTCATACACATTTCCTTGTGTATATTCATTTCCAAGTGCGGATAGCTCGTTGGTGTTTTACGTGAACCGAGCATCCGGTTGGTCAGGTTTTCTCCCGAGATCATTTTGAAGTTCTCAAATTTCGTCTGACCACCTGATAATTTGTTTTCTTTGATTTGCTCCGAGCCTTCACAAATCAATGTTAGCTTGTCCCATTTCTTTAGCCGTTTTGCATGATTTGACTTTATTGAACATGGCTTTGTCAAGGTTTTGTAAAGGATGTCCTTGGCTACATTGTCCAGGTTGTATCTTTTTTGTCATCATTTGTCCATTCGAGTTCTTGGTTTTTCAACCGAAAGCATGCGGGAGCAACATCCTCTTCTCCTTCCGGTGCGGACTCTTCTTACATTTGTGTTCACCTTTAAGATTTGCGGTGGCCCATCTTCTATCACTATCCACATCTCATCATGTAATGCTTTGATAGATGAGCTCGCATACGAATTTTCCAATCATCAAATTCTTCAATTGTGAACATAGGGATGCGTGTCAAATTTGCTTCCATGATAATAAATTTTAATGATAAAAAGAGTTTTGAAAGTTTAAGTACTAAAGCGGACTTTGAAAAGTTTGGAGATCTAGTTCAAGAATAACTTGATCACGGAAGGCTCAATTAACCAACCGCTCGATACCACTTGTAGGTCCCAAAGGGTGCAAGTGTAAGGTTTAGAAGGGGGGGTTGAATAAACCTTACCAAATTTTTGATTTAGTCCTTTTAAAAATTGAGTTGATAATACATTTGTGTCCTGGTGGATGACCAATTTAGTTAATCAGTAGAGTTGGTCTCTCAACGGACTGAAAGTACATTCTTTGGAATAACTCGGCCGTTAAGTCTAAATTAACTCAAGCGTGGTTTGTTTTTTGGAAGACTTAACACCCTTAAATTTGGTTAAGTAGAGATTTAGACCTTGATTTAGTACTTAGAGATTATCTAATGGATAGCAAATATGTCGTGAGAAATAAACAAATATGATGCAAGAATTAAAGTCTTGAAATGTAAATGACACAATAAGATTTTTATAGAGGTTCGAAGATGGGGTAATTCTTCTACTCCTCTCTTCTCCAACTCCCGGGAGGAATCCACTAGGTATTGATCGGTATACAAAGTGGTAGCAGTCCGGATACAAGTCTTGATCACACTGGTGACTTGATCCTTTGGGACTCGATCTGGAGACGCCTTGATCACTCGGTGGCTTCTATAAACGACTCGGCTTCTTCACAGGCTTTCTTGCGCTTTGCTGCTACTCTGACTCACTTCCTCAAGCTCTTTGGATTTGATCACGAAGCCCTCCAAAAGCTCAAGACTTGGTTCGACCTTGAACCTTCCTACAATCCTTCGAGGAATGTAGACCCTTGATTTTTCAAGTATTTTCCTCTTCAACCGATTGAAGTTATCTTTCCTTCACGGTGAGTGTTGGATTGATGTTCTTCGTAGTGTAGGCTTGAGGATTGAGAAAAGAACATGTATGTGGTAGACTAGTCGACTGCCACACCAAGCACTTGTCTGCTAGCAAAGAGTACAGTCGAATCAAGTTGGTTGTGGCACAAGAAGCTGATTCACCTGAATTTCAAGACAATTAACAAGCTTTCAAGGAGTAATCTTGTAGAAGGACTCCCAGACTCAGTGTAAAAGAAGGAAAGTGTTTGTGATGCATGCCAGATGGGAAAGCAGATCAAATCATCATTCAAAGAGAAGTCATGTCCATCTTCAACAAGAATATTGCATCTGTTGCATATGGATTTATTTGGTCCAGTTGAGCCAGCTAGCATAAGTGGAAAGAAATATACCCTGGTGGTATTTGATGATTATTCAAGATATACATGGACAATTTTCATGTGTAAAAAGAAAGAAACCTTACAGAAGCTACCACAACTGATGAAGAGAATTCAAAATGAGAAAAGTCAAACCATTATAAAGATAAGATCGTGAGAAGAACCGAGTTTGTCAATAGGATAATAACTCAGTATTGTGTTGAAAATGGTATTGCTCATGAATTATCTGCAGCAAGGACTCCACAGCATAATGGAGTTGCAGAAAGAAGGAACATAACTCTCAAATAAGCTGCAAGGACCATGTTAGCTAAAACAGGGTTGCCTAAAAGATTTTGGGCTGAAGCTATAAACACTGCATGCTATACTCAAAATAGATGCATGATAAATAGCGGTGACAAAGACTCCCTATGAGATTTGGACAGGGAGGAAGCCAAATGTTGCATATTTTAAAATATTTGGATGTAAATGCTTCATCCATAATAATGTCAAAGACAATTTAAAGGCTTTTGATGCTAAAGCTGATGAAGGTATCTTCTTGGGATACTCAGCTGAGAGCAAAGCCTATAGAGTACTGAATAAAAGGACTATGGTCACAGAAGAATCCATCCATGTAGTTTTTGATGAACCTAATAAGACATTGAAGAGTTAGCTGATAAGATGAATCAGCCAACTATGCAGAAGAGTCCCTATGTTGAAGCTGAAGCTGGAGCAATAAACCAAGATGAAGATGATGTAGCTGAATCTCAAAGACAGCTAGAGAATCTACAGCTAAGTGATGATGAGAGAGCTGCTCAAGATAACACAACTGTAAGACGACCGAATCCAGCTAATTTACTCCAACCTGATGTGAGATGGCTGAGAGACCATCCACTAGAACTAGTCATTGGAGATGTAAGAGATGGTGTAAGAACCAGATCAAGAGCTCAACAAGAAGCAATGTTTACCTATTTTATTTCTCAGATAGAGCTAAAAGATGTGTCACAAGCATTGGATGACACACATTGGATTCAAGCCATGCAAGAAGAGCTGAATCAGTTTGAAAGTAACAAAGTGTGGGAATTGGTTCAAAGACCAACCCATCAAAATGTCATTGGCACAAAATGTGTGTTTAGGAACAAGATGAATGAAGACTGTTATGTGGTAAGAAACAAAGCAAGATTGGTAGCCAAAGGGTATTCCCAAGAAGAAGGTATATATTTTGATGAAACATTTGCTCCTGTTGCAAGATTAGAATCAATAAGGATGTTCCTTGCCTATGCTGCTCACAAGAACTTCAGTGTATATCAAATGGATGTAAAAAGTGCATTCTTGAATGGATTATTGGAATAAGAAGTCTATGTTGAACAACCTCCTGGATTTGAGCAGAACACTCTTGGAGATAAAGTGTACAAAATTAAGAAAGCTCTATATGGATTGAAACAAGCACCTAGAGCATGGTATGATACATTATCTCAATTCCTGACTGAGAATGGATTCACAAAAGGGAAAGTGGATAGAACACTCTCCAGAATTCAAGATGGGAAGAGTATAAGCAGTATCGGAAAGTCAGCTGCACCGAGTTAGCTGACAGCTGAGTCACTATGTAAACAGAGAGAAGAAGAGTTGAATCAGCTAAGAAGTAAGCTAAGTCATTTATGAGCAAAGTGATGAAAACACAGTCGTTTTTACTAAGCGGGAATGTTTTTAAGAATGACGTCAGTGTAATTATGACGTGTACAGTCAAAAGCTGCATACCAAGCTTATGATTGGATATAAATGCTACCGCATTAAATGCAAGAAATTAAATGCTAATCAGCGTGCTAAATCTGAGCCATTGATCTTGATCAAATTTCAAAAACCGTATGCACGTCCTTTCATAACCCATATATATACCATTTCGTCCGTTTTTCTCTCTCACTTTACACAAACTGTTCATCTCTCTCAAAGCAAGAAAGCAACTTTTCTCTCAAAACCCTACACATCTCCAAAGTGAATTTCTAAAGTTTCATTCGGTAAATCTTCAAGAAATGGCATCTACTTACGATTTTGTTAAGTTGGGAAAACAAATCCACACTGGCTCTACTGTGGATTTTGAAGGAATGATTAAACAGGGGTCCGATGAAACCCTTGTGAAGAAGATAGCTGAGAAAGTGGAGAAGTCTGGGCTGAAACCCTTTCTCACGATGGAGTTTCAGATGACTTATGTTGAAGAAGTCGCTTAGTTCTACGTGAACGCTGAAGTTCACAATGAGGGCATCAAGTCCTCTGTTCACGGCAAAGAATTCACAATCACTGCTAAGGAGTTAGCGGAACACTGTTTGCTACCGGTGGAAGGAGTGCCGGAGATCTATGAGGCTGATGTAAACCTGGCTGCTGCGTGGAAGGAAGTGGCCAGACCAGAATGTGCTGCTAAGGTGGTTTACATAGCTGACAAGAAGCTGTTGAAGGACGATTACCACAAGCTGATGGATATCGTTGCAAAATGCGTAGACATGAAGTTTGGAAGCCATAACCAGCTATCCAAAACCAAGCTGATCGTCATGGCTGCAATCATGGAAGAAAAGAAAGTCAACTGGGCAGAACTCATCTACAGCAGACTCTGCCAAAATGTTGGGAACAAGTCTTTCAAGGGCGATGGGTCCTTCGGAGGATCCTTGGGGTATGGCCTTGTTATTGTCCGGTTAATGGAGGTGAAAGGTGTTCCTCTCCGACATGGAAAGGCGTTCTATGTTAACAAAAAGATGTTCCGGTCAAATCTCTCCAGAGCACATAAGAGAGCTTACGCCAAGAGAGTGGATACAAGTGAGGGGGAATCAGCTGACCCTGAAGATACACCTGTCTCCTCCCCTCCCAAGAAGAAGGCTGCCCCTGCAACTACAAAGAAGAATGATGCCCCTGCAACAAAGAAAAAGAAAATCGCACCTGCTCCTACAACCGAGTCACCTGCCCCTACAACCGTATCTCCTGCCCCTGCAGCCGCAATGGAGAAGGAACCATTAATACCTTCTTCAGTGATTAAGAAGCAGAGGGCTGCCACAACAAGGAAGGCAGTTGCCTCTAAGACAACTGCGAAAGCATTTACCTTCAACGAACTGGAGGAAGTGGAACCAGATGTTCCTCTAGTGAAAACCAAAAGAAGAAAAAGAATTTCCAAGCTCTCCGAGCTTGAGAAGACAGCTGAGTCTGCAACTTAGCTGGAAAACATATCGGAGACTGCTGAAGAAGTAGAGTCTCCAGAAGGTATAGATGAAACAGCCAAGTCTGCTGATGCCGATCAGCAGAGGCAAACCAAAGACCCAGTGTGGGCCGTAAGGTTGAGGAGCACGAAGCAGCTAAGACAGCTAACTCACCTGTCGATAGGGATGTGTCTCTGTAGGTCCCAAGGGGTGTGAGTGTAAGGTTTAGAAGGGGGTTGAATAAACCTTACCAAATTTTCTCTTTTAGTCCTTTTAAAAGTTCGAGTTGATACTACACGGTTGTGTCCTTGGTGGATGACCAATTTAGTTAATCAGTAGAGTTAGTCACTCTCAGACTGATTGTTTGTTGATAGAATAACTCATTTGTTTAGATGAATTAGCTCAACTGTGGTTTGTTTTTTGGAAGACTTAACACCCTTAAGTTTGGTTTAGTTACGATTTAATACTTGGTTTTAGTACTTAGATATTATCGGTTGGATAGCAAATATGTCGTGAGTTAAACAAATAAGATGCGAGGAATTAAAGTCTTTGAGATGTAAATGACACGATAAATTTTTATAGAGGTTCGAAGATGGGGTAATTCTTCTACTCCTCTCTTCTCCAACTCTGGAGGAATCCACTAGGTATTGATCAAGTATACAAAGTGGTAATGATCCCGGATACAAGTCTTGATCACACGGTGACTTGATCCTTTGGGACTCGATCTGGAGATGCCTTGATCACTCGGTGGCTTCTCGTATGACTAGAACTTCTTCTTCACAGGGTTTGCGCTTGCTACTACAGACTCACTTGCTCAAGCTCTTTGGATTTGATCACGAAGCCCTCAAAAGCTCAAGTAGTTCGACCTTGAACCTTCCTACAATCCTTCGTGGAATGTAAACCCCTTGATTCTTGATAATTTCCTCTTCAACTGATTGAAGTTATCTTTCCTTCACGGTGAGTGTTGGATTGATTTTCTTCGTAGTGTAAGCTTGAGGATTGAGCGTTTAATAACTTGAGAATATTTCAGGTTACAAAATGTTTCTTTCTTGCTTGTATTCAATTCTCAGATGGTCAAGGTAACCTTCTCTCAGAGTCATTCCTCAGCCTTTTATAGTGATCTTTCAAAAATCGCCGTTGAAGAGATAGGCTTATTTTTGAAAGTCACTTGTGGTCGTTGGCTTGTCTTGTTGCGATCCTTGGAATTGCCACTTCCTCGTATGAATTATTCTTGACTTTTGAGTTCGACACGGTGTAGTGCTTCCCATTGGTTTATTCCTCTTGCACGCTTCTGGGACTGAGCACTTCGAGAAAGGTAGCATGTAGATATTACTTGTTTAAATAATTCTCTTGATTTCTGTACAACGGATCTCTTTCGATTATCTCGACTTGACCGCATTTCCTTGCTTTCCCAGGATGACTTAGAGTCGACTTCCAATCATTGGATGACTCTTGTTACTTTTTTCGACTTGAGACTTGGCTATATTTAGGCGACTTGCGATACTCCACTCGGTGCATCTTAGTTGTTCCTTGATCGAGTCCCTGTCTTCTCTTCTTTGCCATACTCTTTGTCTTGCGGTGAGTCTTCCTTCCGGTCT
This sequence comes from Rehmannia glutinosa, assembly GCA_016081115.2. NCBI lineage: Eukaryota > Viridiplantae > Streptophyta > Magnoliopsida > Lamiales > Orobanchaceae > Rehmannia > Rehmannia glutinosa. Next base: position 5,589,568 of record CM071925.1, on the reverse strand, counting down.
TGATTTGTCTTCTTGCATGTTTGAGCATAGGCGACTTAACTCACTTGACCACCCTATTTATTACAATGTAGTTTACAACAAAAATGGGGTGCCAACTTCCTATTCTAAGTTTTACATGGCATTCATCAAAATCTAGACAATAAATTTCCCATGATCTCGCCCCATGACAGATCTTGTGTAAAGTGAAGAGCAAAGAAGCTCTCGCTACCTCCCATTCCCGAGACGAGAAGGACAACACGAAGATGATGATGATGATGTGATCATCTTTGTCTCCACCATATCTAGACATCCAAAATCGTGCGAAAATGGAAGAAGTGGAAGTTGAGTCACTCTAGGGTGCAGTTTGAACACCCAGAGTTTATTGAGGAGGAAGAGGAACTCTTCAGGTTCCTTGAAGTTGATACAATGTTGCAAGCCCTTGATGAGGATAACTGCATCAACATGCTACAAGTTCGAAAGGAGAACGAACAAACTAGGGCAGCAGAGGAAGCAGAAGCTCGTGCGAAAGCTAGTGTTTGTCCTTTAACTGGAACCATTGATCATACTCATCCACATCTTGACCTACTTTCATAAAGTGATGAGGAGTTGGACCCTGCTGCAGATACAGAAAAATTGGAAATGCAACAAGCCATGCGGGAATCCAGAATGATGCATGAGCAACAGCTGATGGAAGGACCTGGAGAGTCTTCCAAATCACAGCTGGAAATTGACCTTATGGGAGTGGTGCAGCAGATTGCAACTGTTGTTGCTGCGACCACTTCCCCATCTCACTCTGAGGAAGGTTCTAAGGGAAATGGCGATGAAACTGGAAATTCGGGGACCCAAGTAGAGCCAACCCCTACTGAAGGTGTCTTACCACCTGCCCCAACAGCTGAACACTCATAGGAAACAGTTGGGAGTCTGGAGAAGAGTGACCCTATTCCAAGTCACTCACCTGGTGTGCCGGTGAGGGGAAACTCCCTCCACCTGCGCCCGAGGTTGGAGAATCTTTATGACGACTCCACCAAGAATCTAGGAGGCGAAGTGGAGAAGGAACAACAAGCGGAAACACAACAAGTTGTCACTAATGAGTCTCGACAGATTGAGATGCCATTTGAGGTGCCAACTGCTCTGCAGGCCAATGACGCTGCTGATGTAGTCGAGGCACAGGATGAATCTGCCCCGAGAGTTAACACTCTGGGCAATAAAAGTACAATCCATGGAGTTGAGACTCCAGTGGATGCCACCTCTGAAGACCCTAAGACAGCTGAGACTGTCGAAGGGATTGTCCAAGGCCTCGCTACAGTTGAGATTGCAGGAGGTAGTGAAGGCCTATGGGAGGTTGAGACTTCCTGAGGTAAAGAAATAGAAGCGCAAAACATTCCTCCTGTCATTGATGCATCTGAGAAGTAGATAAGTGCCCTTCATGATTCCCAAGATAACTGAGATGTAACTTTTCTGGGATCTGAAGGTGAAGATGAAGCTGAGTCATCCCCTATTGCAAGTCCAAAAGACTCAGCTGAGGATGTTCTTCCCAGCACGAATAAGCCAGAATTCAAGGTTGCTCATCAAAAGTTCAATTTTGATGATGAGCCACCCCTTTAAGTCTCATCATCACCCGATGACGCTACTGATACGGCCGAGGACCAGACAACTCAAATGGAAAAACCATTTGAGACCGAGGCTGTTGAGATACCGAGGCTCGGCCAGTGGTTCATACTACAACAAACCCCAATTGAATCACAGTCTACTGCGCAGGCTCCCAATGCTGCAACAGAATCGACTCAACCAGGCACATCACGACCATAAGTCATAGTTGAACAGATACCCTATGTCCGTGATGATGCATTTGAACAAACGTTCCCTTTCTCACTAGAGCTGCCTGATCTTGATGAAGAATTAGCTAGAGATCAACGACGTTTCCACAAACCTGATCCAGTTATTCCCACAGATACCATCGTCCCAGCAGGCTTTGACTTTGATGCTGCTTGGCCACCAGCTGAGACGGAGGTAACAACTGTCGAGAAGTCTTCAAGGCCATTTTTGCAGAGATAGAGAAGATGGAAAGGCACCAGGCCTCACTGGACATGAGGCTGGATAACAGAGATGCTAATCTTACTACCGATCTGCGTGGAATAATAGTTAGGATCCGGGAATGGTGGCAACAGCAACAAATAATGCGTGTGGAACAGGTTCAATACTTTAAGGCATTGTATAACAAGATGTTGATCTGGAGCGCTGATAATGCTGATATGAAGAGAATAATGCAAGAAAACATTGATAGAATGCATGAATCTCACAACACTGAAATGCAACTGCTGCGTGAATTCCACAAGAAAGAACTTCTGCGCGTCGAGGAGACTATGGAAAATAAATTCAGCCTCCTCATGGCTGAAATGAAGCTGGTGGCAAATTTGAATCAAAAGCCACCACTCGAATTCCGTGCAAAGATACTTCGCAGCAGATTCAAAGCATAATTCAAACTATCAGCCGCCTAGACTTCATCTTTGGTTTGGTCTATTCCAGGGGGGTTTCTCTCTCCTTTGATGATGCCAAAAAGGGGAAAGAGGAATACCTAAAGAAGAAGTTGGAAGGGTCTGCGGTTGAGAAGGAAGTAACTGTGAAGAAGAAGACAACTGAGGATCAGAGGAAGGAAAAGGGAAAATCCGTTGATGGGAATGGTTCGAAAGACATGACTTTAATGGTTGCTAGAACCCCTCAACAAGGGCTCGTCACAGCTGACATCATCAGTAAACTTCCAGTGACTCTGCCGCTCCAACACTCTGTTGTGCCCATGTCTGAAAAGAGGAAAATTGTAGAAGCAGAGATGAAGGAGGTTGAAAGAAAAATGGATGCCCGTGCGTTGTCCATATTGAAACAATATGGAGGCATTCCAACAGGGCAGAGACACTGATGCCATTTCAGACGTTGGAACCAAGCCGAGATCAGTTGATGAATTCAAAATGCTCGAATCCGAGGGATACTTCGAGAACATGTCCATGGCCCAAGCCTGGGACTTGTATTGGGAAAAATGCCTTAAGCTATGCGAAGAAGGTGAATGACGCCAGACTCTTTGGCGATCCTCTCTGGCTGGACACTTTCTTTCGATCACTGGGAAGAAAAAGGCCCTAGTACAATACACGTCCGGTAGAGGAAGAAGCGAGTGGATGAAGAGGTTTCAGACCTAGACCTCTACCCAAAATATCGAATACATAGATTCAGGGAAGAAATGAGGGATCTATTGGGCTGGATATGACGTAGTAGCCAACATGGAAGTGGCCCGAAAGAATGCTGAATATGTAAAGAGGATTGAAGAAGAAAATAAGAGACAAAGATGAAATTTGTGGGAAGAGAGTCGAGAAGACAAGAAAGGAAAAGAAAAGATGAAGGTGAAGAAGAGCCTATGAAAAAGAAAGCGGTGATTTGAAGAAGAAAAAGAGAAAAAGAAAGCGAGGAAGGGACGAAAGAGCTAAAGAAGAAAGAAGAAGCGACAAAGGAGATGAAGTGTTTTTGTCACCCCTTCATGTATTTTACTGTTGTAAATGCATATGTATGTAAGTCTTCTGTACATTGAATAAAATTTTGTAATTTCCATACTTGCGTAAATATAGAACACTATGATTGCTCCGAGCTATGATACACTTTGTAAACAGCTGTGTAAGGAACAAGAATGTTGATCAATAAAAGATCGATTCTATGCATACATTCTATGTTTCTATATTGTCTGCATGTATCTGTGCTATTTACTTTTTGTACGTATGTTTTAAGATTTGGCATCATCAAAAAGGGGGAAATTGTTGGGAAATTATTGTTTAGATTTTGATGAATGCCATGAAAAACTTAGACTAGAAAGTTGGCACCCCATTTTCTTTGTAAATTGCATTGTAATAGATAGGGTTGTACGAGCTGAGTCAAGTCAGTTATGCATGCATATGCAAGAAGTCAATTGAAGACTCCGCTGTGAAACAACTGAGTATGGCAAGGAGGAGAAGTCAAGAACTCGACCGAAGAAGTATCAGTTGGGATACAGCTGTGTGAAGTGTCAGTCAAGTCAATCCAAGATAGCCTAGTCTCAAGTTGAAGTGACAGATGAGTCATCCAATGATTGGGAGCTGACTTGAAGTCACCTGGGGAAGTTAGAAAACTGCAGTCAAGTCAAGACAACTGAAAAAGGATCCGTTGCACAGAAGTCAAGAAAGTTACTTAAACAAGTAATACTTCAATGCTACCTTTCTTAAAGTGCTCAGTCCCAGAAGCGTGCAAAAGGAATAAACGATGGGAAGATCGCACTCGTGTCGAACCCACGAAAAGTGAAGGTTCATTCAATACGAGGAAATGTTAATTTCAAGAACTGCAACAAGACAAGCCAACGACCACAAGTGTCTTTTGAAAATAAGCATATCTCTTCAACGGGCAGATTTTCAAAAGAACACTATAAAAGGCTGAGGAATCAATTTGAGAGAGAGAGACCTGAACCACGAACATTTAAGCTATCCTCGAATAAACCCGCAAATACTCTCAAGTTATTCAAGCAAATCCTAAAGCCTAAACTTGAAGGAAATCGATCCAACACCAACTTTGTGAAGGAGAGACAACTTCAAACTGTTGAAGAGGGAATTTACGAAAAATCAAAGGGGTCTACATTCCAAGGAGGATTGTAGAAAGGTTGAAGGTCGAACCAGTCTCAAGTTATTGGAGGGTTTCGTGATCAAATCCAAGAAGCTTGAGCAAGTGGTGTAGTAGCAAGGCGGCCGCCTGTGAAGAAGAAGCCGAGTCGTGACGAGAAATTTTTGTGTGACCAAGGCATCTCCGGATCGAGTCCCAAAGGATCAAGTCATTTTGTGTGATCAAGACTTGTATCGGACCGATAACCACTCTGTACTCTGATCAATACTTAGTGGATTCCTCCAGGAGTTGGGAAAGAGAGGAGTAGAAGAATTACCCCATCTTCGAACATCTATAAAATCTATTGTGTCATTTTATTTCTGCATATCATTTTATATCTGCTGACAAATTGCTATCCAACTGATAATTAACAAGTGCTAAAAACAAGTTTTAAAAGAAACTTAAACCAAATTCAAGGGTGTTAAATCTTCCGCTGAAAATCTTATCACAGCCAAGTTAAGTATAAGACTAAGCGGTGAGTTATTCTATCAACGGCTCGAGTCTGCGTTGAGTGGCTAACTCTGCTGGTTAACTAACTTAGCTGTCCATCAAGGACTTAGCTATGAAATTAACTCAGAACAATTTTAAAAGGACTAAATCAAAATGTTGGTAAGGTTTATTCAACCCCTCTTCTAAACCTTACACTCACACCCCTTGGGACCTACAATCGTTATGTGTTCCCATTTCCACTCGGGAATGCTCAATGGTTGTAGTAAACCAGATGGTCGTTGGTGTTCTGCTTTTACTCGTTGACAAGTCAAACATCTCGCAACGAAATCCGCTACCTGGTTCTTCATGTTTACCCACCAATAACTCCGTTTCAAATCCTTATACTTCTTGTTTCCTCCAAGATGTATAGTGTATTCCGAACGTTGTCCCTCTGCTAGGATTTTATTCCTAATCTGCTTGTCACTGGGTACACAAACTCGATTCTGAAATTTGGTAACCCCATCTTCATGCACCGAGAATTATGATCTCTCTCCTTTAAGTATCTTCTGCTTCAGTTTTTTAAGATGCGCATCTGTCCCCTGTGCTTCCTTGATCTCATTCAGTAGATCGGGTTTAACTAAAATGTTAGCACATGAAATCTGAGTATTGGTTCTCGTCATATTCCAATTGCTCAGCTCTTCTAATGATTCCCACTCTCGAATAATAAGTCTGGCTAAGCTCGCCTTTCTGCTCAAAGCGTCAGCTACTACGTTAGCTTTCTCGGGATGGTATTGAATATCAAAGTGATAGTCCTCAATCAACTCCATCCATCTCCACTGCCTCAGATTGAGATCTTTCTGGGAGAATAGATATTTCAAGCTTTTATGATCTGTGAAAACTGTGAATGTTGCTCCGTAGAGATAGTGTCACCATTTCTTTAATGCGAACACTATCGCTACCAATTCCAAGTCATGCGTTGGATAATTGGCTTCATATGGCTTGAGCTTTCGTGATGCATAAGCGATGACCTTTCCTTCCTGCATGAGCACTGCTCCTAGTCCTTCCTTTGATGCATCACTGTAGACGACAAAGTTTTATGTTCCCTTTGGAAGAGCTAAGACTGGAGCTGTAGTAACTCATTTCTTCAGCCCTTGGAAACTAGCCTCGCACTTGTCATCCCACTTAAACTTGACTTGCTTCTGGGTTAGTCGAGTGAGTGGCCCGACTATCTTGGAGAAGTCCTGGATAAATCTTCGATAATATCCAGCTAGTCCTAGGAAACTCCTGATCTCCGTTACAGACTCGGGTTGTTTCCATTCAACCATTGTTTGTACCTTCGAAAGATCTACGGCGATCCCGGTGCCGGATACTATGTGTCCTAAGAACGCGACTTCACTAAGCTAAAATTCGCACTTGCTGAAATTGGCATACAACTTACGCTCTTGTAGTATCTCCAAAACGATTTTCAGATGACGTTCATGCTCTTCTCTAGACTTAGAGTATACGAGTATGTCATCAATGAATATCACTACGAATTGATCCAAATAAGGTTGAAAGACTCGATGCATCGGGTCCATAAATCTTTGCCGGTGCATTCGTCGGACCAAAAGGCATCACTACAAACTCGTAGTGTCCATATCGAGTTTGAAATGCAGTTTTGGAAATGTCTTCTTCGCGGATCTTCAGTTGGTAATATCCTTGTTGTAAATCAAACTTTGAGTACACTGTCGCTCCTTGAAGTTGATCAAACAGTTTGTCTATCCTCGGGAGGGGATATTTTTTCTTGATGGTCACGCTATTAAGACCACGATAATCTATACACAGTCTTAATGTGCCATCCTTCTTTTTGACAAACAGTACAGGTGCTCCCCACGGAGACGTACTCGGTCGGATAAATCCCACATCCATCAGCTTCTGTAATTGCGTTTTCAACTCTTGCAACTCAAGAGAAGCCATTCTATATGGTGTTCTAGCAATCGGGGCGGTTCCCGGTAATACCTCAATGGTGAACTCGACTTCCCTATCTGGAGGGACAATGGTGAGTTCTTGTGGAAATACATCAGTGTATTCTGATACTATAGGTACTTGGTTAATTTGTGTCTCAACCTTGGGTTTGTTAATTATAAACGCCAAGTACCCTTGTGCCCCTCTAGTGATCGCCCTGCTCGCTTTCATTGCTGAAATGATTGGGGCAACCTTAACTCGTGCCCTTCCCGAAATTTCCACTTCGGGCTTTTTGGGTTCACATAGCTTAATGGACTTGTTATGGCAGTCCATTTGTGCATGGTGTGCAGACAACCAGTTCATTCCCAATATCACGTCGTATTCGGATATAGGTAATAAGATCAAATCGGCAGGAAAATTTATCTCATCAATCTTAACTTCGCATGCATTATAGATAATATCTGTTATCTGGCTCGCGCCCATAGGAGTTGACACTTCTAGACATATGGGCATATGTTCCATGCATGCATGCAGTTTGTGTACAAAATACGGTGCGACAAATGAATGCGTTGATCCAGGGTCAAATAGTATTTTAGCGTAGTGACGTTAGATACTAGAAGCGTACCTTCCACCATGTATGTTGCCTCCGGAGCCTCATGTACGGCGAGTGCAAATGCTCGAGTGGGCATCCTTGCCCGATTACCCTGGCCATTGCCCAGCTTCGGTGGTTGCGCTGTTTGGTTCGATCTTCGTGCCGGGCAATCTTTGGTGGTGTTGATTACTACCACAAAGTGCAAACACTTTCTTGTTTACGCCAACTGTGATCATTGGCGGTATGTCCCGGTTTCTGGCAATGTGCACACACTTGACTCGGCTTTCCTTGTACTGGTCCCTTCCCTTTATCTGTCTTATTAACTGGTCCCTTATGAAACTTAGTAGGTTGTTTAGATGGCTGTCCCACAGCTGTCCTCTTGAGATTGTTTGATGGCCTACTCTGCTGAATCTGCCCAATACGGTTGATCCCACTCGATCGGAGAGCGCTTTACGTGGCCGAGTAGGTTGTCGATTCAATCCGATCAGCGTAGTTTTTGAAGTTCCAGCTTCAATCCTCGTGTGAACTTGTAAAGTTTGTCCTCTTCTGTACTGATTGTCCCACGTCCACGATGTTCAGTCATTCTGTATCTTGAAGTGTTAGTTGCAATCCACGAGTACATGAATACAATAATTATTCGCGTAAAGCAAGTTATATCGTAGGGAAAGTAAATGAGAAAACACAAGATACTGAATAAATAGAAAAGGCATATCCATTAATGTAAAATTTGAATACACCCAAGAAGTACAAACAAGTAATACTGAGTCAAAGATACATCTGAATCAAAATACAACTGAATCTAATACAATAGAAAGCAAGGTACAACATGGTGAAATAAGTGTCTACAACAACGAGAGCACAATCTAACAATCAAGCTAACTACTCGGTGAGGTCGCCATCATCATCACTAGCAGCTACGTCCATAATCGCGGCCTGGTCGGGCTGAGGTGGCGCCTCGACCTCAGGCCAATCGACGAAATCCAGCCACTGCTTGAATCCCTGTGCATCATCAAGCGGAGCAGCCTCAAGTGCCTCAGGCTCTCCAACCTCGACTGGATCCTCCTCAGGATCCTCCTCAGGGTCCTCCTCAGGGTCGTGTACGGGCTCCACCTCGGGTGGTGGCAATAGTTGTGCATTAGCTGCCAAAGCAGCCTCCAAAGCAGCATCTCGCTGGGCTAGGGCCTGTGTAAGATCCTCTATCACGGTCATCTGCTTGATGAGGGTCTCCTCCAAGCGCTCAATGGTGTCTCGCGACATGTGGGCATCCATCTCCCACTTCTGGCGGCCATCACTCGCTCTCTTCATTTTCTCTCGCACATTATTCAGGTGCTCCTAGATAATCTGTATCTGATCCTCCCGCGCCTGTATAATGTTGTCGCGGTCCTTAATAATAATGGTCAACTCGTTCTTTTCGTCTTGGCTCCTTGCCAGGAACTGTGTCAAGTTCCTGTTACGATGCCGCTCCACGGACAGCTCTGAGGTAGCTCGAATACTCTCCCGGTGCCAGTGAATTGTAAGTGCCCGGAAGTAATCCCGCTCGGCACGGGCCTAAAAAATGTCCCACCAAGTAGGTGGCGCTGGCTCCATCCTGATCAAACAAAACTAAGGCGGATCAGTCAAAGGTAAAGGAAAGATAAGGAGAGAATAAGGAAAGAATGAACAAAGAAAGTCAGTCAAGAGTCAACTAAGTCAAGACAAGTATGACTATGGAACCTCAAAATATGCGTTCTAACTTAGTTTCAATCTCAATAATATGGTTCTACGCCAAATTGAATCGATTCCACCCTAATTTGTCAAGTCGCGGTACTACCCAAAACACAGACCGAGGGTCCTATCCTGGGTTAGCTCGGTGTAAGTTTCCATCTTACTAGCCGAGCTTTGATACCACTCTAACTGTCACGCCCCAGACGGGACGCGACGATGATCCACAACTTAAATACAAGTAAACCAAACAGTCTAGACAATATCAACGAAATCCAAATGGAATAGAGTCAAATAGCAGCTGAAATAAAGAGCAAGTACGAGTTACAACTTACAGTCCAACAATTATCCAAATTACATCCCCGAGAACAACTAAAGCTAACAACTTAATAGTTAAGGGTCCTACGCCCTTATATTACAGACCAGAATGAAAAGAGAATACAAGAGTCCAACAACAAATACAAGAAACAAGTCCAGTAACACCAACAACAAGAGATAATAAGTCCAACAAGCGGAGCACAGGAGCTCAGTCTGTGGTAGGTTCAACATCTTCAACAAAGTCCTCATCTAAAGTTTAGAAAACAAGAGGGGATGAGACAGAAATCTCAGTGGACAGGGTGATCGTGTGCAAGTGTGGCGATATATAATTAATGCGAGAAACAGTTGTATGAAAACGCATGAGATATGATGCATGAATTCACACACGATCCCACAAGCGTCGTGATAAAATATTTAAGTAATATACTTATACAGTTTAAGAAAACAGTTCGTGGTCACACAAACACTATGTGATTCAGGCAAGACAGGAAGGATTGCGTACAGAATGTAACGCCAATCCTATGCAAGACAATTAATGGTTACATACGGATTTGTAGCGCCAACAATGCAATACAAGTAGTGGTTGCGTACAGATTTGTAGCGCCAACCAAACGGGTCCGATTAACTCTAGAATCGTGTGGATCAGACAGCGATTCCTTCGCGTTCTTCCTTGTAACTCCCCGAGCAAGATGGTCCAAGACCTGTCGCCTTATCGTTCCATAGGCAAGGACAAAATCCACAGTGGAGCTAGCAAGGCTCGGATTTGTCATAATCATGATTATACCTCAAGTACTACGACCCGCTTTCCTTGGACAAACTCCGTCCCTCAGTTGCGGGATTAGGACGATGGGGGAAGAGTGGAATAGCAAATGAGAGTGTCCGGTTCCATCCCCGACGTATCCATTTCGACTGTGAGCTTGACACACCAAGTTGACTTAGGCAGGAAAGTAAATACAAGTTCAGGTAGTCAACCAGGCAGTCGAGTATTATTGATTCAGGGAAGCAGTTAAGGAAAATTTTCGAAAATCGCGAGTGACAATTATGTCGTTGGTGGAGTTATTTGGATGAATATGATTACCGGAAGGATAAGAAACTTCTATATCTTGAAAGATTAGGTGGAACATAAGTCCCGTTATAGATTCAAAATCGCAATACGAGGTCGCCCCGCGATCGGGTATTAATCGGTCAAGACGATCCGATAAGTCAAGGGGCTTTTTTGAGAAAATAAAATATTTTAATTAATAATTAAAGTCAGAGGGTCCGGGGCTGTTTTAGTAAAAGGAAAATAATTTGAGTTAGGCCTTTGATAAAAAGAAAATTTACAATTAGCCCCGTTTTGTAAAAAAAACCAATACTTTTGGGGTTAAAAATTGAATTAATAAATATCCCGACCTTGAAACATTATGAGGTTAGTTCCTAAATTCTCTAAATTGTTCAGAGATTCAGGTTTTTAAAGTTTTGAGGTTGAGGTTTTATAAAATTCTCACATTGGCCCCAAATTTGTTAAAATTGTCATTTAAGTCCTTAAGTTTAAAATAATTGGAACTCACAAACCGGATGGGATTTTAATGTGATTCCAGTTGGAAAATGTTACTAAGGTTAGTAGGATATTGGGATAAAAACAGTTTTAAAAATAAATAATTATAGGTCCCTTAACTTTTGAAAATCTCATTTTTGTCCCATTTTGAAATAATTGCCTTTAAGGCTTTTAGGTGTCCAATTGTTATGAAATTTGAACCTTGGATCCAAAATATAATTAATTTATAGTTAAATTAGTACTTCCAGATACATGGGCTGTATAAATCCTAGAATTTTCATTTGGGTCCTCAAGTTTAATCTTTTACAATTTGGTCCCTCAATTTTAGAAAAATTACTTTCTAAGCTCTAAACACTTGGATTTTTGGAATACATTTACAATATGTCATTTCCAGTCCCTTAAGAGTTAAAATTTCAAATTTTAAAATTAAGGTCTGGTACAGTTTCAAAAATTGCAAAGTAACTCTTAAACTTCTCAAATTTTACAATCTAGTCCTTGGGCTTTTAAAGGTTGATTTTATTTATCCTAAAACTCTTAAAACTTTATTAAAATGTCCAAAAGTTATTTTTGAACCTGAGTACAGTCCAAAAATTCTAAATTTGCAGAGGGGTCCCTTAAGTTTTATTTTCTTGCAATTAAGTCCACCAACTTTCCATTTTTGCATTTTAAGTCTAAAAATTGAAATTTAATCAATTATGCTCGACTTGTACAGGTTATAAGTCATACAAAACATGGATTGCAAGGATCATACACATGCATGTTCATTTCATACATGAATTCATCAATTAGAACATTAAATTGTACATGCATGCACCTATATTTCAATAAATAGCATTTTTGAGCAACACTTGAGAAATTTCACAACTTGATACATAAAATTGACATGCAATACATAAAATATATATCTCAAGTGCTCAAGATCAAAAGACTACATGCATTTAACAAAAATCCCTAGAAGTTGGAAGGATTTTTCCACCCACCTTAAATTTGGAGAGTTGTGAAATAAAAAGGATAAATTTCACAACTTGGTATGAGGTTACTTAGGTCAGCCCCTAAGTCAAGAAATATCAAAAATTTAGAGTTAGGAAAATGAGTGTTTGATGATATGAAGAAGATGTTCTTGAAGGTATGAATGTATGCTTGAAGATGTGAATGACTTGTGTTTGAAGATTTGAAGATGTGAAGAAATGGTTCTTGAAGGTTTGAAGATATGAAGAATTGGTGTTTGAAGATTTGAAGGTATGAAGGATTGGTGTTTGAAGATTTAAAGATATGAAGGATTCTTATAGAGAGATTAGAGAGAAGGAGGGGAATTAGTTAGGAGATTAAAATGTGTTGGATGAAATGAACAATTTTTGTTCATTTTAGGGAGGGGATTTTTTTGTTAAATTTTGTGTCTTGAAATTTGTCTCTTGCATGGAGACAAAAGGGTAGTCAAAGGTATGGGCAAGGGATGGGAAGAGAAGAAATGTTGGTTAAGTGGAGAGATGTTGGAAAATAATAGTAATAAATAATTGGTGTATAAGATAATGTGTATAATGTTTGAATTAATGGTGTAATTATACACAAGATGACTACATAAGGTGTATATATACAAGAGTTGTGTGGTATTTCTACACCAAAAACACCATCATTGCCGTCCACCTAGGGGTATAGTGGTAATTCCATATATTAGTGATTTCCAAATTTGATGATAATAGATGAATAAATCAATCTCCAAATTAATTAGTGATTTCCTTGATCACTTGTAAGTCTCGTGATCACTTATTCTAAATCAAATTCTTACTTCTATAAGGTAAAAGTCTCTAAAATAAATAGTCTCCTAAAATTCTAAGGTGACTAATAAATACACAAAAGTAATAATGATCACTCAAGTGATCATAAATGCGAATTAGAATTAGTAAATGATCATGATCACAAGTAATAATTAAAATGAAATAAATTGTAAAATATATATATTATTAATATTTACCCGTCAAAGTGACGCGGTAAAATAGTCGATCAAACACATAGACGACAAAAGATCAATTACATGCTCGGAAAAATCGGGGCTTCACATCCTCCCCTCCTTAAATGAATTTGGTCCCCAAATTCTCTTCAGAATAGTTCTGGATATTGATTCCTCATGTCTTCTTCCATCTCCCACGTTGCATCTTTGTCTCGATTGTGGTTCTGCTATACCACTTTAACCATCGGAATCTCCCTCTTACGCAACTGACATATCTGCTGATCAATGATCCGGATCAGCCTCTCAGTGTAGGATAAATTTTCCACTACAGTAGATCTTGTCAATTGCCGCATTATAATCTGGTTTGGTTGTTTAATCCTTTTTATTAAATGATGCCGTTTGTTTTTTAATATCACAGTGCTTAGATTTATGCCTGTGTTTTCATGAGTAGAATAGTATATTGAATGCAAGATGAAATATGTTCCAGTATTTATAATGGATATTAAATCTATTCATGGTAAGTCTTGATAATAAATAATAAAATTTAATGACTATATTAAAGATAAAAATTCTATCTACATATACATTATGAGAAATATTCTGATCCTTGTAAATTGACTATCAAATAAATATATTTTGATCTTTCACTACGTTATGTTTTTATGATATTTTATACAACTGACGTATATAAATTGTTAAAAATCATTACCTAATAATTAATTTCAACATTACTTAATATATGGATTATGCCAAATTTATGATATATGATTAATTGTTTAGACGTATTTATTATAGAGAAGTCAGATTATTAGTGATAAAGTTCAGAATATATCATATAATTACTATTTATAATTTAGGGCACGAACTTGTATTAACGTTCATATTGCATCATTTAAATGATATATCAGTTTAGTTTGCAAGGATATTTTTTTGGGGTTATGGGGTGCAGTGAAAATGACTCCCTAAACAAAATACCTGCTTGACCATATACCTTGAGTATAGTGGAATCCTGTAGGTGCTTGGGGGTCTTAATTTTGATTTCTTCAGCATATTTTTACGTCTTGCTATTTGGATTACGCGTACTTGTAAATTTTGTGGCTTATATTGTATTTTTCTAGTGTTTGGCATTGCGTTATCTTTTAACTTTATAAGATAGTTAAATTTAATTTAAATATGAAAAACAATTTAATTTGTGGGAATGAATAAAACACTAAAGTTTAAAAATACCAAAAAAATAATTTATTAATTAATTAATAAACTCCTTCTTTATAAACTCCTTCAACTTTTTTGCACTTGTAGAAGATGCGAAATCATCAAAAAGAGTTCTTTAAATGACGGGCTTGCTTTCACTACTTCTTTCTGTTTAGTTGTCTTACTTGGAGTGTTAACTTCTTCTTCAGAAGAATCTTCCTGCAAATAAGATGTAGTTAACTTAGTTTAAAGTTTTTATAAATAGAATTAAAAAAGTAATAAAACAGTACACAATTGGCAACCTTTTTGTCGAATTCTCCATCATTGTGTAGCTTGGACAAGAAGTCTGATTCCTAGAATTGAAGCAAAATATATGTTTATTATGAATTATAAATGTTTTTTTACAATAAACAACTAAATAAGTTAAAACTAATAGTTCAGTTTATATACATGACTTTCAAATGCATCCCGACCATATGTTTGAATCAAATGGTCATTGGTCGTCAATTTCAATACTGTTAAGGCTCTGTCCAAATGTTTGAGCTGATCTCCTTTAACTTGAACTTTAATCAAAAAAATGTTATGTCTATCAAACTTGCAATTTCATCAGGGATGTCTCGTCCATCTCCCAACTATTAACATATAACCAAAATTATATATTCAATTTTTAAAAAATATATATAAACATTTAAAAGATAAACATACATCAAGGTATTCTCTCCTGAGAATTGCACAAGATTTGCCAATCAGCTTCTCACAATCCCTGTCCCATAGCAGAAGTGGTATATTTCCAGTTTCATCCGCAACTTGAATCTCGAGCTTGTACCTAATATTATATAATAAGAAAAAATTTAAAAGCTTATTTACATCTGATTAAAAAAGAGATAACAGTATAAAAGAAATAAATACCTTAATTCCCAGTTTCCGGGAATTTATCACAACCAAAGCAATATAACTTCGCTTCAGCCTCAGACAATTTCTTAAGACACAATGGGCAAGATAGATACCACCAATCCTCAATGAATGAGATGATTGTAGCATACACCCAAAAACTGTCAATCTGCAGAATTAAGTATTAGACAAAGTAATTAATTTTGTTTTATAAATCAAAATAAGAACATATTGCATATAATTGTTACAATCATTCGAATATTTGTTCAATTGTACACATAAAAGATTGACCAGAAGCTAATCTACTGAAACAGTCACATTGGATGGCACGGTAACATGACTGATCGAACACGTTGGGCGGCTACTATTCACAGTGCTAATTAAAGACAAATTTAAATTTAAATAAAGTTAAAATGTAAAAAAAAAATTAAAATACGTCAAAAAATAAATTATACTATAATGTTATACCTTGTGTTGAATTCTTTAATCTCATCTTCCTCATCATTGACAATCACCTTTGTGACATGAAAAGAATTTGATAGCTTAACCTCATCTACATTGAAATTAAAAAAACAAAAAAATAATTATAATAAAATTCAACGAAAACAAACAAAGTTTATTTTAATATATTTGAATTTAC
This sequence comes from Rehmannia glutinosa, assembly GCA_016081115.2. Classification (NCBI taxonomy): domain Eukaryota; kingdom Viridiplantae; phylum Streptophyta; class Magnoliopsida; order Lamiales; family Orobanchaceae; genus Rehmannia; species Rehmannia glutinosa. Next base: position 5,573,733 of record CM071925.1, on the reverse strand, counting down.
CTTTAGAGACCTTAGCTCCACACAATTGAATAATAATCACAAGAGGTTCGAGAATATGCCCTTCGAGATAAGACAATATAGTGTCAATATAATCTTCCCAAAGAGTACATGTCATTCGATTATTGCTGCAATATTGAAAGGCATTTACTCAGTATAGTTTAAAACCAAAAAGAAGTCCAGCAAAAATAAATATAATATATCATAAATTTATTGTACTCTAAGTCTTCCAAGATGATATCTATGAAACGTATTGTTTTTTCCAGCGAACTATTTTGTTTGGGCCGATTGCATCGACACAACTCTTCCAATGATGTATGTTAATATCCAAAATATGTACAGATATAAAACTATTTTATATTAACACACGATACAAAAAAAATGAATGATTCATAACTTATCGAAAAGTAGTGTATCATCAACTTTCTCAATGTCATACAAATCTTTAAAATCTTTGAAAACATACATATACCTTGGAAACATTTTGTCAAATATTTCAAACATGTGGGTTTTACCATGAAAGATTATCTTATATTTTGTCTCACAAGCTTTATATTTATCTGTTTGGTTAGTGACTAAGAAATCTCGAATAACATATGTGTGCCCTTCGTTTAGCAACTTCTTATGTTGGTTCCAGAGTGGGGCCTATGTTTCGAGGGGCCTGGAGCGAAAAATAAATGGGGCCCCTCGTATTTAAATAAAAATAATAAAAAATAAAAATAACAAAACACGTTACAAATGTAATTTTATTAATTTAACATATAAAATCAGATATGTAATAATAAAAACATCATACTAAAACTTTAATATTTGTCTCATCAAAATAAAGTTACGAAAAATATTGTCCAATATAATTTACAATCGAGAAAAAAAAAGAAAAAAAATACTACTAAATTAGCTATGAAAAATTGATCTTCTTGCATTTTTTTCTGCAAAATCATCAATTAATCTTTCATAATCAAGTTTTTCTAGGAATTCACTCTCAATTGAAATCAAAGACAATGCATTCAGTCTTGTTTGGGTCATTGTTGATCTCAAACATGACTTTAACAACTTCAATCTGGAAAAACTTCTTTCTGCGGATGCACGGTCACACGGAATTGGAATTGTCAACAATATCTTGTATGCAATGAATGCATTCGGGAAAAATTCATTCTTTGCAAAAAGTTTAGAATTGCACTTGTTGTTTTTGTTTCCGTGGTAGCATATGTTGAATGATCTTGATTCTTGATACAAATCATCTCCATCCAAATCAAATATCTTGTCCCGTACCTCCTTTTTTTTTGTAGTTTTTTTTCAAGATTCTTGCATCGAGCTTTTAAGTCCCCATCAATCAGTGAATTCAATCTATCATATGTGAAAAGAAATCCAAATAGATCTTCATATTCCTCATATTGTTCAAATCTCTTCTTTAGTGAGCCAATTGTCTGATCAACTATATATAAAAAGTAATGGACTCTAAAATCTTCCTCTGGAGATACTCGTCTAATTTGGGAAGGCTCACGTGAAATCTCATCAAATTGTCTTTTTCTATATATTTGTCTCCTCTCAGGAAAAATAGGATCAATCTCCATTGATGAAGCAATTTGTTTTGCAGTACTAATGGCTTCTCCAAATCCAGTTTCTCTATATTCTCCAAATGAGGCAATCAACCCTTTAACTTTGATCATAGCAATATCAATAAGCATATCTTCAGATTGCAAACTTTTGCTGATAAGGTTGACTTTACTCAATATGTTATACCAAATAACCATGCAAATCAAAAATTCAAAGTTTCCAAGTTCAAATGTTGCCAAAGACTTAGCTTCACTCCTTATTTTGGAGTCAGTGTCTCTTTCTGCAAGTTCAAGTAAAGCTTCTCTGACTTGTTGAGCTTGAAGTACTATTGCTTTCACACTTTCAATACGGCTTTCCCATCTAGTGGTTGACAATGGCTTGAGAGTTAAACCTTTTAATGTTACATGATCCACTAAAATCTTCCACCTCTTTGTAGAATGAGAAAATAATGTATAAATCCTTTGAATCACTCCAAAAAAATCTTTTGCTTTTCCACAAGAATTCGCAATATCATAAAGTGTTAAGTTTAAACAATGACAACCACATGGAGTACAAAGCTCTAGGATTTATATCCAAAAGCTTTTTTTGCACACCTTGGTGTTTTCCTTTCATATTTTCCCCATTGTCATATCCTTGCCCTCTGACATTATCAATATCAAGACCAAGACTATTCAACATATTTTGCAGCTCTTCAAACAACCCTTGTCCGATGTATCATCCACATTCAAAAATCCCAAAAATATTCTTCTACTTTTATTGGACTTGTAGAAACATCAACACATCTTATAACTAGAGTCATTTGCTCTTGGTTACTAACATCAGGAGTACAATCAAGTATCACAGAAAAGAACTTCGCTTCTTTGATCTTTGTAAGAATAAAATTCTTGATTTCAGAAGCTAACATATGTATCAACTCATTTTGAATTTTGTGCATTTGAGATAATGATGATGTACTTTGCTTTCAAGATGCTCCTTCATCACGGGGATCCCACTCTACAATCATCTCAATCGCAGACATAAAATTCCCATTTCTATCATCGTACAACTTTTCATTACTACCACGAAATGCTAGGTTTTGTTTAGCCAAAAACCGCACAACTGAGATTAGACGATGTAATATCATTCTCCAACGTATTTTTGCCCTCTTAATTTGTTCTTGATTAGCATTATCAATTGTTTTACCTTTCTCCAATCGATCGCGCGACTCGTACCAACTAGAATAATTATTGACATGTTCAATACTTGACTCATGTATTTTAAGTCTGCTACTAAGATGTGCCCAATCACAATATCCATCATTTGCTAGTTGACTTGGTTGGGGTCCCTTTTGAACAATTTGCAACAAAAACAAAATGTTTTATCTAGTGCTTTTGAATACACCAACCAATCTCTATGGTGTTTTTGACCATTTGGTAAAATTCGAGTGTAGAAGTCTGAAGAAAAACGTCTATTTGATTCATCTTTGGGACCTTTCCCTGTTAATACATCTCTTATAGGACCCTTTTCCACTAATAGATCCTTCCATTTAAGATCTAAATTTTCCCAATTTCTTGGATCGGAGATGTCAGGTGAATTTGGCGAAGTTGGGGCTTCGTTCACTATATTAAAAACATCATCATCACTTTCAGACTGAAGAATATCATCTCCATCACCATCAATATGAACATCATCAATATTATCAATATTTTCCAAGTATACGCGTCAAGACTTTGATTCCCATTAATATCATTCACATCTTTATCTATATCATTTCTCAATAGTAAATCTTCATGAAACCCATCACCATCATTTTTTTCTTGATCGTCTATATCTTCAAGTGACGGGCCTGAAGGTTCTTTCACAATGAGTCTATCTAGTGCTCCTCTTTGAGATTCAATAAATTCTCCAACTTGTTTTCTTTTCTTACGTTTTTCATATCCAGACTGATATTTACGATTAGGAGACATTCTCAATTGTCTATTCAAAACATATAAACAAATGAATCTTATTAGTACGATATCAAATGTTTAAATTCAATAACTATTATTACTTGATGAAGAAAACATACACAAACAATAAATTGATGAAAACACAAATATATAATTTACTGAAATTGAAATGGAAAAAAAAATAGTTTAGACAAAAATAAAAGATGAACAAAGAAAAAGATGAAAACAAAATAACAAAATTTAAATAATTCTTAAATATAAAAGATCATCTTACCAATATTACTACTTTCTTGAGAATTTTGACAATGGAGAGTGGAGACAATATATAATATTCTTGAGAATTGCGCCGAGTCGCCGACTCTCTTTTAATTCTTCCAAATCTATTTTTTAGAATTAATAGAATTTAGAAACGATGAATAGAAATAAAATTTATGGAATTTGAATTTAATTATACCTTGTTTTCGACGAGATGAAAGTTCCGAATTTGTGCTTCTTGCAAAGAAAGTGATAGCCGATAGGAAAAAAAAACTTTGGTGATTTTTCCTCGAGAAAAAAACTTTGGTGATTATTAACCTAATGATTAGGTTTTTTGTTTGGGAAGTTTTAAGTGATTTGGTTGGGGCCCTGTTTTATTTTGGAAATATACAAAAGGCTAGCCATCAAAATATTCTTTTTTTAATTGTTTTATGAAATAAAAAAAAAAGACATCAATCTTGCGAGTGGTTGAGGGTCGAACACGAGACCTTTAAATGGTATATTTGACATCTTAGCCTGTGAAGCCCTCGATTTTTATTCGAACATGTACTTATATCACGTATCGTCTTTGTACTATTTGATAATTCTACCGCGTCGCTTTGACGGGTAAATATTAATGATAATTACATTTTGCCTTAATTTCTTTATTTACTTCTTGTGATCATAATCATTTATTAATTTTATTTCGCATTTATGATCACTCGATCGATCATCATTATTAATATTTGTGTACTCATTAGTCACCTTAGAATTTTGGAGACTATTTATTTTAGAGATTTATACCTTATAGAATTAAGAATTCGATTTAGATTAAGTGATCATGAGACTTATAAGTGATCAAGGAAATCACTAATTATTTTGGAGATTGATATTATTCACCTATTATCATCAATTTTGGGACATAAAACAAAATATGGCAAATACCACAAATACCCTTAGGTGGACGGTCATGATGTATATTTTGGTGTAGAAATATCTCCCAACTCTTGTACATGTACACCTTGTGTATTCATCTTGTGTATTTTTACACCATTAATTCAAATCTTATACACAATATCTTATACACCAATTCTTTATTATAAACTTACCCAACATGTTGGAGGCTTCCCAACATTCCATGCCAACATCCTCCTCAATCCCTTCAATTTCATCCTCCCATGCAAGACCTCATCTTGACCAAGGTCCTTGTCCCTCATGCAAGCTACACCTTTCAAGCCATAGAACAAAACAAAAGTTGTCTCCCTCCCCCTCTCTCATTGTGAACGACCAAGGGCCATTTTGATGATCAAAAATTGTTCACAATATCATTTTTATCCAACTCATTCATCATTCAAGCATTTTCTCCAACATTTCTCTAACTTCTCTCTAAAAATCATTCACATCTTCAAATCTTCAAACACCAACTCTTCACATCTTCAAATCTTCAAACATAAGTTCTTCATATCTTCAAACATACCTTTTTCTTCATATCTCCCAAACACTTAACCAAAATTTCAAGAACCCCCTCTTCTACCTACAAAAATTCGAACACCCCCCTTCAACAAGGTAAGAAATGGGATTTTTGGTACCATCTTCTTCTTCCCTATTAATTTCGAATTTTAACACCAAAATTATCATTTTGAGGTGATTAGGGGCTGACCTTGGAGCTTTATTTAAGTGGTGATCAAGTTCTTAAGAGACTAGCAATTTTTGACTACAACTTTCAACTACACAAGGTAAGTGTGGTACCTTTGGCATATTCCTTCTCTTTTTCCCTCCTTGGTTCAAATCTTCATTTTTCTAACTCAAAACTCCTTGTATTATTGGACTTAGGGGCTGCCTTAAGTGAGGATTAAAATCCTCAAGGTCTTGTGACACCACTTTACACCAATCAACCGAACAAACAAGGTGGGTGGAAAAATCCTTTCAACTTCTAGGTGTTTTAATTCATAAAAATGCATGTAGTATTTTGTTATTGAGCATTTGAGATATATATTATGTATTGCATGCTATTTTCTTGTATCAAGTTGAAAAATTTCTCAAGTGTTGCTCAAAATGCGATTTTAAAAATTAGGACATACATGTACACTTTATTGTCATATTTGATAAATCCTTGTATGAGATGGATATGTATGTTTATGACTCTTGAAATCTATGTTTTGAATGGCCTATAACCTGGACAAGTCGAGCATAATTGATTAAATTTCGATTTTTGGACTTAAAATGCAAAAATGGAAAGTTGGTGGACTTAAGTGCAAGAAAATAAAACTTAAGGGACCTCTCTGTAAATTTCGATTTTTGGGACTGTACTCAGGTTCAAAAATGTTGTTTTGACATTTTAATAAAGTTTTAAGAGTTTTTAGATAAATAAAATCAACCCTTAAAAGCCCAAGGACTAGATTGTAAAATTTGAGAAGTTTAAGGGCTATTTTGCAAATTTCGAAACTGTACCAGACCCTAAATTTAAAATTTGAAATTTTAACTCTTAAGGGACTGGAAATAACATATTTTAAGTGTATTCCAAAAATCCAAGTGTTTAGAGCTTGGAAAGTAATTTTATAAAACTTGAGGGACCAAATTGTAAAAGATTAAACTTGAGGACCCAAATGAAATTTCCTGGACTTATACAGCCCATGTACCTGGAAATACTAATTTACCTATATCATAATTATATTTTGGACCCAAGGTTCAAATTTCATAACAATTGGACCCCTAAAAGCCTTAAAGGCAATTATTTCAAAATGGGACAAAAATGAGATTTTCAAAAGTTGAGGGACCTATACTTATGACGTTTTAAAACTGCTTTTGTCCCAATATCCCACTAACCTTAGTGACATTTTCCAACTGGAATCACATTAGAAGCCCTTTCGGTTTGTGAGTTCCGATTATTTTAAACTTAGGGCCCGAAATGACAATTTTAACAATTTTGGGGCCAATGTGAGAATTTTATAAAACCTCGACCTCAAAACTTTAAAAACCTGAATCTCTGAACAATTTAGAGAATTTAGGAACTGACCTCATAATTTTTCAAGGTCGGGACATTTATTTATTTAACTTTTAACCCCAAAAGTATTGGTTTTGACAAAACGGGCTAATTGTAAATTTTATTTTTATAAGGACCTAACTCAAATTATTTTCTTTTAAAGAAACAGCCCTGGACTCTCTTACTTTAATATTTAATTACAATATTTTAATTTCTCAAAAACCCCTTGACTTATCGGATCGCTTGACCGATTAATACCGATCGATCGGGCGACTTCCTCGTCTTGCGATTTGAATCTATAACGGACTTATGTTCCACCTAATCGTTCAAGATATCGAAGATTGCTTATCCTCCCGATAATCATCTTCATCCAAATAACTCCACCAACGCCATAATTACCTTACGTAAATTTCAAAACTTTTCATGAACTCGCTTCAAGAATCAATAATACTCGATCGCCTGGTTGACTACATGAACTTGTGTTTACTTTCCGCTGAGTCAACTTGGTGTGTCGAGCTCCACAATCCGGAATGGATACGCGGGGATGGAACCGGGCAGGCTCGGCCGCTATTCCACTCTTCCTCGCCCCATCGCCCTAATCCCGCAATCGAGGGACGGAGTTTGTCCAAGGGAAGCGGGTCGTAGTACTTCGAGGTATAATCATGATTATGACAAACCGAGCACTTGCTAGCTCCACTGTGGATTTTGTCTTTGCCTATGGAGCGATAAGGTGACAGGTCTTGGACCATCTTGCTCGGGAGTTACAAGGAAGAACGAAGGAATCGTTATCGATCCACACGATTCCGGAGTTAATCGGACCCGTTTGGTTGGCGCTACAAACCGCACGCAACCGCTACTTGTATTGCATAGGTTGGCGCTACAAACCTGCACGCAACCGCTACTTGTCTTGCATAGGATTGGCGTTACAAACCGTACGCAATCCTCATGTCCTGCTTGAACCATAGTGCTGCGTGACCACTTAACTATTTTCTTAAAATATATAAGTATGTTACTTAATATATTTATCACAACGCTTGTGGGTGGGTGTGAAATCATGCATCATCGCTCACGCGTTTTCATACAACTAAATTTCTCGCATTAACTATTTATATCGCCACACTTGCACACGATCACCCCATCCATCGAGATTTCTCGTCTCATTCCCTCCCTCGTTTTCTAACCTTTAGATGAAGAGTTCGCCAAGACATCGAACCTACCGCAGATTGAATCCCTATCCGTGATGTGGAGCGACATTTCCTTTTACTTTTATTTGTTGTTGAACTCCTTCATTTTATTTTTGTTTGACCTGTAAGTTAATTCGAGATGATCTTTTGGGTTGTATTCGGATACCGCCGGACTTTAAGATTGTAATTTGTACTCGTGTTTATTTTAATTCCACTGCATTAGACTCTATTTCACTTGGAGTTTGGTATCTTTGGTTTAGACTGTTGATTTAATTATGTTTAAGTGATTGATCGTTGTCGCGTCACGCTTGGGGCGTGACATAGCCGCTGGGACATGCTGGTCACTTGTGCTTTTTACAAAGCGTTTTTGTATATTAACGCAATCGTATATATATATATATATATATACACGTACTAAAAAACTCAGGGGCCCTTACAAGGGGGGCCCTCAGGCGGCACCACCTCGACCTTTCGGGGCCGCCCTGGTTGGTTCATATGCATCTTTCTAATTGTACCATGTATACGATCTCCCTGCAAGATGTTTTCAGACTTTTGAATATTAAAACATATTAAAACAATTAGAAGAAAATATGTTTACATAACAATTCATAAATATTTTCATACCTCAAAATCGTGAAATATACATTCCAAACTTTGTATTTGGGTGTTGTCGTTGAAAGCAAGCTTTTGATATACACGAACCAGACGTAATTTTAGTACCCAACTAGTTTTACTCTTGTTCAAATCCTTGATTAAAGAAAACATCGGTGGCATATCTTGCCAAGCAAATTTCGAAATGCAGGGATGGTGGATGTTGGGTTCGAAAAGAGTTCAATTCCTCTTGTGATGTTTGTGTAAATTAATGATTGTGTGAATGTATTTATAGTGTCGAAAATTTTAATAAGAGGAAAGATATATAAGTTTAATTTTAGGTAGGCAATTTTACACAATTTAGTCAGCTTTTTGTTTAGTTATTTTGGTAAATATTGTTAATTTTCTCCAAATATATCATCCCCTTTACCGTGCCCAGTAAGGTTTCGGATATAATTTATTTAAATTATATTCATTATATTACGTTATGAAAAACTAACAGACTTGTAATTAGATTTCCATCTTTATAATTATTTAAAAAATCAATCCTTTGTGGAGTACGATTTCGAAATATGGTGCTCACCAAATTTCCGAGATTCTTGGAGATATTAAAGATCAATAGTATATTTTATATAGAATATATATCTTCAATAATTAGAGTATGTTTCGGTTGAACATAAAAAACAATCTGCAGCAAATTAGCTAAAAATATGGTTCTATTGAAAATAATGAATCTGTCAAATACCGATTTCCAGGAGCTATTAAAGGTAAAATTGCTAATTATATTCTTATGTTTAGTAAGTTGAATATTAAAAATAATGAATCTATCAAATATCGATTTCCAGGAGCTACTAAAGGTAAATCATCAATAATCGGCTGACCAAAAATAAAAAACTTATTGATTATACACGTAAATAATTATGAATGAAAATTAATTATTTTTGGTAAAACATAAATGCTTATAAATGTGAAACGATAATATGAGAAGTCAAAAACAAAAAGTAAATTCTTTTTTAGAAACTGAAAAAAGAGCGGGAAAACGTATGGCTACTATTTTGCGAATATCATCTTATTATATATATATATATTATTTATTATGTATATATACAAATTCTTGTGTATATATATTTAATATATATATATATAGGGAGGGGGTTATATGAGACCACCTCATAAGTGAGTCTATAGGGATCAATCCTAGCCACATACAGAGGCGTAGCTAGGGGGCCACCCCGGCCCCCCGTGTACCCCAAAATTGTTTTGTCCCATTTTTTCGATTGAAAAAATAAAATAAATTATATGTGCTTTTTTAAGGGGGAAAAATAGTTGAGCTAGGACAAAAAAAATTGGGCTAGGGGTAATCAGTCGGGCTGGCTACGCCCCTGGCCACATATCTAGCAAGATTTTCTAATGGTTGTGATTTTAGAGCTAAAATTATAAATTAAATGCTGGAAATTAGAGAAAGGGGTAAATTAGTAATCCTATAAAATTACCCAACAAAAACGGGATTCTGTTAACTTTTATAATCACGCAAAATCTCTTTAAATGGATATAGCAAAATCAGCGTGAATAGATCTCTTCCTCTTCCTCCTTCTTGAACGTTTTTCATGATATAATGCAAACCAGCCTCCCTAGCTTGAAGAACACCTTTTTTGCTGCGTAATTTTGTGGAGAAGCAACCGCATATCATGATGCATGCAGAAGAGATGAACAACATATTTGAAGAAGAATTATACACATCGCTTGGAGAAGGTATGTATGATATTGATTATATTCTGTAGATACAAAATCAATATCGCAATATGATGCTAATCTGCAACGCAATTCATAATTTTAAAAAACTCTCAAAAAAACTATGTAGTCATAAATCTGCATGTGAAGGTAATGGTTGTTGCTTACGTAGTATCGTCATACTGCTTATGAAAAGCATTACTTCTGAGTAGTGCATATTAACAAGCAATATACTGCTTAATAACTGATTGGTACATATATGCCAGGGAGAAGCATGAATATACTTTAAGAGCAACTTGAAATAGTCTACTGACCCTACGAAGTATTGGACACCTGAATGTGAACAACAAATCAAACCTCAGCAATCAATGATTTTTGATAATTTGGCTGAGGGAGTACAATTCTACCGAAATTACGGCCAAGTCGTTGGTTTTGATGTACGAATAATTACAACAAAATGCTTCCAGAGTGAAATAGTAAGCGTGCAATACATTGTATGCAACAAAGAGAGGTTCAAGAATGTTGCCAAATCACAGATAGGAGATAACAATAAAGCTAATGATACCGGTGAAAGTTCTAAAATCAGACACAGAACCTCCGGACGAGTCGGATGTATGAACAATTTGTATGCAACAATCTTCAAGTACATAAGAAATGATGAACAATTCGTATGAAACACAGTTACATTAAGCTTAAAATCGCAAAAAGGTTATACATAAGTGTCCCCCATATATTACATATGCAACAAATTTGTACTACATAAGCAAGAATTGCAACATGTAAGAATACATTGATGATATAAAAACATATTGTTTGGGAAATAACTATTATCTCTTTGTAAGCATCAACATGCTTCATCATATGCATACAAAATATCCTTCACAAGCAACATGCCTATTTAACATTCATAAGCCCCATCAAATTTGTTGTATTGTATATCTACACATGCATTAAACTAAGTCTGCATTAGCATTGCATGTAGAGATGAAATAATTTGCTTATGTAGAATAACACAATTGCATATATAGTAAAAAAATTAGATATTCACCAAGATAATCATCCCATAAACTTTACACATAAAAATTTCGTACATACTCAAAAAATAGAAAATGTACGATCATACCTACATGTTTATCAAAATATTTGTAACATGACATCATAAAGCAAAAAACCACATAAAAGTATCTTGTTCGACATAGAGTTACAATATCAAAATCAAATTGCTACAAAAAGACTAAGATCACAACTTCTTCATCCATTGTACTTTTTTGCCTCAAAGCAAATTCTTCGCCTTTGTGTTCGTTCGTGTCAGCCAAAGCAATAGCAGCGGAGTACTTCGCCTGCAACATTGATAACTGTGCATAATTTTTTTCTTCAACCCACTATCCCAATTCCTCATGTCTCCGCCCATGTATGTTTCCATGTGGCACATGGCAAAAATGCCGCAATCCACCTTATTATCATTGTCCCTCCAGTCCATAGCTAGCCTCAATACTTTAGAATTTTGTATATAACTTGCAACCAGCGTACAACCTTTGGACAAAATGTACTGAGCAAACATCTGGCGCTGCAAAATTCACAATGCATGTGCATCAAAACAACTTCATTTGCACATACTTTCAACAACATAAACATTTAATGAACACTATGTATGCAACACTGCTACTAAAATCTAACTGATGGAAATTTGAATGCAAATAGTAATACCTTCATAAGCAGAATTACACAATTAAACAAGCGTGCAAACAAAAATATACATAATAAAAAATAATTGCCAGTGGAGTCAAAGTATTCAGTATTCCATAAGCACCATAAACAAACTAAACAAGCAACCTTAACAACTAACATAAGCAAATGAAAAAAAAAAAGAAACACGTGAAAAAAAATAACCACCACAATAGTTCTGAACAAAAAAAAATAATGTGTAAACCGATATGAAAATCACACAACAGTAACCAAAAAACCAATCAGAACAACAAAAAAAAAATAGATTGATGTTGCAAAAATCGAATGAAGAAACATGAACTATGAACCTTCATAAACCCTATAAAACTGAGTAACTATAGTTGCGATATTGATTTTATATCTACAGAATATGATCAATATCATACACACCTTCTCCAAGCGATGTGAATAATCATTCTTCAAATATGTTGTTCATCTCTTTTGCATGCATCGTGATATGCGGTTGCTTCTCCACAAAATTACGAAGCAAAAATGGTGTTCTTTAAGCAAGGGAGGTTGGTTCGCATTATATCATGAAAAGCATTCGAAGAAGGAGGAAGGGGAAGAGATCTATTCACGCTGATTTTGTCGTATCGATTTAGAGAGATTTTGCGTGATTATAAAAGTTAACAGAATCCCATTTTTGTTGGGTAATTTTGTAGGATTACTAATTTACCCATTTCTCTATTTTCCAGCATTTAATTTGTAACTTTAGCTCTAAAATCACAATCATTAGAAAATTTAGATATGTGGCTAGGATTGGTCCCTATGAACTTACCTTATTAGGTGGTCTCATATAACCCCTCCCTATATCTATCTATGTGTGTGTGTGTTTTATATGATAAGTAGTGTGTATATATATTGTAAATGTGTGTGTGTGTGCCGTGTGAGTGTCCATCAATTTATGTATGCATGGTGTGTGTGTGTTATATTATATATATGTGTGTGTATATTATATTGTAAATTATAGTGGTGTGTGTGTGTTTAAATATATATATATATATATATGTGTGTGTGTGTGTGTGTGTGTGTGTATTATATTGTAAATTATAGTGTGTGAATGTCACCACTGATGTATGTGGTTTGTACAGAATGGTATGTGTATACCATGTGACTATGTGAGTATGTTATGATTTAAATGTTAGCACAATTAATATTTTGTGTGTGTTGGTTTATTGTTTTAGTATGTGTGTTTTGCTTAATTTAAGTAACGAAACCTACAACTTCAAATGATTAGTATATATTCTTAATATTTTAGATTTATAATATTTTTCTCAATTCTTTACATAATTTATTATATTCTTATTAATTTTAACAAGTTCTGTAATATAAGATCTATAGTATCATTATTATAGCAACTATTAAGTTAAGATTTAGAATATTCTAAGATAAATTATTCTATTTTTATGATAGGGAGCAAAGATAATCTAGAGATCTAGGGACTTACAGTATACCAATTACTTTCAAATTCATTTTCTGTTTCAAGAAAATAATTATTATTTGAGGTGGAATTTCTTTACTATTTATCCTTGTTAAATATCATGAATGTTTACATTAATGTTTAAAGTGCACATGATATTTCCAGTGAGCTTTGCCCAACGGATCCTATGATTCGACGTTCAAATTACATGCTTTACGCTTTCTAAACTCCAAGATTCAAATTACATGAACTTATTGTTCTAGGAACTCCATTATCAAGTTATATGAGTTTTATGCTCTAGGAACTCTAAGATTCTAGTTAGTAGTGTTAATTTGGGTTGGTTCGGATTCGCATATGTCAGAATTAGCCAATCCAGACCCAACCTGATTAATTATTCGTGTCAGAATCTTGAGCCAAAACCCGACTTGTTTATATCACGTTAACCTAGACTTGACATGTTTAACATATTTAATAAAATAAGTTTTATATATATAATAGTTTTAACTATATAAATTTAATTTTTTAAAAAATCAATCATTATAACACACTATTCAATCAATAAAAAAATATCACAATTTACATTATACAAAAAAATTAAGATAATTGCATAATTAACATAACATACTAATCATATTTTGAGAATAACATACACAAATACATACAAAAAAATAACAAACATAATTAAGGAAGTTTTAGCAAATAATTTTTAAGGATATGTCTTTTTTTGTATTTCCTTACAATTAAATATTTAAGTAGTTTTCTTTTAAATTCACCAACGGGTTATACGAGTTAATTCGACCCATTTAATTGGCGGATTATTCGGATTTGACCTGGTTTTGACCCAGACTCATGAAATCTGGACCCACACACCCATTAATTTCGTGTTTAAGTTACATGAGCTTTGTGCTCTAAAAGCTTTTTGATACCATGATTATATGATGCTATGATGCTAAGATTATATTATGTTGCAAGTTTTTCATTAATGTGAAGCACGAAATTTTATTTAGCTTGAACATATATAGTTTTCCACTGAGTAATTGTTTTTACTTGTCCCAATATTTTCTCACGTTTTTGCAAATGGAGCATGTAAGGTGAAGAAGGAGAGGAATGATGTGGCATATTTCTCAAATTTTATAAAAATAAATATGCGAATGATTAATTAGAATCTATTTTGGACGAATTCGATTCATTTATTAGTTAAAATTTTGTTATCTTGCAACGATGGACAAAGAGTTTTACTTAATTTTAAATTTCGTTTTTGCATTCAATTTTCCTCTAAGTATTACATCTCTATGTATTTATTTTAATGCTATAATTCTTCCTAAATATTTTATTTTTCGCAAATATTCCTTTTTGGATGTGACGTCCCAAATTATTTATTATTAAAAAGTATATGTCATTATTTAAAAACTGGGGTGCTGCATATATAGATAGTAGTGAATCACTCACTCATATTAAAAAAATAATGGGAAAAGCCCAAAATTAAAGAATTGAAAAAAATTATTAAAAAGGACATTTTATATCTATAAATAAATAAAAATATGGCATTTAACGGTAAAAGATGGCGTAATGACCCATATAGCCGATCCACATAGTGAGCCCAGGGCCGATCCTATCAATTTTTTGGCCTGAGTCAAATTTTAAAATTGAGCAGTTTTCCATGTACAAAGTTAAAGGCAACATAAAACAAAAAGAATAATGTTCAATATATAATATAATTTTATTATAGTTAAAATAATATGATATTCATTTTCAGAAATAAAAATAATAATTTAAATATAACTCGTCTTACAGTTTTGGCAGCAAAAATATTAATCAAGTCAATATAATCAAGTTGCTCAATATATAATATCCTACGAAGTCTGACTCTGGCAGTCGTGTAATGACTTTTAGTTTCTTGTCTTATAAATTTGAGTTATTTTAAATTTTGGACGACATTAATAAAAATTAAATCTGGTAATTTTTTAAAGAACAAATTGTAAGCGCAACAGGATTTGAACCTAGGTCACTTTCCAAAGTTACAAGAGTACCAATCATTCAACCACTATTAATGTCATATTCTATAGAGTATGTCTCTTATAAAAGGCCAGTTTGCGGTGATTTTAACGCACTTTTATAATAAAAAGTGATACTTTTGGTATAAATTGTGATACTTTAAGTGTAAAAAAAAATTGATACTTTGTCTGAATACACTTAATTTTAGTGTATTCAAACAAGACATCACTTTATACACTAAAAGTATCCCTTATCGCACTGGGCGATTGTCTTACACAAGTTTTTGCGTAATTTATATATGTACTATCATAAAAAAATATGTAAAAAAATTCGGGTCCCCAAATTTCGAAAAAAAAATGGACTCGAGTCGACCGACTCCTTGGACTAAAGCAAGAAGCAACCTTGATCGAGTGGGCCCACATTCTGAAATTACTTTCTTTTTGCAATATTTATTTTCTTATTGTTCAACAGTGTGCGATTCTATAAAAATCAAGTTTATGATAAATTAATTTCTTTTTCCAATATTTTCGTTTTGAATTACTTGAACAAGCTTTTGACAACATTCTGAAATGAAAGTTACCTGACCGGCTTACTCAAAGGGGAGACACAGTACATTTTTGTGTGTGAGGGTTACTGTTTATATTTGATGCTTTATGTGTTATTTATCACATGAATTTCAAATTTCAATGGATTCATTGATCGCTGAGCAGAAAGAATATTATTGCAACAGCTTTAATTCCGTGACTGCATGTCCGATCCCTGCCATTTAAAATCAATTAATTTTAATCGAATATATATTCTACTAAACCAATCATGTGAATCAATATGTACGTACATGGACAAATTAGTGAAATCGCTTTTTAACTTTACTTCTTGTAATTAATAATAAACAAATCTGATCTGTACAGTGAACATTTACAGTTTATGTCTTATGTTAAATATGAAAATTTAAGTGTAATTTTAGTAAGACGTTGCGATGGATTTGCTTGATAAATTAATACTAATTAAGAATAAAGATAATAAATATAGTGTTATATATTGACATATAATGTTTGTGATGTGAAATATGATATATATGAAGCGAGACGGACGGACGCAGTAAATTCGGGGGCGAAATCCGGGGGTCTTGGCGGCAGATGGTGCCGCCAAGATCAAGAGGAGAGGCCCTCGGCGAGGACAGAAGTTTTTTTTATATATGTATATATACAATCAAAGCGGAGATAGGGCCAACTCGGGCCCCTTCCTTTTTTTTTAAAAAATTACTAGGTAAAATTTTTCAAATTTCTTTTTAGTTAATATTTATTTGTATTTTTTATCTGGCCCACCCACGATTTCTTGTATCGCCCACCTGTAATAATCCTAGATACGCCATTATATAATGGCGTATCTAGGAATTATGTCTGGTAGGCAATCGATACACGAAAGTGGAGTGGGCCGATAAAAAAACTAAAAATACACATAACTATTAACTAATTTTTTAAAAAAGTACCTTATTTTTTTTAAAAAGAGGGTGCGAGTCCGGATTGGCCTCCTCTTATCTCCACGATTGTATATATATTATTTATTGCTCTAGGTCCTCGAAACCTTGGACCAGGATTGGGATTGCAAAATCAAATCTAATATAAATAAAAATAAAAACATACAAGCTTTTATAACAAAATTACATGAAAATTTGGGGAGGGGGCAAAATTTGTTGGCTTACATTTTTATATACTATATTAATTTATTAAATAATATATTATAGGGGTTCAATCGCAAGACGAGGGGGCGGTTGTTGCCACGCCACCACCCCCGGGTCCGTCTCGTATGAAGGGAGTGTTTAATTGCACGCTCCAAAAAAGGTCACATTTGAGTGTTTTGCAAAATGACTTATTATGCTTTATTTAATCGAATTTAAATTGGCTTTAGATTTTTCCGCTTTATGGTTTGACTTTTACACACAAATAAAACTTTTTTACGCAATTTATCTACACTATCTAGCTAGCTCTTAACTTAATCAATTTCCAACTTCTTTGCAAAATCACGATTGTTGGAGGATAAAATCATCCTTTCATAATTATTGCTTTTATTCATTTAACGAATCTATTAATTACCAAATATTATTAATTATTCGTTCACACATATGATTCTCCGGCCTATACGGCCCAGACAAGGGCCCACAACGGCGCAAGTGGCCCATTTTATTTTTTCAAGGCCCACATGCCACCCAACATTTCAGGTATAAAAAGGTTTTTTCATCTCATTCGTAAGTAAGTTCAATAATTAATGACTGCAAAGTACATTCTTGTGCTCTGGAATTACTCTCCTATAATTGCTGACAATTGCAGGGTCCTCCCTTGGACCACCCAGGAACCCCTAACATTGTCCTGTGTGTTTTTGGCTATGTCACATCCGAAAATTCTACGAGCTTACGAGAAGAAGTTGGACCGACTACTCAATTCTTTGACTTTGAGTGATCTACCGACTTTAAGCAACATCAATCAACTATGTATCAATTTCTAAATCTCAACTACTCGTCGCTTCCGCGCCAATTATTCCGGACTGATTATTCCTAATAATATCTTCAACAGTTAAATTACCGGAGTCATTTTTTTCTGCATGAGGTAAATTATGTATGTTTACTTTTGTCGATATATATATGAAGTAACTCAAATTTTAACCGATTCTGAACATGGCCAACTCTAAACTAACTGTGCAGGAAAATTAAAGAAGCAGTAATTTGTTTTAGTTACTGGAAACAGGAAGAAAATTAAAAATGAAGAAATTGCAATAATTGAAGAAGGGAAAAAAAACAAAGGAAAAGACAAAGTGAAACGTCAGAAAGGCCTGTTGGCCTTGGCCTATGGTTTTTTGATGGGTTTGAAGAACTAAAAAGAAAAAAAGAAAGAGATACCTTCTCATCCACATCTCTCTCTCTCTCTCTCTCTCTCTCTCTCTCTCTCTCTCTCTCTCTCTCTCTCTCTCTCTCTCTCTCTCTCTCTCCTGTTTCGATATGTATGGCTTTTATCGAATCTTGTTGGTTTCAGCAGCAATTCAGGTGATGTTTTTATTGAAAAAGCTAAAACAGATGGAAAAATTTTAAAAACAGTATTTAGATTTTTGGCAGTGAAACTAACTTTTTTTAGTACTATTTTTTTTGCCTTCTTTCATTCTTTGATATATATATGTTCTTATATAATCTTTATTTTGTCATTTGTTTCAGGTTTTGGGATGAAGCAGGCGATTACTCATATTGACCTTTCTGTAATAGGTTTCATCAGTTTCACTTTTTGTTAGCCTTTCCAATTTTAGGGTTTCTGTGCAGTGGAAAAAAATAATTAGCTTTTTTGAAATCAAAAAAAGCTGATCTGTAGCTCATCAACAGTGAAAAAAAAACTTTTTAAAACAAGGAGAAAAGAAAAAAGAAAGAAAGAGACTGAGAAATGTTACAGGGGCTGGCGGTGGACGACAATATGTCAAATTTAACTTCAGCAATATCAAATAATGATCAAGCAAGCATATCTTCAACCAACAACATAAATGAAATTGGAACAAATACTCATATCATGTACCCACATCAGAATCTCCAGTCTCAACCTCCTCCAAAGAAAAGAAGAAATCTCCCTGGAAATCCTGGTATTTTTTCTTTTTCTATTTTAATTAATTTTCCCTTCTTTTTTGGAGTTTATATGTGGAAAGACATGTAATTAGGGGTATAAACGAATCAAATCGAGCTGAACATAGTACAGTTTGATGTTCAAACTGTTTGATTTTTAGTTTGAGTTTTAAAAATTGCATTTGAACTTGGTTTGATTATTAATCAAATTAAGCTCAAGTACGTAGCTTAATAGTTTTAAATATATTTTATTTATTTTTTTACTAATCAGCGTCGAGCTCGAGACGAACTTTATATCTTACTGAAAAGAAAAATGTGTTGTTCATTGTGTTAACGAACCGAGCTCATACGAGCTTTTAACAATCAATCTCAAATCGGGTAATTTGGTTCGTTTTTCAGTCCTACTTGTAATTAATGAATGAAATCCCTGAATTTTTATTTTTTTTCTTGAATTTTCTCGAATTATTTGAATAAATTAAATTGATTAATTAAATATTAAATGACTTATCTCTCTAACAACTTAAACTTTTAGACGAGGTACTCATCTCATTCAACAGAATAATTGAATTTTACGGAACGAATTTTAATTGAATAATTTATTAGATCCTGAAGCGGAGGTGGTGGCGCTATCCCCGAGATCTCTAATGGCGACGAACAGATTCGTGTGCGAGATCTGCAACAAGGGTTTTCAGAGAGACCAGAATTTGCAATTACACAGAAGAGGGCACAATCTGCCATGGAAGCTTAAGCAAAGGAACAACAAAGAAGTTATAAAAAAGAAAGTTTATGTTTGCCCTGAGCCGAGCTGTGTTCACCACGATCCTTCGAGAGCTTTGGGAGACCTGACGGGGATCAAAAAACACTTCTCGAGAAAACATGGAGAGAAAAAATGGAAATGTGAAAAATGCTCAAAACGTTATGCTGTTCAATCTGATTGGAAAGCTCATTCCAAGATTTGTGGTACTCGTGAGTATCGATGTGATTGTGGTACCCTTTTTTCCAGGTAAATATTAATTTCAGCACCAGACTGTTTGCGAAAATTTAATTAATTTAATTATCAAATTTTATATTTATTTTTGGGGAGTATAAAGTAATTATAATAATTCACAGGGTTAAATTGCATATTTAGTCCACTAATTTATACCGAGTTGCACTCTGGTCCATTAATTTAGAGACGTGACAAAAAAGGACACTAATTTGTAATTCGTTGCACATTGAGTCTAATATTTGTCGGTAACTGCAAAAATAAGCTAAATTGCTCCCAAATTTTGGGGATTTCAACCCGTCCATGTGGAAATAAAAAATAATTCAATATTCCATTGAAAATGGCATGAGGGATTGAAATCCCTAAAAATATGAAGCAATTCCAGTTGATTTCGCAATTGGTGACTGAAATTAGACTCAATGTGCAACAAATTAAAAGTTAGTGTCCTATTTGATACACCCCTAAATTAGTGGACAAAATTGCAACTCGGAATAAGTTAATTTACCAAATATGCAAATTAGTAGTATTCTCATCTACTTTTTCTGCCCGAAAAAAAAAAGAAACAATTATAGCATTGATAAAAGTGACGTTCAATTTGTTTTACATCTTAGTACCTCTTCTGTCGATGGAGAAATGATGGAAAAACACAAAGGGTTGACGATTGTCTCTGTGTGTGTGTAAATGTAAAAGAAAGACAGAAAAGAAAAGTAAGCAAAAAAAAAAAATAATAAACTTTAACACATGATGACTGTACAGTACACTGTTTGGTAAAAGCATTATGATGATGATGATAAAAATACAATGTTATGTTCCTTTTGTTGTTTATCGCTTGTTTGTTTCTTCTTGTATATATTCAAATACAGGAGGGACAGTTTCATCACCCACAGAGCATTCTGTGATGCTTTGGCAGAAGAAAGTTCAAGATCAATGACACAAAACCCAATATTTCTATCTTCCCAAACACCCCCTAATAATATCCACCATCCCTTAATCCCAGTACTCAAACAAGAAACCCAAAATTTCAACCTCCTCCCACCATGGCTATCATCAGCTGAGGCACCTGGTGCAGGTGCACCAACCAATCATCCATTGTTCACTTCACCAAGGGTAGAACAGTCAATTCATCAAGACCCAACAAACCCTAATAACAATAACAACAATAACAATAATAATATTCCGACCACCTTTTCAATTTCAACACCTTCTCCTCCGTCTCTCATGTCAGCAACGGCACTGCTGCAGAAGGCAGCACAGATGGGGGTGACGATGAGCACGAATAAAATGTCGTACCACCATCAAACGACGTCGTCGGATTTGAGCAGACCCCATCACCATCATAATCACGTGGGTGCACCGGGTTTCTGTGCTACCTCGTCGACAATTAATACAGCTGGATTGCCCTCACGTGAAGAGAATATTATGGGAACGGGTTTTATGCATGGGTTGGCATCATTCGGGGACAAGGGTAATGCTAGCGTCACCTCGGGTTGCATGCAACTTCAAGGTAATATGAACATGGTGAGCTCTTCTTTGCCGTCTACCAGCTGTGGGTTTGATGGGTCTTTAGCTTTTGAGGATAGTTTCGATGGGATTTTGAACGGAAAGAGAAATTTTAGTACTTTTCAAGAAAATATCGGCAGCGGCGGTGGTGGTGGTGGTGCCGCCGGTGGCGGCGGCGGTGATGGTTTGACGAGGGATTTTTTAGGGTTAAGGGCATTTCCTCATAGGGATTTTATGAATATGGCTGGTCTTGATCAAATGGGTTCTTCATCTTATGATCATCAAAATCAAGCACCATGGCAAAGTTGATTTGTTGATCGTGAAATGTTTGGTTAATTTTGTTTTTGGTGTATTTCTAGTTTACTTTTTAGTTTGTTTCTCTAAGAAGGGTTAATTAAGCTTCCTTTTTGTTGTAATAATACTGAGAATTGCATGCAATTAATGTTGTCCTTTTCCTTTTCTTTTTCTTTTTTTAATTTGCAAATTTAATTTCAAAGTATTTTTGTTATTCATGAGTGAATATTATATATATATATATATTGAATCTTGTTTATGATAATTAAAGATGTGGAAGTGAATAGTGGTCTAATTAGGGTTGTTTATAGTGAGGAGCTTCATATATCTTAGGCGGATGAGATATTCTATTCCAATTAAAATGGTGTTTCATATATCTCTTATTCTACTGTACAGATGATTGTCACGTGCATGAAAGTTACCAATATTAATTTTGAAGAAAAAAATCAAATCTAAATTGTGGGTTTTTAATGTAGTAACTTTCATACACGTGATAATCATCCCTGTAGCGTAAATAGGAGATGAAACACTAATTTGAAATAGAAAATCTCATCCGAACTCGGGTTAGAAATGCCCTTATTGAGCCGATTATGACATAGTATTATAAATATTCCCGTCGTAGAGTAGATCTCAAAAACAGTTAATTCGAATATATTGAACAAATACTAACAAATTATATATTATTGTAATGGTAGTACTATTTAATTTCTTAGAAGTTTTATATAGTACTATTATTAATTATGTAATGAAAATCAACATAACAAATTAGTCAAATTAAAGACTACATAGTTGAGTCAACTGTATTATTGCAAATTGAACATTGCTAGTTTATGAACCAAATAACTCCGAGTTGAAGTGATATATATTGGTCTAAAGGACATCTTAAACCATACTTAATTAGATTGGATTGATGGATTTTAACTTCATGATATTAAATTCATAATAATTAATTCAATAAGCATAATTTGGATAATTGCATAACATAACAGATTTCAAATCCTCAAACTCCTGTTTTAATCTATTTTTCTTAGTAATTGTGATGTGGATTTCAAATTCGTCTTATATGGAGTCATTTGAATTTCTCCCGTACGTCCATATTCCTCCGATCCCCTCAAATCCGAAGTTTGGGGTTGTAGTATGTTCTAAGGATTAGATTATTCGCCCATTAAAGCAGTATGTGAGCTGGGTTCAGAACTCACGGCACATGTATGTTGTCGGTCATTGAGGATTATTCAGGCTTAGAGGGTGGTCCCCCTTTTCTCGAATCATTTGGATATACGTCTCAACACGGAGATGTTCCAGCGCCGCTACAACCTTAATCTTTCGTGGATTCTTCTATTCAAATGCAATAGTAAAAACATAATGGAGAGAGTGAAGTGACAATAAATTCAAGAATCGTTTTTTTTTTAATTTTAATTTTTTTAATCAAATTAGGTAAATATATGAAAAGTAAAAGGGGGGCCCTAAGGAAGAAGATCGTGAAGATGGATGTGGGTATGCTGGTGTTGACAGTACCAGCTTCATTATTTTCTTGCTTCCGGCTATTGAGTAAGATTCTTGAAGCACCACAGGGTACTATTACTACTAATTTTCAATTGAATGCTACATTTGTTCTCTGAATGTGACATTTCAATGGTAATCCAAATATGGAAAATATAAGTCTATACGGGATCGCACTTGTGCCATTATATTACACTTATACTTGTCATTTTATAATTTTAAAAAAATATGACGAATTAATGGGATGGGGTCCCGGTTAATTGATCAGAGATGCATGGAACGTGAATGGAAATTTAAAACCTAGAACTGGGCGGGGATTGGATGAGGATGATATTTTATATAAATACAAGAAAACATGCATATTCCAACAAAATAATTCCAATGAAGTAGAAAATAGTTGGAATTTTTACAATTCCAATGAAAATTCCAATACTACATTATACCGTTAGAAACTTCTAATAAAATTCCAACGATAGAGAAAACTGTTGGTATAAGTTGTTGGAATTTCCGTTGGAATTTAAAATTCCAACGAAAATTCCAACACCATAACAAACCGTTGGAAAATTCCAATAGTAATTCCAACGGTAATAAAATCGTTGGAATAAACCATTGGAAATATTATTGGAATTTTAAAATTCCAACAGAAATTTCATCGCTAAAACATATCATTAGAAAATTCCAACAAAAATTCCAACGGGAATCAAAATGTTTGAATTAATCGTTGGGATTTCCGTTGGAGTTTTTAAAATTCCAACGGAAATTCCAATAGTACAACAGTTGTTCGAAAATTCCATTGGAAACTCCAATACTATTGGAAAATTTAAATAGGGGTTAAAAGATTTGATAGTATTATACATATCAATAAAAAAATTCTTCTCTTCTGGAGTCAATTATAATATTATATTAAAACTACATAGTTAAGTGTGCTTGATTTGGACAAATTGATGATGGGTGACCTACTGGGAAGTTAAAGATATTAGATAATGAGATAAAATGATTGAATATTCCAATGGATATATACTATTGGAATAACCATTGGATTTTTTTCCAACAATTATATATATATATATATATATATATATATATCATTGGACTAAATTTCAATGGATTAACTCTGTTGGAATTAGTATTGAAAAATATGTTGGAGTTTTTTCCAACGATTGTATATTTCAATGGATAAATACTGTTGGAAGTACCGTTGGAATATTTTTCTATTGGAATTTCATTGGAATTTTGCCATTCCAACGGCTATTTTACCAACGATGCATTTATTGTTAGAATTTCCGTTGGAATCGATAATTCCAAACGTAATTTGGCCAAATTCCAACAGATTTTTTCTATTGGAATTTCCTTGTTTTCTTTTAGTGTATCCTCATCCTCATCCCCAACCCCATTTAGATAAAAAGGTAATTCCTTGTCCTCGTCCTCATTCCCCGAATATATATTATATTTATATTTATATATGATTAATTTATTTATATTGTTAGGGTGATTTTATTTGATCGCCTAAAATATTTTCCTAAAATATAAAGATTGGCGTTTTGATTTGTTTTGCTTTTCTAGACTTATGATATAATTAGGACTTTTTAGACAAGGGAAGAAATCATATTGATATGGTATTGATATATTAGGATTCTTGGATAGTTATCTTGTTTCCTAACATAAGTGATTTACTTGTCATATATTTGTATATATCTTCTTTCCTTTTATATTAGGTCTCTTGAAGGGTTTGAACGGCTCTATAAAGGGAAGATGACGTCCATAATCAAAACACAATAAATATACCAGAGATACAAGAGTCTTGAGAGAGTTAAGAGTTATACAAGCACAATGAGTCTCGATGCCCTGTATGCGATCTCGAATGTGACTACATCTGAGATCACATTCATTCCTGCAGTTGTGTTTGTTAGGTTTTTCATCCATTGTTTTTGTATTGCGATTAATGAAGTCCACACATGTCTATTGTTGGATGAGTTGAATTACATAAATCAGATATACTCTAGATAGGAGTTTTTCGTTGAGTTTCTACTAGTTGGATTTGAGAATTTTTGTATACAGAATCAAACAGTTTTTACTAGTGGAAAGTTTTACCATATTGGCACGTCTACAAGCTTGTTGGCTTGTAGACAATTTTTATTTTGTGTATCTCTTTATTGTTTTCAAAATTGCGTTGCATGTGATTATGAATGTGACCACATCTGCAATCACATCCTTACTCAACAAAACTTTTGGTAAATATCCGTGTTATAATTCTTTCAATTGTCATCTAGAGCCTACACTTGATGACCTACCATACTCATTTCAAAAGTGGAGGACATGCAAGCAATGAATTCCTTTAACAGTTTATCAGAGGAGGAACCAAAAACTATGTCATCGACATATATTTGAACAATCATGATGTCATGGTTTTTTTTAATGAACAAGGTTTTATCAACTTCACCACGTTTAAAACCAATTTGAAGAAGATACTCAGTTAGCCTACCGTACCAAGCTCTAGGGGCTTGTTTGAGACCATAGAGAGCCTTTTTAAGCTTATACACATGGTTAGGCTTAAAAGGGTCCTCAAAGCCTTTAGGCTGTTCAACAAAAGCTTCTACATCTAGAAAACCATTTAAGAAAGCACTTTTGACATCCATTTGGTGAAGTGTTAATCCAAGTAACATGCAATTGCAAGCAACAAACGTATGGACTCAATACGGGCTACAGGAGCGAAGGTTTCATCGAAATCCACCCCCTCAACCTGTGTGTACCCCTAAGCGACCAATCGAGCTTTGTTGCGAACAATTTTGCTAGATTCATCTGTTTTATTTTTAAAAATCCATTTTGTTCCAGTGACATTAACATCCTCTGGCCTAGGGACTAAAAACCACACATCATTTTTGACAAATTGAACTAGTTCCTCTTGCATAGCATGTATCCAAAATTTATCTTTAAG
This sequence comes from Rehmannia glutinosa, assembly GCA_016081115.2. Lineage (NCBI taxonomy): Eukaryota > Viridiplantae > Streptophyta > Magnoliopsida > Lamiales > Orobanchaceae > Rehmannia > Rehmannia glutinosa. The sequence continues at coordinate 5,547,579 of CM071925.1, read as the reverse complement.
AGCTTCAACAACATTTTTAGGTTCAACATTGGACACAAAACAACATGTTCTCACATTGGTACAATCAGTAGACAAGCAAACCATTCTTACCATATCACGATAGTTCACTCTACCTTTCCCTCTTGTCTTAATACCATCAGTAGTGTTACCAATGATCTGAGACGTAGGGTGATTTTTTTGAATCCTTGTAGGTATATCAATGCCATGATCCACGATTGGATTATTAGTTTCTTCAACAGGTTCAAAGTCAGAGTCAGAGTTTGACTCACCGAATTTGCGATGAGACACGGATGTGGGCTCGGATGCCGTCACATTTGGTTCGCATTTGAGACAGTGAGGATGGGGCTTGATCACATTCTCCACAATATCGTGCCTACATCTTTCGCTGGAGCAGTCTCAACAAATTCGAGTAGATCCACATGATCTTCTTCACTCTTTCCTACAATATCTGAGAGATCATCAAAGATAATATTTACATATTCCATGATCGTCTTAGTATGAAGATTATAAACTGGATAGGCATGACTATTCGAAGTGTAGCCTAGAAAAAGACATTTGTCACTTTTGGAATCGAATTTAGCAAGATTATCACGATCATTAAGGACATAGCACACACACCCAAAAACATGAAAATATTTGAGGTTACGTTTATTTCCCATAAGTATTTCATACGGGGTTAGGGAACATCCAGGCCTCAAATACACAAAATTAGCTATATGGCAAGCAGTATTGAGAGCTTCAGCATAAAACCTTTTAGAAAGTTTTTTCGAACTAAGCATGACACGGGCTATCTTTTGCAATGTACGATTTTTTCTTTCTACCACTCCATTTTGTTGTGGAGTTTTAGGTGCGGAAAATTTATGAGAAATCCCCTTTTCTATCACGAGAAGGACGAGAAAAAGAATTCTCAAATTCTTTACCATGGTCCGATCTAATTGCAGCAATGATTAAATTATACAAGTTACAAACCTTTTTATGCCAGCTTCTAAAGAAATCAAAAGTTTCTGATTTTTCACATAGAAAATAAGTCCACGTAGAACGTGAAAAATCATCGACAATCACATAAGAATATTTCCTACCATCTACACTCTCAACCTATATAGGACCCATGAGATCCATATGAACTAACTCTAGACATCTAGTGGTGTGGAAATGTGATGTTATTTGATGCGACACTCTCTTTTGTTTACCCCTTTGACAACTGTCACACACACTGACACTTTTTATAGACAGTTTAGGAAAACCAATAGCAGCTTCAAATTTTATAAGTTCCATTAGCTTTTTATGACTAATGTGACCTAATTTTTGATGCCACAAATTAGTGTCATTTGTGTGTGCCCTGTGACAGAGTTGCTCATTACAATACTGATAACAGTTGTCAGAAGATCTCAAACCAGTAAGGATATACTTGTTAGCTTCATCGAACACTTCACAAGAATTTTTATTGAACTTCACATAAAGATCATCATCACATAGTTGACTTATCTGATGAGATTAGCATTAAGACCAACTACATGAAGCATATTACGAAAGCTTGGGTAATCCTTCAACGTTTAGCATCCCTTTCCCAAGAATCTTCCTTTGGCTCCACCTTCGGTCCGTAGGTAACATTGCCACCATTGTAAACTTCATAGTCGGGTTAAATACTCCAAAGTACTTGTCATATGTCGTGAGCATCCACTATCAAAGTACCAAGATCTTGCAATGTTATATCTCGAGGAAGTATAGATAACATGACATTTAACATCGATTTTTGACCAGGCATTTTTGAAAAATGATTATGAGGATGTCGTAACATCCGCGATGACATCGGCGCCGGACCTTAAATCCGATTTGAGTTTATAACGAGAATGGTTTTATGTGTCTAGGAGCATGACAATAATGACAGAGATAAAGTGTCGTTTCCGTGGTTTAGACTTACGGAAAAAATCCTTTTATTGTTGGAGGAATGCGAGGATTCTCCTTGTTTTTTTTGCTTTCACAAAAACTGGAGTTTTATAACCTAGGCAGTCCTTATCATCACTACCCATGGAAAGAATATCATCCAGTTTTGCTTTCCCAGAATTAAACTTTTTCATGCTTTCAAGAGACTCTTCAAGTTTAGACTTTACCTTTTCGAACTCAAGTTCTTTCTTCGTAAGAGAGGCCTCCAACCTGGTAACCACTTCTCTTTGATCATCATTCTCCTTCATGAGTCGATCATTCTCCTTTTTCAGCATCTCGTTCACTTTAATCCTTTTCAGCCAATCCTTGTAAAGGTTTGCGTATGTGTCCTCTAGACTTTCATCATCAGAGTCATCATCTTGTTCAACATCATCAGGAACAGAGGTAGAATTGAAACAAAAAAGGTTAGAGACAGATAAAAGATCATGTTCATCAGATGTGACCTCAAATGTGATCAGTGAAGGTGTGATCACATCTCGGGCCACACCACTGGCGACACCTGAAAGATTTATTTGGAGAGACTTTCGATCTTTCACCAAGGTGGTCAGAACCTTGGTTCCTTCCTGTTCATTCTTCTCACTGTCTGATTCGTTATCACTCAAGGTCACAGTCAGGCTCATTCCCTTTTTCATAAGAGTATTAGCACATTGGGCAGCATAGTGACCATACCCATTACATGCCCTACACCTAATGCAGTCAAGGGTTTTTGTGTCAGACTTGTTCGATTTATCACCAGAAAAACGTTCTTGACTTTTATCAAATGTGTGCTTTTGAGGAAACTTGCTTGACTCAGACTTAAAAGGCTTGGTGAAATTTTGAGACTTTTTCTGACTTTTGAGCTTAAAAATCTTATCAAACTTTTTTGAGTACATGGCCATAGAATCATCTCCTAGATCAGATTTTTCGATCTCATTGGTAAGGTCAGCAAAATCATTAGTAACTTGGGACTCAAGTTGAAAAGGAGACTCAATTTGAAAAGCAACTTTGTGAATCGAAAATTTGGTCCCTACCATTCCCCAGTCTCATCTATAAAATCCTGGTATCACAAGGATTTGAGCCAAAACAGGGTGATCACTTCACCAATCAGCCTGGGGTCTTCCATGTGTCTCGACCTCTGGTCAGTCCTCAAAATCGCATTGTTGATCTGCCTCTCATCTATCCTGGAGATGCTCCTCCTGCTCCTACGACTTCGACCTCTGCTGCTTCTCCAGATGCTGCTTCTCCAGATGCTGCTACACCTGTCCCAGGGTCTGGCCCCGGATGTGGTTCCGAATGTTAGCCACATTCCCGCTCCCATTTTCTCTAACATTCCCTTTGTACCTGTTTCTACTGTTTCTTACAGGTTCAGCTAGCTTTTGCTGAGCAATAGATTGCTCACTTTCTTGCTCTCGGTCTCAATTGCAACATATCTTTGGCTCTGTTTCTGGCCAAAAAAAGGGGAGAGAATACTGCTGGACCAAGCACTACTCAAGGGGGAGTTATGCCAACTGAGACACCCATGACTGATGCTCCAATTCCTGAAGATAATGCAGCTCAAGATGTTGTTGTTGCTACACCGTTGGCTGGACAGAGTGAAGGCAATGAAGGCCTTCAGTTTGATTTTGAAGGATAAATGGATACGAATGTATCTACTGATGAACTTTATAATATTTGATCTGGGATGTACTAAAACTACTCTTCTGCAAGGTTTACTTGTTTTGGTCTGTTGATAAATTGATAAACTCTTGTATGATAATCTTTGCTGCAGTTGTAAATGTGACCGGAAATGTGATCGCATCTATTTTCGTATTTTTACTCAGCATTATATTCAGGGAGAGTTGTTACACTTAGGGGGAGTTTGCTTGATTTGTGTTTGATATGTGTTTTGTCCAGAAAGGCAAAAAGGAGGAGATTGTTAGGGCGATTTTATTTGGTCGCCTAAAATATTTTCCTAAAAAATAAAGATTGGTTTTTTGATTTGTTTTGCCTTTCTAGACTTATGATATAATTAGGACTTTTTAGATAAGGGAAGAAATCATATTGATATGGTATTGATATATTAGGATTCTTGGATAGTTATCTTGTTTCCTAACATAAGTGATTTACTTGTCATATATTTGTATATATCTTCTTTCCTTGTGTATTAGGTCTCTTGAAGGATTTGGACGGGTATATAAAGGGAATAGGACGTCCATAATCAAGACACAAGAAATATACCAGAGATATAAGAGTCTTGAGAGAGTTAAGAGTCATACAAGCACAAGGAGTCTCGCTGCCCTGGATGCGATCTCGAATGTGACTACATCTGAGATCACATTGACCGCACGATTGTGTTTGTTAGGTTTTTCATCCATTGTTTTTGTATTGCGATTAACGAAGTCCACACATGTCTATTGTTGGATGAGTTGAATTACATAGATCAGATATACTCTAGATAGGAGTTTTTCGTTGAGTTTCTACTAGTTGGATTTGAGTATTTTTGTATACGGAATCAAACCGTTTTTACTAGTGGAAAGTTTTGCCATATTGGCACGTCTACAAGCTTGTTGGCTTGTAGACAATTTTTATTTCGTGTGTCTCTTTATTGTTTTCAAAATTCCGCTGCATGTGATTGTGAATGTGACCACATCTGCAATCACATCCTTACTCTGCAATACTTTTGGTAAATAGCCGTGCTATAATTCTTTCATATATTATTTTATTTCATTAATTATAAAAATTAAAACCTTTAAGTATTTATAATTTTAATTGTTCTCATTTGTTTTACAAATAGGATTTTATGTTTTTTTTATTTATTTGGTTATTTTAAGTAATTCGTTGGATAATTTTTTTATTAATAAATATAAAACGGGGAACCTTTCCCGAATGGGGATTCCCCATCCTCGTCCCAAATACCCAAAGCAGAGAAGTATGAGGATGATATCTGAAATGAGATTTTGTGATGGGGTGGTATGTCCCATCCCTGTCTATTGTCACCCCTAAATAATTTACACGATGAAAAATAATAAACTTGAACTGTAGAAAGTGAAAAGGAAAAACCAACAATGGATTGATGTAACTCACAGTTCATAAAAATAATTGCATTTTTTAAATTGTTGTTGTTGTGATCATTATTTCAAAAATTAATCCAAGTCTTGTCAGCTCTTAATTTCTAATTGATTCTATTGGACTCTTGATTTGTTTGCTAGAGAATTGTTTTTTATGTGTGTCTTATTTATGTATCCCTTGTTTTGCATGCACAAATCGATTTTTCAAGTCCGTACCGATATTTGAACACAATTTTAATTTTTCATATATACTTAAATTAAAATTCACATCAATGTTTCACCAACGCAATGAATAGAATCATAGATAGCAAAAAGTAAGTCTAATTGGACACAAATAGTAGTCGGATTGGACCTCCGGCAATCAGAAATGGGCCGTCAAAAGCGTAATAAATGTGGGCCAAGAAATATCCCAAGGAAATGACTTAAAAACATGTGAACATCCTATAGATCAATTTGGCCTTAACTTATGTTGTAATTGCAAATGTAAACAATTAGGTTGCATTTGGATGGAAGGATTTGGATTTAGGGAGAGGAATTAGGGAAGGATTTCAAATGACTCCAAATAATAAGGATTTGAAATCCTCCAAAATGACTCCAAAAATAGCTTCCAAGGATTTGAAATCCATTATAAAATGACTACATCCAAACAACCTCAATGGATTTGTTATTATGGATTTGAAATCCATAGTTCAAATCTTTCCATCCAAATGGAGCCTTAGATAAAAGATCAGATATTACAAATTAAGTCATACATCTTAGAAATTTTACCCATGGGTTCTATCAAAAAAAAAAGAAAAGAAATTAGGGACAGTTATTATTATTTTTGTTCAACTATATTACGTTATAGAGTATACCGTGCAAGAGAGTACAAATTTTTATTATACTATTTGATCTAATGCAAAGCTAATGAAACAAACAAGATTAGAGGTCAACCAAAACTTCAATTTTCATTGATTATTCTAGTTATTCATTTATTTCGTAATTGACTTCTTGAGTGTCTTTAGGGAAAATAAAACTAAAGAAGAAGAACAAGAAAATTAATAACGATTTATTTAGAGACAAAAACTCATGTCAGACTGTTTAACGGGTCAAAATTCGGTAGACGGATCCAAAAAAAAAAATTGATACGGTGACATTTTTATTTTATTAGCAGGACCGGTATTAGTAGTCCCTCTGAAAAGTATTAGCAGTCATTCTAAAAAGTATTAGTACGTAGTCCACTTGAAAGTATTAGTTTTTGTAATTTTGGATAGTGTTGGGGGCAAAAATAATATTTAATTATTTAATATATAATTTAATTTATATATTAATTTAATATTAATTGCTCAATGTGCTCTTAGTAAAATAATCGCACTCAAAGGAGTTTGGGACTATTCCATAGGCCGATTTTTCCTACACGAACTGGCCCATAGGCCGATTTCTCCTATGCGGCCCAAGGGTCCATCTCCCAGGTGTAAAAAGGTATATCCTATTCATCTGTAAGTGCATTCTCACATTCTAATAACTCTCATACGTATTTAATTCAATATTCGTTTACTGTGTTATTTTCTCTCAATCACCAAGCTCACTTGAGCGTCAGAGGGGCCTCCCTGAGTAACCCCCAGGGACCCCATAACGTTTGCGTATATGTTTCATGCAAGTTCTCAATTGAAGAATTTCCAGCTTCTAGAGAAGAAGACTTGAAAACTTCCCCCTCGGGATGGAGGATTTTATCTACATCATTGACTTTGAGTAATCTGCCCTAAAAAACAGCATCATATATCACTAGTATTAGGTTTTCATCTTAAAAGTATTGGTATTCTATCTGAAAAATATTATTACATGGTGCACTTGAAAATATTTAAAAGCCCCAAAAATGTATTATTTTTTTCGTCAAAGGTATTAGTAGTCCCCGTAAAATGTATTATTAGTTCCCCTAAAAAAATACCCCGAAGGTTATTAAATATAATACGGAATCAAATCTCAGTGGGGTTTTTACATTTTTCAGAAATCACTAAGTTTTTTCGTAATTAACCTAAATATCAGGGAGGGCTTTGTAATTATCCCTAATACTTATAAAAGAAAATAAAAATGTATGTATGATGTCGTTTCTCTTACGTTTTCCGAAATGCTACTACTATAATTTGGTTGTCTATGCATATGACTATATGAGGTTGGAAGTGTGCACGGGAGGGGACGGTTCGGAGATTTGAAAATCTTCAGAACTGTCCCGAAGTTCGGAGATTCTAAAAATAAATCTCCAGAATTGAACCATAGAAAACAATCACCGTCCCAAATCGTTCCAAACTTTTGGTACGGTTCGGGACGGAGATTCGATTCTAATGGAATAGTACGGTGTGGTTCGGTTTGAGACGTAGATTTGAAGATTAGTCATAAATAAAACATACGAATTTTTGAAGAAAAAAAGAAGAAATCAATTTAAAGATCACCGAACGGATATAATTCTAGTCTCTTTTAGTGTAGTCTAAAAATAAAAACTAAAGTCATAATAGGTATCACAATCCTAAATTATAAACTTTAATAACCTCTATAAAATAATAATATTCTATTATTTGGGCAAGTTGTCCTTCTATTGACTTAGAACAATTATAATTAACTAATAATTTGATAAATTAATATGAAACAAAAACTTGTATAAATTTATAATATCAATATCTCCTACTTAACAACTTAACATAATCAATAAAATTATATTTATAATTTATGTGATGTGGTAAAAAAAATTAAAATATGATTTTTTTTATATTGTTATAATATGGTACTATTACTTGTTAGAGTATGTTTATATTTCAAGTGCAATTTACTAATCATTTAACAGATTTTAATTTCAAGATTTACTCTATTATTAATATTAAAGTTTTTTAAAATTCATAATAGTTGTAGTATTATTATTTTTTTATAAATATGTTTTATATTCATTTTAATTTAAATAATTTGTAGTTAATCCAATATCAAAATATAAACAAAATAAAAATAATGCATATGTAGTTATATAAAATATTTAAAATCGATTCTAACTTCGAGTCCTAGGTTCGGAGTGATTCGATATGGTTCAGTGCGGTTCTCGGTACGGGTATTTGAAAAATCTCCAGAACCGTGCCACAAATATTTTCGGGATAGTACGGTTCGGGGAAAGTCAAAAAGTCAACGAATTTTTATGGTTCAGGGATTTTTCAATCCGAATATTGGTTCGATTTTGGTAATTTTCAAGTCCCATGCACAACCTAGGTGGGAGAGGTAAAAAAGAAGAAAAGAGGCAGGGTGGCCAAGGTGGTGTCGCCGTATAGGGCCCCCCCACCGGAAAGGGCCCTTGAACTTTTTTTTTCTATAAAATATATATATTGTTGGGGAAATTAAATAAAATACCCTCTTTTTGGTAACATACGACACAATACGCTCCTATCATTTTTGTACTTATTTTTTTCCTTTTGTACTTATTTTTTTCTTTTTTTACGCTCCTGCATATTTTTTAATTATTTTTATTTTTATTTTCGTTTTTTTTGTTCCTGTATTGCTTTATATGTTATATATGTTATTTCGATGTTTAAATTTGTTTCTTTGTTGTCTCTATGTCACGCCCCAAATGTGACGCGACAACGATCAATCACTTAAACATAAATAAATCAACAGTCTAAACCAAAGATACCAAACTCCAAGTGAAATAGAGTCTAATGCAGCGGAATTAAAATAAACACGAGTACAAATTACATCTTAAAGTCTGGCGGTATCCAAATACAACCCAAAAGATTATCTTAATTAACTTATAGTCCAAACAGAAATAAATGAAGGAGTCCAACAACAATTAAAAGTAAAAGGAAATGTCACTCCACATCACTGATAGGGATTCAATCAGAGGTTCGGTGTCTTCGTACTCTTCATCTAAAGGTTAGAAAACATGAGGGAATGAGACGAGAAATCTCGGTGGATGGGGTGATCGTGTGTAAGTGTGGCGATATAAATAGTTAATGCGAGAAATTTAGTTGTATGAAAACGCGCGTGAGAGATGATGCAAGATTTCACACACATCCACAAGCGTCGTGATAAACATATTAAGTAATATACTTATACTGATTTAAGAAAATAGTTCATGGTCAAGCGGTGCACTATAGTCAAGCAAACATGAGGATTGCGTGCGGATTTGTAACGCCAATCTATGCAAGATAAGTAGCGGATTTGCGTGCGGTTTGTAGCGCCAACCAAGCGGGTCCGATTAACTCCGGAATCGTGTGGATCGAGGCAATGATACCTTCGTTCTTCCTTGTAACTCCCGAGCAAGATGGTCAAGACTGTCACCTTATCGCTCCATAAGCAAAGACAAAATCACAAAGTGGAGCTAGCAAGGCTCGGATTTGTCATAATCATGATTATACCTCAAGTACTACGACCCGCTTCCCTTGGACAAACTCCGTCCCTCGATTTGCGGGATTAGGGCGATGGGGCGGAGAGTGGAATAGCGGCCGAGCTGCCGGTTCTATCCCGGCGTATCCATTCCGATTGTGAGCTCGACACACCAAGTTGACTCAGCAGAAATTAAGTACACGTTCGGGTAGTCAACCGGCGATCGAGTATTATTGATTCGGAAGCAGTTCATGAAAAGTTCTCAAAAATTTGCACAAGAGAGTTATGGCGTTGGTGGAGTTATTGGGATGAAGATAATTATCGGGAGGATAAGTAGTCTTCGATATCTTAAGGATTAGGAGGAACATAGGTCCCATTATAGATTCGAAATCGCGAGACGAGGAAGTCGCCCCACGATCGGGTATTAATCGGTCAAGACGATCCGATAAGTCAAGGAATTTTTTAAGAAAATGAAATATTTTAATTAAAATATTAAAGTAAGAGGGTCCAGGGTTGTTTCTTAAAAGAAAATGATTTGAGTTAGGTCCTTATAAAAATAAAAATTACAATTAGCCCCGCTTTGTAAAAACCAATACTTTTTGGGTTAAAAGTTAAATAAATAAATATCCCGACCTTGAAAAATTATGAGGTCAGTTCCTAAATTCTCTAAATTGTTCAGAGATTCAGGTTTTTAAAGTTTTGAGGTCGAGTTTTTATAAAATTCTCGTATTGGCCCCAAAATTGTTAAAATTGTCATTTTGGGCCTTAAGTTTAAAATAATCGGAACTCACAAACCGGAAGGGCTTCTAATGTGATTCCAGTTGGAAAATGTCACTAAGGTTAGTGGGATATTGGGACAAAAACATTTTTAAAACGTCATAAGTATAGGTCCCTTAACTTTTGAAAATCTCATTTTTGTCCCATTTTGAAATAATTGCCTTTAAGGCTTTTAGGGGTCCAATTGTTATGAAATTTGAACCTTGGGTCCAAAATGTAATTATGTTATAGGTAAATTAGTATTTCCAGGTGCATGGGCTTCATAAGTCCTGGAAATTTCATTTGGGTCCTCAAGTTTAATCTTTTACAATTTGGTCCTTCAGTTTTTATAAAATTACTTTCCAAACTCTAAACACTTGGATTTTTTGAATACACTTAAAATATGTTATTTCCAGTCCCTTAAGAGTTAAAATTTAAAATTTTAAAATTTGGGTCTGGTACAGTTTCGAAATTTGCAAAATAGCCCTTAAACTTCTCTAATTTTACAATCTAGTCCTTGAGCTTTTAAGGGTTGATTTTATTTATCTAAAAACTCTTAAAACTTTATTAAAATGTCAAAACATCATTTTTGAACCTGAGTACAGTCCCAAAAATCGAAATTTACAGAGAGGTCCCTTAAGTTTTATTTTCTTGCACTTAAGTCCATCAACTTTCCATTTTTGCATTTTAAGTCCAAAAATCAAAATTTAATCAATTATGCTCGACTTGTCCAGGTTATAGGTCATTCAAAAACATAGATTTCAAGAGTCACAAACATACATATCCATCTCATACAAGAATTTATCAAATATGACAATAAAGTGTGCATGTATGTCCTAATTTTCGGTAAATCGCATTTTGAGCAACACTTGAGAAATTTTTCCAACTTGATATAAGAAAATAGCATGCAATACATAATATATATCTCAAATTCTCAATAACAAAATACTACATGCATTTTTATGAATTAAAACACCTAGAAGTTGAAAGGATTTTTCCACCCACCTTGTTTGTTCGGTTGATTGGTGTAAAGTGGTGTCACTAGACCTTGAGGATTTTAATCCCCACTTAAGGCAGCCCCTAAGTCCAATAATACAAGGAGTTTTGAGTTAGAAAATGAAGATTTGAACCAAGGAGGGAAAAAGAGAAGGAATAGGCCAAAGGTACCACACTTACCTTGTGTAGTTGAAAGTTGTAGTCAAAAATTGATAGTCTCTTAAGAACTTGATCACCACTTAAAAAAAGTTCCAAGGTCAGCCCCTAATCACCTCAAAATGATAATTTTGGTGTTAAAATTCGAAATTAATAGGGGGAGAAGAAGAAGGTACCAAAATCCCATTTCTTACCTTATAGTCCAAATTCTTCAAATTCCTTCAAGTCTAGAAATCTTCTTCACGGTGATGGTGAGACTCTTAGTATCTTCCAAGTCTTCTATGTGAACCTCAACATAAAAATCCAAACTTACATTAATAAGTGAGAGAGGATAGTTAGATGATATCAAGACAAGAAGAGGAACAAAATTTCTTACCTTGTGAAGGGGGGGTGTTCGAATTTTTTGTGACGGAGTAGAAGGAAGAGTTCTTGTATTTTTACTAAGTGTTTAAGAGAAGAGAAGAAAATTGTAGAGAGAGGTAGGAGGATTTTTAGAGAGAGGTAAGAAGATTCAAGGCTTGAAGAGATGAATGTTGGTGAAATGAAGTGATGAATGAAACTTGAACATATTTCTTGCCCAACTAGGCCTCTTGGCCGTCCACATGGGGTGGGGAGGGGGACAAAATTTTGTTTTGTTCTATGGCTTGAAAGGTGTAGCTTGCATGAGGGACAAGGACCTTGGTCAAGATGAGGTCTTGCATGGGAGGATGCAATTGCAAGGATAGAGAGGAATGTTGGCATGGGGTGTTGGGAAGCCTCCAACATGTTGGGTAAGTTTATAATAAAGAATTGGTGTATAAGATATTGTGTATAAGATTTAAATTAATGGTGTAAAAATACACAAGATGAATACACAAGGTGTACATGTACAAGAGTTGGGAGATATTTCTACACCAAAATTTACCTCATGACCGTCCACCTAAGGGTATTTGTGGTATTTGCCATATTTTGTTTTATGTCCCAAAATTGATGATAATAGGTGAATAATATCAATCTCCAAAATAATTAGTGATTTCCTTGATCACTTATAAGTCTCATGATCACTTAATCTAAATCGAATTCTTAATTATATAAGGTATAAATCTCTAAAATAAATAGTCTCCAAAAATTCTAAGGTGACTAATGAGATACGCAAATAACATTAATGATGATCAATCAAGTGATCATAAATGCGAAATAAAATTAATAAATGATTATGATCACAAGAAGTAAATAAGGAAATTTAAAGACGAAATATATTTATCATTAATATTTACCCGTCAAAGTGACGCGGTAGAATTGTCAAATAGTACAAAGACGATACGTGATACAAGTACATGTTCGAATAAAAATCGAGGGCTTCACATTCTCCCCTCCTTAAAAGAATTTGGTCCCCAAATTCTCTTGAGTAACAACTCTGGATATTGATTCCTCATGTCTTCTTCCATTTCCCATGTTGCGTCTTCGTCTCGGTCGTGGTGTCGCCATACAACTTTAACCATTGGAATTTCTCTGTTCACGAACCGATGTATCTCTTGGTCAATGATTACGATTGGTTCCGGTGTAAGATAAATTCTCCATTAGAGGAGGAGCATCACGAGTGATGATATGCTCGGGATCGGTTGATATTTTTTCAATCTCGACACATGGAATACATCGTGCATTCCCGCATCTTGTGCGGTAACTCAAGTACGTAGGCCAACTTTCCGATCCTCGCAAAATTTTGTAAGGTCCAATATATCTCGGACTCAATTTGCCCCTTTCCTTGGATTGATCAATCCTTTTCGTGGCAAGAGTCGAGAAATACCTCATCTCCGCTTCAAATTCCAAGTATTTTCTCCTCTTGTCCGCGTAACTCTTTTGGCGGCTCCGAGGCATTTTGCGGATCCGATCCTTGATCAACTTGACCTTCTCCATGGCCTCTGAACTAAGTCGACCTTTGGAATCGAGGTGACTCCGTTTCTCCTTCGAGAGTCCATTGGTCATCAATCTCCCAGTGTAGAGGGGATCTACATTTTCGTCCATACAAAGCTTCGTAGGGTGCCATCCCAATCGTGGCCTGATAACTGTTATTATAGGTGAATTCGGCCAATGGTAAGTGTGAATCCCAACTTCCTTGGAAATCCAATGTGCAGGCTCGCAACATGTCTTCCAGGGTTTGAATTGTTCGCTCAGCCTGGCCATCGGTTTGCGGATGTCTTCTTGTCTTTGAAACTTAGCGAGTGCCCAATTCCTCATGTAAGCATTTCAGAATCCGGAGACAAACCTCGGGTCTCTGTCGACACTATGTCGGCGGCACTCCATGCGGTCGGATGATCTCTCGAATGTAAATTTGCGCAAGTTTACGCAAGTTGTCGGTTTTCTTCATGGGTAAGAAATGTGCGATTTCGTGAGTCGGTCTCACGACTACCCAAATAGCATCATCGCCCAAACGGTCCTTGGTAGATCCATCACGAATTCCATCGTTATGTGTTCCCATTTCCACTAAAGGAATTCTCAGCGGTTGTAATAAACCGGATGGTCGTTGGTGTTAGCTTTTACTCGTTGACAAGTCATACATCTATAGCGAACGAACTCGCTACCTGGTTTTTCATGTTTACCCACCAAGTAATGTTGTTTTAAGTCCTTATACATCTTGTTTCCTCCGGGATGTATAGTGTATTTGAGCAGTGTGCTTCCCGAAAGGATTCTGTTCCTAAGTTGCTCATCACTCGTACAAATTCATTAGAAATCGATGATCCCATCTTCCTGTCGAGAATTCGATCTTTCTCCTTTGAGTATCTTCTCTTTTAGTTTTTGAAGTTGCACGTCAATCCCCTGTGTTACTTTTATCTCGTTGAGTAGATCGGGTTTAACTAAAATATTAGCACATGAAATTCGAATCTTGGTTCTCATCGGTTCCAGGCGCTCAATTCTTCTAATGATCTCCACTCTCGAATCATTAGTCTGGCTAAACTCGTCTTTCTGCTCAAGGCGTCAGCTACTACGTTAGCTATCCCGGGATGGTATTGAATATCAAAGTGATAATATTCTATTAACTCCATCCATCTCTGTTGCCTCAAATTGAGTTCTTTCTGAGAGAATAGGTACTTTAGGCTCTTATGATCTGTGTAAACCGTGAATGTTGCTCCGTAGAGATAGTGTCTCCATTTCTTTAATGCGAACACTATTGCTGCCAATTCCAAGTCATGTGTTGGGTAATTGGCTTCATACGACTTGAGTTTCTGTGATGCGTAAGCAATGACCTTTCCTTCTTGCATGAGTCTTGCTCCCGATCCTTCCTTTGATGCGTCATCAGACGACAAAGTTTTTCTGTTCCCTTTGGAAGGGCTAAGACTCGAGTGTATTAAGTCGTTTCTTGACTCTTGGAAACTAGCCTCACACTTGTCATTCCACTCAAACTTGACTTACTTCTGGGTTAGTCGAGTGAGTGGTCCGGCTATCTTGGAGAAATCTTGGATAAATCTTCGATAGTATCCAGCTAGTCCTAAGAAACTCCTGATCTCCGTTACAGACTCGGGTTGTTTCCATTCAACCACCTGTCTGTACTTTCGAAGGATCTACGGCGATCCCGGTGTCGGATACTATGTGTCCCAAGAATGCGACTTCACTAAGCCAAAATTTGCACTTGCTGAATTTGGCATACAACTTGTGTTCTCGTAGTGTCTCTAAAACAATTTTCAGATGAGGCTCATGCTCCTCTTTAGACTTAGAGTATACGAGTATGTCATCAATGAATATTACTACGAATTGATCCAAATAAGGTTGAAAGACTCGATGCATTAGATCCATAAACGATGTTGGTGCGTTTGTCAAACCGAAAGGCATCACTACAAACTCGTAGTGTCCATATCTGGTCTGAAATGTTGTTTTGGAAACGTCCTCTTCACGGATCTTTAACTGATAATATCCCTGTTGTAAATCAAACTTCGAGTACACCATCGCTCCTTGAAGTTGATCAAACAGTTCATCTATCCTCGGGAGGGGATATTTGTTCTTGATGGTCACGCTGTTAAGTCCGCGATAGTCTATACACAGTCTTAATGTGCCATCTTTCTTTTTGACAAATAGTATCGGTGCTCCCAGGAGACGCGTTTGGTCGAATAAATCCCACATCCATCGCTTTTGTAATTGTGTCTTCAACTCTTGTAACTCAACAGCGGGAGCCATTCTATACGGCGTTGCGCGATCGGGCGGTTCTGGTAATACTCGATGGTGAACTCAACTTCCCTATCCGGAGGACAAGTGGTGAGTTCTTGTGGAAATACATCCAGTATATTCCGATACTATAGGTACTTGATTAATTTGTGTCTCAACCTTAGGTTTGTTAATTACAAACGCCAAGTACCCTTGTGCCCCTCTAGTGATCGCCTTCCTTGCTTTCATTGCTGAAATGATTGGGGCAATCTTAACTCGTGCTCTTCCCGAAATTTCCACTTCGGGCTTATCGGGTTCACATAGTTTGATGGACTTGCGATGGCAGTCCATTTGTGCATGGTGTGCAGACAACCAGTTCATTCCCAATATAATGTCGTATTCAGATATAGGCAGCAAGATCAAATCAGCAGGGAAATTTATTTCATCAATTTTAACTTCACATGCATTATAGATAATATATGTTATCTGGCTTGCGCCCATAGGAGTGGATACTTCTAAACCTATAGGCATATGTTCCATGCATGCATGCAACTTGTGTACAAAATGTGGTGCGACAAATGAATGCGTTGATCCAGGGTCAAATAGTACTTTAGCGTAATGGTTAGATACTAGAAGCGCACCTTCCACCACGCCTATTATTGCCCAGGAGCCTTATGCCTGGCTAGTGCAAATGCTCAGCGAGCATCCGCCGATTACCCTGGCCGTTAGCGAAACGTGGTTGCGTTTGTTTGGTCCGGTCTTCGTATTTTGGGCAATCCTTTGGTGGTGTTGATTACTACCACAGCGTAAACACCTTCCATGTTTACGCCAACTTGATATTGCGTATGTCCGGTTTTTGGCAATGTGTACATATTTGGCCCGGTTTTCCTGTATCGGTCCTTTCCCTTTTTTTGTCTTAACAATCGCCCCTTTCGAATTTTAACAGCGGCCTTGATGGTTGTCCCACTCCGCCGCCCTTTTGAGACTGTTTGATGGCCTATTCAAATTTGAATCGACCAATGCGATTAAGTCCCGACTCAATGCGGAGAGTTGTCTTTTATTGGGTGAGTATGTTGTTGTTTCAATGATCAAAAGTTGTTTTGGAGTTCGGCTTGATCCCGTGTGAACTTATACAGCTTGTCCTCTTCCGTGCTGATTGTTCTCGGGGCATATTTGGATAACCGATGGAATTCAGACTCATATTGGGCCACAGACATGTTCCCCTGTCTTATGGAATTCATCCCGGCGTGCCTCCTTCATGACTTGGGGTATGTATTGCTCATTGAATTCAGCCAGGAAATTTTCCCATGCCCTATCTATTTGATCCTATTCCCACTTTCTCTCAACTGTTCTCTACCAATCTAGAGCAGCTGATTCTAGTCGAAACACGGCGAGCGTAACCTTTTGTTCCCCTGAGTATTGGAGAGCATTGAAGATATTCTCCAGTTTCCCGATCCATTCTTCTTCTTTCACGTCATCTGGTTTCCCTAAGAAAGCCCGGGGGTCGAATCGTAAGAACCGCTCCAAGGTGCGGTCATTCGTCTCTCGAGTAGGTTCATGGTTAGCCGACGAGGCTCGCTTGTTGCCTCATGAAAACTAATATCTCCGCAAGGCTATTATGTGAAGTTAGGTTATCTCTGCGATCGGCGGAGGAGGTGGTGGCATTCGGGGAGGGTGCCCGATCTTTGCGCATCATCATTCCTTTGGGGTATACGGCGGGGTCTCCGCGTCCCGGTTTCGGCCATGAATCGGAGTTTAGCTACAATACAAAATGAATGATTCCAATAAATATTTGCGTAAAACAAGTTATATCGCAAGGAGATCGACACAAGTGCACAAGACATATAATAAGTAAAAGGATATATCCATTAATGTGAAAATTTGAATACATCCAAATGAGTTCATGCAACATAAATACGTAATCAATGGTAAATCCGAAATCATGGTACAACGAAAAGCAAAATACAACAGAAAGGTAATATGCGCCTGATACTATCTATTACAAAAGCTATCTATTCAGTGAGGTCGCCGTCATCATCACTAGCGGCCTCGTCCAGAACTGGAACTTGATCGGGCTGAGGTAGCACCTCAGCATTAGGCCAGTTGGCGAAATCTAGCCACTATTCTAGTCCCGGAGCATCATCGAGTGGGGTGGCTTCAAGTGCCCCGGGCTCTTCATCTTCCATTGGATCCTCACCGGGATCCTCTTCGGGTTCTTCTTCAGGATCCTCCTCGGGATCCTCTTCATTATCGGCCTCGAGGTCGGGCATTGGTTCCGCCTCGGGCGGTGGCAACGATGGCGCATTAGCTGCTAGGGCAGCCTCTAGAGCCGCATCCCACTGGGTTAAGGCATGCGTGAGCTCCTCGATTACCTGCATTTGTTTGTTGATGGTCTCCTCATGGCGTCCTATGGTGTCTCTTGACATGTGCGCCTCCATTCTCCACTCGTGCGGCCTTCCCGCACATTCCACCTTCTCGCGAGTATTATCCGGGCGTTCTGGATCAAATGAATCGATCTCGCGAGTGCGGATGGTGTCCTCGCGATCTTTAACGAGGAGAGTAAGGTTATTCTTATCCTCTTGACTCTTTGTCAGAAGGTGTCCTAGTTCACGAGTGCATTGTCGTTCCCTGGTAAGCTCGGAGTCAACCCGAAGGAATGCCTGGCGCCAATGAAGTTCTAAGGCCTTATAGTGATCCCGTTCAAAACGAGCTTCGATTATGTCCCACCAGGTTGGGGGTGCTGGCTCTATCCTGTCAAACAAAACTGAGGTGGATTAGACGGATGTAAAGGAAAGATAAGGAGAACAAGGAAAGAATGACTAAGGAAAGTCAGTCAAAGTCAACTAAGTCAAATCAAGTATGACTATGGATTCTCCAAGTATAAATTTTAGCTTAACCTAAACATCAATAATATGGTTCTATGTCATTTTTTAAATCGATATCACACTTAATTAGTCAAGTCACGGTACTACCCAACACAATCCGAGGGTCCTATCCTGGGTTAGCTCGGTGTAAGTTTCCATCTTACTAGCCGAGCTCTGATACCATAACTGTCACGCCCCAAATGTGACGCAATAACGATTAATCACTTAAACAGAAATAAATCAACAGTCTAAACCAAAAATACCAAACTCCAAGTGAAATAGAGTCTAATGCAGCGGAATTAAAATAAACACGAGTACAAATTACATCTTAAAGTCTGACGGTATCCGAATACAACCCAAAAGATTATCTTAATTAACTTACAATCCAAACAGAAATAAATGAAGGAGTCCAACAACAATTAAAAGTAAAAGGAAATGTCGCTCCACATCACTGATAGGGATTCAATCTGTAGGTTCGGTGTCTTCAGCGTACTCTTCATCTAAAGGTTAGAAAACAGGAGGGAATGAGACAGAAATCTCAGTGGATGGGGTGACCGTGTGTAAGTGTGGCGATATAAATAGTTAATGCGAGAAATTTAGTTGTATGAAAATGCGTGAGAGATGATGCATGATTTCACACACAGTCCACAAGCGTCGTGATAAACATATTAAGTAATATACTTATACAGTTTAAGAAACAGTTCATGGTCAAGCAGGCACTATGGTCCAAGCAAACATGAGGATTGCGTACGGATTTGTAACGCCAATCCTATGCAAGACAAGTAGCGGTTGCATACGGATTTGTAGCGCCTACCAAACGGGTCCTATTAACTCCGGAATCATGTGGATCAGACAGCGATTCCTTCGTTCTTCCTTGTAACTCCCCGAGCAAGATGGTCCAAGACCTGTCACCTTATCGCTCCGTAGGAAAAGACAAAATCCACAGTGGAGCTAGCAAGGCTCGGATTTATCATAATCATGATTATACCTCAAGTACTACGACCCGCTTCCCTTGGACAAACTCCGTCCCTCAGTTGCGGGATTAGGACGATGGGGCCGGAGAGTGGAATAGCAGTCGAGCTGCCCGGTTCCATCCCCGACGTATCCATTCCGACTATGAGCTCGACACACCAAGTTGACTCAGGCAGGAAATTAAGTACACGTTCAGGTAGTCAACCAGGCAGTCGAGTATTATTGATTCGGGAAGCAGTTCATGAACAGTTCTCAAAAATTTGCACAAGAGAGTTATGGCGTTGGTGGAGTTATTGGGATGAAGATAATTATCGGGAGGATAAGTAGTCTTCGATATCTTAAGGATTAGGAGGAACATAGGTCCCGTTATAGATTTGAAATCGCGAGACGAGGAAGTCGCCCCACGATCGGGTATTAATCGGTCAAGACGATCCGATAAGTCAAGGGATTTTTTAAGAAAATGAAATATTTTAATTAAAATATTAAAGTAAGAGGGTCCAGGGCTGTTTCTTAAAAGAAAATTATTTGAGTTAGGTCCTTATAAAAATAAAAATTACAATTAGCCCCGCTTTGTAAAAACCAATACTTTTGGGGTTAAAAGTTAAATAAATAAATATCCCGACCTTGAAAAATTATGAGGCCAGTTCCTAAATTCTCTAAATTGTTCAGAGATTCACGTTTTTAAAGTTTTGAGGTCGAGTTTTTATAAAATTCTCATATTGGCCCCAAAATTGTTAAAATTGTTATTTCGGGCCTTAAGTTTAAAATAATCGGAATTCACAAACCGGAAGGGCTTCTAATGTGATTCCAGTTGGAAAATGTCACTAAGGTTAGTGGGATATTGGGACAAAAACAGTTTTAAAACGTCATAAGTATAGGTCCCTTAACTTTTGAAAATCTCATTTTTGTCCCATTTTGAAATAATTGCCTTTAAGGCTTTTAGGGGTCCAATTGTTATGAAATTTGAACTTTGGGTCCAAAATGTAATTATGTTATAGGTAAATTAGTATTTCCAGGTGCATGGGCTGCATAAGTCCTGAAAATTTCATTTGGGTCCTCAAGTTTAATCTTTTACAATTTGGTCCCTCAGTTTTTATAAAATTACTTTCCAGCTCTAAACACTTGGATTTTTGGAATACACTTAAAATATGTTATTTCCAGTCCCTTAAGAGTTCAAATTTCAAATTTTAAAATTTGGGTCTGGTACAGTTTCGAAATTTGCAAAATAGCCCTTAAACTTCTTAAATTTTACAATCTAGTCATTGGGCTTTTAAGGGTTGATTTTATTTATCTAAAAACTCTTAAAACTTTATTAAAATGTCAAAACATCATTTTTGAACCTGAGTACAATCCCAAAAATCGAAATTTACAGAGAGGTCCCTTAAGTTTTATTTTCTTGCACTTAAGTCCATCAACTTTCCATTTTTGCATTTTAAGTCCAAAAATCGAAATTTAATCAATTATGCTCGACTTGTCCAGGTTATAGGTCATTCAAAAACATAGATTTCAAGAGTCACAAACATACATATCCATCTCATACAAGAATTTATCAAATATGACAATAAAGTGTGCATGTATGTCCTAATTTTCGGTAAATTGCATTTTGAGCAACACTTGAGAAATTTTTCCAACTTGATATAAGAAAATAGCATGCAATACATAATATATATCTCAAATTCTCAATAACAAAATACTACATGCATTTTTATGAATTAAAACACCTAGAAGTTGAAAGGATTTTTCCACCCACCTTGTTTGTTCGGTTGATTGGTGTAAAGTGGTGTCACTAGACCTTGAGGATTTTAATCCCCACTTAAGGCAGCCCCTAAGTCCAATAATACAAGGAGTTTTGAGTTAGAAAATGAAGATTTGAACCAAGGAGGGAAAAAGAGAAGGAATAGGCCAAAGGTACCACACTTACCTTGTGTAGTTGAAAGTTGTAGTCAAAAATTGATAGTCTCTTAAGAACTTGATCACCACTTAAAAAAAGTTCCAAGGTCAGCCCCTAATCACCTCAAAATGATAATTTTGGTGTTAAAATTCGAAATTAATAGGGGAGAAGAAGAAGGTACCAAAAATCTCATTTCTTACCTTATAGTCCAAATTCTTCAAATTCCTTCAAGTCTAGAAATCTTCTTCACGGTGATGGTGAGACTCTTAGTATCTTCCAAGTCTTCTATGTGAACCTCAACATAAAAATCCAAACTTACATTAATAAGTGAGAGAGGATAGTTAGATGATATCAAGACAAGAAGATGAACAAAATTTCTTACCTTGTGAAGGGGGTGGGTGTGTTCGAATTTTTTGTGATGGAGTAGAAGGAAGAGTTCTTGTATTTTTACTAAGTGTTTAAGAGAAGAGAAGAAAATTGTAGAGAGAGGTAGGAAGATTTTTAGAGAGAGGTAAGAAGATTCAAGGCTTGAAGAGATGAATGTTGGTGAAATGAAGTGATGAATGAAACTTGAACAAATTTCTTGCCCAACTAGGCCTCTTGGCCGTCCACATGGGGTGGGGAGGGGGACAAAATTTTGTTTTGTTCTATGGCTTGAAAGGTGTAGCTTGCATGAGGGACAAGGATCTTGGTCAAGATGAGGTCTTGCATGGGAGTATGCAATTGCAAGGATAGAGAGGAATGTTGGCATGGGGTGTTGGGAAGCCTCCAACATGTTGGGTAAGTTTATAATAAAGAATTGGTGTATAAGATATTGTGTATAAGATTTGAATTAATGGTGTAAAAATACACAAGATGAATACACAATGTGTACATGTACAAGAGTTGGGAGATATTTCTACACCAAAATTTACCTCATGACCGTCCACCTAAGGGTATTTGTGGTATTTGCCATATTTTGTTTTATGTCCCAAAATTGATGATAATAGGTGAATAATATCAATCTCCAAAATAATTAGTGATTTCCTTGATCACTTATAAGTCTCATGATCACTTAATCTAAATCGAATTCTTAATTATATAAGGTATAAATCTCTAAAATAAATAGTCTCCAAAAATTCTAAGGTGACTAATGAGATACGCAAATAACATTAATGATGATCAATCAAGTGATCATAAATGCTAAATAAAATTAATAAATGATTATGATCACAAGAAGTAAATAAGGAAATTTAAAGACGAAATATATTTATCATTAATATTTACCCGTCAAAGCGACGCGGTAGAATTGTCAAATAGTACAAAGACGATACGTGATACAAATACATGTTCGAATAAAAATCGAGGGTTTCACACTCTATGTTGTTTCGATGTTTCAAAATAATCTTTACCTATTTTTTATGTTGTTTTTTTATTCATGTATTATTTTGTACATTGTTTCGGTGTTGTTCTATAATATTTTTAATGTTGTTCTAATAATTTTTATTTTTGTTTCCATGTAGTGTTCAATGTGTAAATATAAGTTTTACCTATATTAAGCTCTTTTTATTTATGTAGTGTTTTTAATATTTTTTACGTTGTTTCTAGGTTGTTTCCATATTTTTGGTAAGATGATATTTTAAATTTGAGAATTAATTAATTTTTTTTCCTTTTTTTTGTTTTCTTTATATTTACTGAGACTATAATATTAAAGTTGAAGTATGATATTTTTTTTATTAAATATATTATTTTATATATTAAATTATAAAGTTATATATATAATATTGATTTTTTTTCGTGGAAATACTAGGCCTCTTTGAGCATAAACTGCTTACGGGCATCTCCAACCCAACATCAAATTCCACCTTATTACACTAAATATGTCAAAATCTCTCCAACCCAACTCTAAACCAATGTTCTTAAACTCCGGATCGATATCGAAGGATTAATAATTGGGTCATTGAGTCACTGGTTCAACCGGTCAGACCGTTCTAAAAAACCGATTGACTCATATACATACACACACATATACACATGTACAAATGTAAAAGATAAATACAAATACAAATATATAAAAAAATAACAAATCTATATATTATATATATAAAAGCAAAATAATTTCTATAAATGTTTTCCCGCCTAAACGCTATTGCTAAAACTTTTCGGTATCTTTTTTATGCTAACTATTTGTTGATTTCCGGTTTTTTGTAAAATTTACTTATAAAATAGAAAGTTTGACTTTATAAAAAAGTTGTGATCTTATTTTTCAAATAGATTATGTAGACCGATTTATTTTTCCGAATATTGTACATGCAAAATGATCCGGAATTGTACTAAAAATATTACCATAAATAATTTCGTTGTTTTTTGTTATGTACATCAAGAAGATTCTCGAATTCTACTAAATAATACCATAAATAAATTGATTGCTCTTTTGTTTGGTATTACAATCGGAAAATAAAACACTATACGATCTAAATAAAAAAAATACAATAAGGAATTATACATTGGATGAAAATCTGCAATAAATAAAATAAAATTGTAAAGATCGAATTTGATTGTCTCATAATTGTAAAGATCCTAATTCTGGATTTAATATGTAAAACAATTTCCTGCAAAAGGAATTACAATCAAACCAAAATTTATTTACTTACTATACTAAATTGCTAGATAATGCATATACCATTTAAATTGCTAGAAATTTCCTATTCATACATTGATCGAAATATCTTATTTTTATATAGCTTAATTTTACAATATTTTTCGAAATCTAAATAAACTGGACATAGAGGAAATTCACAGCCTATAAATATTAGAATCGTGATCAGTTATTTTTACACATTCAAAATAACTGCAAAAGTAAGAGGAATAATATATTTTTTTACACATCCATTTATTTTTTTCTAGAAAAAAAATGGCTCTTGTGTTCAATCTGATTCGTGAATTAAACAATAGCAAAATACTTTGGGCTATTAAGTTAGGCTCGTGCGGAAGTACGAAAAGCCATCATTCCACGACAATAAACAAATTGGGAGTATTGAATGCATTTTTCACGATGCTTCGGTATTTTAATATTCTTTTACAACCCTATTTTGCAACATTTTTTGCGTCTATTTTTTTATATATTATGCTCAATAATTAAATTATTTTTATTTTCTGATTAACAGGGTGATAGAATTCATGGTACTATCAGAAAGTATCAATATGGACGGGCATATTTTCTAATTAAAAAAAGTCTAAAGGAAGGGCATGTTTATGCAATCAAAGATTTCATTGTTGAAAAGCAAACTGATAAGTACAAGACCACTTCCAGCCAAATTAAGATTATGTTCTATGGAAAGACACACGTTTTAGAAATATTTGATGAAATGTTTCCTCGATTCATGTACAACTTCGTAAAATTTAGTGAGTTGGCTGACACCAATAAAGTGGATGACACTATGCTTATAGGTATTTTTTGAAATTCAATGTTTCATTCCTAATAAAAGAAATTTGTACCTTGATTTTAATTTACTGACTATTTTTTTTGCAGATATTATTGGAAAGGTTATTTCGATGTACTCTGCACAAAATAAAGATATAAATGGACGCCTTACCAGATTCTTAGATTTAACTTTAGAAGATATAGAGTAAGTTTTAGTACATGAATGTACATATCATCTATTTTATATTTCTTTTACATATGAATGTAAATTCAATATTCTTTCAATTTTATAGAAACAATCGCATCACATGTACGCTATGGGAGAATTATATGGAGCAGATATTACCGCACTTGGAGCGCAATTGATTGAGCCGGTGGTTATTATTTTGCAGGTGGGAAGGGCGAAAGTTTTTAAAGGTAACAGTTTTTCCATCCTTTTTTTTATTAAAATGTTTTTTTCTTTCAATTTTTTATGATTTTGTTCTGTAATTTAATCATTTAATATTTTTTGTGTATTTTTATGGTCAAGTTAAGGTATACAGTGCCTTTCATGTTATGAAACTGCTTGTGAATGAGAAAGTTGATGAGATCCTAGACTTCAAGAAGAGGTAATATTATTTCATAATATTCAAATATTAGAGTTTTAATATGTAATTTATTTTAAATAAACATTATTATTTTCAAAATCGGGATTTTGAGTAGCAACAATCCTACAGTCTCTACTAGTCATGTTAGTTTGCCATCCGCACGGACCGCTAAAGATGAACTTGATGCACCGGATGCATCTGTAAAAACAGTTGATTATCTGTATGATTGTGAAAAAGTAATATTTTTTTGTATAGTCACTTTATTTAATTCATTTTAATTAGAAAATAAATATTCATTTGTTTACTTCTTAACTTTTTATTTTACTAATTTCATCAATATAATTTTGGAAGTTTTTGGATTTGTGCACGGGTTATTTCGATTTCGAGGATTGGTGGTATCTTGCGTGTACTCATTGCGGCAAAGAAGATGCATCCTTTGTGAACAATTTCTATTGTGTGAAATGTGATGATTTGTTTCACACAGGAGTTCTGAGGTAATTTTTAATTTTATTTTGATTCGTACTAAAATCAATTTCTAATTTAAATGGTCTAATATTGTTTTTCCAATTTTGTTTTGACTAGGTATATGATTATTGTTCAAGTTGTGGATGAAAGTGCAAGTGCCACTTTACTTTGTTGGGATAGGGATTGGGAAAATTTGATTGGAAAGTCTTGCACTGATTTGAGGAAAGAGCATCTCGAGGTATTAAACTTATTATTATTAAATCTTATACTTTTTTACATTTATGTAATTTTTTTGATTAATTTATTAATTTCTTCGAAATTTAACAGCGTGGAGGTGATGAATTGCCCGAGGAACTATCAGGATTGATTGGAAAAAAGCTTCTTTTCAAGGTTCAAATAAAATCTGAACAGCTCCATAATTATTCTGGTATCTTTTCCGTTGCTAAGCTTTCGGCAGATCCAGATTTAATTTGAAATATGGAGTGATGAATCTTGAGAGTCAGGTGATTTAATATTATTTTTTCTTATAATAATCATAATAAAGGATTATTGTAAAACGTTAATTTAATTTTTGTTGAACAGGAATCTGATTTTTTGTCGAAGTTGCAGTCAGACGATGTTTGTGATGACAAGGTTTGATTTATTATTATTATTATTATTATTATTATTATTATTATTATTATTATTATTATTATTTTATTAGTAATATTAACAAAATATATGTAAATATTTAACAAAATATCATATTGTTTGTAGGAAGAATCTTCTTCAGAATCCGAGGTCAATACACCTATAAAGAACTTAAAGAAAATGCATTCGACGTCTGAATCACCACTATGCAAACGTAGATTAAATGAAGATTTTTCGTCGTCTACTACGTCTTTGAAGCTCAAGAGTGTTATAAAAATAGAAGATCAGAAGAATGATGGCTAGGGGGACTCTTTTGATTAGTAGCTTAGATATTCTTTAAGAACAATAATTTTTATTTTAGTTTGTTGGATTGTTTATGTTTTGGCCACATTTGTGGGTTTTTTTGCTGCTGTTTTGTGAATAATATTTTCAAATTGGTTTTATTGATTTTTTTGCCGCATAATATATATTGTTTATGTCCATTTTTCTGTCTTATTTATTAAGTAATTCTGATAATTATTTTTTATGTAACTTCATTAATTTTTAAATTTATTAATAACATTCTAAATTGTTTAGTTAAAATTATGTATTTGATAAGAGTGAATTTTAAAAGTTCTTAGGTTATTGAATTCTTTAGTTAAACTCTCAATGTGTTTTTTTTTAGATTTCTGGACAATATCAAGTTAAATAGGGTGATCCGGAATTGGAAAAAGCTGGACAGAATTAATAGGATTTGCTAGGATTAATTAATACATTTATTTGCTAGGATTAATTAATACTGTTTTTTTTTTCTTTTGTAATGAAATATAATTATTTAAGAGTTAGACATTTTTAGTTCATTTTCTGTAATAATCTCATAATTGTAAGTTTTAATAGTAATATTCATAATTTTAAATATAGTTAGTTTTTTAATAAAGACTATTTTAACAAACAGGATTCCACTGCAATCATGTTGTAGGATCAAGTGGTTTTATTTTGATGCATCTTTAGAATTGTAGTGCAAAAACAGATTTATAAGTTGTCTATTGAAAAACTAACACTTAATACAAATTTCAGAAATTTAACCAACAAGATTCCAATACACTGAATGTGTACGGTCAAGTGGTATTTTATTAAGTTTCGATCTAAGATAGTTTAGAAGCATTTAAATTGCAACTATAATATAAACATAAAATAGAACAAACGGTTCAATACAAACCACTATAGAAGTGTAAAGCAAGTCTAAAGATTCTGAGATATTCATAAGCCATTCATCACCACTAACATACATAGCATCTTAAACAAATAATTGATAAACATAATTAATTTACACTAACCACATTCATCTACTTACCATTTATGCTGCCTCCAATTTTTTTTAAGAAAAATCGATATTTGTAAGCCTAACTTAGTTCTCAAATATATCGATCCAAACAAGATGACATTTATTTAAATTATTTGATATTCATACATCAGCACTTACAATACATATAATGTTCAACAATTAAATGATAAATATAATTCATTTACATTTAACACATTTATCTACTTCTCATTTATATTGACTACGATTTTTTCTTCTAAAAACGAGATTTGCCAGCCAACTTTTTTTCTCTAAATATACTAAAACAAAGATAACATTTACTTAGATATAGGGATACGGTTTCCATATAAATAATTTTAGATATTGTATTTTTTTTATGTTTGCCTTTTATTTTTAAGAAAATCTTTAAATATCTTCAATAATTCACATGCCTAATATAATTGAAGAGTCAAACATTATTCTATGTATTTTTGCAAAAAAAATATAATAAAATCGGATTTTGGATACTATATAAATCACCTCATTCATATAATCCACATACCAAAAACATTACTTTTTCAGTATATAAATGGTTCACATACCATTTTATTCATCACATTCTTTACAATCTATCAAAGTAAACGACATAGAAAAACTTTACAGAGCACAACCAACTCAGAAAATTATTCAGATATATTATTAGCTACTTTATTCTTCAAAATGAGGAAGCTCACGGGTCACAATATAGTTGGCAATAAACGGAAAATTGTGAGCCTATATGAACAAGGTAATTTATGTTCTAGGTTTTCAATTTATTTAGGTATCCTTTTTATTTGTGTATTAGTTCTTATTTTAGTATAGATATTTATCATCAGTCATATAGATAACTATCATTACCCATAACATAGAATAATGTTTGTTGCATGTAAATACTTATCTTTAAATGTTGGATCATAGGTCTATAGATTTCTTAGCCTTAGTTTTTATCAATATTGAACCTGCATCAAAACAGAAAAAAGACAGTTAATAGGCATATATTTGTTTTTTAAAATTACTGAAGGCTTTACTTTGATTCATGTCTAAATTCGCATAGGAAGAATAATTAAGTGTATATCATACTATAAACTGTTGAATTTGATATACTTATCTTTATAGATGATGTAACTCTATTGTGATTTTTTTTAATCAGATTTTTTAATATATACATTTAAAAAAAAAAAAGCGATGTCGATTAATGGAACATCATTACTTTTATTACAGAAAAAATGAATAATGAACTTATTTTAAAACTTTAAAAATTTAAATACTTATCTTTTTTTCGACTCTGCCATTACATCTTTTTCGAAGAATTTAAAAAATATCATTGATCCTGCATCAAAAAAGGATAAAGACATTAGTGCTGAGTAATTTGTTTTTTACAATTCTCAATGCAAAAAATAATCATAATACTATTATCGAGTATATATGAATAACTTTAATATATGTTCATCTAAACAAATATGCATTTAATTTTTTTTTAATTTTCAGATTGTTAAAAATCTTCTTCAAAATCAAGTTAATAATTGTAAGGCCATATAATAATACAGTATATCTGGTTCAAAACGAAAAACAAATACGTCTATTGATATCCGGAATTAAACAGAACAAATTTCAGTATTTTAATAAAAAGGTAATTCCTAAAAAGTAAATAAAATATTAAAAATATATTAGGAAATATAATATTTTTTATAGTGTAGAGTTTTTAATAAAAATATACGGAAATATAGTAGATTGTTTTTTAAAAATCATAAAAACACAAGTTTCACTGATTTATTCATATAAAATAGAAAAAAAAATGAAAATAACTTATCTTTTTTCTCCGTCGGCACCAGATATGAACTCCATCGAGATGAGATCTTAGGGTTTCCCTTTCATGAAAACCCTAGATCTAAAAATGTTTTCAGATATAACTTCAATATTAAACTGAAAAATGAATAATAAACAAAATATACACTATTAACCAACAGGATTCCAATATAATTTTTGTGTACGGTCAAGTGGTTTTTTCTAAGTGTAAAGTCTGAGTAAATTTCTATTAATATTAAAAAATGCATGTTTCAAAATACTGAAATCGGTTAAGACAAGGATGTTTTTAACATTGAAAACACAGATTTATGGTTTTATACTTAAAAAAAACTACAGATCTTAAATTGTTTCAAAAATGTGTCGGTGTTAAAGCTTTATAAAACCCATTTTCTCCGTTTAAGCGTGAAACCCAGATGATTGGACATCTGGAAAAATGTAAAAAAAATCATAAAATAGTATAAAAGAATTTTTCGAATATGTTTATATAAAAAAATTCTCATAACATCAGTCTTTACAAAAATAAAGCAGTTGAAGTTTTTAAAAACCCCTTTTCGACCATCAGGATCACAGATCTAAGGTTTTTCATTTTATGAAAACCCTAGATCTACCATTTTTTCAGGTGAATAAGGCATTTTACAGTTAAAAACCAAAAACTTCCGCCATTTTTTTAATATAAAAACACAGATCCACAATATTATCTACAGATCTACAAAGAAAACAAATAACCAATATATGAACTATTTTGGTATCTGTTGAAGCCAAAATCTACAACTTCTCATAAAACCAAACATTCATGGGGTGTGTTTCATTTTGAGAAAAAAAACGAGATATGAGATATTTTTTGAAAAACGAAGAACTGGAGAGTTCATCGATTTTTTTTAACAAAATCAACTATAATCGAAGACCCCAGAATCATAGATAGAAGAACATATGATGGAATTTGAGAAAACCCCAGAAACATATTTCGCATTTGAGATAAGAACAGTAATAAAACACTGATTTTGAGAGAGAGAGAGAGAGAGAGAGAGAGAGAGAGAGAGAGAGAGAGAGAGAAGATGATTTTGAGAGAATTGTAGATAGAGAGGGAGGGAGTAAGTTAGTGGAAATGGAGAAATGAAACCCTAACAAGATAACCAGATGCTATATGACTTTTTGGTCGTTCGATTTTTGACACGTGTCAAAATCGTGACCCTTCATTTATCAAAAACCTATCTGAAAGAGGGTTCCAGAATATGGGCTTTGGCCTGTCAATTATGGGATGGTATGATATGGGCTTTGATTTATGTATAGATTAATAATCTTAATGGGCTTTTTATTTTTAATATGGGCTTGATTTAAGTATTTACTTATTTTTCTTTTATTTTTATTTAATTTTTAATGATTTAATTAATTAATTAATTAAATTGTTACTAAATTTAATAATATTTATTATTTTTATTATTATTATTATTATATTAATTCTGTAACAATTTTATAAAGAGATTATTATATTATTGTAATTATATATATCATTTAATAATTACTAAGTTTTTTATTGTATGACTTTATTTATTATATATATATTATAGTATATTAATATTTATATTAATTATATTATTATTATTATTAATCGTTATATATATACTTATTATATAGAAATAATTTATTAATTAGTTAAAATTTCGTATTAAATTACTTTACTTATTAAATTATTATTATAATTTAGTTTAATATATGATATTATTTTAGAAGGGTAGGATATATATATATAGATTATATTATTTTTATTTAATTTAGTATTCAATTTAATATAAATTATTCTATTATAGTTTAACTTTAATAATTTTGTTTCAGAAAATATATCATTATCTGAGAGGACATCATTTGAAAAAGTCTCATGAAGTTCAATGGTTTATCCATTTTCCAAAAGTCCGTTTAGCAATATCACGAATGGTATGTTCAATTATTTTTTTATTTAATTATTTTGTATATAAATAAATATAGTTCTATATAGATAATAATAAGAATAGTGATAATGATAATATTTCAAATTTATCATTAAAGTTTCAGGCACACAATTACTCCCCAGAAGAAATATCGTTAATCGTGGCATATCTAATTATGGTACTTCCGGTACACCCTCTTCGATGAGTTTGAAAGAAGCTGTAATAATTGATCTCACTGATGATGAACCGATTGGAGCCCATGCTACTTCAAATAAGCCGACAACATATGAGAATTCTGGTATTAATGTAACTGGAATTGAGCTCAGTGAAGTATTAAATCCTTCACATGATGGTTAGTGTAATTTTTTATATTTGTTAATTTCATATATTTGAGTTTATTAATATTATTTAGTATAATTTCATGAATTAGTGTAATTAATTTTTTTTTTCAGAGTATTGTGATATGGGGGATGCGAGTATAAATGCCAATTTTGTGGAGCTTTATTTTGGTTAAAAGAGAGGCTATCCTCCTATCCAAAATCAAACCCTCGCTACTCTTTGTGTTGTGGGCACGGAAATATTCAACTTCCCCCAATCAAACAACCACCAACTATTCTTCAAGATCTATTGTTTGGAAATGGAAATAAAAGCAAACACTTTCAAGAAAATATACGTTCTTATAACAATATGTTTTATTTTACATCTATGGGAGGAAAGATTGACACGAGATGAACAAAGGCAGGGTCCTCCGGTTTTGAATGTATGGCCAAAATTACCACCTTATTGGAAGTTTGTTGCCGCCGGATGGATCGACCCCCAAATTTGCTCAACTATATATATATGATACGGAGAATGAAATAAGTCATAGGTTGAATTCCATCAGGTTTGTTTATTCTTTTATTATATTTTGTTTCTTTGTTATTCATTTGTTTAAATTATTAAACGCAATTTTTTTATTTTTAAAAAACCATTTTCAAATTTGTAGGCAAGGAAGTGATAACAATAATTTGCACGAAGTTATCGTGTCTGAATTGAAGAAAATGTTGGATGAGAATAATATTTTGGTTAAATCTTTTAGAATGGCAAAAGAAAAGATTCGAGAACATGGTTATTCAGATGTAAAATTACGTTTGATTGGTAGAATGAGTACGGATGCTAGGAGATATAATATGCCAACGAGCAGTGAAGTTGCCACTCTGATTGTTGGTGATTTTGATCGTGCTTTGGGTGATCGGGATATCGTTGTTGAAACAAGATCTGGTCTTTTGCAGCGGATAAATGAATTGAATGCTTCTTATTTGGCCTTGCAGTATCCATTATTATTACCTTATGGTGAGAATGATTTTAGAGAAGATATACCATTTTCAGTAAATATGACTAATTGTACTGGTGCTAGAAGAACAATTAGTGTGCGTGACTACTTTGCGTACAGATTACACGACAGAGACCATGAATCGGCGACTATTTTGTCTTCACGGAGATTGTTTCAACAGTTTGTTGTTGATGCTTACACAATGCTCGAGTCTGCTAGATTGAAATATATCCGTTTGAATCAGAAAAGGATTTGTTGTGATATATATAAAGGCTTGACGGTGTTTTGCGTGGTGATATTGATCCGAGTACTCAAGGCAAACACATTATATTATCTTCAACTTTCACCGGAGGTGCTCGATATATGATACAAAATCATCAAGATACGATGGCTATTTGTCGATGGACGGGTTATCCGGATCTGTTTATAACATTTACTTGCAATCCTAAATGGCCAGATATCATTCATTTTGTTCAGAAAAAGAATCTAAATCCGGAAGATCGATCAGATATTGTTTGCAGAATCTTTAAGTTTAAGTTAGATTCTTTGATTAAAGATCTTCGGAAAAATAAACTGTTCGGGAAAGTAAATGCAGGTTATTATTTGTTTTTAATTTTTTTTATATATATATTTAATAATATGTTAAATATTTGTTTACTTAGTTCATTGTCTCAAATCCTTATTATTATTTGTTTTATTATATTGCAGTTATCTATACGATAGAATTTCAAAAGCGCGGCTTGCCTCATGCACATATATTGTTGTTTCTGGCCAAGGAAGACAGATATCCAATCGCAGATGACATAGATCGAATCATATCGGCCAAAATACGACTGGCGAGAGAATTGATCCATGCTATTATTTTGTAGTAAAGGATCATATGATTCATGGTCCATGTGATGATGTAAGGAAAAACTCTCCCTGTATGGCCGATGGTCGCTTCAGTAAACATTTTCCCAAAAGATTTGTGGATGCGACTACCATTGATGAAGAAGGTTATCCGCGTTATAGACGTAGAAATGATGGAAGAGTAGTTGAAAAAAATGGTGTCCCGCTGGACAACAGATATGTGGTGCCTCATAATCGTCAGTAGTTACTCAAATATGGAGCTCACATAAATGTGGAATGGTGTAATCAGGCCAGATCTATTAAGTACTTATTTAAGTATTTCAACAAAGGTAATGATCGCGTGACGTCATCGTTTTATACAAGCACCAACGAGGAGGACTCAGGAAAAACCATTGATGAAGTGAGCATTTTTGTGATTGTAGATATATATCTTCATGTAAAGCCGCGTAGAGGTTATTGAGGTTTGAGATTCAGTACAAATATCCTTTAGTCGAACGACTCAGCTTCCATCTTCCGAATGAGCATAGTGTTATTTTCGATGATAACGAGCGAATAGATGATGTGCTTAGTAAGGATTCAGATAAGGAGAGCATGTGTTTTAGCATGGATGGAAGCAAACAAAATATATCCCGAAGCCCGTGAGCTAACCTATGCTGAAGCCCCAACAAAATTCACATGGAAGAAAGAACTCAGGAAGTGGATGGCAAGAAAAATGGGAAAATCAATAGGTCAAGTGTTTTTCGTCCCTCCAGGGGCTGGTGATATGTACTACTTGCGGTGTCTTCTCAATATTGTACGTGGGGCTACGTGTCATGATGACTACAAGAAGGTCAATGGTACTCAACACGCTTCGTACTGTGATGCTTGCTATGCTCTTGGTCTATTAGAAGATGATAGGGAATATGTTGATGCAATCACTAAAGCGAGCCATTGGGCTTCTGCAGAGAGTCTCAAAAGTCTTTTTGTGTCGTTGCTATAATCAGAATCTTTGAGTAGACCAGAAGTAGTATGGGACAAGTGTTGGCAATATCTTTCGGATGATATTCTACATAGACGGCGACGTCTTCTCCAACATGAAGGTATTATTATTATATGTTAAATGTCATATTTTTATTTATAATAAAAATATTTTATATATCTTATTATTTATTCAATGTCGTATTATTTCTCTTGCAGAATAGGTATTGAGTGAGAACGAGATAAAAAATCTTGCTTTGTTGGAGATTAAAAGAATATTGAGAAGTCGTGGCACGAGTCTACGTGATTTTAATACGATGCCCTTTCCTGATGCTGACAATACTGGGAATAGCCGAAACAGATTGATATACGACGAGTTGCATTATGATCGTAAGGCTCTTTTGGTAGAGCACAAGAACCTCATTTCCAGACTCAATGAGGAACAAAAAAATGTTTACTATAAAATCATGACAGCGGTGGAATCAAATAAAGGTGGTATGTTCTTTATATACGGATATGGGGGAACAGACAAAACATTCTTGTGGAGGGCTTTATCTGCGGCTTTGAGATCGAAAGGAGAAATTGTGTTGAACGTGGCATCGAGTGGAATAGCGTCCCTATTGCTGCCTGGTGAAAGGACTGCCCATTCCCGTTTTGTTTTTCCTTTAAACCCAAATCAAGAGTCAACTCGCAATATCAAACAGGGGACTCCGCTTGTTGAGCTGATTATTCGTTCTAAACTTATAATCTGTGATGAAGCCCCAATGATGCACAAGCATTGCTTTGAAGCCGTGGATGAAACTCTGAAAGCTCTTTTAAAATTAATCAATCCACGGAATGAATCAAAACCTTTTTGGAGGGAAAACTGTTGTGTTCGGGGGTGACTTCAGACAGATATTGCATGTTATACCGAAGGAAAGTCGACAGGATGTAGTCAATGCCACAATAAATGCATCGTATTTGTGGAAAGATTGTACAATACTGAGATTGACTAAAAGTATGCGTCTTCAAAGCCTCAATCGGCAGATGATTATGCGGATTTGTGATTCGAGTGGATAGCAAGCATCGGAGATGGAACAATCGGAGGATCTAATGATGGTTGTGCCACTATCGATATACGAAGATATTCTTTTGGAATCATCTGGTGATCCGATTGCAACAATTGTAGAGAATACTTATCCAATATTTAAAGACGCCATTGATGATCCTACTTATTTAAAAGATAGGGCGATACTCGCACCAACTCTTGATGTTGTTGAGTTGATCAATCAATATATAACCTCTTTAAATTCTTCAAAGGGGCAGACTTATTTGAGCTCAGATAGCACGAGTAAATCTGATGCTAATATATATTTTTTTTTTTTGATCAGTAAATGTAAATTATATTGATCAAAAGCTGTACAAAACGCCGGGCAAACCAGCGAAAGTTCATGGGGAAGAGAATGTCCCGAGTAGGATTCTCTATCCCAAAGCGAAATAAACAAACCACAACTAAAGAGAGGGATAGCCACACGTCGGCTCCTCACTCAGTTATTCGAAATACAAAAGGGAACGCAAGATACACCATTAATTCTCGCCCATTGCAAGTTTCTCGAAATGAACCAAAACGTCTGGATACAAAGAAAACATGACTTTGTAGACATGCGTTTTGATTTTATGGATCACGAGGTCGATATGTGAAACCTCGCCTTCAAAAATGAGTCGGTTCCGAGCATTCCAAAGTTGGTAGACCGTAGTTGCGAATGCTATTTTCTGCCCTCTTGAATGCCATGATGTCCCTTTGGCTTCTTTTTTGAGCCATTTGATTGCACTCGAAAGTAGTCATCGTCGGTCGATTCGATCAGCCCCTTATACCGGTCCAAATCGCTGCTCTTGTGAATGCGCATTCAAAATATAGATGTTGGCAAGTTTAAAACCGTCCCCACAAAACACACATAATTTGTCCACGTCCATCCATCTAATTCGTCCCTCGTATGGTACGGAATTTGTTTGCATAGCCAAAGATGAAAAGAATGCTTTGGCATGATGCAACTAGACCGGATAACATTGGACAAGGTACTTCAGGTTGGTGCGGCTGAAGAAGTTGTAAGGATTATTCGGTCCCTTTACTCGATGGTTAGCGTTCCAAGATACGAGTAATTGTCTTTGCTCTTTCTTGTGACCCACATTTTTGCACTATGATGTCCCCGGATGCTATGTAGATTTTTGAAAAGTGGCGAGTCATCCCTACGAAGTTCCGATCCCAAATATTTCGCCCCTTTTTGAGGTATACTTGGTGTATCCATTTGTACCAAAGTGTGTCCTTGTTGCCTTGTATGTTCCACGAGTGTTTTGGCAAGCAAGGCATGATTCCATGATTTGAAAATCTCTAAGCCCAAGGCCTCCTTCAGATTTAGGAAGGCAAAGTGTTGACCAAGCAACACTCGGATTGTGAGATCCCCAAAGAAAACTTCGGCATATACGATAATTTTTGATCGAACCCGCTGCCGGTATTGGGAGAATGGACAACCAAAAACATTCGACTCCTTGCGGAGCCAGATCGGACAAGTTCCGTTCTACCAAAGCATAGGAAAGAGTGTTAGCGCTCCAACCATCCACATATGTCCGAATTTTCCCAACTAGCTCTTTATAGTAGGCGACCTTGAGTTTTTCATTGCAAGTGGAATACCAAGGTATCTAAATGGCATGGTCCCCGAGCGAGTTGGGAAAGATCCAGGATTTGTCTAGTGTCCGATTCACATTATTCTGCCATGAATATATTGGATTTTGAAATATTCATATTCATACCGATTTGTGCCCAAAATCCTTTAAGCATCCATGAGGATACGAATTGAGATTGGGTCCCCCCGAGATAGCAACATAAGATCATCAGCATAAACCAAGTGGGTGATCTTCAATAAACCACATTTTGGATGATAATTGAAATGAGAATTTGTAGTTTTCATCCTCAGCAGTCGGGAAAAATACTCCATGCAAAAAGAACGAAAAGGTAAGGCGAAAGGGGATCGCCTTGCCTAATACCTTTCTCTCCTTTGAAAATACCATGCAGCCCCCCATTAATCGAGATTGAATATGAAGTGGTTGTGACACATTCCATAATCCAACCCACAAAAATAGGAGGGAAATTAAGACCGATGAGCATATCTCTAAGAAAGCTCCATGGCGAGTCGAAAGCCTTGCGAAGATCAACTTTAATAGTGCATCTCGGCGTTGTTCGCTTGCGATTATATTGCCTCAAAAGTTCTTGCATCGAGATGAATATTATCAATCATACTTCTTCCTCTAACAAAGGCGACTTGTGCCTCATCAATGAGGAGTCCAAAACCGAGGAAAGCCTTGTTGCTAGAATTTTAGATATGATTTTATAAACGACATTGCAACAAGAGATTGGTCGGAAATCACTAACCTTTGGTGAGTGTTTGGTCTTTGGGACCAAAAGCGATAACAGCGTGATTCATTTGCTTGAGAAGCGAACCGGAGTCAAAAAATTCATAGACTGCATCTAGAACGTTGTCTCCAATGATCGGCCAAGCTTTCGTGAAAAAC
This sequence comes from Rehmannia glutinosa, assembly GCA_016081115.2. NCBI lineage: Eukaryota > Viridiplantae > Streptophyta > Magnoliopsida > Lamiales > Orobanchaceae > Rehmannia > Rehmannia glutinosa. The sequence continues at coordinate 5,509,719 of CM071925.1, read as the reverse complement.
TTAGAGGAATATCCGTCTGGACCAGGAGATCTTTCATCTCGATTCCACGGAGAGCATTGCGAATTTCCTCTTGATTACTAAAATTAAGCAAGATGTCCCCTTGCTCGTTGCTCAAAGTCGGCCCATTTCTAATGATTTCCAAATCAGGTGGCTCTGTTCTTTGAAATGTGCCCAGCTGTCCCTTAAAATATGAAACAAAGTCCCCATAAACTTCTTCTAAGGATGAAGTTTTGCTGCCATCTTCTCGAGTCAATGATGCTACAAAATTTCTTTTAGCATTCCTCTTGACTATACCATGAAAGAAGCTCGTGCATTTATCACTCTGAATCAGGAAATTGCACTTTGCCTTTTGTCTGAAAAATTGTTTTTCTGCATTGGCAAGGAACACAGCCCGTTCTCTCAAAGTAGGCAAATTCCTACTAATCTCGGGGTCATTGGGTAGTCATGAAGTTTGTTACGTGTATCTTTAAGAGCTTTCTTAGCATCTGTGACTCTCCGAGATATGTGGGAAAAATGTCGATATTGAAATTCTTCAAAATCGCTTAAGGCCTTTAAGTTTTTCGGCATAAGCGAAAGCGATAAGTGCCATATATATTACATTGCCAACCTTCAAAAACTTGCTTTGCAAAAATGACTCATGCGTAGTCCACATGTTGAAAAATCTCAAGGAGATTTTCCAAAGGAAATCGTGTGAATGAGGGAAATAATGCACGGAGAGTGGTCGGATAGCCCCGATGGAAGAAATTGAGCTTGAGCATGTGGGATATCCGTCATCCATGCATGATCAACCATGGCTCTATCAAGCTTGGACCAAACATTATTATTCGTCCACGTATAAAATAGCCCCGTAGATGGTAAATCAACAATACCAAGCGAAGAACAACATTCAACAAAATCTTTAACATCTTTTGGTCTGAAAGGTACTCCATTTTGTCTTTCCTCCGAGGAAAGAATGGAGTTGAAATCACCCAAAAGAAGCCACGGGTGTGTCACAGAAGATTTATAGTTCAAGAGTTTGTCCCACAAAACATTTCTGTCCTTGACGGAATGTAGACCATAAATAAAGCAAACAGTAATTTTGATATGACTTACCTTACAAGTGATCAAAGTGTGGATAACTTGTGGGTGAAGCCCAATTACCTCTAGATCCACCTTTGTCGAGTCCCATATGATGGCAATACGTCCCCTATCATGCAAATCAAAGTTATGGCAAACGTCCCAACCTCGTAATCTTACGTCACAAAAGCGATTCAAAGTGATGTGATTCGCTTTTGTTTCAGAATCCAAGTACACTAATATTATTATCACGAATGAGGTGGAAAACCTCATCTTGTTTTAGGGGCGAGTTGAACCCCTAATGTTCCATGATGAGATAATCATTTATTGAAGGAAAGGGGTCCCCTTTCTTTCGATTAATTCTTTGCTCTAGTCCCTTCAATCTCTCTTGTTGTGGTGATCTTTAGGCTTTGTTGCCTTGGGTGGTCTTGCGTTTGGTTGCCCACCACTCACCGGCCCGTCCTCCCTCTATTCTTTACGCCAACAATTGTAAATCCATCGCATCAAGGAATCGATTTACTTGATTGTGGTTCCTTTTCGATGGTTGTTGCCTTGGCTTTGTGATGAAGATGCAACGTGTTTATTTTCATCTTCTATTTTCTCCGGAGTGATCCTACGCTGAGTTGCAGCAGCCCTTGTCTGATGAGGTGCAATAATCTCCATTCCTGTCGTCTGCTGGTCGCTAATTTTCTGCTGCTCTTCAATCTTCTGCGCAGAAATTTCCTTAGCGGGCACAGGTTGTTGCTGAGATCGATTGGAACATTTTCCTTCGAGGCACTTTGCTGCACATTTTTGTTTGGGGCATCTGGAATTTGCAGCACTTGATCAGTTTCAATGCTTTTCATTTGCTGCTGGACTTCCTTTTTGTTGGCTTCTTTATAAAGTCTGCAGCTGTCCGTTTTGTGGCCAAGTTTATTGCAGTGCGAGCAATACCTTGGTTCAAATTCGTAAATAACTGGTTGCTCGAATTTCTCTCCTTTGTAAGTGACGATGTCCACTTTGCGAACCAGTTCTTTAGAGGCATCAACTTCCACAAACAACCGTGCATAGTTGAGCTTTTCCATTGTGACCGTGCCTTTGATGCTGTGGTGCCCGGCTTTCCAATCAAAGAGGCAATCTTTCCTAGCGATTTATCTTTCCAAAATGCTTGGGGAAGCAGTGGAAGATTAACCCATACTGGGACAAATTTGACATCATCCTCCCCAAATGCAAAGAAATCTGGCATGTATTTGAGTAGGAGCGATCTCCCATAGACGGAGTAAGGACCATCAGCCATCACCTTGGCTCTATCAGCTTCGCTAGAAAATCGGAACACCATCCAGCCATTAACGTCTGGATAATATTTGTAGGGGACCTTCCATGAATCACAGAGACTAATCAATGCTTTTTTGCCCGGGTGCCTTGTGGGAAAGTATCCAACAAGGCAAAAACCAAGTGTTTCGGTGATATCATCAATGTCGTCCTCCTCAAGAAAGGCGACGTTGTTCTTCGGCTCGAAGTACTCCAATTTCTTGCCGTTGCCATGCTTCCTGTTATCAGCAAACAATCCAGTCCAAGAAGCCTTCTTTGCTGTAGCATTTCCTCTTTCAGTCATTTTATCAAACACCTGCTGGGTGTTAGACTTGACTGTCAAATTTGCAGATCTTGAATCTGCCTGCAATCCGTCCGATTTGTTGTTTGTCGGCATAATTTCTTTCTCAAGTGCTCGGGGGACACTTGAGGACGCACCTAAATCATCACCCAACCCCAAAGCAGCAGAATTATCACCAAGTGCAGAATTCGAAATAGGAGACTTACCAAGATTTTTGGGGGTCTCCATATCTGCAAAGAAATTTGGATCAATCTTCCTAAATGTTGTTTTCCTGGCCCCTCGTCTGGTCCATACGATCCGATTCTACGGATTCATGTCATTCTTTGCCGCACAGGAAAGAAATTTCAAAGCAGATGCAACCTACCAGGTTTGTGCGAAAATCACGAAAAAGTTGCGATTTTCTTCAAAATTGAGTTTCCAATCGGTAGAAATGCTTGAAATCACAATGAGATTCGAAAAGCAGAGCAACCTGAAAGTTAAAATGAATGGTTTGCTCGAAAATAGCAAGGCACCAAGGAAAAATTTTTTTGCGATTTTCTCTAAAATCGACCGAGAGCTCTTTCAATCGATGCTAATATTGATTTCTGCATGAAATCAGAATTTTTGAATGGTATAAAATATGGCGTTCCCAAAAGCCGCATTTGAACAAATTATGTTAAAATGAATGAAAATTGCTCAAGATGAAGCTAAAATTCTCACCGAACGCATGAAGAAAAAGGTGTTGATTCGCGAATGACACTAACAGCTAGGACCTCGAATTCCATTCAAGTTTCAATGTAGGCGTTTCTCCGATCGTGTCTTATGCAATGACCATAAACAAGAGCAAGGCCAATCTCTCTCAAATGTTGGTTTGTACTTGAAGAATCCAATATTCACCATGGTCAATTATATGTTGTTGTTTCACGAGTCACCAATCGGAATGTTGGGTCTTGAAGAATCGAAAATATTATGTTGTTGTTTCACGTGGCGAAGATGAATCAAAAAAACAAACAACGCAAAACGTAGTGTACAAAGAAGTTTTTCAAAATTTGTAGATATTAATTTGTTTGAGTAGATCTTTGTACATTTTCTATTTTTTATTAATATGTAATAAATTTTATAAACATCCAATCTACACGGTCGAACACAACAAACCAAATATCGTAAAACATAATAAACTTCATATTGTCCAATATTACACTTGTCGCGCATCGCACGGGTAAAACACTAGTATAAATAAAAACAAAAAATATAATAAATTATAATATCCAAATATATGTATAAATCGAATATGAGGAAAAGTTTTATGTAAATTTACCAAATATATGTTCACTTATTGTAGTAAAACAAAGAAAATATTTCTTAAAATTTTTGAACTGGGTTAATCGGGTCGCCGATTTTCGGGTTTTTTGCTGGTTTTAACCGGGTGTCAATGGTTTTTTAGCCACCCGGTTCCCGGTTAAACCGGTCGGTCCGGTCCGGTTCGCGTTTAAAAACATTGCTAAACTACACACCAAAAAATTTGGTGTAATGAATAGTGTTACACTAAATTTGGTGTAATACTAATTACACCAAATTTGGTGTAATGCAATATCTCACATTTGCCCTCAAATTCCCTTCTATTTTAAATTTAAATTTCAATTGTATCCTGAGTTTATATATAATTAATTTATATGATATGATTTTAATAATTAATTAATATTTTCTATAAATATTAATAAATAACAAATAAATATAATGTAAACTAAAAGAAATGTTAATATTTATTTTTGTAATATAATTATTAAATAAAAGTTTATGATTAATTACTTTAATAATAATAAAATACAAGTAAATGAAATAATTGTATAAATAAATAAAAGTTGTTACTGTAAATGAAGAAAAAAGAACAAAACATTCGTGTTTAGTGTAAGATTTGGTGTAATGGTTGGAGATTGTTTTAACAAAATTACTCCAAAACACTAAATTTGGTGTAGTTTTTACACCAAATTTGATGTGATTAGAGTTGGCAGTGGGTCGGGGAATCCCCGTTCCCCGCGGGGATCCGCCCCGAACGAGGCGGGGATTCCCCAAAATTTTCCCCCGTGGGGACGGGAACGGGGAATTTTTTCTCCCCGTTGGCGGGACGGGCGAGACGGAGATCATACTCCGCCCATTCACGCGGAACCGCATATTAAATATATAATATATTATTTATAATATATATAATATATTATAAATATATCCACATTAAATATAAAAGTGACAAAATATTTTATTTATTTTATTAATGAGTGATTTATTAGTTTTTTTATATAATTTATTAATATTAAAAATGATTATTTGTATAAAAAATTTAATTTTTTGCAAAAAAAATAAAAATAAAACGGGGAGTAGGGATCCCCGCGAGGATGGGGATGGGGGGAAAATTTTCCCCGTTTGTCTCGCGGGGACAGAAATGGGGATTTCCGCGATCATGGGGACGGGGATGGAGATCGTTCCCCCGCCCCATTGACATCCCTAGATGTAATAGGTTGGAGTCGGCGCGAGTTTGATTTGAGAAACACGAGAAGAGTACAACAGTCACCACCATCAGTCCATCACCATAACATTCGTGAAAGCAGCAAAAAGGAGAGCAGATCCCATTCCGATGACGAAAAAGCAACAGAATCAACCACATAAATCTGCAGGTGCGTATTCTGAATCGAATCTCATTTTTACTTGATCATAGATTCAATTCAATCTGGTTAAATAATCTTCATAATTTCACGAACTAAGGTAGAGGAGACAACAATATATAATAAGAGAATCTTTTTTGATGAACAAATTAGCTACTCAAATCATTATCTAATATGGGTTTCTCTTATCTCCTTTTTTGTTTCGACCCGTTTTAGGTTAGCTGGAAATTGTGCTGCGCCTTTGCTGCGTTTTTGTACGAAATTTATCTTTCTTTATGAGCGTAAAAGATTTGATTAAGCAAAATCCACTGATTCATGGATAGTTCATAATTCTAGGGAGAAGAAATTAAAATTTGATTTTCTTATTTGGGGGAAAAGATGTCATTTCTATACTCTGGTGGTTGTGGATGAGATTTTTATTTATGATTATTTTCATTTCCAGGGTTTATCCATTTTGTTAATTTTTCCTCATTTCGTGTAGCAGAGCACAAGAGAGTAACAATACAGAACAGCCATGGAGAGAAGCTTGTTGGGATATTGCATGAAACTGGGTCTCCTGAGCTTGTAATTATATGCCATGGATTCCGATCCTCAAAGGTGTATGGTCTTGTATTGAGTCTTGAATCATATTAGAACATTGCTTTTAAGTTTTCTTAATTTTCTGAGATTTTTTTCTGATTACTAATATTTAGATATTCTTAGGATCGCATCCCCATGGTGAATCTTGCTTTTGCTTTCGAACGAGAGGGAATTAGTGCCTTCCGCTTTGACTTTGCCGGTAATGGGTAAGTGGTTAGGAAATTATTGCCTTATGGTTACGTTTTTTTCTGGCCAAATAGCATATGCATAAATCTATATGGGCTTTCAGAGATAGTGAAGGTTCATTTCAATATGGCAATTATCGTAGAGAAGCTGAAGATCTACGTGCTGTAGTCGAGCACTTTCAACGTGAGCAACGTCACATAGTGGCAGTTATTGGGCACAGTAAAGGTACATGAGTTACATCTAAACCTCTATGGTTCTTTGTTGTTTGGATCATTTCGTTTTAGTCTGTAGCGGTAGTGGTTGAATTAAGGGTGAGGATGAGTCTAAGCATATGAATAGCTTGTCTGAAATTTTTCATTATGGCTCAAAATAATCGGGTGATACAGGACATAAAAAAGTAGGGATAATTACAATGCACCCCTGAGGTTTGGGCTAACTACAAAAAAAAAAAACGAAAGATATTTCAAAATTACAAAAAAGTCCATTAGGCTTGAATATGTCTCAAATTTAAGGGGGTAGCTATTATATTTTTATAAATGTCAACGGGGCTTTTGAAATGTTTTTCCTTATGAAGGGGAAAATATAAGACGGAATCAAACCTCAAAAGGTTTTTTTACAATTTTCAAAATCTCTGGGTTTTTTTATATTCAGCCCGAACCTTAGGAGTGTTTTTGAAATTATCCCTAAAACGTATGCATCATTGTGCGCAACAAGAGTTTTGTTTTACTGTTTGTCTTAATTATCCATTGTAGAAGCGTTGAGATGAGTTTATCCGAAACAGTTTGAAGTGAGTATTGTATCAGAAAATTCATAATTCGTCGTGGAAACTAATTATGTAATTTTTTATTAGATTATTGCTCCTTGTATTTGTCAATCACTTAACAAATTTGGAAGAACTTTACATGAACTTTCTTAATTGTGTCGTATCACTGGATGGGGTTTTTACAGGAGGGAATGCTGTGCTTTTGTATGCCTCAAGGTACAACGACATACATACAATTGTCAACATAGCTGGCCGCTTTAATTTGAAGAGAGGGATTGAAGGTCGTTTGGGTAAAGACTTCCTGGAAAAAATTGAGCAATATGGATTTATTGATGTAAAAAACAGAAAAGGTTAGTCTGTTATTTGTGCCTGCTTGCATATCTGGATATCCTTTTTGTCATATGGTAGTCTAGTTTTGCTATATTTCAGAGTTTCCTAATTACATCAAAACCACATTAACATATTATTGCAAAAGACTACTGCCCAGTCAACTGTAAAAGTAAACTTTTGTGACATACTGCAGGAAAAACTGAGTATCGAGTAACAAAGGAGAGTTTGCTGGACCGTCTAGCTACAGATACTCGTGCTGCATGTCAAGCCATCCCACAAAGCTGCAGGTTGGAAATCATCAACTTGTTTCTTGAAATCGATGAATATTCAGATCATTTAACTAGGTGATAATTACCAAAAGTCCCTAATGTTTTGGCTAATTACAAAAAAAAAAAAAAAAAAGAAAAAAAAAGACACGAGAGGTTTTTGAAATCACAAAAACCTCATGATTGTGTCTTAAATATAACTCTAATTTTTTGGTAAAAGTAAGGGGAGCTTTTCAAATGTTTGTTTCCATATGAAGGGAAACAATGTAAGACCGATCAAACCTAAATGGAGTTTTGTGATGTCCGAAAATCTTTTTGTAATTAGCCTAAACCTCATTTTTTTTCATATGCAATTATCCCCTTAACTAGCTGTAACTCATCTCATTAATTTCGCTCGGTAACTTTGGCTTGAATTTTGTAGATGAATATGATAGCTAATACTAGAGCCAAAGCTGTCGATTCCAAATTCTAATATAGTGACCTTTTGGCAATTACATGCAGGGTGTTAACGGTTCATGGCACGGTAGATGAATTTGTACCAGTTGAAGATGCAATTGAATTCGCCAAACATATACCGAATCATAACTTACGTATAGTTGAAGGAGCTGATCATGAATACACTAAGTATCAATCTGAGTTGGCTTCGATTGTGCTGAACTTTGTGAAGACCAGTCTATATCAAGACGAGTCTCTGCCTAAACCATTATCGTCTTGCTGCAGAACTAAAAATTGTATCGATTCTCGTCTCTGATTATTTGAATGGGAATGTAAACCAAATTCATGTAGCTTGGAACTTACATGATTGCTTGTTAATCTATAGAGCTTCAATGAAATATTTCGGGATAAATTACGAAAACTACCCCCGATATTAGGCTTAATGACAAGAGAATTAGTTGTGTTTCTAAATTACAAACACCCCTTATGGTATTGTAAACACCCCCACTTAATAGTTACTTTGTTGAGGATGCAATTTATAAAATAATAAAAACATTATCAAGGAAGTAATTATAATTTAGGGATAATTACAAAAACCTCCCTGAGGTTCGGCCGTTCGGGCTAATTACAAAAGACCCTTGAGAGGTCTTACTGTTACATTTCTCCTTTGCAGTTAAACCCTTAAATTTAAGATAAAATCAAACTTAAGAGGTCTTATTTAAATTTGAAGAGTTAGTCTCGTGTCAGACGGTCTAACGAATTTAATTTGTTAGACGGATCCAAATATCCAACCCGTCAGCCCACTAACAGTCCGCACTAGTACCTATACCACATCCACTGGCCGCTGCTAATACATTTTAGGAGAGTTGCTAATACATTTTAGGAGAAATACTTTTCGGTAGGGGTGAGCAAAACTGAACCGGAACCGAAAAACCGAACCGAACCGATGAATTCGGTGCGGTTTGGTTTTTTTGGTCAAACGGTTTGGTTCGGTTTGCATTCTAAGAAACCGAATTAATTTTCGGTTCGGTTCGGCTTTAGTCTAGAAAATATCGGTTTGGACCGAACCGAACCGAATATATTAAATTCTATTTTTTTATATATATTATTTATATTATTATTTCATTTTTTAAATTTATTTAATTGTTAAATTATTAAATAAATATATATATTTTTAGCAAAAAAAATAGAGGCCCAAAATAAAGCCCAAAACCGAAAAACTGGACCGAACCGAACCGAAATAATTCGGTTTGGTTCGGTTCGGTTTTTCTTTCAATGCGGTTCGATTTCGGTTTAAGAAAAATCTAAATTCGGTTTTCGGTTTTTTGCGGTTCAACCGAACCGGTCGTTTGCTCACCCCTACTTTTTGGTGGGAAAACTAATATTTTTAGGGGTGCTACCAAATATTTTTCAGGATGACTTCATATACTTTTTGGGGGAAGAACTAATTCTTTTATGGTGAACTACTAATATTTTTTATGAGGAAAACTAATATTTTTCAAAAGGAATACTAAAATATTTTTAATCGGAAAATATAATACTTTTAAATAAGACTACTAATACGTTTTAGTAGGAATACTAATACTCTTGATGGAAAAATAAATATTTTCAAGAGAATTACTGAAAAGCCTGTTCAAGCATATTACTAATACATTTCATTGTTATTACTAATAGTTCTTTTAGGGACTGCTAATATTTTTCGAGAGAAAAAGTTAATTATATTTAGTATAACTACTAAAATACTCTCCAGGGAACTATTAATACTTTTTCGAGGAACTTCTAATATTTTTCGAATGCACTGTTCCAGAATATTACAAATATGCCACCGGTGCATGAAATTATGAAAGAAAAAAAACGGGTCGGGTTGATCCGTCTAACGGAAAATACCCATTAGACAGTCTGATAGGAAATTTTGTGAAATTTGAAATAAGTCCGAATTTTTTTGTAATTAGCCCAAATCTCAGGGGTCTTTTGTAATTATCCCTATAATTCATAAATTTGAAAGAAATCTGAGGGGTTTTATAATTTGACTTAAATTCAATGTTCTATTTTGTAATTAATCCCTTTTGAACATTTGAAGTAAATTATGCATTAATTTATTGGTGTTTTAGACAAACTAACTTCCTTTTTTCCATTCACGGCTATTTTTAGTACAGCTTCATAAGAACAGAGTTTAGAATATAGGCTAATTTATTAAACTAAAGTAATTTTAAAATCTATTTAACTAATTAATGCCAAAATAGAAACATTAATCATATAGGTGAAAACAGAGTTCATAACTCTGCTTTTTTACGGGGGACATAGAATTTAATGGAATTTAATAGAATTTAGAATTTCATAACATTCAAGGTATCCTCAATTTGGATTTTTATGGAATCCATTAAATCTTGGGGTCCTCAACTTGGATTTTAATGGATTCTACTAAAGTCTAGTATCCTCAAACATTCAAGGAATTCGATGGAATTCTTTTATAAATGGATTTTGGTGGATTATGATGGAATTATAAGTTAGAATTATGAAAGATAAATTCTCACATTCCCCCCTCGGAATTCAAATTCGATTTTCCAATATTAATAATAATAATAAATTTTGGTTATGGTATAAAATTCAAAAATAACATATTTCTCTCTCATGTACATCTCCCCACGTATTGTCTTATAGTCTCAACAATTCAACACGTTATACCTCAATTTTGTGAATAATCACTGTAGAGTAACTAGATTTGATTTCTCGTCTTATTTCAATTGCTAATATTTTTAATTTTATCGATAAATTAATAAGAAAAACAATTGTTATAATAATATTTTACTGTTGATAAATTTTTATTCATTCATCTTGATAGACACATTATTTTGTGTTAGAAAATGTGGTTTTAAAATTATCTGGTAAGATTTTGGCCATCAATGTTGTTGTTGATTGTTGAATAAATATTTTAAAAATGGTTGTTTATGGAACTATTCCAAATTTTGATAATTTTAAATTATATTTTTGCAAAGTTTGTGAAATTTCTTTTTTTTTCTGCTAATTTTTTTTTTCAATATTTACATTTCATATTTTTAATGATTATGATGTTATGCTACTAGTTTCATTAAAAAAAAATATTAATTATATTTGTTATAACATCCAACAAATTCCACTAAAATCCACACAATTACATAGTATAAATTCCATTAGAATCTACTGGAATCTACATGGAATCCATAGAATTCTCTTAAAATATATAAAATTCCATAACTTAAATAATCCTTGAAAATCCATATTGGGGGCACCCTCATTAATTTTGTTTTTCTATCTGAAAACTCAGAAAATTCAGAAAACATGACTCTGTTTTCTAATTTATTTATTTTTTTAATGTTTTCTTAGAAAATCTATTTATTTATTTTATTATTTTTTAATTTTCAGAATTATTTTATGTTTCAAAAAAACTTGAACTAACTCGAACACTGTCCGATAAGCTTAATGGATTGGAAATAATAGCCCGAACACGACACGACAAAAATCTGATAGCCCACGCACGACCCATTAAGCCCGGTAAGTATATTTATTTATATTTTATTTATTTATTTATTATTATTTTTTGGCTCATTTGAACAATTTAGAGTGTTGCCTCGTTAAACCATTTATTAATATATTATAATATTATTTTTTTCTCCGAAGATTTATCACATATAAAGCCACTTAGTAAGTTAGAATTAGAGAAAAATTATGTAAAAAAAGATATTATTTAAGTTATCGGGTTTAACAGGCTTACTGGATTGACCCGACATCGACCTGATTTCTTATTGTTCTTATGGGATTGGCCCGATAGCGGCCCAAACCCGATAACATGTTTTCTATTCTAGTTGTGTTTCTAAATTCATTCTAAATTCTAGCATTTTTTTTCAAAATTTGAGCAAAAATCAGTTGCACTTATCCGAAAAATGGTGTATGTATTTTTAAATTTATAAAGTAAAATATTCAAAAAGTTCAAGTTTCTTTTAAATGAAAAATTATTTCTGAAAATTAATTTTAAGAAAGTAATAAAATAAATAAAAAAATCCCAAAAAAATAAATAACTAAATTATCAGGAAAAATAAGAAAATTGATAAAACAATGTACAATCTACACCAATAAAAGCACCCCACAGTAGTATAAACAATGTACAATCAAAAACTAATGAAACTAACAACAAAATAACTCAATTTCTACTCAAATACACACATAAAACATGCATAAAAATACACTTATCAAACCACCTCCAACTTTGAACTTTGCTTGTCCTCAAGCAAAACATAAAACCATAATGAGGGATTCAATACATCACAACACACAATGAATATATTTTTCTCAACACTTTGAATATAAGTAGTCAAATTCGTAGCCTTCTCAACACAAATTAGCCATTAAGTAAAAATATAATTTTGCAAAGCGATCGACTGTCAAGAAAGACCGTAATATCAGCAGGCATTATCCAGACTTGAAATCATCACTCCATAGATACTGATAGTTATGAACAACTTCAATTCAGTAACACCATGAAAATATAAGAATTCAATAGATCATTGTAGTTAGTCTACTAGTCATATAACCAAGCTTCTTGAACTTTATTGGAATAAGAAGTCAAGGAGTATTCATTCTCCTCTTTTTTTTTCGTTCTTTTTTTTTTGGACCTCCCGAGGCATTATTCCACTAGGTTTATATTTTGAATTTCTGTTCAAACACTCCTAGGGTGGTTTCCCATACCCATATTAGTGTCGCCGTTTTACGTAAAAGACAAACATGGGGCTCATGAATGCTCCTAGTTACTAAGCAACAACAAATAGAGGAGTATAACCTCGATTGGTCCGTTTTTTCTTCATTTTTTTATTTTTTTCTCTTTTTTTCACAAGCTTGGTTTAACAACTAGTTAACCACTACTAAATCATGAGTTCTCGGACTTTCATAGCGCTAAGAATCGTCATATATGTCTTAACAAATCAAGTATCGTAGTGTTAGAAGTCTCGTCTAAATTCAACCCACATCGATGTCAATCTATTCAAGACAATCAATTGCTTTGCATTTAAAAAATACAAATTATAAAGCTAATTTATGTGTAATTGGGCCAAGTTATTGACTAACAAATATTCAATTTGTTTCCTTGAAAAATCATATCTTCCATCAAAAAAATTCAAAATAAATAGCAAACACACAAGCATTCCAAAGAAAAATTCTAACAAGCATGCAATCACATCCACCTCCAACTTAAAGATTCACATTGTCCTCAATGTGAAAGAAAGAGATGAACATACAAACAAAAACACACAAAAACAACAAACTAAAAAGAAAAGAAAAAAAGAGAGGAAAGAAACGACCTTACTGCGAGAGTGAAATCGATTTGGAGAGATCATTTGGTTGTTCAATCTTGGGTCTTCACGGGCATATGCATACCTAATAAGAATTTGCAACAAAAACTCGAATACCGTGAAAGCTCAAATTTGCTCTCAAGTAAGATAGAGGTGATACCAACACCCACCAAAATATCCAATTATTGACTCTTGACTCCCTAACAACTTATGACTCAATAAAAAAATAGAAAACAATGAACTATCGGGTTGCCTCCCGATCGCTTTTTTTATAGTCGTATAGGTTGGACTACATCACCTTATTGTGGAAGTTTGTCGCACGAATTGGTCACAATATTACCAAGTAAAGTTCCCAGTTCCACAGCGAGTTTCTCAATCTGCCCAAATAAGATAGAAAAATAATAAAAAAATTGACTAGATTAATAAAAATAAGGCATTCCTAATATCACAATCCCCGACAACGGCACCAAAAACTTGATGGCTCGGAAGCTACTCCTAAAAACAGCCTAGGCAAGTGCACCTATCGTTTATAGCAAAGCTAATCGAGTATCGAGTGTCATTCCCACGAGGACTATGAGTACTAATAATTACCGTTTTTTTATTATCTAGCCTACAAATTCGTCAAATAGTTTGTTGCAAAATAAAAATAAAACAAAAGCAAATAAAAGTGGAAGAGGCAACTAAGAACACGAAAGATATCAGATACACTCGAATTGGAACATGTTGGATATAAGTATGCTTGAATGCGAATCCCTCTAGAACGTCTTTGTGATTTTACCAAAATAAATACAACCATAACCCTTAAGTTTTAACCATCCCTTAACATATTTTCATGCTTCATGGACCGTAGGCATTCCTAAATTAAGTTAAACCCTTTCTCAAGGCGAAAAACTCCTAACCTCAAGTTGATTAACTGAAATCTCTTTCTAGTTAAAACCCCAAGATTGCATTAACGATTTGTGAATTCCCATATTAGGTTTGACCCTAATCCGGAAGATTTATGTCGTCCTATATCTAGGATTGCATGCAACTCCTTTCACTTATGTTGGTTCTATTTCACCATGAATCTCTCGATTTCCCGGTGAAAAATAAACTTCAAATCAATATTGCGCATATACCAATTCGAATAAACAAGCATAACATAAGTGACTCGCATAAAAACATAAGAAAATATATTAAAACATTCAAACCAATGATCACAAATAAGTTCTAGGGTTCATCACATTCAAACACTAGCGATTTAACTCATGATGGATTTGAAAATGAAAACAACAATTAAACAAGAAGTTTCATTCGAAATCAACATGAATACTTGAAGTTAAAACTTCCAAAACCAACATAAGACTCCCCTGTTGGAAGTATGATGATGAAGTGGTGGAGTTCATCTTCTTCTCCGAGCGATCTTCAATCCTTGTGCCTTAGCACCTCTCCATGGTGATCTAAGCATTCTAACTCTCTTCCTCACTACAATATAAGTTTCTCCTCTCCAAAATATGAACTTTCATCCCTAAAATCTGATTTTTATGTATATCATGAATGAATGCCCCCTTCAACCCATACTCTTGGCTTTTATAGACATTATTTTGGAGAAAGTATTCCTTAATAATGTCATCTTTTGATAGTTTAATGTTCAACTTTATGAGTTGGGTTGTTGGGATCATTATTTCCATGTGATCATGTGGGAAAGTAAGGAATTAATACAACAAAATGAGGTGTAAATGTGCTCAAAAATTGTCAAAAAGCTTGGTAGATGACTTTTTAACAAATTTCACCAGAAATTGAAGCTGGAAAGTGACCCGAACACGCCCATGTTGCATAAAACGGTCAGGTCGTGCTGTTTAATTGTTCAGGAAGTCAAGATAACATGGCCGTGCTTCCCAACACGGCCAGGTTGCCCAACACACCCAGCCCGTGTTGGACCAAAAAGGCCCCGAAATGACGCATTTGGCTTGGGATTTCGAGCATTTTTGCATCCTTAAACCCCCCGGTATGTTTTGACATGAATCCATGGTCCGAAATTCACCAAAATTAGCCCCAAATGGTCAATCTACACCAATAAAAGCACCCCACAGTAGTATAAACAATGTACAATCAAAAACTAATGAAACTAACAACAAAATAACTCAATTTCTACTCAAATACAAACATAAAACATACATAAAAATACACTTATCAGCAGTTCCGACCACAACTTAGCGAGTATGAGGCGATGAGGACGCTGACGAATTAGGTGGGGGAGAATATAACAGGCTGCCCAAATTTCCAACATATGAGCTAGGAGGTTAGTCCAACTTCAAGCCCACAAGATGGCCTAAATGCTTAGGCCCAATTGTACATAGAATACTCTAGAACATGTAGGAGTTTTGTAGAGAATTATAGGAGCATTTTAGAAACTCTCATTTGTAAATATCTTGTAGAATATTCTAGGAATATTCATGTAGAAGTCTAGAGACTTATTCCCAACCGTAGGATCATATAAATCACCATCGTCCATTTAGGAGATGGAGTAGTATAAATAGAGGCATGACCTCATTTGTTAATCCTCAAGTCTTGTAAGCAAGTTTGAGTGAATAATACAAGAGTTCTTTTCCAATATCTTGTGTGTTTTACTTTGCTATCTTTCTACACTTCTTCTCACACAAGCACATTCGAGAGAGGATGACTTAGCAACCGCGAGGGGCAGAAGAGCGCTACGGTCGCACGGTTCATTGTTAAGGGAGCTATTGTGATATAACAAACTCTGTAATTAGTTTGTAATTAGTTTAGAGTTAGTTAATCCATACGGTTAGATTACTGTTAGATTAGTTAACAGGTTAGTTAATCCCAGCCCCTCTATAAATAAGGTGTACTCATCTCTGTTTCAATTCAGTTCAATAATATAAAATCAATTCAGTTCAATAATATAAAATCAATTTAGTTCAATAATATAAAAGGTTTGACATCAGTTTCACTGGTCCGAATTCTAATGCAACTGCTTCTGAATCTCCACAGGCTTTTCTCACTTCCAGTGGTTCTCATTCTTCAAGTATGGACCACTCTTGGTATTTTGATAGCGGATCCACAAATCATATAACTGCAGATATGGAAAATCTTAGTCTCAATGCAACTATCTACCAGGGATCAGAGAAACATACAGTTGGTAATGGTTCTAATCTCTCCATTTCTCACATTGGATCTTCTTTCTTTCCTTCCTTCCTTAGACAACTCTAAATCCTTGTTACTCAATTCAATTCTTCTTGTTCCTCATATTACCAAGAATTTACTCAGTATTTCCCATTTTACTAAAGATAATAATGTTCTAATTGAATTTTATCATGATTGTTGTCTTGTTAAGGACAAACAAACTCACAAGATCTTCTTTGGAAGGGCGCTTAAAGATGGATTGTATCGCTTGATCTTTCTCATCTTAAGCATCT
Organism: Rehmannia glutinosa; assembly: GCA_016081115.2. Taxonomy (NCBI): domain Eukaryota; kingdom Viridiplantae; phylum Streptophyta; class Magnoliopsida; order Lamiales; family Orobanchaceae; genus Rehmannia; species Rehmannia glutinosa. The sequence goes on along the minus strand of CM071925.1, from coordinate 5,493,140 downwards.
CAGATTTCAGTCCCCTTCCAGGCTTGCTGCTCCATCCTACAACTCTCTTGTTTTGCCATGCATATATTCTATTGCTAGTTTTAATAAAACCCAGTCCATTTCTTGTAATGTTTCTGTTGCTTCTCAATGTAAGTCTGATGTCAATCTGTGGCATAGAAAACTTGGACATCCCTGCCCCTCTGTTCACTCTAATGTTCTTCAGTCTATGCATATTAAATCCAGTCTTAATCAGTTACAATTTTGTGATGCAAGTAAACTTGGCAAATTGCATCAACAACATTATACATCTCATCCTTCTAAAACTACACATCCCTTTCAGCTTGTTCACTCTGACATATGGGGTCCTTCACATATTTTATCTAGAGATGGATATAGATATTACATACATTTTCTGGATGACTATACCAGGCACACTTGGATCTTTTCTCTGAAACTTAAATCTGAAGCTTATAATGTCTTCCTCCAATTCAATTCATTTGTTGAAAGATAATTTAATACCAAAGTCAAGTGTCTTCAAACTGATTGGGGGGGGTGAGTATCGTTCTTTTGCTCCTTTACTCTCCCAACTAGGCATCCAATTTCGACATCCTTGTCCTCACATCCATCAACAAAATGGGAGGGCTGAAAAGAAACACTTACATATAGTTGAGATGGGGCTATCTTTCCTTGCTCAAGCTAAACCCCCATTGCGGTTTTGGTGGGATGCATTCTTCTCTGTTGTGTTCACAATCAATAGACTTCCCACAACAACCTTACAATTTATTTCCCTTTTTCAAAAACTTTTCCATTCTCTACCTGATTACTCATTCTTGAAAGTGTTTAGTTGTAGTTGTTTTCCATACCTACACCCATATAATAATCACAAGTTTCAATATAAATCTTCTAAATGTCTCTTTCTTGGATACATCTTCACACATAAGGGGTATAAATGCCTTATTTCAACTGGCAGAGTGTATATAGCCAATACAGTGGAATTTAATGAAGTTGAGTTCCCTTATGATGAGCTTTTCTCATCTAACTCCAACTATGTTGCACAAAAATCTCCTATCACTGTGGGTTCTTTACCAGTTCTTCCTCTTACTGATCCTATGTTATCCTCTACCCCCTCTCCTGGCATTAATCTTACAGTTGACCTCTCTTCTTTTCCCTTGCAATCTCCTTCCATCTCTCATTCAGCAACTCATACTCCTCCCTCTCATTCTGAATCTCCTCCATCATCTATTCCTTCACCTCCTCATATTCATCCCCTTCTCTTTCCACACATTCCATGGTTACACGTTCTAAAACTGGAAATCTCAAACCAAAAGCTTTTATTGCTACATCTGCTGAAATAGAACCAACTACTGTAACTGAAGCTTTTAATGATCCCCGGTGGAAAGATGCTATGCATGCTGAGTTTGATGCATTAATGGGTAATAATACATGGTCTCTTGTTCCCCCTACTCTAGATATGAGCATAATTAGTAATAAATGGATTTTTAAGATTAAGCACAAGGCTGATGGCAGTGTGGATAAATTTAAGGCTAGACTTGTGGCTCGAGGTTTTCAACAAACAGCTGGGATTGATTTTTCTGAAACCTTTAGTCCAGTAATTAAACCTATCACCATCAGGATTATACTCTCTCTTGTTGTCACACATAATTGGTCCATTCAACAGATTGATATCAACAATGCGTTCTTAAATGGTGATCTGAATGAACAAGTGTTTATGGCTCAACCTACTGGATTTACTGATGCATCTCATCCAAATTTTGTTTGCAAGCTTCACAAATCCCTCTATGGTTTAAAACAGGCTCCTCGTGCATGGTTTGATAAACTTAAAAGCTTTCTTATCTCTTTGGGCTTTAAAGAATCTGTTTCTGATAGTTCTCTATTTTTCAGAAGGGTTGATGGTAAGTTGTTGTTCATTCTAGTATATGTTGATGACATCCTATTGACTGGGGAAGATTCTGCAGAAGTCGTGAATGTGATTTCATTGTTGGGTCTAAATTTGCCTTAAAAACACTGGGGCAAGACAGTTACTTCTTAGGTTTAGAAGCTATCAGGTCCTCTAAAGGTCTTATCCTTACACAGACAAAATATGTTACAGACTTGCTGCTAAAAACTAATATGTCCGATTGCCTTTGTGCATCTCGAAGATAATCGCTCACAAACTTGCCTTGAATGATAGTGCCTCTTTTGATCAGCCCTCTTTATATCGTAGTGTTGTTGGTGCTTTACAATATTTAACTCTAACCCGCCCTGATATCTCTTTTGCTGTAAACAAGCTCAGCCAGTTTTCTCATGCCCCTACTATGAACTATTGGATTGCTTGCAAACACTTGTTGAGATATCTCAAAGGAACCAGGTCTCTTGGTATTGCTTTCTATCCCTCTAGTAGGTTGAAGTTGCAGGCATTCTCAGATGCAGATTGGGCCAGTAGCACAGATGATCGAAGGTCTATTGGGGGGTATTGCATCTATTTTGGCTCAAATCTTCTCACCTGGAGTTTTAAGAAACAGATAGTGGTGTCCCGGAGTAATGCTGAAAGTGAATATTGAGCTCTTGCAGATACAACAACAGAACTTGTGTGGCTTCAATCATTGCTTCAAGAACTGAGGTTGAAAGTCAATGTTGTAAAAATCGGCCTAGGCGCCGACTTAGCGCAGCGCCTAAGCACACCCGATTTTCCCAAAATCGCCAAAAAAATCGTTTGGGGCAAAATCGGCCCTGGCGCCCGCCTAGGCGGGCTAAAGCGTTTGGCGGGTGCCAGCGGCAAAAAAATCGGAAAAAATCGGGAAAAAATCGGTCAGGCGGTCTAGTCGGAATAAATCGCAAAAAATCGGGAAAAATCGGCCAAAATACAAAAAAAATGAAAAAAAATAAGAAAAACTTGGGCTTTTCTAGGCGCCCGGTTGCCGCCCGACTGGTGCCTAGCGATTTCTGCAACCTTGTTGAAAGTAGAGCCCCCTCCTTAATATGGTGTGATAATCAAAGTGCAGCTGCCATGGCATCCAATCCTATTTTCCATGCACGAACGAAGCACATAGAAATAGATGTGCACTTCGTTAGAGAAAAGGTCATTGCTAAAACTATAGATGTTCGATTCATTCATTCTGAGGAACAACCTGCAGACATGTTCACCAAGTCGTTGTCCTCATCACAGTTTCAGATGTTGTGTTCTAAGTTTCCTCTTGCCTCTCCTCTGGATATAAGATCAACCATCACTTGTAGGGGTGTTCATCGAATCGAATTCCGAATTCTTCGACTTCTTTAAATCGAACTAATCGAATGAAATTTTTAAAACCTCAATTCGAAATTCGATTAATTTCGAATCGAATTCAACCGAATTGGATTTGTCGATTTTCGAATCGAATTCGAGTCGATCCAAAAATCCAAATTTGTCGATAAAACAGGCACTATTGTGTTTCAGACCATATTTTTCAAGCAAAATTTCAATTTATTTTTAACAAAAGAGTTCTATAATGAAATAATAATATAAGCAAACCATATAAATCATCAAAACTATATTGTTACCATAAAGATATTACAAAAAGTAAAGACAAAATACTTTTGAGGCTATAATCTATTAAAATCAAAATTATATTGTTCTTTTTTTTTTGAAATAAAAAACACATTGTTCTTTTAAGTTTAAACACATCTTAAGACAATTCAAAACTACACACAAATCTTTGAGACTTTGAAATGAAATTGAATAATGAAACACCGAAACTAGCTATGACCAACATTATAATTCTCCATCAGTAACAATTTTATTATAATAGAGATGTGAAATTAAATATTGTTTATACATCAACTAATTATGTTATTTCTATTTCCATATGTAATTTATATATGTATAATGTTCAAAATATATAACATATAAATTAAATTTGAATTATAATTGAGTTCTAATCAAGACATGAATTGAATTGAAATACGAATACAAATCGATATTCGAATCGAATTTACTCGAATTTCACATTGAATTAGGATTTTCGAATAGAATTCGGAAAAAAATCCCCAATTCGTTATTCGATTCAAATATTCATATTCGAAATTCGAGTTGATTCGAAATTCAAAAATCCTAATTCAAAATTGAGATTCAAATTCAAGTCGAGTTGAATCTCGAATTGATTCGAAAAATGAACACCCCTAATCACTTGAGCTGGGGTTATATTGTGATATAACAAACTCTGTAATTAGTTTGTAATTAGTTTAGAGTTAGTTAATCCATACGTTTAGATTATTGTTAGATTAGTTAACAGATTAGTTAACCCCAGCCCCTCTATAAATAAGGTGTACTCATCTCTGTTTCAATTCATTTCAATAATATGAAATCAATTCTTCTCTTTATCTTCATCAGGAGCAAGTCCGTGACACAATGTTTTTCAAAAATAAATATTATTAAATAGTAAATGCGAGTTTATATACTTACATTTCGGTATGTATAGATCTACTATATTCTCTTCGCCTCAAATTATCTGGAACTTCTCAAATTACGAAAACTTCTCAAATGAACCAAAATAATTTTTTAAAACTAAAATCCGATCAACGAATTGTAGAAAAACTAAAACGAACAAGAAAAAAAATATTATTAAATAGTAAATGCGAATTTATAAACTTACATATCCATAGGAACATGTCTACTATATTCTCTTCTTCTCAAATTACTGAAAAACTTCTCAAATTACCTGAAATCTTCTCAACAAACCGAAAACCAAAATCTAATCAGCGAACTTTAGAAAAATTGAAAAGATTAATAAAAACAAATATTATTAAATAGTAAATGCGAGTTTATAAATATACATTTCGTCGATTTCGATATGAACAGTTCTACTATATTCTCTTCTTCGCAAATTACTGAAAAACTTCTCAAATTACCTGAAATCTTCTCAACAAAATGAACAGGTGTACTATATTCTCTGCTTCGCAAATTACTGAAGAACTTCTCAGATTACCTGAAAACTTCTCAACGAACCGAAACAACTTTTTAAAACTAAAATCCAATCAGCGAATGTAGAAGATTGATGCCATGCAAAAATTGAAATCTGGTGGGAGGGTATTTATACCCTTATGTGAGCTCCTGTTGCAAAATAGAGACTAGTTTATTAAACTAAAAGTAATTTTAAAATCAATTTAACTAATTAATGCAAAAAAGAAACATTAATCATATAGGAGAAAACAGAGTTCATAACTCTGTTTTCTAATTTATTTATTTTTTAAATATTTCTTATAACATTTATTTATTTTCTTATTATTTTTTAATTTTCGTAATTATTTTTCTGTTTCAAAAACATGAATTAACGCAAACACGACCCCATAAGCTTAACATACCGAAAATGATACTCCAAATACAACACGATAAAAACTCAATAGTCCACGCACGATCCATTAAGCCGGATAAGTAATTTATTTATATATATTTATTTATTTATTATTATTATGTTTTGGCTCATTTGAACAATTTAGAGTGTTGGCTCGTTAAACCATTTACTAATATATTATAATATTACTTTTTTTCTTCAAAGATTTATCACGTATAAACCCACTTAGTAAGTTAGAATTAGAGAAAAAAATATGTTAAAAAAAAGGCAGACTTATTGGGTTGTCCGACATGAACCCGATTTCTTATTGTTCTTATCGGTCCGCTTGATAATGCCCAAACCCGATAACACCTTGCATTAGTAATCGTGTTCCCTATTCTAGTTGTGGTTCTAAATTCATTCTAAATTCTAGCATTATTTCAAAATTTCTAGCATTATTTCAAAATTTAAGCAAAAATGAGTTGCCTTTATTCGAAAAATGGTGTATGCATTATTAAATATATAAAGTAAAAAATTCAATTAAGTTCAAGTTTCTTTTAAATAGAAAATTATTTCTGAAAATTAATTTTAAGAAATAATAAAATAGATAGATAAATTTTCCCAGAAAAACAATTAAAAAAAAAACTTAGAAAACAGAGTTGTGAACTCTGTTTTCTAAATTGCCAGAAAGAAAAAAAAAAAAAAAGCAGTCATGACCTCGGTTTTTTACCTATATGATTAATTTCTTTTTGGCATTAATTAGTATTTTAAAAGATCCCGCCTAGCTCCGATTAGTCCCCGTCTAGGCGCCACGCCCTCTTTGTCCGCCTACGTTATTTTTTCAATTAGATCCCGCCTAACCCTACTCGGGTCTCATCTAATCCCGCCAAGTTCCGCCTAGGTGCTAAACTCGAATGCCGCTCGACTAACACCTAACGTTTTTAGAACCGGTTAAAAGTGCTTTAGTTTAATAAATTAGCCCAAAATAGACGTAAATTATTGGACAAAGAATTGGGCCGCAATAGAATTGTGATTCGGTAGTTTAAAACTAAACTAAAGTTATAAACTTAATGGTTTGGCTTAATGGTCCGAAATCGACCCAATTCAGAGGCCCATTGTATCCGAATATTTATCCACTGTACATATGGGCTGGAATACAAAATTGGGCAATTGATATAAATGCCCCACTTTTTGGACACAATGTCAGTCTTTTACGTTTTCAGGTACTATTTTACTCAATATTACGCTCCCGCCCTTTTTTTACACAAATTTACGCTCCCACCAAAATTTTTGACATTTTTTACGCTTTGTTTCAAAATTGTTTCTAACATGTTTCAAACATGTTTCTTTTAATAAAATTTCAGTGAAAAAATAAATTTTGCCCTCGTTAAATAATCCATTTTATACTCAAAGTCTTATAAAAAATCAAGAAATATACACATAAAACAACACATATTAAAACCAAATAAATTAAAAATATTATAGAAACAACATAAATAAAAAAACACAATTCAATTTTTGATCCAATGCATGAAAACATAAAAAAATGGAAACAACCAAGAAGCAGTATAGAAATAACCCAGAAACAATATAGAAAACACCATATGAGCAAGACAAGTTAAAAATAGGTAAAAATTGTATTTAAACATCGAAAACTACATGAAAACAACAAAGAAACATCGAAACGACATTAAAAAGGGTATAGAAACAACCCAGAAACAACGTAAAAACATTAAAAACACCACATGAATAAAAAGAGCTTAAAAATAGGTAAAAATTGTATTTACACATTAAACATTACATGAAAACAATAAAAAAAAATTATTAACAAAATATTAAAATTATTGTAAAATAACACTGAAACAATAGAAACAATGTACACAATAATACATGAATAAAAAACAACATAAAAAATAGGTGAAATTTATTTTGAAACGTCGAAACAACAACGAAATAAATTTAAACAACATCGAAATAACATATAAAGCAATACATGAACAAAGAAAAAAGTGAAAAAAATAAAAATAATCAAAAACTATTGGAGCGTAAAAAAAGAAAAAAATAGGTACGAAAGTGATAGAAACATATTTTATGGTATGTTTACCAAAAAAAGGGTATTTTATATAATTTTCCCTACAAAATACCACCATCATTTAGAAAGAATTCAATGAGTTCACGGGGATAGCCTGGTGGCAAAAAGAGCTTTGGCTCTTAGAGGTCCAGGTTCGAACTCGGATGACCGTGGAGTGTAAGATTCCTTATCTTTTGCAAAGGATTATAACACTCCCTAAAAAGAACAGATATCCCATTAACCACCAAAGGTAGTGTGGAATATTTGTCCAGGCTACGATAAGGCATGAAGTTTCAAATTCATGCTTTAAGCGCTTTTGTTTTTCCTCTAGCCCAAAAGCGTCATTAGGGGTGTCCATCGAATCGAATTCCGAATTCTTTGACTTCTTCAAATCGAACTAATCAAATGGAATTTTTAAAACCTTAATTCAAATCCGATTAATTCCGAATCGAATTCAACCGACGGATTTATCGATTTTCGAATCGAATTCGAGTCGATCCAAAAATCCAAATTTGTCGATAAACGGGCACTATTGTTTTGGACCATATTTTTCAAGCAAAATTTCAATTTATTTTTAACAAAAGAGTTCTATAATGAAATAATAATATAAGCAAACCATATAAATCATCAAAACTATATTGTTACCATAAAGATATTACAAAAAGTAAAGACAAAATACTTTTGAGGCTATAATCTATTAAAATCAAAATTATATTGTTCTTTTTTTTGAAATAAAAAACACATTGTTCTTTTAAGTTTAAACACATCTTAAGACAATTCAAAAACTACACACAAATGCTGAGACTTTGAAATGAAATTGAATAATGAAACATCGAAACTAGCTATGACCAACATTATAATTCTCAGAACAATTTTATTATAATAGAGATGTGAAATTAAATATTGTTTATACATCAACTAATTATGTTATTTCTATTTCCATATGTAATTTATATATGTATAATGTTCAAAATATATAACATATAAATTAAATTTGAATTATAATTGAGTTCTAATCAAGACATGAATTGAATTGAAATACGAATACAAATCGATATTCGAATCGAATTTACTCGAATTTCACATTGAATTAGGATTTTCGAATAGAATTCAAAAAATCCCCAATTCGTTATTCGATTCAAATATTCATATTCAAATTCGAGTTGATTCAAATTCAAAATCCTAATTCAAAATTGAGATTCAAATTCAAGTCGAGTTGAATCTCGAATTGATTCGAAAAATGAACACCCCTAATCACTTGAGTCAAGGGTTATATTGTGATATAACAAACTCTGTAATTAGTTTGTAATTAGTTTAGAGTTAGTTAATCCATACGTTTAGATTATTGTTAGATTAGTTAACAGATTAGTTAACCCCAGCCCCTCTATAAATAAGGTGTACTCATCTCTGTTTCAATTCATTTCAATAATATGAAATCAATTCTTCTCTTTATCTTCATCAGGAGCAAGTCCGTGACACAATGTTTTTCAAAAATAAATATTATTAAATAGTAAATGCGAGTTTATATACTTACATTTCGGTATGTATAGATCTACTATATTCTCTTCGCCTCAAATTACTGGAACTTCTCAAATTACCTGAAAACTTCTCAGCGAACCAAAATAATTTTTTAAAACTAAAATCCGATCAACGAATTGTAGAAAAACTAAAACGAACAGTAAAAAAAATATTATTAAATAGTAAATGCGAATTTATAAACTTACATATCCATAGGAACATGTCTACTATATTCTCTTCTTCTCAAATTACTGAAAAACTTCTCAAATTACCTGAAATCTTCTCAACAAACCGAAAACCAAAATCTAATCAGCGAACTTTAGAAAAATTGAAAAGATTAATAAAAACAAATATTATTAAATAGTAAATGCGAGTTTATAAATATACATTTAAATCGATTTCGATATGAACAGTTCTACTATATTCTCTTCTTCGCAAATTACTGAAAAACTTCTCAAATTACCTGAAATCTTCTCAACAAAATGAACAGGTGTACTATATTCTCTGCTTCGCAAATTACTGAAGAACTTCTCAGATTACCTGAAAACTTCTCAACGAACCGAAACAACTTTTTAAAACTAAAATCCAATCAGCGAATGTAGAAGATTGATGCCATGCAAAAATTGAAATCTGGTGGGAGGGTATTTATACCCTTATGTGAGCTCCTGTTGCAAAATAGAGACTAGTTTATTAAACTAAAAGTAATTTTAAAATCAATTTAACTAATTAATGCAAAAAAGAAACATTAATCATATAGGAGAAAACAGAGTTCATAACTCTGTTTTCTAATTTATTTATTTTTTAAATATTTCTTATAACATTTATTTATTTTCTTATTATTTTTTAATTTTCAGAATTATTTTCTGTTTCAAAAAACATGAATTAACGCAAACACGACCCCATAAGCTTAACATACTGAAAATGATACTCCAAATACAACACGATAAAAACTCAATAGTCCACGCACGATCCATTAAGCCAGATAAGTAATTTATTTATATATATTTATTTATTTATTATTATTATGTTTTGGCTCATTTGAACAATTTAGAGTGTTGGCTCGTTAAACCATTTACTAATATATTATAATATTACTTTTTTCTTCAAAGATTTATCACGTATAAACCCACTTAGTAAGTTAGAATTAGAGAAAAAAATATGTTAAAAAAAAGGCAGACTTATTGGGTTGGCCCGACATGAACCCGATTTCTTATTGTTCTTATCGGGTCTGCTTGATAGCGGCCCAAACCCGATAACACCTTGCATTAGTAATCGTGTTCCCTATTCTAGTTGTGGTTCTAAATTCATTCTAAATTCTAGCATTATTTCAAAATTTCTAGCATTATTTCAAAATTTAAGCAAAAATGAGTTGCCTTTATTCGAAAAATGGTGTATGCATTATTAAATATATAAAGTAAAAAATTCAATTAAGTTCAAGTTTCTTTTAAATAGAAAATTATTTCTGAAAATTAATTTTAAGAAATAATAAAATAGATAGATAAATTTTCCCAGAAAAACAATTAAAAAAAAAACTTAGAAAACAGAGTTGTGAACTCTGTTTTCTAAATTGCCAGGAAAGAAAAAAAAAAAAGAAAACAGAGTCATGACCTCAGTTTTTACCTATATGATTAATTTCTTTTTTTGGCATTAATTAGTATTTTAAAAGATCCCGCCTAGCTCCGATTAGTCCCCGTCTAGGCGCCACGCCCTCTTTGTCCGCCTACGTTATTTTTTCAATTAGATCCCGCCTAACCCTACTCAGGTCTCATCTAATCCCGCCCAAGTTCCGCCTAGGTGCTAAACTCGAATCTGTCGCCCGACTAACACCTAACGGTTTTTAGAACACTGGTTAAAAGTGCTTTAGTTTAATAAATTAGCCCAAAATAGACAGAAATTATTGGACAAAGAATTGGGCCGCAATAGAATTGTGATTCGGGTAGTTTAAAACTAAACTAAAGTTATAAACTTAATGGTTTGGCTTAATGGTCTGAAACTGGACCCAATTCAGAGGCCCATTGTATCCGAATATTTATCCACTGTACATATGGGCTGGAATACAAAATTGGGCAATTGATATAAATGCCCCACTTTTTGGACACAATGTCAGTCTTTTACGTTTTCAGGTACTATTTTACTCAATATTACGCTCCCGCCCTTTTTTTACACAAATTTACGCTCCCACCAAAATTTTTGACATTTTTTACGCTTTGTTTCAAAATTGTTTCTAACATGTTTCAAACATGTTTCTTTTAATAAAATTTCAGTGAAAAAATAAATTTTGCCCTCGTTAAATAATCCATTTTATACTCAAAGTCTTATAAAAAATCAAGAAATATACACATAAAACAACACATATTAAAACCAAATAAATTAAAAATATTATAGAAACAACATAAATAAAAAAACACAATTCAATTTTTGATCCAATGCATGAAAACATAAAAAAATGGAAACAACCAAGAAGCAGTATAGAAATAACCCAGAAACAATATAGAAAACACCATATGAGCAAGACAAGTTAAAAATAGGTAAAAATTGTATTTAAACATCGAAAACTACATGAAAACAACAAAGAAACATCGAAACGACATTAAAAGGGTATAGAAACAACCTAAAAAAACAACGTAAAAACATTAAAAACACCACATGAATAAAAAGAGCTTAAAAATAGGTAAAAATTGTATTTACACATTAAACATTACATGAAAACAATAAAAAAAAATTATTAACAAAATATTAAAATTATTGTAAAATAACACTGAAACAATAGAAACAATGTACACAATAATACATGAATAAAAAACAACATAAAAAATAGGTGAAATTTATTTTGAAACGTCGAAACAACAACGAAATAAATTTAAACAACATCGAAATAACATATAAAGCAATACATGAACAAAGAAAAAAGTGAAAAAAATAAAAATAATCAAAAACTATTGGAGCGTAAAAAAAGAAAAAAATAGGTACGAAAGTGATAGAAACATATTTTATGGTATGTTTACCAAAAAAAGGGTATTTTATATAATTTTCCCTACAAAATACCACCATCATTTAGAAAGAATTCAATGAGTTCACGGGGATAGCCTGGTGGCAAAAAAGAGCTTTGGCTCCTTAGAGGTCCAGGTTCGAACCTGGATGACCGTGGAGTGTAAGATTCCTTATCTTTTGCAAAGGATTATAACCACCCCTAAAAAGAACAGATATCCCATTAACCACCAAAGGTAGTGTGGAATATTTGTCCCCGACTACGATAAGGCATGAAGTTTCAAATTCATGCTTTAAGCGCTTTTGTTTTTCCTCTAGCCCAAAACTGTCATTAGGGGTGTCCATCGAATCGAATTCCGAATTCTTTGACTTCTTCAAATCGAACTAATCAAATGGAATTTTTAAAACCTTAATTCGAAATCCGATTAATTCCGAATCGAATTCAACCGACGTGGATTTATCGATTTTCGAATCGAATTCGAGTCGATCCAAAAATCCAAATTTGTCGATAAAACGGGCACTATTGTGTTTCAGACCATATTTTTCAAGCAAAATTTCAATTTATTTTTAACAAAAGAGTTCTATAATGAAATAATAATATAAGCAAACCATATAAATCATCAAAACTATATTGTTACCATAAAGATATTACAAAAAGTAAAGACAAAATACTTTTGAGGCTATAATCTATTAAAATCAAAATTATATTGTTCTTTTTTTTGAAATACAAAACAAATTGTTCTTTTAAGTTTAAACACATCTTAAGACAATTCAAAAACTACACACAAATGCTGAGACTTTGAAATGAAATTGAATAATGAAACACTGAAACTAGCTATGGCCAACATTTATAATTCTATTGTAACAATTTTATTATAATAGAGATGTGAAATTAAATATTATTTATACATCAACTAATTATGTTATTTCTATTTCCATATGTAATTTATATATGTATAATGTTCAAAATATATAACATATAAATTAAATTTGAATTATAATTGAGTTCTAATCAGTACATGAATTCGAATTGAAATACGAATACAAATCGATATTCGAATCGAATTTACTCGAATTTCACATTGAATTAGGATTTTCGAATAGAATTCGAAAAAAATTCCCCAATTCGTTATTCGATTCAAATATTTATATTCGAAATTCGAGTTGATTCGAAATTCGATTTGAAATTCAAAAATCCTAATTCGAAATTGAGATTCAAATTCAAGTCAGAGTCGAATCTCGAATTGATTCGAAAAATGAACACTCCTAACTGTCATTTCTAATTAGGGTGTCTTTCGCTATATATAAAAATCTAGGGGTGAAAATGTAATTACGTCTTTTATATTCTTGATATTGAAGAGAATATCCCTTTCAATTTCTCCTTTATGCTCCCTGAAACAGAAGCCTAAGCAAGTCCGTCGCGCACACAGCAAAAATCAGATAGAGCTTCTACTTCTGAGACTTGGCTTTAAGTGGAACAACTTTTTCTGATCATCAACAGGATACTCTGGAGATAAACTTTTGGTAAAAGTTGTTCTGGCGGTGGTATTTTTCTATTTTTTTTCTTGCTGGGGTTTACTTCAATTCTCCAAGTTCTTATTATTATTATTATTATTTTTTTTGAATCTCGATAAAGAAGAGCTTAATTGTGCTAATGCTGGATATGGACTTGGGTACTTAGCATTTTATTTTATTTATTTTGGTTTCCATTCTTTTGTATTTTGTTCTGTGCGAAAATTGGTGGGTCTAATAGAAATGCGGCAGAGAGAAGAAGGTTTTTTGAAACGAAGTATTATCTTGAAATGGTTATATTGGATTTATATGTATATGCTGCATAATTGCTCCAGTCTTGCCTCTTACGATTTTGGAATTGACATATTTTCTGCTGTATGTTGTTGATTGAGCTCCTAAAATGTGAACTTTGGATTTTTTGATTTGTATGATGGCTAATTATGGTTTTGCACCAGACAGCTATCCTGTTTGGCTCTCATTCCTACTTTTAAGTAGGTTTCATATCTAAATCTTGAACTGCAAAATGCAAATTATAATAGGAAGGGAAAATCCATTTTTCTTTTTGTTTAGATGCAATTAATTATGGGATAATTACAAAAACTATCCCTGAGGTTTGGGTTTTTTACCAAAAAAAAAAAAAAAAAAGATATGTTTGAAAATTACCAAAAAAAAAACCTTGAGGTTCGATTCTGTGTTAAATGTAAAGGGGTAATAGCAATATTTTTACAAATACAAGGGGATGTTTGAAATCTTTTTGCATATGAATGGGGTAAAGCGTAATAAAAAATTATACCTCATGGGGTTTTTGTAATTTTCCAAAACTTGGGTTTTTTTTGTAATTAACCCAAACCTCAGAGGTAGCCTTTGTAATTATCCCATTAATTATTGACTGAATATGCTTATCCTCCTGTATATATTAAATTGAGAGTACAGATGTAAACCTTGACTTCATGAATGCTAATTGTCACTATAAATTTGTTTTTCCAGGTATCAATACAAAGCTAGCTAAATCATGGCACATGTACTTTCAGTTTCTTGTTCTTTAAGTACTTCCACAGGCAGCAGGTCAATCAGTAGTAAACCTTCAAACCAATTCCCATCTGCTGCATCTGTTAATTTACCAATTTCCACATCACCCTTCAAAAGGCTCGCTTTCCAAACAAATTATACATCACAAAAACGCCGTACCATTTACATAAAGGCAATTTCAACAAGCCAAGAACCCATAGTCCAGCCTGGCTCAGGGTCTCACGAGACCTCGAGCGAACCTTCTGTCCCGAAAAAAGTAATGGTCATCGGTGGTGATGGCTATTGCGGTTGGGCCACTTCACTCCATTTATCGAACAAAAATTACGAAGTTGCCATCGTTGATAACCTCGTCCGCCGCCATTTCGACCACCAGCTAGGTCTCGACTCTCTCACTCCAATCGCGTCGATCCACAACCGCATCAGACGGTGGAAGTCTGTCGCCGGTAAAGACATCCAACTCTATATCGGAGATATTTGTGACTTTGAGTTCTTGTCCGAAGCCTTCAACTCCTTCCAACCTGACGCCGTTGTCCACTTTGGCGAACAGAGGTCCGCCCCGTACTCCATGATCGATCGGTCGAGAGCCGTTTTCACACAACACAATAACGTGATCGGGACGCTTAACGTTTTGTTCGCCATAAAAGAGTTCGGGGAGGATTGCCATCTCGTGAAACTCGGGACCATGGGAGAGTACGGTACGCCGAATATAGATATAGAAGAGGGTTACATTACGATTACGCACAACGGGAGGACAGATACTTTGCCTTATCCGAAGCAAGCCAGCTCATTTTACCATCTGAGCAAGGTTCACGACTCGCATAACATTGCATTTACTTGCAAGGCGTGGGGAATTAGGGCCACGGATTTGAATCAGGGAGTGGTGTATGGCGTGAGAACTGGTGAGACGGCTATGCATGATGAGTTATGTAATAGATTGGATTATGATGGAGTGTTTGGAACTGCGTTGAATCGGTTTTGTGTTCAGGCTGCGGTTGGTCATCCACTTACTGTCTATGGCAAAGGAGGCCAGGTAATTACTTCTCATTTTGTTTGGTCAGTGTTGATTTCAGCTCTTTTATGCGTAATTCAGTCACGAATGCTAATCGCTTTTTCTCAAGAGTGAACACTTGACACCAACCCACATTCACAAACATGCAGTAGTCCAGTGTGTCTACTTTTTAGTGACCAGTCATATACATACATACATACATACATATATATATGTTTGTTGCCGTAGAAAAAGTAGGTTCCGCTTATAATATATTGGGAGTGTTGGCAAAAACTTATGCTTTTAGAAGAAGTGAAGTGATTTATTGTAGTAAAATTAAAAGTAGTTGAGAATCTAAAGTTGGTAGTGTTTACAAATTGGATAAGAAGTTGAGAACTAGAAGTTAAGAGTGTTAGGTGAGAAAGTTATAAAAATGCTTATTTGTTTGTAAAAGTCAAACCAGAAGCTGAGTCGGAAATCTAAAGTGGCCATCTCCATACTTTTAGATTCTGATTAAATGAAGTGGAAGTTGGCATTTGCAAACACTAAAAAGTGATTTTTAGCCAAAAGTTGAGAAGTACTTCTCTATAGTGATTGCAAACACTTCTTATATATTGATGAATTGGGCTGGCTGCCTGGTGTATAATCACATCTTTTTCTATAACATAAGAAATTGTTAACATTTAACAGTGCTGTTTTTTTATTTCTATAACAAAGACTAGTATTTTTTCTTCCCAATTGTTTCCAGCATTACTATGTATACCTCTGTTTTTGAAATTTTAATCATTTTGAACTTAGATGCCCTCTATTTTTCCTTATTAACTTTCCTGAGGAATTCTCTTTGAAATAAACAGACGAGGGGTTATCTTGACATAAGAGACACGGTCCAATGCGTTGAGCTTGCTATTGCAAATCCAGCACAGAGAGGAGAGTTCCGCGTTTTCAACCAATTTACAGAGCAATTCTCGGTCAATGAACTTGCCACCCTTGTTACTAAGGCCGGTAAAAAACTCGGCCTTGAGGTGCAAACCATATCGGTACCTAACCCTAGGGTGGAGGCCGAGGAGCATTACTATAATGCAAAGCATACTAAACTCGTGGAATTGGGGCTCAAACCCCACCTTCTATCGGATTCTCTTCTCGACTCTTTGATCAATTTTGCTGTCCAATATAAGGATCGTGTCGACCCTAAACAGATAATGCCCAGTGTATCATGGAAAAAAATTGGAGCCAAGCCAAAGACTGTTGCAGCCTAAAATCATGTTGATGGGCAGTGACTGAAGAAATCTACACTTTTTTTGTTTGTATTTGCTGATAGGTGTAGTGTAGCTTTCTGGATCTTTTGCTTGTTTAGTGGATCTATTGTATCTTTGGTGTTACAGATGAGAACTTATGAGGCACTTGCTATTGGATACAAACAATTGAGGATATATTCCTGGCTAATTTATTAAACTAAAGCACTTTTAACATATATTTAACTAATTAATGCCAAAACAGAAACTTAATCATATAGGTGAAAACAGAGGTCATGACTCTGGCAATTTAGAAAGCAGAGTTCACAATTCTGTTTTCTAAGTTATTTATTTTTTTAATTATTCTTTTAGGAAATTTTATTTATTTATTTTCACTTTCTTAAAATTAATTTTCAGAAATAATTTTCTATTTAAAAGAAACTTGAACTTAATTGAATTTTTTACTTTATAAACTTAATAATACATACACCATTTTTCGGATCAGTGCAATTGTTTTTTGCTTAAAATTTGAAAAAATGCTAGACTTTAGAATGAATTTAGAAACACAACTAGGACAGGAAACATGATTACTAATGCAAGGTGTTATCGGGTTTGGGCGATATCTGGTCAATTCGATAAGAACAATAAGAAATCGGGTCCATATCGTGTTACTCCCCAAAATTGAGTCGCGTCAACGAATAATTTACACCCGTTCTCCATTCTAAGAATATAATCCACCAAATATTTGGGCAATATTAATTCCCAAATAGACATTGTTCATCATAACTTCTCTAAAACATAATTAATTGTCTTAGCGGAAAATCAAAAAACAAATCAATTATCCATGCGAAGGGGTCCTACGCCCTCTATTACATCAAACGAGAAATTGTTCATAATCGAAATTTAAGGCTAGATTGACGGACTAAGTCTAAAAATTACTCACGTCGCTTGGTCTTCTTCATTGACGACTTCATGATGTGGTGGATCAACAACTGGCCATTGAAAAAGATTGGGGTGAGACAAAAAATCTTAGTGGATGGGTGATCGTGTGTAAATGTGGCTTATATAGATGCAAGAAAACAGTAATATGAAGAATGCATGATTATGATGCGCAATGCGTCACACGCGATTCACAAGCAACGTGGTATTCAAAATAATGCAGTTTTATATAATTTGATGAAAATAGTTTGTGATCATTCAGACACTATAACTATGTTGCAAGTAGTTCAAGTAGTGGTTGTGTACGGAGAGTAACACCAACCCAAGCAAGTAACGGTTGCATATGCAGTGTAACATAAACCCAAATAAGTAATGGTTTAAGCGCGGAGTGTGACGACAACCCAAGCAAGTAATGGTTGCGCACGGAGTGTGACGCCAACCCAAGCACGTAACATTGGAACCGTGTGGATCAGACAACGATTCCTCTGTTCTACCTTTTGACTCCCCAAACACGTTTGACACATAGCCATATCTACTTTATTACTACCCGAGTGAGACAACTCCAACAAGTATGGCTTGCAAGGCCCGTGAGTGTCATAATCATGATTATACCCATACTACGACCCACTTCTTTTGGACACTCCGTCTGCGATTTGTGGAATTTGGACAGTGGGAGCAGAAAGAATTGCAGCCACGCTGCTCGGTTCCAAAACTCGACTAGTCCACTCCGGACTGTGAGCTCGACGCACCAAGTTGACTCAAGCACGATTAGATTCACGAAGTTCATACCATATCAATAAGGCAGTCGAGTAAAAACATGGCGGTACATATAAAAGCAGTACAAAATATCACATGTTATGTTTAAATTTGTCATAAGGCGATGAAGTCGCCACGCGTAGTGCGTATGGTCCAGAGATTTTCAAGAAAATTATTGATGTATAATTAAAATATAATTACATCAGTTTCATGACTGTAGAGAAAATAGTTTATTTTGGGGTCCTTGATAAAAGGGAAAATTTTATCTGTAGTCCCGTTTTTGGAAAAAAAAAAAAGTACTTCTCGAGTTAGAAATTGAATAAGTCCTACTCTCGACCTCGGAAAAATGTAAGATCAGTTTTAAAATTATCCAAATTATTCAAAGATTCAGTTTTTTAAAGAGTTTGGGTCGAGTTTTAGGACAATTTCAATTTGGTCCCTTCTTTTGTCAAAATTATTATTTTCGGACCCGAACTTTAAAATTTTGGATCTCACAAATCCGGATGGATTTTGATGTGATTCTAATTTTAAAATATCACGTAACAGTAAGATATTGGGACAAAAATAGTTTTGAAATAGGGTCAGTTTAAGTCCCTTAATTTTCACAAATTACATTTCTAGTCCAAAATTCGATTTTTGCCCTTAAGGGATTATTTGGTGTTTGTTTGTTATGAAACATGAACCATGAGAACAAAATGTTATAACATTAAGGTTATGTAATATTTTTATGTGTCTCAGGACATTTCTTTTTCGAAATTTCAATTTCGTTCTTTGAAATTACAATTTTTACACTTTAGTTCTTAAAGTTTCAAAAGTCGGTTTTCTCAACCAAAACCACTTTAAACTTTTAAAATATCTCAAAATATTTAGTTTTTCAGTTTGAGGAAGTCAAAATTTCAAAATTTTCAGAGGGGTCCCTGGACAGTTTTAAAAATTCAATTTTTGGCCCTTAAACTTCCCTAAAATTCCAAAGATGAGTTTTCTTATCTCAAATTCTTTAAATTATTATTATTAACTTAAAATATTAATTATTACAATTAATACAATCCAAAATTTCAAAATTTATAGATAGGTCCTTGGATAGTTTTCGGTTCTGAGTTTAGTCCCCAACTTTGCAAAAGTTGCATAAATGGCATATTTGTTCAAATTTGAGCACACGGTCATATTTTCCAGAATATATATCAAATATAGAACATGATTTTGAGCATATAACACATTCATTAACACATTAATCAAGAGATGAACAAGAAATTAAGATATATATGCACGTATGCCCCTATTGTGCACGAAATCAAATCATACCTATTTTTGTGAAACTTCTTGAACTTGATACATATCAAAAAAAGAAACCTTAATCATATAGGTGAAAATAGAGGTCATGACTCTGTTTTCTCAATTTTTTTTCTTTCCTGCACAACTCTGTTTTCTAAGTTGTTTATTTTTTGAATTATTTTTTTGGGAAAATTTATTTATTTATTTTATTACTTTCTTAAAATTAATTTTCAGAAATAAATTTTTATTTAAAAGAAACTTGAACTTAATTGAATTTTTTACATTATAAATTCAGTAATACATACACCATTTTTCGGATAAGTGCAACTGATTTTTGCTTAAAATTTGAAAAATGCTAGAATTTAGAAACACAACTAGAATAGAAAACACAATTACTAATGCAAGGTGTTATCGGGTTTAAGCCGCTATCGGGCCGACCCGATAAGAACAATAATAAATCGGGTCCATGTCGGCCAACCCAATAAACTTGTTAAACCCGATAACTTAAATAATATCCTTTTTTATTTTTACATATTTTTTCTCTAATTCTAACTTACTAAGTGGCTTTATTTGTGATAAATCTTTGAAGAAAAACATTATATTATAATATATTAGTAAATGGTTTAACGAGCCAACACTCTAAATTGTTCAAATGAGGCAAACAATAATGATAATAAATAAAAAATATAAATAAATTTGTTTATCGGGCTTAATGGGTCGTGCGTAGGCTATCGGGTTTTTATCGTGTCGTGTTCGTGCTATCATTTCCAGTTCGTTAAGCGTACCAGGCCATGTTCGGGTTAGTTCAACTTGTTTTGAAACAGAAAATAATTCTGAAAATTAAAAAAATAATAAAATACATAAATAAATTTTCTAAGAAAACATTAAAAAAATAAATAAATTAGAAAATAGAGTTATGAACTATGTTTCCACCTATATGATTAATGCTTCTTTTTTGGTATTAATTAGTTAAATAGATTTTAAAATTACATTTAGTTTAATAAACTAGCCTCTATTTTGCGACAGTACCTCACAAAAGGGTATAAATAACCTTCCACCATATTTCAATTTTTACATGGCATCAATCTTCTAGAATTCGCTGATCAGATTATAATTTTAAAAAGTTATTTCAATTTGTTGAGAAGTTTTTAGGTAATTTGAGAAGTTTTTCAGTAATTTGCGAAGAAAAGAATATAGTACACCTATTCATATCAAAATCGACGAAATGTATGTTTATAAACTCGTATTTACTATTTAATAATACTTTTTTTAAATGTTCTTTTCAATTTTTCTACATTTCGCTGATCATATGAAATCGACAAAATGTATGTTTATAAACTCACATATACTATTTAATAATACTTTTTTAAGTTTGTTCTTTTCAGCTTTTTTCTACATTTCAGCGATCGAGTAATTTAGGTTTTCAAATTTGCGAAGAAGAGAATATAGTAGAGACTGTTCATATTGAAATCGACTTAAATGTATGTTTATAAACTCGCATTTACTATTTCATAATATTCTTTATACGCAAAAACTTGCGTGAGACGGTCTCACGGATCGAAGCCTTACACTAAGTTTTAAAGGTTTTTTTTTCCATATTTTATTTTTCTTAGGGTTTATATTTGTTTTTTAGGGTTTATTTTGTTTCTTGGGTTTATTTTTAATTGATTTGGGTTTTTAAGATTTTTAGTTTTTTTTAGGATTTATTTTTTATTTTTTGGGTTTATTTTTGTTTTTCGAGTTTATTCTTCATGGTTCATGTTTTTAGGGTTTATTTTTGTTTCTTCATGGTTCATTATTATTTTTAAATTTATTTTCATGGTTCATGTTCTCAATACGGAGCCCTTAGGAGGCCCGTCTCACGGATTTAGATCTGTGAGACCGTCTCACAAGAGACTTGCTCTTTTTTATATTGTTCGTTTCGGTTTTTTTTACAACAAACTGATCGGATTTTAGTTTTTGGTTAGTTGAGATGATTTCACCATGCGGCATACAAGATTGTTGGGAAAAAACTCTTGTATTATTCACTCAAACTTGCTTACAAGACTTGATAGTTTACAAATGAGGTCATGCCTCTATTTATACTACTCCATCTCCTAAATGGACGATGGTGATTTATTTGATCCTACGGTTGGGAGTAAGTCTCTAGACTTCTCCATGAATATTCATAGAATATTCTACAAGATATTTACAAAGGAGAGTTTCTAGAATGCTCCTATAATTCTCTACAAAACTCCTACATGTTCTAGAGTATTCTATGTACAATTGAGTCTATGCATTTAGGCCATCTTGTGAGCTTGAAGTTGGGCTAACCTCCTAGGTCATATGTTGGAAATTTGGGAAGTCTGTTACAATTTCCTATTTACAATTAATATTATATTAGTATTTATAGTTTACTATTACTTTTTATTTATTTGGAATTGCTAGGGCTAATAACTTGAATATGGCGAATCAACGTCTTAAAGCGGTGGTTTTAAATTTCTCGGAGGTAGAAGATGTGATCGAGATGTGATTGATTGCGCTGCAGTGTTGGCTCCCACAGAGATTACCATGGAAATTGCCCTGGTTGTGGACGACCTGTTTTGGTGATTTTAGCAGCTGACTTGATTTTGGGGAAATAATAAAGAGAAGTTTGAGGAGTACGGGAATGTAGGAATGAAGATAATGGAAACCACGAGAGTGATTCTAACCAAAGTCACTTAACTAAATGTTTTTTTAGAACATGAGGAAGAAGATTTGTCGCGGTCGCCACCGGCCCGCCCTCACCGCCATAACGCCATGAGACCAACTCTCCAAGTCGCTCCCGCTCCCTCCCCGATTAGATATTGTGCACGCACGAGATTTTTCGAAATTTATTTTGTGAGGAATTCTTATATAGATTGACTTTTGAAATGTTGTTGAATAATCAATTAGTTGAAGATTTGGATAATTTGAGAAATTTCGATATTTTGAGGCGAGAATATAGTAGATCCGTACATACCAAAATGTAAATATATAGACAAATGGCAAAGTAAAACACACAAGATAGTTGGAAAAGAACTCTTGTATTATTCACTCAAACTTGATTACAAGATTTGATGGTTTACAAATGAGGTCTTGCCTCTATTTATACTACTCCATCTCCTAAATGGACTGTGGTGATTTATTTGATCCTACGGTTGGGAGTAAGTCTCTAGACTTCTCCATGAATATTCCTATAATAATCTACAAGATATTTACAAATGAGAGTTTCTATAATGCTCCTATAATTCTCTACAAAACTCCTACACGTTCTAGAGTATTTTCTGTACAATTTTTACAATTTCCCATTTACAGTTAATATTATATTAGTATTTACAGTTTAATATCACTTTTTATTTATTTGGAGTTGCTAGGGCTAATAACTTGAATGTGGCGAATGGACGTCTTAAACTGGTGGTTTCAAATTTACTGGAGACACGATCGATTGCGCCAGAGTGTTGGCTTCCAAAGTCATAAGGGTGTTCATCGAATCGAATTCTGAATTCTTCGACTTCCTTGAATCAAATTAATCGAATGGACATTTCAAAACCTCTATTTGAAATTCGATCCTAATTCGAATCGAATTTAATCGATTGACTTCGTTGATTTTTGAACCGAATTCGAGTCAATCCAAAAATTTAAATATATCGATAAACCGTGCATTATTCATATTCGGGCCCATATTTTTCGGATCCAAAAATCATATTTTCATGAAAAATATAAATTTTTTTAACAAAAGAATCCTATAATGAAACAAATTATAAGCAAATCATATAAATAATCAAAATCATATTGTTATTTTAAAGATAAAAAAACTAAAGAAAAATCCTTGAAACTTACAAATGAGATTGAATTGTTAAATTAGCTATGACCAATATTCTAAAAAGTGTTAGGTAGTCGGGCCGCAAGCTGGGGCAAGCCGCTTGGGTTGGGTTGGACAAGGCCTAATAGAAAGAAAACAACAGGCAGACAAGGGAAGCCTAATGTCTAGGCGAGACGAGGACTAATTGAGGCTAGACAAGAATTTTTAGAACAATGTTTATGACCAATGTTATAATTGTACTGCAATAATTTTAATATAATAGTAATGTGAAGATAACTGTTATTTATACATCAACTAATAATATTATTTCTATTTGCATATGCAATGTTGGTATAATATTTAAAATATGTAATATATAAATTAAATTTGAATTATAATTGAGTTCGAATGAGTACACGAATTTGAATTAAAATACGAATACGAATCGGTATTTGAATCGAATTTACTCGAATTTCACCTCGAATTAGGATTTTCAAATAAAATTCGAAAAAATCCCCCAATTCGTTATTTGATTCGAATATTCATATTCGAAATTCGATTCGATTCGAAATTCAAAAATTCTAATTCGAAATATAAATTCGAATTCAAGTTGAATCGAATTTCAGATTTGATTAGATGCAGAGGATAGCAGGTCGTGGACGGCCCCAGTTTTTGTGATTTTAGCAGCTGGCTTGATTTTTTGAGGAAATGATAAAGAGAAGTTTGAGGAGTATAGGAATGAAGATAATGGAAACCACGGGAGGGAAGTCGTTGCCGCCACTACAGCTGTGTGAGTCCGAGCTGCTCCAGCTCTCGGTCCCCGGTTAGATATTTTCACGTACGAGATTTTCTGAAATTTGTTTTGTGAGGAAGTCCATATATAGATTGACTTTTGAAATGTTGTTGAATCATCAAGATTTGGATAATGATGATGATGTTGAAGAATTAGACAGTGATGATGATTTTAGTTGTAATTTGTTGAAGATTTCGATAATGTTCGCACAAAAAGGCACACATACTCCTACATTCTATTGTAGAAAAACAAAAGCATGAGATGTGATGATTTAAATACAACACTAGTACCTGATCGAATATTTGTCCGAATTGGAAAAAAACTGGTACGAGCTAATAATAGAGTTGCCAAGTCATATTTCCATCTGGAGAGTTGTATTGCTAATTTTGGGATGTAAATCGTGTTTTCACTTTGAAGAGTTGTATTCCTTTTTTTAACCGATACGACGACGCTTAGTAGTGAGCTGGTATAAAGATGAGTTGTGAGGTTGTTACTGGCAGTTATGGATATGAATAAGAGATTCTGAATTCTTTCTTCCTACTCTCAATCTCTCTTCTCTTCTCGATTATTCTTCTATCTTTTGTTATGTTCTTATCAATTGGCCTCAGAGCCAGTTCCTACGTGCGCACCAAATTCTAACAAAACGATTAATGGCAAAAAATAACAATAGGATGGAAATGATGGAAACACAGTTGGGAGAAATCGTACAAAATCAAATTGAGTTTCAGACTACGATGAAGAAACAGATGGAGGAGCTCACACTTCGAATGGAAGGGTTTACACATTCGGTGGAGGAGATTTTTTCGAAAAAAATGAACGAAGCGATTAAGGAAATTACAGCAGCTACATGTATGGGCAAGGAAAATATGAATACAAATGCAGCGACTACATCAACTAGTCATTTACGAGGTCGAAACGAAACTGGTATACTTACTACTCCCCCCAATATGCGTAATGCTGAGCATGTAAATTTGAATAACACTCGCATTCCTAAATTTGAATTTCCAAAATTCAACGGAGAGAATCCTCGCTTATGGCTGCGGAAATGCAATAAATATTTTCTGTATAATGCATTGTCTGATTTTGAGAAAATTGTAACGGTGGGCATGAATATGGATGGGATAGCTGATCATTGGTATCTGGAGTATATTGAGGGAAAAGCGAACATGTCATGGGAATTTACCGGTATGGTGTTAGACAGATTTTTGAATGAAGAAGGAAGTCATGTCATTGGGCAATTTAACAAACTGAAGCAGGAGGGATGGTGTAGGACTATATCTTGGAATTTGAAGAACTAAGAGCATTCATGCTCGATAAAGTAAATAGAACACATTCGGAAGAATATTTGTGGAAAGTTTCATCGTGGACTTAAAGCGAGTAAATCGCAGGATGTTGGAGTTAAACCGCAAAATCTAATGGAAGCCATGGCGGCAAGGAAACAAGAATTCGGGTTGGCTAATAAGGTGAAAGAGAACAGAGGAACCAACATGGTTCAAGGATTTTCAAATTTAAACTCTTGGAAAGGAGGACAGAATGATGTGTCTGTATCCATGAGAAATAAGAATTCTGCAGTTAATCAAGATAAAACTCCTCCAGTAAAGAGATTCACACTTGAAGAGTTGTATGTTAGGCGGAAGAAGAATTTATGTTTTAGCTGTGATGAACCATTTCATTTAGGACACAAATTTAAAAAACTCTTTGTCATTTTGTGCGAAGAACCAATGGAGGAAGAAGAAGTGGAATTAAAAGAAGATGATAATGTATAGGAGGAATACCACATTTCAGTAAGTGCTTTGGTGGGACAAATGGCACCAGATACTATCAAGGTCGTTGGAATGAGTGGGAAACAACAGATTCCTATTTTGGTGGACACCGACAGTACTCATAGTTTCCTAGACCCTAATACGGCAAAACGATTGGGATGTATTGTGGAATTTACTACTCCAATGATGGTCACAGTGGCAGATGGGAATATGATCAATTGCAATGCTAAATGCTCCAGATTTGTATGGAGTATGGGAGGCTACAAGTTTACAACACCAGTGAGGCTACTCAAGTTGGGAGGATGTGATATGGTGGTTGGGGTCGATTTCTTGAGACAGTTGGGTCCAATAACCTTTGATTTTGAACATCATAATATACACTTTCAAGGACAACAAGGAAATGTAATTTTGGAAGGGGTTAAAGGAGAAGCAACTTTGCAGATGATGTCTGGAAATGAGTTTAAAAGGATGTTTATTCAGAGTAAAACTACAGTTTGTGGATGTCTGTGCTTTATTACGAAGTTGGATCTAAGAAGGATTATAGTGTCTTTGAGGAGTTACACACTCTCTTAGTGAATTTCTGGAGTATTCGAGATACCAACTGGACTGCCGCCAATACGGGAGCAAGACCACATGATTACCTTGAAACTGGGCATAGAACCATTTAAAATGCATCCTTATAGATATCCTTATATGCAGAGGGTAAAGATTGAGAAAATGGTTCAAGAGATGTTACAGGGAGGTATCATACAGGCTAGTAAAAGTCATTTTTCATCACCAGTTCTATTAGTCAAGAAGAAAGATGGCACTTGGAGGTTTTGTGTAGACTATAGGAAGCTTAGCTCACTGACTGTGAAATATAGCTTTCCTATACCATTGGTAGATGATCTACTGGATGAGCTGGGAGGAGCTACAATTTTTTCTAAAATAGATTTATGGTCAGGATATCACCAAATAAGGGTACACCCCTATTTGATACATGTTTTTATCTTAATTTTGATGATTTTATTTTTACACCAAAACAATATTTTTAATCGTTGTCCAAATACTCCTAAATGATTTAAAATAATTTTAATATTTTTTGGAGTATTTTTTCAAGTTTTGTTTTAGATAAAATTGGACAACACTTTTAATGATTTTATGTTTATAAGTTTCTACTTCAAAACAAGGTTCCTAAATGTTGTCTAAATACTCCCGATTGGTTTAAAATATTTTTACTAAATTTTCGGAGTATTTATTGAGTTTTATTTTCGACAAAAATTGGACAACATTTTTGTCTCGAGGTCAACCGATCGCCGTAGAAGGAAACTCGTACATGAAGATGAATTTTAGAACAGATAATGAGACGGAAGTAAAAGTGACTAGGTCGACCGGTGACGTCGACCGGTCGACCCCCTGTCGACCGGTACCTGGGAGTCACGCCTTAAAATAGAACTCCTGCTTCCTTAAAATTGGTTTGTGCGACCGGCCAACATAGGGGACGACCGGTCAAACCCTACGTCGACCGGATGCCCTGTGTAAATTGTTGATAAGTTTATTTCAAACTCTATTTCTGTGCTACCGGTCGCCCTATGTTTTGACAGCAAGTTTCTGACCGTTTGACAACAAACATCTTTTCCTTAAATTGTGGGATTGATTTCTAACAGCTATATTCTTGATTTTAATTGTATTTTTCTGTAGATTTTCAATCCCCAAGAGGAGCCTATGCTTGATCAATCATCTCCTATATATAGAGGAAGTTTTGGAGCAACCAATACAATAATTGATATACAACACAACAAGATACACTTCAAGCAAATACTTGTTCTTCATAGTCATTATTCTTGTTGTAATTTTACCTAGCTTATCACTTTCACATCATTGAGGTCTAGGCTATTCTTGATTACACTTGCACACAATTGTATAATTCATTATCGAGTTGTAATCTTGAATTTTTGGGTTATCATTCAACACAAGATATCCTTGTGAGTGTTCTTGTGGTAAGAACACACTTGGGTGATCTAGGTGTTAGGTGTGAGAAGATTGTGGTAATCTTCTTGTTGAGGTGTTGAAGAATTTGGTATTCTTCAAGGTTGAAGATTGTGGTAATCTTGACAAGGTGCCGTTGAAGATTGTGGTAATCTTCAAGAGAGATTGTGGTAATCTCAAAGGTGGTGTTGAAGAAGAGTGTGGTGCTCTTCAAGGTGTTGTTGTAAGTTGGTGTTGTATTAATTTTGGTAATTAATAAAATCTTTTTTAAATCCATCCCGAATATATTGGGGTGGTAGAGGATTAGGCCCTAGGTGGGTTGAACCTCTATAAATCGACGTGTGTTGTTTACTTTCCGCACCGTTATTATTGTCTTTGAGCATTCGGTTTGAAAAAGAGGGTAAAATCGAAAAGATGGAGATAATCTATTCACCCCCCTCTAGATTATCGTAACCGCTTGGACTTACAAGTGGTATCAGAGCCAAACTCTTTGGCAAGCTCGTTTCACATCGCGAGTGAAGAGGAACGATCGTCGGCTAAGAATGAAGCTCATCTTACCGGCACCTCCACCACCAAGCCACCACTATTTGATTCCAAAAATATTATATTTTGGAAAGAAAGAATGGAATGTTATCTACAAGGTTGCGGGTTTGATATTTGGAACATCGTCATAAATGGAGAATCCATTCCGATGATAGACACACCATACACCTCCAAAGCTTTCAAAGAGCTCAATGATGAAGAGAAGAAAATCATCTCCTTAAACGGTAAAGCTCTCAATATTTTGTATTGTTCACTTACTAATTTGCAATATGAACATATTGTAGGAATTCGATCGGCACATGAAGTATGGCAAAAATTAGAAGCCATCTATGGAGTATTTGCAAATGAAAGGAGTCAAACAAAAGCATCTACTTCTCAAAGGGATACAAGTTCAAATCTAAGGAACAAGCCTTTTACAACTTCCAACTATGAAGTAGTCGAACAATGTTTTATGGGCATCGAAGAAGAAAACGAGGTATGTCTTAAACCCTCTACTTCCTATGATATTGTTATTCAAAATGATTATAGTGATTTTCAAAATGATTTTGATGATCTTAAAAATGAATTCCAAAATTTACTTGTTAAGTACAAAAATTTGAAAAAGGAATTCAATGTTTTGAAAAATGAAAAGGATAGTTTATTTACTTCCTATGAATCACTATCATGTGATCACACCACCACACTTGACAAAGTTAGAAACCTTGAAAAACAAAATAGTACTCTTATGGAGGATATGAATTGCATGAAAAATAATTTATCAAAATCAAACTTAAGTACTAATAAATTGCCAAATATTGTGAATGTTAATAGTTGTGATAATTTGAATAGTGAACTTGATCATGAGCCTAATATTATCAAGCATATGAAAAAGAATCGAGTTCCTATGCATGTTAGTAATATTACTTGCTTTTATTGCGGTAAGAATGGACACGCCGTAAATACTTGTCGGGCTAGAAATAGCTCAAATTATTATTGGAGACCTAAAAGTCTCAAAGCTAATCCCAAAGGACCCAAGCACTTGAGGGTACCACAAAACAATGTTATATTAGGTACCCGGCGAAATAATAATCGGAGAAAATTCATACCGCCAAAAGGACATCAAATGACCATTTCATTTGATCAAAGGAGAAAACACCTTCAACAAAGTCATTTTCCAAGAAGAGGAAATAATAAAAAAATGGGATAAACAAAATTCTTGGAAATGGCAAAGACATCATCAACAAGATGATCTTCCAAGAGAAAGACACTTTCGAAAATGGGAAGGCCACAATGCTTGGAAATGGAACAATTGGAGAAGCTATCATCAACAAGATGATTTTCAAAGGGGAAAATATCATCAACAATGGGAACGACACAACCCATGGAAATGGCGTAATTGGTAAACCATATCTCCCTACTTACATATGCATTTTAACTTAGCATGCATGTTTTTATTTGTGTCTAAATTGCAAAATGAGTTTTCATAATTTTAAACTTAAGGTCCTCAATAAATATTTGTGTTTTAAAAATCCTTTGAAAATGAGACCTTACATGTTATTTTTAAACTCTTATGGATTTCTATAGCATAAGCATTTTATTGTGATATCTCTTATTTCTTGGCCTACACTTGTGCTATTATATCTTGTGCAAAATTTGTTTAAAGAATTATGCAGGTTATATGTTTCATATTCATTAGCTATCATCTATTAGAAATTCTTAAACCATCGAGGTATGTTCACTCATATTTTTCTTAGTACTCGAT
Organism: Rehmannia glutinosa; assembly: GCA_016081115.2. NCBI lineage: Eukaryota > Viridiplantae > Streptophyta > Magnoliopsida > Lamiales > Orobanchaceae > Rehmannia > Rehmannia glutinosa. The sequence continues at coordinate 5,462,940 of CM071925.1, read as the reverse complement.
ATTGTATTCATGTCATGTTTATGCACATATCTTTCAAAATATTTCATTTCAACCTCTCAAATGCCTCTAAATGATTTTATGATTTTTTCTCAAAAGAGCACTACTCGTAAAATCTCAATTTTCTCGAGTATATGTTTTCTCAAAAATAGTATTTGTCATTTAGTCCCCGATTATATTTTTGCAAAGTTTTAAAAACTTTTGGGGCGAAAAATAGAATTTTGGAAAAATCTGGAGAAAGAAAAATTGCACTGGGACGGTCAAGGCAGGGTCGACCGGTCGCACCCCACCTCGACCGATCGCCCAGGAAAAATTTTTGAGTTAAAAATCGTCTGTCTTCATTTTAAGAAACAGAACCAATCTTCTTCAAACCCTCGCACGCACAACGTCTCCACCCCCTTTCTCTATAATCCTCATTTCTTCATCAATCTTTGTGATTCTTGTTGCTAATCCACTTCTTTTTGCAAGAATTTTACATATATGGCACCTCCAAAAAATTCTACCGGTCAAAATCCCACTTCCAAGCGAAGAAAGGGCGGAGAGGGTTCTTCGAGAAATCGGCAAGAGGAAGCCGAACAACGGAATATTCGAGCTACCCAAAGGAGTGTAGCTCAAGAATGTGATGATATTGAAAACCCGGTACTCTCCAATCCTCAAATTGTCGAACTCTGCGGGACGATTTCATTCAACAATTGCCGTTGGGCAAAAAATAAGAAGCCTCTTATACCTCAAGCTCCTCGCTCTAATAATATTTTAGATTTTATCAACAAATTTGCGGAGTGGTACTATGAAAATTTGAACATGGGTGCAAAATCGATAGCTCGTATGAATATTAGTCGATTTAATTCGTTTACAAATGAGTATCCCACTATTTGAGGATTCTTTGAAGAGCAAGGTTGGATGTATTTGTGGGAGCATCCATATGTTTTATACGATGATGATATTATTCTACACTTTTATGCAAATATGTGGGTGTAATATGATGATAATAGGAAGCCTATTGCGTTAAATTCGTTCGTAAGGGGTCGTCATTTTAGGTGGACTCCAAATGAAATTTGTCGGCTTTTACATGTAAGAGAAGGTGGTTGGGACTATTTTTCTTGTGCTATTTGGAATGATGAGATGTTGGGAGTTTCTATGAAAGACGTCAAGACTTATTTGGGCGTATGGCCAAAGTATTCATTGTTGGCGATGACTCTTGAGCACCGGATTATATCCGTTATTGTCGCCTATTGCATATGTGGAAAAGCGGGAAAAATGCCTTGCAACATGGACTATTTTTTGACTTATAAGATTGCTAGAAGGGAACCGCTTAATTTTGGCGCTATTCTTATTCAATGTCTAATTGAGTCTATTACTCAAGGAAATAAGAAGTTTGTTATGGGCAATTGGATTTGTAAACTTCTTATACAATCGGGACTACCTTCGTCGGAGTGTAATTTAGAGGTATTTCAAAATGATTTTGACATTAATAACATCTCCCAAATGGTCACTATGCGCAAAAATATGGACATCCGACCAACTAAAATGGCTAGAGGAAGAGGCCAAGGTTCCCCAGATCCAAACGACTTCTTTGATGATGCCGAGGCCGTGAGATTGGCGGAGGAAGGCGAACCGAGCAATCCGGAGGGTAATACCGGTGCTTAACCATCTAGGAGGTACACCCAAGCCGAGTATGATGATTTAAGAACATTTCATGAAGCTAGGTATGATGCTTTGGAGCAAAAGTCCTCCAAAATGCAAAAATCAATCGGCAAGTTGAAGAAATTCATTAAAGATCTTATTCCCGGAACTTGCTTCTCTTCGGACGAGGAATGATGTCCCCACCCCTTTATTATCTTAGCACTTTCTCTTGTTCATGTTGTTTCGTATTTCTATGAACTATCTTGTAAAACTCTAAATTGCACTAATGAGATTTGCTTGTTTTCTTGAAAGGGTTAAAATAGCAAGTTGAAAATGGCTACTGGATGATCATGATATTGATGGAGTATTTGATGGTAAAAATACTCTAAGTTTGGCATTGTTGGTATGAAGTACTTGATGGTAAAAGTGCTTCTCTTAACTTTTGATGCCTTGATCATTTTAATGGATGATTTGGGACATTTGTAATGTCTTATATGCATTGTTTAATGCTTGTCATGTATTACTTGATGACTCTTTAATTTTTGCTTGATGGCATTCGTAATGCCTTATTTGGCTAAAATCATCTCAATGGGGTTGAACCCTTGAGAATTTACTTTGTTAGGCTGATGGCTCAAAAGCTACCTTTAAAACCATAGGCAAGTGCACCTATCGTTTTATAGTATAGATTATTGAGTACCGAGTGTCATTCCCACGAGGATTGTAAGTACTAATAATTACCGCCTTTTTGTTATTTAATCTAACAATTTTCAGATTTTTGTTTGATGAAAAAGAAAAATAAAGAATCTAAATTATCAAAATGCAAATTGTAAAAATGAAAGAAGATTTGTAAAATAAGGAATCAAGAGATAGAAATGTGTTTGAATGTAAATCCCTCTAGAATGTTTTTATGATTTGACAAGTTAAAAATACAACCGTAAGCCCTTAAGTAAAAACCAATCTCTTTTAATAAAATCTCATGTCTTGTGGACCGTAGAAATTCCCAATTTAAGTTAAACCCTTTCTCAAGGCGAAAAACTTCTAATCTCAAGTTGATTAATCGAAATCTCTTTCTAGTTAAAACCCCAAGACAAAAGATTATAACGATTTGTGAATTCCCATATTAGGTTTGACCCTAATCCAAAAGATTTATGTCGTCCTATATCTAGGATTGCATGCAACTCTTTTCACTTATATAGATTCTATTTCACCATGAATCTCTCGATTTCTCGGATGAAAAATAAACTTCAAATCAATATTGCGCATATATTAATTCGGATGAACGAAGTATAATATAAGTGAATCACACAAAATATGAAGATTTTATTAAAAACATACACACCTTAATCACAAATCCATTCTAGAGTTCATTACATTCAAACACTAGGAGTTTAGCTACACATGGCTTTAATAAAAGAGTATACTACACAAGATGATTTGAATAAAATGAACATGGTATACTTAGCTCTTATTCAAGACCAATACAAGACTTCCTCCTTGGTTGATGATGTTGCTCCAAGCCTTCTTCTCCAATATTGCCCCAAGCTTTCTCCTCCAAGACCCCTTGATCCCAATTCTACTTAATGAAATGAATACAATGAATATTTCCGAGTATCTAATGAATGTCTCTCCCAACTTCAACCCTGGCTTTTATAGGCAACCAATACAATGATAGTACTCTCTTTTATTAAACAATCACCCCATTTTCCTTGTTGGTTGGTGAATTCTTGTATTCAAGTGATGAGGAGGGACATGGAGACATGTTTCAGCAAAATAGGGAGTTAAAAGTGTACAAAAGTGGCCAAAATGGATTGGTTGGTGAGTTTTCCCCAAATTCCGCAAAGAAAAGTGATGAAAGTGGCCACGACACGGCCATGTTAGAAAAAAGACGGCCAGCCGTCGGCCGCACAAAAAATGCTGAAAATAGGCCTGACACGGCCGTGTTGGACAACACGGCCTGGCCGTGTTGTGCGACACGGCCGTGTTGTACGACACGGCCATGCCGTGTTCGGGCCTGTTTTGTGCGATTTTTCTCCTCTTTTGATCCCCTTCAACATGGCCGTGTTGCCCGACACCCCCTGGCCGTGTTGGACCAAAAAAGGCCCCAAAATGACGCGTTTGGCTTGGGATTTCGAGCGTTTCTGCATCCTTAAACTCCCCGGTATGATTTGACATGAATCCATGGTCCGAAATTCACCAAAATTAGCCCCGAATGGTCAATCTACATCAATAAAATCACCTCGGAGTAATATGAACCATGTACAATAAAAAATTTACAAAACTAACAATAAAATAACTCGAATTCTACTCAAATATACACATAAAACATGCATAAAAACACCCTTATCAAACCACCTCCAACTTTGAACTTTGCTTGTCCTCAAGCAAAACATTATATCAAAAAGAGGGATTCAATAAATCACAACATACAAAGATGATTTTTTTTTCAACATATTGAACATAAGCAGTCAAGTTCTTGGCCTTCTCAACCTGAATTAACCATTAAGTAAAAATATAGTTTTGTAAAGCGATCGACTGTCAAGAAAGACTGTAATATCGGCAGGCATTATTCAGACTTGAAATCATCACTCCACAAATACTGATAGTTATGAACAACTTCAATTCAATAACGCCATGAAAATACAAGAATTCAATAGATCATTGTAGTTAGCCTACTAGTCATATAACCAAGCTTCTTGAACTTTATTGGAATGAGAAGTCAATGAGTATTCATTCTCCTTTTTTTTCGTTTTTTTTTTTTTTTTGGGACCTTTCGAGACATGCTTCCACTAGGTTTATATTTTGAATTTCTGTTCAAACACTCCTAGGGTGGTTTCCCATACTCATATTTGTGTCGTCGTTTTACGTAAAAGACAAACATGGGGCTCATGAATGCTCCTAGTTACTAAGCAACAACAAATAGAGGAGTATAACCTCGATTGGTCCGTTTTTTTTTTTTTTTTTCATTTTTCTCTTTCTATTTTTCTTTTATTCACAAGCTTGGTTTAACAACTAGTTAACCACTACTAAATCATGAGTTCTCGGACGTTCATAGTGCTAGGTATCATCGTATATGCCTTAACACATCAAGTATTTATGGTGTTGGAAATCTCGTCAAAATTTAGCCCGCATCCACGTCAATCTATCCTAGACAATCAATTTTTTCACACTGAAAACACAAATTAACAAGTTAATATAGGTATAATTGGGCCAAGTTATTGACTAGCAAATACTTAATTTGTTAAAAAAAATCACATCTCTTGAAAACAAACACACAAGCATTCGAAAATGTTATTGTACCCACCTCCAACTTTAAGATTCACATTGTCATTCCTCAATGTGAAAGAAAGAAATGGACAAACACACACAAAACACTAAAAAAAAAACAAAGAAATTAGAATGATATAAAAGAGGTGGAAAAAAAAAGAAAAATACGACCTTACTACAATAGTGGAATTGGTGTTGAGTGACCATTGGGTTGTTTTGGTACGGGACCTTCAACGGCATCTTCATACCTAATCAAAGTTAAGCAACACACAACTCGAATACCGTGAAATCTCAAATATTCCCAACTAGAACAAGCAAGAAGAAGCTCAAGAGTTTTTTTTTTTTTTTATGATTTGAAAATGACTCTATGGATTTGTGATTATTTTGAAAAATAAAAAATAAATGAAAACAATTGCACACAAACATCGGGTTGCCTCCCGGGTAGCGCTTTAACGTCGTATAGCTGGACCATTTCACCTAAATGTGAAGATTTAATCGGGCGGAGCCTTGAACTTATGAAAAAATTTATCTCTTTGAACAACATCGCCACCCGTATCGATTTTCGAACAATTGACTTTCATGGTCCTATTTTTCTGCATGTTATTCTCAAAATGGGATTTATCTGTGGAAACTTTTGCACATTGAACATCATATACTTTCAAGGATTTATTAGAAGACATATCAAGCAAAGAATCATTTATCCTTGTCTCAATCAAGTTTATAGGAAAACAAGTATCATTTATAGGATTTCTCAAAGGAATTTTAAAGATAACTTGTTCACCCCCTACTCTCAAAGTAAGCTTTCCATCATGCACATCAATGAGAGATTTAGCGGTAGCCAAAAAGGGACGTCCTAGAATTAAGGGAACTTCTATATTATCATGCATGTCAAGAATAATGAAATCGACTGGAAACACGAATTTATCAATCTTGACTAACACATCATGAATAATACCTCTAGGATGTTTAATCGATTTATCGGCTAATGAATGTCCATCCTAATAGGTTTAAGTTCACCTAATCCTGCATGCTTAAATGTTTCATAAGACATCACATTGATACTAGCTCCCAAGTCGGCTAGTGCCCTATCAACAGGTAAATCATCAATTGTGCAAGGGATAATAAAGCTTCCCGGATCATTAAATTTTTGTGGTAGTTCATTGGAAGGACATTTATCATTCAATTGCACATTTGATAATTTGTTAAGCTTATTTTCACTAGGAATGATGTCATTAAGATCCCTAACATGCTTTGAATGAGGGTCAACAAATGGAATATTGGCATGTAATTGTTTGAAAGAATCAAGGTACTTACCAAATTTGTCCTCCCTTCTATCTTCTTCGGTTAGACTCCGGTAAGGGATCTTGGGCTTGTATTCGACGACCACCTTTTTCATGGGATTTTCTTCGTGTCTGTCGTCCTCCACATATTTCTGCATGGTGGTGTTGGCATAATCATGATCATATGGAAAACTGATGGTGATTGCCTTTACGTGCTCCCCTTGGGTTTGGCTCGGTGTTACCCGTCAAACTTCCTTGTGGCCTTCGAAATCATCTTCGCAACCGCCTATTTGGTTTTCCGGATTATGGATAGATGCCTCTTGATTTCTCAAGGATGTTTCCACCGCTTGGAATCGGGTATCCGTTGATTGCACAAACTTTGTTATAAGATCTTCCAAGTTAGGTTTACCTTGATTTGGCCGAGATCCGGAGACGTGTGTAGATCGGGATTGGGATTAGGTCGTGGTTGGCCTTGATTTCCCCAACCAAAATTAGGATGTTGTCGCCACCCATGATTATATGTGTTTGTTGTAAGGATTACTTGGGTAATTTCTCGCCTTGATTCCCAACGTAATTAGCATGTTCAACGTGAGGTATTGTGTGTGGGCGTCTTGATGATTATGCAATCCGCCGCAAGTTTCACAAGATAAAACGCGGTGGTGGTGGTTTAGGAGCGCTAGATCGCCGATCTTTTGGGTCAAAGCTTCGACTGTGCGGCTAGTGTAACCACTTTGCATCCGCATTATAAACACCAATCGACTGTTAGTTTTACCTCGTATAGATTGCCATTGGTAGCCGTTCATGGCCATTCCTCAATCAAATCCTGAGCGGCTTCCGGCGTTTTGTTATTAAGAGTTCCCCCGCTACATCGATCATTTGTCTTGTTGCGAAAGTAGCCCATTATAAAATGTTTGGACTTGCATCCAAATAGGTAGGCCATGGTGTGGGCATTTCGCAAAGAATTCTTTGAATCTCTCCCAAGTGTCATTACAAGGTCTCGTCATCTTCTTGAGTGAATGAAGAGATTTCATTCCTCAATCGTGCGATTTTGGTAGGTGGAAAATAATTCAAAAGGAACTTTTCGCCATGATGTTCCACGTTGTAATCGTTCCCTTTGGCAAAGTATTTAGCCATTGTTTAGCCCATCCGCGAAGAGTAAATGGGAATAGGCGTAAACGGATGGCATCATCAGAGACCCCATTTATTTTGAAGGTATCGCAAATTTCAAGGAAATTCGCGATATGATTATTGGATCTTCGTCCGGTAGGCCGTCGAATTGAACAAATTGTTGCACCATTTGAATGACATTCGGTTTGATTTCGAAATTATTGGCTGCAACAGCGGGCCTTACGATACTAGACGATGTACCGTCCATAGACGGCTTGGCGTAGTCATACATGGTTCTTTGTTGTTCATCCGCCATATCGGGATCTTTGCCTTCGTTAATATCCTCCTCGTGGTCTGTATTAATACTTTCCTCTGTGTTGCTACCGGCGGTGTCGCGCTTCCAAATTCGGCGACGAGTAGGCATGCACTGCGGTAAATAAAGAGGATAAGTGTAATCCAAGACTTACAAAGATAGATAAAAAGAAAGACAAATGATCAAATAAAAAAAATGATTAAATTAACAAAAATAAGGTGTTCTTAATATTACAATCCCCGGCAACGGCGCCAAAAACTTGATGGCTCGTGTTACCTTTAAAACCATAGGCAAGTGCACCTATCGTTTTATAGTATAGATTATTGAGTACCGAGTGTCATTCCCACGAGGATTGTAAGTACTAATAATTACCGTCTTTTTGTTATTTAATCTAACAATTTTCAGATTTTTGTTTGATGAAAAAGAAAAATAAAGAATCTAAATTATCAAAATGCAAATTGTAAAAATGAAAGAAGATTTGTAAAATAAGAAATCAAGAGATAGAAATGTGTTTGAATGTAAATCCCTCTAGAATGTTTTTATGATTTGACAAGTTAAAAATACAACCGTAAGCCCTTAAGTAAAAACCAATCTCTTTTAATAAAATCTCATGTCTTGTGGACCGTAGAAATTCCCAATTTAAGTTAAACCCTTTCTCAAGGCGAAAAACTTCTAATCTCAAGTTGATTAACTAAAATCTCTTTCTAGTTAACACCCCCAAGACAGCATTATAACGATTTGTGAATTCCCATATTAGGTTTGACCCTAATCCAGAAGATTTATGTCGTCCTATATCTAGGATTGCATGCAACTCTTTTCACTTATATAGATTCTATTTCACCATGAATCTCTCGATTTCCCGGATGAAAAATAAACTTCAAATCAATATTGCGCATATATTAATTCGGATGAACGAAGTATAATATAAGTGAATCACACAAAATATGAAGATTTTATTAAAAACATACACACCTTAATCACAAATCCATTCTAGAGTTCATTACATTCAAACACTAGGAGTTTAGCTACACATGGCTTTAATAAAAGAGTATACTACACAAGATGATTTGAATAAAATGAACATGGTATACTTAGCTCTTATTCAAGACCAATACAAGACTTCCTCCTTGGTTGATGATGTTGCTCCAAGCCTTCTTCTCCAATATTGCCCCAAGCTTTCTCCTCCAAGACCCCTTGATCCCAATTCTACTTAATGAAATGAATACAATGAATATTTCATGAGTATCTAATGAATGTCTCTCCCAACTTCAACCCTTGGCTTTTATAGGCAACCAATACAATGATAGTACTCTCTTTTATTAAACAATCACCCCCATTTTCCTTGTTGGTTGGTGAATTCTTGTATTCAAGTGATGAGGGAGGGGACATGGAGACATGTTTCAGCAAAATAGGGAGTTAAAAGTGTACAAAAGTGGCCAAAATGGATTGGTTGGTGAGTTTTCCCCAAATTCCGCAAAGAAAAGTGACAGAAAGTGGCCCTGACACGGCCATGTTGGGCAGCACGGCCAGGCCGTGCTGCACAAAAAATGCTGAAAATAGGCCTGACACGGCCGTGTTGGACAACTGCGGCCTGGCGTGTTATAGCGACACGACCAGTGTGTTATGCGACACGCCATGCCGTGTTCGGGCCTGTTTTGTGCGATTTTTCTCCTCTTTTGATCCCCTTCAACATGGCCGTGTTGCCCGACACCCCCTGGCCGTGTTGGACCAAAAAGGCCCCAAAATGACGCGTTTGGCTTGGGATTTCGAGCGTTTCTGCATCCTTAAACTCCCCGGTATGATTTGACATGAATCCATGGTCCGAAATTCACCAAAATTAGCCCCGAATGGTCAATCTACATCAATAAAATCACCTCGGAGTAATATGAACCATGTACAATCAAAAATTTACAAAACTAACAATAAAATAACTCGAATTCTACTCAAATATACACATAAAACATGCATAAAAACACCCTTATCATAGGCCTCTTATTTATTGGACATATGTTGAAAATTGTTTTTGGTGATGATATGAAAAACTTGACTTAATTTCTTTTACAAGGGCTATATACATCTTCTTCAAATTTTGACGCCCGCCAAGTGTTCGATAAAATATTTCAATGAAAGATTCATCACCTACATAATTCTCTTATCTTCAAATTTCTTAAATTCTTATTGAGATCATGTTTTTGGCTAACAAAATGAGCTTATGGATTTCTTATGATACATTTCTCCTATTTTTCTTTGGATTCCAAGCTTAAATCTTTCAAAGGATGATAAATCGTATTGTTGGCGCACTTTGACATATTTATATGATGTTTTTATTATCCTAACATTCTTTTTAATGATTCCAAATGGGGAGAAACATGAAATTGGCTCGTTAGCTCAAAGAAGCTAATAAAAGCTCGTTATAAAAGCTATAAGCTATGTCATCTTAAAAGCCATAAGTTGTGAATTATATTTAGTCCAATTGTTGCTTGATGGACTTATATACTTGTCTAATGATGTTTTGTTGACAGGGGGAGCTTATAAGCTCTTGAACAATATGTAATCATCTAAAAATTGTCCAATTGTTGCTTGATGGACTTATATACATGTCTAATGATGTTTTGTTGACAGGGGGAGCTTATAAGCTCTTGAACAATATGTAAAAGCTAAGCTTTTAGCTTATGGTTAATTGCTTTTACATTATTCTTGATGTGCTTGTTGATAAGGGGAGCTTGTGCTTATTATTGAATATATTTACTCCCTTACTTGGTTGCTTATGTATTTTGGAAATTTTGGTTGCTTCTAAACGGTTAGATGTTTTTACCGGAAAATCGTTTTTAAAATTGTCCTCCTAATATTTCTAAAAATTGTTTTGGTTTGTAATCATCAAAACGGGGGAGATTGTTTGATACATGTTTTTATCTTAATTTTAATGATTTTATTTTTACATCAAAACAATGTTTTTAATTGTTGTCCAAATACTCCAAAATGATTTAAAATAGTTTTAATATTTTCCGGAGTATTTCTTCAAGTTTTATTTTAGATAAAATTGGACAACACTTTTAATGATTTTATGTTTATAAGTTTTTACTTCAAAACAAGGTTCCTAAATGTTGTCTAAATACTCCCGATTGGTTTAAAATGTTTTTACTAAATTTTCGGAGTATTTATTGAGTTTTATTTTCGACAAAAATCGGACAACATTTCTGTCTCGAGGTCAACCGGTCGCCGTAGAGGGAAACCCGTACCTGAAGATGAATTTTAGAATAGATAATGAGACGGAGTAAAAGTGACCAGGTCGACCGGTCGACCAGGGCATCGACCGGTGACGTCAATCGGTCGACCCCCTGTCAACCGGTGACGTCAATCGGTCGACCGGCCGACCGCACTGGGAGTCACGCCTGAAACAAAACTCCTGCTTTCTTAAAATTGGTTTGTGCGACCGGCCAATATACGGGACGACCGGTCGAACCCTACGTCGACCGGTCGCCCTGTGTAAATTGTTGATAAGTTTATTTCAAACTCTATTTCTGTGCGATCGGTCGCCCTAAGGAATTATTAAATGAGTGTCACATTTTATTAATACTAAGTTTATGACACTTAGCCAAATAATTCATCACTATACAACATTGTATCTCACGTTGATAAAATTCGGGACCTCACATATCGGGCCAACCAAATAAGCTTGTTAAACTCGATAACTTAAATAATATCTTTTTTTACATACTTTTTCTCTATTTCTAACTTACTAAGTGGCTTTATATGTGATAAATCTTTGAAGAAAAAATAATATTATAATATATTAGTGAATGAATTAACGAGCCAACACTCTAAATTGTTCAATGAGCCAAAAAATAATAATAATAAATAAAACAATATATATAAATTTGGTTATCGGGCTTAATGGGTCGTGCGTGGGTTATCGGGTTTTTATCGTATCACGTTTGGGCTATTATTTCCAATCTGTTAAGCTTATCGGACAGTGTTCGAGTTAGTTCAAGTTTTTTTGAAACAAAAAATAATTCCGAAAATTAAAAATAATAAATAAATAAATTTTCTAAGAAAACATTAAAAACATAAATAAATTAGAAAACAAAGTTATAAACTCCGTTTTCACCTATGACAAAAACTCCTGTCAGACAGTCTAACAGACCAAAATTCGTTAGACGGATCCTAAAACCGACCCAGTGGCGGTTTTATAATATTCAGGGACCGAGGGCATTTTTGTAATTTTTTAGACCTGGAAATATTAGTTTTTCCATTGAAAAGTATTAGCAGTCCATCTAAAAAGTATTAGTACGTAATTCACTTGAAAAGTATTAGTTTTTGTAATATTTTTTGACAGCACTCAAAAGTATTATCTTTTTATATGAAACGTATTAGTAGCCTCTTTGAAAAGTATTAATATGTAGTTCACTTAAAAATATTTAATACCCGCCTAAAATGTATTAATATTTTTCCGTCAAAAGTATTAGTAGCTCCCTCGAAACGTATTAGTAGTTTCCCTGAAAAAATATTAGTTTTTCCCCTGATAGTTTTTTCGTAATTCCCTCGGAAAGTATTAGTTTTTCCAATAACAAGTGTTAGTAGTCAAATTGAAAAGTATTAGTTCTTCTCTTCCACAAATACCCTTAAAAATTATTACATTTCCCCCAAAAAAAATATTTGTAGCCCCCTAAAAAGTATTGGGTTTCCTTCTAAAAAGTATTATACAATATTTATTTCATCTAATTTTTTGCAAGATGGTTAAATCCCCAAATTAATAAAAAGCTCTAATTACTGCAATTTTCCAAATTTCCCAAAGTTGTTGCAACTCTGTCCCTCCATTTCTTCTTCAAGTCGCCCCTCACAAATTGATGAATTATCTTCATATGGATAAATGAAATTTCTGTTGTTGATGAGGGCTCCACATCGACAAGAAATTATGTGTCTACATGACAAAACTTACTTTGTGACACCAAAAATGGAAAATGCATAGGATATGTGGTTAACAAATAAGTTTTTAGAAAATGTTGTAAAATCTTATCGCCAAATTTTCATTTAGTTTGAATGTATAGAAGAGTTAAGCTAATCGAGATGCCGAGCATATCGCGGAGGTAAAGGAACAAGTGAGAAACGAGAGTGCATAATTTATTTTTCTCGAAAAGTAAATTAGGGTTGAATAATTTGTCGAACCAGTTATACGAGATGGGTTGGGAATTAGGATGTGATACTGGTGGCTGGACTGAGAGAGTATTGGGTGAAGTTTAACCCATATGCCCAAGGCGGGTTAGGTTTAAGGATTCATCTAACGGATTAGATTCGTCTGACGGTCTGACAGAAGACCACCTCTTCACTTATATGATTAATGTTTCTTTTTTGGCATTAATTAATTAAATAGATTTTAAAATTACTGTTAGTTTAATAAACTAGCCTCTATTTTGCGACAACAACTCACAAAAGGGTATAAATACCCTTCTACCATATTTCAATTTTTGCATGGCATCAATCTTCTACAGTTCGCTGATTGGATTTTAGTTTTAAAAAGTTGTTTAGGTTCGTTGAGAAGTTTTCATGTAATTTGAGAAGCTTTTCAATAATTTACGAAGAAGAGAATATAGTACACCTGTTCATATCGAAATCGACCAAATGTATGTTTATAAACTCACATTTATTTAATAATTTTTTTGACTGCTCTTTTTAGTTTTTCAACAGTTCGCCAATCGGATTTTAGTTTTTGGTTTGTTGAGAATATTTCAGGTAATTTAAGAAGTTTTTCAGTAATTTGCGAAGAAGAGAATATAGTAGACCTGTTCATGGAACTATATTCTACACCTAACAAATTAAGTAACAATCAGGCATTGTCAAAAATCATTATTAATGTAATTAAAGAAAATTTTAATTAATTATTTATTTATCGTGGCCAAACATGTGATATTGTAAAGACTAGTATATCCCCCATTCGATGCACATAGTGTAGTATAATAAAATATTGTATATTTTAGATATTAAGAAATTGATATATTTGTAGGAATTATAATGAGACGGTACATGACGGGTATCTCAATACTCAGGCTCGTCCTCTTTTGTTTGAATGGGGAAAAGGGGTGCAAATTTGATATGTCTTGATCGAACAAAATAGTGTAGGATTTTGCAATAACTTAATAAATTCTTTCAAAATATCATGTTAAATATAAATGAAAATTTTGGAAAAATGAGAAGAAGAAAAAAACAAAATTAATTATATAATATAGACAAATGAGAAAATTAAATTGATTATATATATATAGATATATTTGAAGCAAGTTTATACATCTATTAAAAACACTTGTTGAGTTGTCTAAAACTTTAAAGATTATATGTTCACTTAATAATTTTTCAAAACTCAATTAAATTAGATCAATGGAGTCAAAATAAATTAATAATTTTTAAAATTTATACCAACAAATTACTATACTTGTTACTTTAATAAAAAAAAACATAGTGTCATTTGATTAATCCATAACAATATTATTCAACTTAAATATTCATTATATGAAAACAAATATCTTACAGAAACAAATTAACAATTTTTTTTATTATTTTAGATTAACTAATAGATGTAGCCAAAATAATAGAATAGATAAATAGATTTTTTTATAATCAATTTTTATTTATTATATATCCGAAAGGCATATACAACATTTATTTCTACAAAATCCATATATGTATATCTATTTTATTTCTAAAATCACTAAATAATGCAAATTTTGTATATATATTAATCTTATTTATCAATATCTAAATTTGAATATCATTTTGTTGATTTTATTTTATATATTATATTTATTTACGATTTTTAAGTCGATTTTGGAATTGATTATTCTCGATATTTGCATTATTTCGGACCATGTAGTATAATGTTTGAGTTTTTTATATTTGACAACTATCGGATATTTGGTTATATACTTATCCATCAAGAATTATTATTTGTAAGAACTTAAATAAAATAAATACTATTTTTTGTGAAAAATAAAATAAAAATAGATAATATTAAATTCATATTTACGTTATGTCTAAAATCCTATCACCTATGAAAATATATGGAAATTCAATTTACTCAAAATAATAAGTTTTAATTATTTAAATTAAGAAATTATAAAAATTTATTTTTTTACCTTAATCATTTGAATTTACCCAAATTATGCTAAGGTACAAATTAGATTTATTGGAAATAGGGAATTATAATTTTTAAAAATTATAAAGTATGATATATTAAATATGTAAATATTATATATCATAGTTTTCATTTTAATATTAAGATTTTATTTTGTAATTTTTAAATTTATAGAATAATTTTAGATATAAATTGATTGTATTTGAATTTATCCAATGATTTATATTTTTATTATGATAAGTTTTTGATTTATTAATAATGTTTAGATTTTATTAGATGATATTAAAACTTTTTAAATAACATTTAGGCTTATTTTATAATTTTAAGGCGTTATTTCATAATTTCTCCTTTGTTTATATAATTTAATTAATTCATAGATAATTTTAGATATATGGAATATTTTATAGATCTTATATGTTTTTTTGAATTTATTTAATTTATTTTCTATTTTAAGTTTTTAATTTTTATTTGTTTAGTAATATCAAATAATATTTAGATTTATTTTCTAGTATTTTGATCATTAAATAATGTTTAAATTATAAGTTATATAAAATTAGGAAAAAAATAAGTTTTTAAATTAAGGCAGTATAAAAGTAGTTGTCAAAATAATTTCGCCTTAACAATTAGAACTTACTCAAATTACGCTGACAATGAAAATCCGATCTACTGAAAACAAGAAATTATAATTTTTCAAAATTTGGAGAATATAATTTAATTGTCAAAATAATATTACCCAAAATCTTAGTATTTTTTATTATTTTTTTATTACTTAATCCTTTTTAATAATAATTCAATATTTTCTAGATTTAGAAAGATGAAATGGGGCGGGCGGGAGAATTTTCATACTACTATTTATAAGTGACTCTCTCTTTATATATAGAGAAGATACAAAAAATATGAGATCCCATAAAAAATATAAAAATTTCACTATTATTAAGCACATTTATAAAAAAAAAAAAAGCTAACAAAAATAACTATAGATAAAATTAATATAATATATTTTATAGATTAGATGCCAAAAGTATGTAGACTGACAACAATAATTAATTTTAAACATAGTCCAATCTTTTATATGTATACGCATATATGGATATATATATATATAGGATATGGATCAAATAGGTCCTCCTACTTGGGGTGAGTTCATGGGGACACATCCTAACCATAGATCAAGAATTTTGGGTGGTCCAGATTTTTAAGGTCTTTTTATGTTTATTTTTTTGTTTCAGCCTTTAATAAGGGTATGATGGTAATTTAACACTTCAGAATCAGTTTTAAGATTTTATTCCCTCCTCACGTCTATTCTACCCACTCCTCACGATACATTCCCTCTCTTTTCAGACGACGTTTCAGTTTCATATTTCAAAACACCTTTCCATTCCCTCGATCAGTCACTTCGTCTCTCACGATTCCATTCTACTTTCTCGCGAAGGTTTTGAAGTTCTTCTGAAGCAGCTTTTGCGGTTCTTTTGAAGGTAAGCGTAATCTCGTTCGGTTTTTGTGTTTGAAGCTTTGATTTGTAGGTAGCTCCAGTTGTATAGGGTTTACAAAGTTTTAGTTCGCAGTTTCTCTTTTGATTTTCGCAACTTCAGTCTAGGTTTTTTGTTGCTCTAGGATGATTTTCTAGGTTGACGTTGCGTGTTTTTAATATAAGTTTGCACATTGATGTTTTTTTGTTGTGTTCAGAAATATGTTTGTGGTCTTTTTTCATTTGCTTTTGGTAGATGCTAGGGTTCCTTGTTAAGTTAATTCAGGAATATATCGCAATTCTATTATTTATGTTTGATTTTTGTTGGAATGTTTATGATGCTTATGTAATTTTTTACTTCTGCTTATGTAATTGTGTAAACCTGCTTATGAAGTTATTAATATGTGCTTGCGAAGTTTTAGATTTTTGTGACAGGGCATCATTTGGTTGTTTTTATATGCAGTGCGTTCGTCAACACCATATTTCTATTATTTTTTATATGGTTATGCATTTTACCAGTATTTGCCTGGTTAGCTTTTGCATGTTGTTTGCGTAAATTAATAGGTTTGTTTATGATCCTTTAAAAGCATGCTTATAAAAATACACCTGAATATATGTGTTGTATACAAGAATATTTTGTGATGCTTTAGTATATTTTTATTGTAGGTGTGATTTTCTGAATTTTCAAGACAATGGCTAAAGGCAAAAGAAAAGTGTTGAGTAGTGAACTTGTTCCGGCTGAGGTTCAACAAGATGAACCTATTGAGGGTCCGCAAGATGAACATGCTGGCCAGAAGAGGCAAAAACGTACAAAGGATGAGACTAAAGGCAAGAGTAAGAAGTCTGAACATCCAAGATGTGGGACAAGATCAAAACCGAAGTGTTTAGTCGAAGCCATAGTAAATTTGGCACCCGCCAGGCGGTACGGCCGCCATTGTTGAGATGGGATTTGGGGGATTGCTACTGAGATGAGAATCAAAGATTTCCCACCTGAACTAACTTATTGGTTGGCGGAACACTTTGATGTACCTAGTTGCGAGTTGAGATGGGTGGACGGGAAATCAATCCACATTGATGTGAGTGATGTACAACACGTTCTTGGTTTCCCAAATGGCCCTATCAAAATCCAGAAAAAACAGAGATCAGATGATGAGTGCCAGCTACTCAAACAGTTGCAAGGTTTTTTTGCGAAGGAGAATAATAACATTACAGCCGGTGAAGTATGCCAGCAGATGAGAGCTTGCAAAGACGGTGGGGTATGGTTTAAGAGACATTTTGCTGTCTTGGTTGATTGTCTGGTGATCGGGAACAATCCTTGTGGATACGCAAATCCACTTATAATGAAAAGCCTGGAGGATGTCAGTAGCATCGGTAAATTGAATTGGTGTGAGTATACACTAAATACTCTGATTGCCAGCAAGGATAAATGGGAAATCAGTGAGAAAAAAACAGTTCAACGGCCCATTGCTCTTTCTTTCTGTAAGTTAAGTTTCAGTTAATAGTTATTTTTATAGTTGTATGTGTGGTTTTAATTGTTTTCCTCCTTTCATTGCAAGTTCTTTATATGGATGAGTTATTTTTACGGTAGTGATGTTCCTAGGAGGTCCGAGTCTTTGTTTTTGGACTACAAAGATATTGAGGATAGAACAAATGAGGAGTTAGATAGAGATTGTTTGGGAAAGGGTTTTGTTGACCAACCCTTGCAACTGGAGGGTCAGGTTGAGGGTCCATCCCGGGATCTACCGTGTATTACGGAGACACCTTCATTCAAGGCCAAGATACCATCCGGTAGTTTGAGTAATGAGGTAATCAATGATTGCTTATTTAGTTATTCTGTTTTGCTTTTATAGTTTATATTTACTGCTAATAAAGTACAAGTTTGTTTCCTGTTGATGTTAAAAATGTTTTGTCATGCATGCGTAGTTCAGATTTATTGCTTGTGTAATAAATCTTTTTATGTTTATTTTTGTTTTGAATTTTTAATAAGGGTATGATGGTAATTTAACACTTCAGAATCAGTTTTAAGATTTTATTCCCTCCTCACGTCTATTCTACCCACTCTTCACGATACATTCCCTCTCTTTTCAGACGACGTTTCAGTTTCATATTTCAAAACACCTTTCCATTCCCTCGATCAGTCACTTCGTCTCTCACAATTCTATTCTATTTTCTCGAAGGTTTTGAAGTTCTTGAAGCAACTTTTGCGGTTCTTTTGAAGGTAAGCGTAATCTCGTTCGGTTTTTGTGTTTGAAGCTTTGATTTGTAGGTAGCTCCAGTTGTATAGGGTTTACAAAGTTTTAGTTCGCGGTTTCTCTTTTGATTTTCGCAACTTCAGTCTAGGTTTTTTGTTGCTCTGGGATGATTTTCTGGGTTGATGTTGCGTGTTTTTAATATAAGTTTGCACATTGATGTTTTTTTGTTGTGTTCAGAAATATGTTTTTGGTCTTTTTTCATTTGCTTTTGGTAGATGTTAGGGTTCCTTGTTAAGTTAATTCAGGAATATATCACAATTCTATTATTTATGTTTGATTTTTGTTGGAATGTTTATGATGCTTATGCAATTTTATACCTCTGCTTATGTAATTGTGTAAACCTGCTTATGAAGTTATTAATATGTGCTTGCGAAGTTTTAGATTTTTGTGACAGGGCATCATTTGGTTGTTTTTATATGCAGTGCGTTCGTCAACATCATATTTCTACTATTTTTTATATGGTTATGCATTTTGCCAGTATTTGCTTGGTTAGTTTTTGGATGTTGCTTGTGTAAATTAATAGGTTTGTTTATGATCCTTTAAAAGCATGCTTATAAAAATACACCTGAATATATGTGTTGTATACAAGAATATTTTGTGATGCTTTAGTATATTTTTATTATAGGTGTGATTTTCTGAATTTTCAAGACAATGGCTAAAGGCAAAAGAAAAGTGTTGAGTAGTGAACTTGTTCCGGCTGAGGTTCAACAAGATGAACCTGTTGAGGGTCCGCAAGATGAACATGATGGCCAGAAGAGGCAAAAAAGTACAGAGGATGAGACTAAATGTGTAATGCAAATTGTTGCTTGTGTAGTACAATCTTGATGCATATGTAGTTGTGAATTATTGCTTATGTACACAAGTTGGTTCGATTGTTGAATTTAACTCAACAGTTGCTTTTGACATGCATGTGTAGTTCATATTTGTTGCTTATGTAGTACTAGTTTGTTGCATATGACCCTTTTGTAGTACAATCTTATTACATGTGTAGTTCGTAATAATTGTTTATGTCTGTTGTTCGCAACTTTTAAGTTTTGTGTGCATATGATTTTAGGAATATCTTTGTGAGGATGTTGGAGAAGTTGTCGTGTCTTGAAACAAATGTTGTTGACATGATAATATTTTTGGAGAATGCGCCAAAAGAATTTTATGGGGTTGCACAGTTTAACAAAATTCAAGAAGCGACAAGGAAGCTGATTGGTTTCATGAGCAGGCAGGATAACGTGGAGGCGACTGATAACGCTCAGATGAGTGAGACTCAAGAGAATGAATGTTCACTTGGTTTTATACCATTAATTTGGGCTTCCAAGACTTGAGTTTTGTGTTGTTTTTGAGTATTTTGAGTCATTTGAGTAGCCAAGCCATGTTGAGAGCCAATTATATTGAGTTTATAGTCATAGTAATGAATCGTGTATCAAAAGAAGTACAAACGAACAAACAAAGAGAGATTGATTTGAAGAAACGTCCAAACGCGTCTGAAATTTCCATCACTGGCAGTGTTTCGTATTTTGGCCATAACTCTCTCTACAAAATTGATATTGAGATGATTCAAGTGGCTATGGAAAGCTAAGAGATAGGGCTACAACTTTGAAGAAGGGCTCAAAAGCAAATTCCAACATTTGGTGGGTGAAAAACTCAGGCGGGCGCCGTAGCGCCGTCCCACGGCAGCCGCAGCGCCCAGACAGCAAATTCACTCCAAAATTCACGTCCCGGGCGCCGCAGCGCCCGTCCCAGGCCGCAGCGCCCTGGATGGAAATTCCTAAGTTCTTCCACCTTTTTCTTGGCTTTTTGAGGGGCTATAAATAGATAAATGGGAGGCTTGATCTAGGGGGATGGAGGAAAGGCCGAATACACCCAAGAACACAAGAAACACATCAATTTCATCAAGGAAGAATCAAGAGAAGAATCGGGTCGAATCGGAGCTTGAGGATTGAAGATTAATCGAGAGATTATCCATTTCCTAAGTTTTCTCATTCTTTGTGCTTTAATCTTTCATTTTAGTTTCTTATGAAGATGAACAATTTGTCTATGAGTTGTTTATTTATAATGGGTAGCTAAACTTCTTGTGATTTCGGGTTTTGGAAGTAGATTAATTGAACTCTTGTTGATTGTTTTAATCTTAATTGAAGTTATTGTCTTGAAGCCTATTTGAGTACTTTGTTCTTATTCTTGTTTTATCATTTGGCCAATGATTTAGCATGTTTGATATATTGATTCATAATTCGAGAGATGAGTTTCAATATTAGATCTTGAGTACTTGACATGAATATTTGCATAATCGAGAGGTTTGTGAATATTTGTGAGGATATTTGATCTTTTGTGCATTTGGGAGTTGTGTATCTTATGTTGAGTAGAGATACTAGCATAGATATTTCAATCTACACTTTATATACATCTCAAGAGGAGGATAAAATACCGTTGTGATCGTCTTATAGGTGTATTGATAATAACTTTGGCTTTGATTAAATCATAAAACAAGAGGAATATTAATTGAAACCATAACCCGGGAATCCATTTCATTTCCCTTGATAATTCCACTATCATTTTCATCTTGTGTTTTTGTGGTTATTCTTATCTTTTCTTCCACAACAATCATTCAATTTCGATCGCCTAAATAAAAATAAGGCTATCTTAGTTCAATACTTAGCGCATTAATTTATTAGTCTCCGTGGATACGACCTTGCTTACCCTATTCTATAAACTACACCGTACACTTGCGGTGAAGCTAAAAATAAGGCGAACAAGTTTTTGGCGCCGTTGTCGGGACTAATACAAATTTTGGTGCTAATATTGCGATAGATAGAATTATTCTTAATTTAGACTTTTTTTATTTTTTCATTTTTCTTTTGTAAATTCTACTTCTACAATGCTTGATTTGTTTATTTGAATTGGTATAGGTGCACCCGTTCGGATGGAAGAGGCGAAACCATCTTTGGAAGACGCCTCATTTCATTCATGAATCAAACGACTTCATTTATGAGTCAAATAAATTTATTCATGAGGGAAATGGGAAATAGCCTTACCAAAAACGAAGCAAAGATGGACAAGATGAAGTTGCAATTGACACAATTGGCCAATACTATGGATTCACAATTGAAAAATCTCGAGACTCAAATGGGCCAATTAGTTACAATTGTTGGTGGGCAACATCAAAAGAGCCAATTTTTAAGCACCACCAAGCCAACTCGAAGGAACAATCTAGTGCCATTCATCAAATGACGGTACCGAATACGAGAAGATGAAGATCCTGGAAAAGCAAGAAAGCTCGTAACCACACACAAATTGTATGTCTATGCATGATCAAATAGTATGTGGCGCGAAAAGGAACAAAAACAGACAAGGAACACACAACCCAAGCGTGTACGAATGAGCAAGCGATTCGTGCGAGATATTATAAGAAAGTTGTTTTAATCCAGAAAAATACGATCATACATATGCAAATGAACAACATACACGTAAACGAGATCAGTATATTCCTACGCCAGGACTCAAATCCTTGCTTGGACACCCCAAGTATGCATTATTAGGTGCAAGTAAGGCAAATATGGCACTTGACCATGACCCAAAGCAGCTAATATATGCATTCAAGGGAGGCACCAATTCATACGTCGAGCTATAGACGGTAAATCTAGCGCTTGTTGGGAGGCAACCCAATGGTAACTTCACATTTTTCTTTCTTGAAATTCTATCTTTTCCCTTGTTTCGATATAATTTCATTCAAGTTTGGGGGGGAGAGTTAGTATTTTGATTTGAAATGTGTGAGTATTTTGATTTGAAGTGTGTAAAAAAAAAAATTTGCATTTGTTTGTGTGTTTCCATATAGTTGCATGTAAAGCATTTTAGGTTGCATTTGCATTAGAAACACGTTTACAGTTTTAGCACGTTTATTATTTTCATAGATTTTAAGGAGTGAGTTGACCATGTGCGACGAGACTTGATGCTTATATTTTTGAAAAAAAATTTGTATTGTTTTGATTGGGTATTGAGTATGAGTTGATTGAGCCATGAATAGATGATATTGAGCATGTGGATATTGAGAACATGGTTTGATGCTTTGAATTACGTATTTGCAAGCCTGTGAGCTTTTGAGCCTTTCTTCGCTTTCATCATATGCGTCTTGTTGTTAATTTGAGTGTATCATTCATGTTGTTAGAATTCTAGAACTTGCTCCGTATCTCTCGTCAAGGTCACATGTTGTATGCGGTGTGAAAATGATCAAAGGCCATTTTATTAGCCCTTCAAGCCTTTTGCTTACCTAATGATGATATTGAAATCCCTAGTTAGCCAACTTGAGCCTATTGCCTAATTTTTAATAGCCACAATTCAAGCCTTAACTTGATAAATCTTTTACCCAACACTTGAGCGTATATCATTGAGTAAAGGAATTGAATAAGGGTGAATGGGTGAAATCAAAATGTTAGAAGGTGATGTTATAGTTGGTTGATGAGAACAAAAGAGAAAGAAAAAGGAGATATGAAATGTTGAAAACTCATATAAGAGTAAAAAAAAAAAAAAATAGATCGATGAATGAGTTTTCTTTGAATGAACTTGGAGGTTAAGAATTGTAATGTGAATGGTTGAGTTTACAAAATAAAGGGGATGGAGATAAGAAGAGTTGGTGAAAATGAGAGGTGATTTGAGTAGAATATTGAGCTTTAATGTAGATGAATTATATGCTCACCGGTCTATATGCTCGAGTTTGAGTCACTCTATCCATATTTTCCTACCCCAACCAAAGAGCCTTCATTACAACCAAAGGAAAAAGTCCTTTTTGATTCACAATTTTGCATACATCCTAGTGGCGGAGATATGAGACGATTTGCAAGCCTATGGTAATTCTGCAATATTGAATTGAATTGAGCGTAAACACGTCCTATATTCATTCGAGATGAGAGTATACACTTGATCTTTGTGAGGTGTAATTCTTAGCATTTACCATGGTTTCTTTAATATGTGCTCTATGTTAGATGTTTGAGGCTTGGTTAATTCGTTTGCTTGATACCTACAATGAACAATACAAAATTTTTATGGAGTTGTTGTGCGTTCAACTTTTCATTACTCCCAGTCATGTTTTGTCTTGTTTTTAAAAGTGTTGACCGACGGCCAACGATTTAAGTTTGGGGTATTTGTTCACTTGGTTTTATACCATTAATTTGGGCTTCCAAGACTTGAGTTTTGTGTTGTTTTTGAGTATTTTGAGTCATTTGAGTAGCCAAGCCATGTTGAGAGCCAATTATATTGAGTTTATAGTCATAGTAATGAATCGTGTATCAAAAGAAGTACAAACGAACAAACAAAGAGAGATTGATTTGAAGAAACGCCCAAACGCTCGAAATTTCCATCACTGGCAGTGTTTCGTATTTTGGCCATAACTCTCTCTACAAAATTGATATTGAGATGATTCAAGTGGCTATGGAAAGCTAAGAGATAGGGCTACAACTTTGAAGAAGGGCGCAAAAGCAAATTCCAACATTTGGTGGGTGAAAAACTCAGGCGGGCGCCGCAGCGCCCCTGGACGGAAATTCCTAAGTTCTTCCACCTTTTTCTTGGCTTTTTGAGGGGCTATAAATAGATAAATGGGAGGCTTGATCTAGGGGATGGAGGAAAGGCTGGGAATACACCCAAGAACACAAGAAACACATCAATTTCATCAAGGAAGAATCAAGAGAAGAATCGGGTCGAATCGGAGCTTGAGGATTGAAGATTAATCGAGAGATTATCCATTTCCCTAAGTTTTCTCATTCTTTGTGCTTTAATCTTTCATTTTAGTTTCTTATGAAGATGAACAATTTGTCTATGAGTTGTTTATTTATAATGGGTAGCTAAACTTCTTGTGATTTCCGGGTTTTGGAAGTAGATTAATTGAACTCTTGTTGATTGTTTTAATCTTAATTGAAGTTATTGTCTTGAAGCCTATTTGAGTACTTTGTTCTTATTCTTGTTTTATCATTTGGCCAATGATTTAGCATGTTTGATATATTGATTCATAATTCGAGAGATGAGTTTCAATATTAGATCTTGAGTACTTGACATGAATATTTGCATAATCGAGAGGTTTGTGAATATTTGTGAGGATATTTGATCTTTTGTGCATTTGGGAGTTGTGTATCTTATGTTGAGTAGAGATACTAGCATAGATATTTCAATCTACACTTTATATACATCTCAAGAGGGAGGATAAAATACCGTTGTGATCGTCTTATAGGTGTATTGATAATAACTTTGGCTTTGATTAAATCGTGAAAAACAAGAGGAATATTAATTGAAACCATAACCGGGAATCCATTTCATTTCCCTTGATAATTCCACTATCATTTTCATCTTGTGTTTTTGTGGTTATTCTTATCTTTTCTTCCACAACAATCATTCAATTTCGATCGTCTAAATAAAAATAAGGCTATCTTAGTTCAATACTTAGCGCATTAATTTATTAGTCTCCGTGGATACGACCTTGCTTACCCTATTCTATAAACTACACCGTACACTTGCGGTGAAGCTAAAAATAAGGCGAACAATGAACTTTTTTGGAATAGCTCTGAGACTATCACGACGATTGAAAATATCGAGCGTGCACTGGGTAGGATAGACCAGTATAAGAAAACGATTGAGAATATGCCCAGTTTTAGTCTCGGGGTTAGTCAGGATGAACGTAATGATGAATGGGGCAATGTTGTTAATATATCTCGTGAAATTATCCGCGACATGCCAGAAACTATTGCTGAACATGAAAGAGGTGCATAGATTAAACAGGTGAAATTTTATTGTTCTTATATTTGAAATTAGTTTTGTGGTGAATGTATGGAATCTTGAATGTGTAATATATTTATCCTATTTTTTGTTGTAATGTAGGAGGATGTTGCAAGCAGGAGCGGTGGTGTTAGAGGTAATAATGGGGATGAAGAGGTGGAGGAGGGCGTGGATGTCAATGAGATGGTTAGTGAGATTGATTATACAACGAAGAGAATTCCCAAAAAATTTTGCCCTCTAATTTCTCCATTTCTTGTAAGGCGGATTGATTTGAAATCAAAGTTGAACAAAAATGAGTTGTTAGTTTCGAAGTGGTTGTTGGAAAATGAGGCTGCAGAAGAGTATGTGTTTTATATTTGTTCTATTTTTTATAATTTTTAGAAGAATATTGTGTATTGTCGTGTCATTCTGTTTTTTAACTCATAGGTATGAAGTAATTTTTAAGAATGGGCACGTCTAGTTGGTGAGAGATTATGTTGCATCATTGAAGGAGGGGGAGTATGTGTGTTCGGCCGTTATAGACATATGGTCCAGGATCCTTAATCACAAGGAGGCCCTAAAGAGCAAGAGTTCGCCACGAAGATTTTTTGCAACAACATACTCAACAGTACGTTGCATTTGTATTTATTATTAGCCACTTTTCTTTTCATTCTTAGTTGAATGTAATCGCCTACAAAACATTGCAGCAATATTCATTTGTGATGCCGGTAATTTGGATTGATACGAAGGATGCGGTGAAGTTATTTACAACCGGTTTTGATGCGGAATTTGGCGACACAAGTTCGAAAAGACTGGATACATTTGATTTGGTATTTAGATTTTTTTCTGTATTATTATTTACATTTTGGTGTTTTGTATTTTTTAATTTATTTTTATGTGTATTGTTATCAGTTCTTCTTTCCAATTTGTAAAAGCGAGCATTTCTTCGTCGTGTGCTTCGATGTCAAGAATAAGCAATGCCACATTTTGGACAATTCTTCAGTGGAGGGTACGAAACTTAACAAGTACGAACGCCTCCCCGAAACATTAGTATGAGCACATTTCTCCTGCCTTTTTGAATATTATTTTATATATGTTCATGCAATACAACGACATTGCTTATATATGATAATTGTTGTGCATGTGTAATATAACATTTCTGCTTGTGTACTAAACTTCATATGCATATTGCAATGCTTGCTTGTATAATATAGATCTATTGCATCCGTAGTGTTTATTAATTGCTTATGTAGGTGAAACATTGTGCATATGAAGTTATTTTGATGCCCATGTGATGTGACCTTTGCAGCGCCAGATATTTGCCCAAGACTTTTTGTCCAAAGGTTTCAAGCGTTGGTCGCACGTTATATACGTAACTCTAAAGTGTTGAGGTTGGCCATGGGTGGAGAGACAATGATAATAAGGTGGATTGCATTGTTTTTGCCATGCGCCACATGGAAACATACATGGGCTGAGGCATGAGGAACTGGGATAGTGGTTTGATGAAGAAACATCATGCACAGTTATCCATGTTGCGGGCGAAGTACGCCGTTGCTATTGCTTTGGCTGACATGAACGAACTCAAGGCGAAGAATTTGCTCGAGGCAAAAAGCACAGCGATGGATGAAGTAGTTGTAGGAATTTGAATGTGATATTGCAACTCTATTTCGAACAAGATACCTTTATGTATTTTTGTATGCTTTCATGTTGCAAATGTTTTGATAAACATGTATGTAGGATCGTACATTTTCTGTTTTTTGGGTATGTACGATGTTTTTGTGTAAAGTCTACATTAGCATTGCAGGTTCAGGTTAAACAATTGTAGATACAATGTTTTTGTGTAAATACCATCTAGTTTGATGCATTTGTAGATGTGCAATACATTATTTATTAAATAGATATGTTGCTTGTGAAACATAATTTGTATGCATGTGAAGAAGCATGTTCGTGCTTACAAAGAGATAACTCTTAATTTGCAACCAATTTTTCCTATATCATCAAGATATGTGCAATTCTTGCTTATATAGTACATATTTGTTGCATATGTAATATATGGGGGACGCTTATGTATTAGCTTTCTTGGATTTTAAGAAAAATATATGTGTGCTGCATACGAAACATTCATTCATTGCTTATGTAGTACACATTTGTTGCATATGTAATATATGGGGGACGCTTATGTATTAGCTTTCTTGGATTTTAAGCAAAATGTATGTGTCTTTGCGATACGAAACAGTCATTCATTGCTTATGTACTTGAAGTTCATGGCATATGAAGTTTATCACCACAACATGCATAAAAACATTGTCTGTAACGAAATATCCATGTATGATGTCTAAAGAAATAAAGTAATCAACATGATTATAGAGTATTGTGCTACGCTTTCTTGGTGCAGGTTCGGCTATTGTGGCTCCCAATTTCTCCACACTTCCCGCAATGCCTCTTTAGCTTTTTGCTTGCCTTGATTGCTTTCTCTTTTTGGCTTTGTATTCGACTTTTAACATGGCTGCCACTACCCTTGTTCTTTGCCTGTTTTGGTGGCAAAACTTGAACTTGTGATGTAGTCCCACCAAAGTCCTCTAGCAACGTCTGCTTGTTCAATATACCTGGATTAATCCCTTGTTGCATGAGTAACAACTGCTTGTGGTCTTGAATGATTTTTCCCAGAGATTCCAGTTGTTCTTTGTTGCCTTTTGCAATCCTTGCACAACAATGGAAATCAGACCATATTTTTTGCAACGTTGTATCGACTTCACGCCCATTTGTGTAGTGACAAAGCGATTCGATGTTTAAAGTCTGAGAAGCCGATGCATTTTTATCCATCGATTGAGTATGTATTTTTCTCGAATTTTGTCAAGTTCCTTGAACAACATCAAGATGTGACGGCATATCACCCAACTGCATTCGAACATATTGCGGTGCATAGCATGAAGTCCCGTTTTTATCGAAAAACAACAAAGAAACATTCTGATGCCAATGTCTTTGATATGGTAAGAACGGTTATCTGTAGCATCTTCAATATTTAACATTAGACAGTTATAACACGATGCCACTATTTCTGAACTCATAACGGAAAATATCGTCTTGGTATACACTGACGCTGCGTGCTTTTCAATTGCCAATGGTGTCTTGCATTTCGGAACACTTGTGTCTGTCTCATTGGTCAATTTATTTGTTGCATATCTTTGAGCCTCCATTGCACTTTCATAGTGCATAAAAAATTCAACCAAGTTGACTTGGGGGTTCGTGAAACTGCCGAACCAACTGTTAGCACTCTCAGATCTTGATGTGGTTCGGAGTAGTCCACCCAACTCAACATTTTTAAAATATGTTGGAATCCACGATCGTCTAATCTCAAAAATATTCCTCAACCATGCATGGGAATTCAAATTGTACTCAGTCATTAGCTCACTCCATTTTTCTTCAAAATATTCTGGTTCGATGCAATTATTCCAGACTAGGCCTTTCAGTCTTTTCATGAAACATTCATTGTTGAATAATGCGTGCCCAAGCTTCACAGTCACCTTCTCTATAATGTGCCACATACACAAGCGATGTATCGTGTTTTTGAAAACCCTTCTTATCGCATTCTTCATCGTAGGGTCTTGGTCCGTTACAATGTATATTGGCTCACGTCCCATTGCTTCCATAAACTTTTGGAATAACTATACGTAGGATTCTTCATCTTCCTTCGAGTAGTAGCCTCGATGCAAAAGTTACACATCTTTTATGATTATCAATGCCGTAAATGGAGCAAACACCATTTTGTACCTATACAAGCGAGAAAAACATGTTCTTTATAGACAGTATGTTAACACTACACAAGCAAGTGATATTATGATGTATGCATAAATTATGTTCTTCATATGTTGCATGTCAACACTATACAAGCAAGACGAAATAGAATGAATGCATTGGTTAGGCCTAATTACCTATTAGTGTTGTATGTTGCATCGAATGAAATGACATCTCCGAATGCGGCGTAGTTTATCCGCATATTGGATCGATCCCAAAATAGTCCGGTCAATTGTTCATTTTTCGCCGACGTCGTAGTTGAACGCCATACCGGATCGACTTCCATCTTCTTGAGAAACCTATCTATGACTAGTTGTGCATCGGCGCCGCTAATATATGCTTTCAACTCTCTTCTGAAATTCTTAAAATCAATTTGCAAGGCACCTGTGTTAGAGTACCCCCCAACCATTTGTGTATACAATCGATGAGATTTTGCATTCCCAATATTTGCTTTCGCACAGTTTATGATGAATTGCTGGTGTCCAAAATTGAGGTTTTTGTTAACCTTCAAAAGTTTCTGGAACTTATCTGGTATGAGACTGTGTGTGTGCCGCTCCTCAAAGTGTTTTACCTTTATCTCCCGTTTTCAACAAATTCGAATATACAACGAGCATTGCATCCGACTCGCCCCGAGGTTCTATGTCCTGGGGTTCGAACTTTCACCTGTGTCTGGATTTGTTGTTATCCTCTCTCTGTGATTTTGCAACATGCTTGAACCCCTCATTGTTGCACAATGTATTGCACGTGTATTATTTCACTCCGGAAGTGTTTTGTTGTACTTATTCGAACATCAAAACCAACACTTTGGTCATATTTTCTGTAGAATTGATTGTTTAGGTTTGATTTGTTGTTCACATTCAGGTATCCAGTACTTCGTAGAGTTACCCTATATTTCAAGTCGTTCTCGAGGTATATTCATGCTGCTCCCTAGCATATAGGTGACAATAAGTTATTTTAGCAGTTTTTTGCTTGTTAATATGCATTACTCAGTGTCTTCATAAGCAATCATAGTGTCTTCATAAGCAATCATATTATCATGAAACACACTTGTGTTTACAAGCAACATAACAATACTACATAAGCAAAAACGCTTTCCTTCATAAGCAACACATCAATATTCACATGCATGATTTTTGAGAGCACGTTTTCATGATAATGTTTTGCAGTTTTTAACACTCTAACGAAGTAATGCTCTTCATAAGCGGTATATAATGATACTAAACGTAAGCGAGACAAAGGTGCATTCATATGCAAATATACGACTACGAGTTTTTTGAGAGTTTTTTTAGAATTATGAATGCGTTGCAAATTAGCTAGCATCATATTGCGATATTGATTTATATCTACATAATATGATCAGTATCATACATACCTTCTCCAAGAGATGTGAGAAATTCTTCTTCAAATATGTTGTTCATCTCTTCTGCATGCATCATGCTACGCGATTGATTCTCCACAAAATTACGCAGCAAAAATTGTGTTCGCTTAAGCTAGCGATGTTGGTTGACTTATTCCACGAAGCGCTCGATGGAGAAGAAGGAAGAGGTCACGCCGATTTTCTTTGGATCGGAGAAGATCATGATTATAATGGTAATGAGAATCCGTTTTTGTTGGGAATTTTGTGGGATTACAAATTTGCCCCTCGGCGTGTTAATTTGCGGGTTTTAATCTAAAATCACAACCATTAAAAATACTAGATATGTGGCTAGGATTGGTCCCTATGGACTTACCCTATGAGGTGGTCTCATATAACCCCCTCCCTATATATATATATATATATATATATATATTTTGAAATCATATTATATTGTATATATATATATATAGATTGACAAGTGATTGTGCAAACAAACATGTTGAATATGTTGAATATTTTATGGAACCTTCACAAGTACGTAAACAAATTCGAAAAGTAGATCCCTTGCTCTTCAGTATCTTTGTGTGTTTTAAGGAAAATTAAATTAAGAAACAAAAAAGGGAATAGAACATATATGTCTTCAAGTGATGATGAAGACACTATAACCAGGTGGCTTAGCCCACCTGGCCACCACAAGCAATTGTGGGGTGGAAGTCGGGGTTCAAATCCCCGCTCCATCAAATTGTTTGTGGGGTAGAGGTCGGGGTTCTTATCCCGCTCCATCAAATTGCTCCGGGGCATATGCGGTAGCCGGTGAAGATTTGGTGGGAACTCATTGAATAGCATCCGTGTGGGTTCGATTCGGGAGAGATCGTTATTAGTAGATTGGGGGTCGAACATAATTGTTCTCTTTACGGGAGGATGGTTGTACGTCGCCAGACCACTCCTCGCCGAACATCGCCGATCGTGCACATCTCGCGGTTTACCTTGGCGGCAGAATGAGGAGCCGAAGCCGTTGTCCTCAGGCATAGTCGGCGTAAGCCCGAAGCCGAGTTATCAAAAAAAAAAAAAGATGATGAAGACACTATTCAAAGTATCAAAACCAAATATGTAAAAAAGCTGTCAAGTTTAAGTAAGAAGATAACAATGACGTACCAAAATAAACGAAAAAGGCTTAATGCAATTTGAATTTGTGACAACTTTCTTTTATTTTTAAACATCCATCGGATACACTTCTATGACAACTTTATTTGACTTCCTAAGCAGGAGTCTTTTGGGTCCGTAATGTTTTTACTATATTTCACTAATTATTATGTTTTATTCATATAATATAAGTTTTTATTTTGCAAGACTCTTTGCAAGACATGAATGAAATATATATAATAAAACCAATTTATATAAATTTTATAACAAATTGTTTTTAATTAAATTAGTACAATTATAGGGTTCACGTGCATCGCACGTGCACCTCACTAGTTAAAGATGCACGTGAACCTCACTAGTCAAATTAAAGAACAAAAAATAATTAATTGTTGATATGTAAGTCGAAGTCGAGTAAGTAACTCTTGTAACTCGAAAATCATATAACTCGATGTCAAGTAACATGTGACTCGACATCTAGTTAGATGTCAAGTTACACTGCAGACTGGTTTTCGAAGTCAGTTTCGATCTGGTTTTTTCAAGTATATATATGGTTTTCAGGTCTAGTATATACTCAACCCCAAACTAACTACAATACTAAAATGAATAAATGATGAGCTAGAAAATAAAATGCTTACATTGTTTCGAGATTCTGATTGAAAAAAAGGGCCCGCCGAAAAATATTATGCCCGAAAGTGAGAGAGAGAAAGTGGAAAAGAGAAAAAGAGGAAGATGACCTAATGTAATATGCTTAAAGAATATTAATCTCCAGGGTCGTGTCAGTAGTTGAGGCAACTGAGACAATTGCTTCAGGCCCCAAATTCTTTGGGGGAATTTGGGGCCCCTAATTTTGCCCATATATATATATATATATATATATATTATATGCACAAACCACACCTATGGAATTTGACGGTAACTTACAAATTAGAAACAGTAGAGATAATAATTAAGAGTCTAGAAATAGGAAATGATTAGCTTCTTTATAGGCCTAAAAAGTAAGAATTAGGTAATAGCTAGGTAGGTGTTTGCTTAATTTGTATTAGGTTAAAGGGTTATAATGCTTATTTTCTATAAAATCTAGTGTTCTAGACTCGTCTTTTTCTTGATATTTGCATATGTACAGTCTATTATGTCATTATCCCTTCATCTTTACTCAAAAAATAAGTATCTTAAATCTTCTTATCCACCATAAAGTCATAGACGAGATTCAGTAATTGATACCCATAAAAAAATCCAGCTTCTAATGATAAGAGATCCAGATTTCAGAATAAAATAAATTATAAAAATCATCAGCTGCTTATGATAGAAATTCTTGAATATTGACATAACCTGCATTCCAGTTTTGAGCGCTCTGTTCTCATTTTCAGCTTTCCAGGTTTCATCTTTCCTATCTCTAATATGTTAAATATGAAAGTGGATATCAAAAACTATTATTTTTTTTTACTTAGGCCCCTAATAAAATTTTGTCTCAACCTCGAATTTTCTTGACACGTCCCTGTTAATCTCATTTGTTTGGCCAAAATGGCTAAAAAAAATTGTATACAAAGATGAATATTTTTCATCTTTACATTTTGGAAATGACTATTTTGACCCATTTCCACTAAAAACAATTTTGGCTAGAAAACAGTTTGAAAATGAAAACTTTGACAGGAAGAATAAGATTTTTTTTTTTTTTGGAAATGTGAATGAATATAAAATGAAAATATAATGATAAAAGATGATGTGATATAGAAATGACAAAATAATGATTGAATATGTAAAAATGTGAGTGAGTGAAAAAGTGAGATTTACGAAAAAAATGACTAATTTGTGCACATTGTTCAAATTAATAAAAGCACTAAATTTGTTTTAATACTTAAAAAGATAGTTAATCATTGACCCCGCAAAACATGGAAAAAGAAAACACTGTAAGGGATATTTTAAGAACACTTGCAGAACAAATGGAAAACAACAGGCAAAGAAAAAAACATACGTTATCGAATAATGTTTGGAGCAAAAATTTCAAATTCATTTATTCGTGAAGTGCTGTTAGGTCTTATATCAGCTAAAGAAGTTTCAAATAACAATTAGGGATAATTACCCAAAAAACCCGGGTTAGGGATAATTAAAAAAAAAGATCCAAAGATATTTCAAACTTACAAAATACTTCATCAAACCGTCTTAAATGTAAGGGGTTAACTGTAATATTTCTATAAATATAAACGGAATTTTGGAATGTTTTTTGCTTAAGAAGTTGGAAAATGTAAGACGGAATCAAACCACAAATTTTTTTGTTTTTTGTAATTTTTAAAAATCTCTTGAGTTTTTTTCGAATGAGACCGAACCTTAGGGACAAAATTGATTTTTTTTTCCAATATCTCCTATTTTTATTACTTTATGCATTATTAAATTAAAAAATTACTTAACTAATTATCCAATAATATTAATCATTATTAGATTGCAAATATAATTATCTGGCCTACGCGGCCCATATTCGTCCCACACCCGTTTTCCCTGCACGACCGACCATCCCAGTATAAAAGAGGTCATTTTTTATTATTTGTAAGTATTCCGGGTTATTCTACATTAATATGAATTACACACTCTAAATTTCTCCTACTTCAGGTACTAATTTGAGCATCGAGAGCGTCTTTTGGACAACCCAAGGGCATTTGAACTTTTTCAGAATCTCTTTAATTAATTGGAGTTCTCCCCCATATTTTAAGCAACATCAAGACATTTTCAGAAAACATAAAATCATATAACAATATGTATAATTTATAAATTAAATAATTTAAAATACTTTTATATAATTATTGTATATTCTAACATAAATATAAATACAATTCATCAAAAAAATAATTAATTCAAGTGTATTTTGTTACCCGCGTTCTATATATAAAAATGAGCATTCATTTTGTCCTTCATTTTCGATCGATGGTACTGCATAATTGTAGCTCGTCAATTTTCCGATTGTAGTTTTAAAAAGTTTTATTTTCCGTTCGTAGTTCTATTTACCTATTGATTAGTTTTACAAGTTCTTTTTTTTGTGACGCCCCAAATTTTAGCGATGCGAGATACGACGTTGTGTAGTGATTTATTTATTTGGTTAAGTAACACGAACCCATTATTAATGAATTGCGACCCAACTTTTTTTTATCTTTTTCAACGTCTATTACGCCTTCCTCGTTTTGTGCCTAACGATTTTATATTCTACTCTAATATTATTACTTGATCGGTTAACTACGACTTTAGAAATATTAGACCCTCGAAATTTTGGAGTACATTTCGAACCCTTATCCAAATATTTCACCTTATTCTATAATTCATTTCCAAACAACTTCCTATTTATTTTGAAACATATTCATCTTGTTATTTCACATCCTTATTTTTAACCTCCTATATATTTATATATATACCTATACATTTATTATTTCTAACTTTAACAAAAAAAAAAAAAGAAAAAAACAGAAAATGAGGTTGGTGAACGTCCTCAATGTGGAGAAAAAAACAAGCAAGCATTTAACTATTTCAATCATTTATAAGATTCCACCTTTATCAACTTTTGCTTTTTTTTCTTTATAAACCACTTTATTTCTTATTCACAACTTTAACAAAAGTAAAGAAAATACAAAAATAATCCTCCTACAATACTCAAATTCGGCCATAGCTATTCCTAGTGGGGAATCAATTCATTTTTTTATGTTTTGTCTTCCAACAAACTTAGTCAAATTATTGAATATCAAAAAATAAATTCCCCTACACCACCCCATTTTCGGTCCTATGGTAGAATAATGAGAATTGTTTTTCTTTTTCTATCTCACAACACTTAACCCTCTCTCATTCTTCCATACTTAGAAGAACAAAACACAAATCCTCTTCCCCACACCTCTAAGGGCCGAAAATTTCAAGGAAATAGGTGAGAAATTCTTCTTTTATTTTCATCCTTCATTTGAAGACTTTTCTTTTACCTTCTAATCTTGATGAGTTACCTCTCTTGAAGCACCTACAGTGGATGAAAATTGAAGTGGAGTAGAAGAAGAGAAAGCTTTGATTTTGTAGAAATTCTAGAGCTTCAAACCATTAAGTATTAAGGTAATCATTTAAGTTGAGTACACCTTCTTATTAAGCTTGAAACCTCCAACTTTTAACACCAAAAATATGGTTTTGGATGCCACATAGGGGTTGACCTTAAAGAACTTGAGTCAAGAAGTTGATACCAAGAAGAAGACTCCATTTTTAGATCAACCCGAAAAACTACTACGAGGTGGGTGAAAATTATTTCTACAAAAATCGCATCATTCTTTCTACTAGTGCACAAAAATGCATGTTCATGTGAAGATATGATATTTTATGAATTTTATCAAGTATTTATGATATTTATGTTTTAATAAAATTTCGAGAAAATAAAAAGATGAGTATGATATTTTTCTTGCATAAATTGTTGATAAAATTGCTCATCATTTGCTTTTATGATTTATGATGCTATGAATGTTCAAATATATTTTAGAAATGTTTAAAATAAGTTTTTATATATTATTGAAATTCTGGACTTGCAACTTGTGCAAGAAAATTGAAGCTTGGGTTATTTTTGCAATTTTTGTGAAATATTGGGCCAAAAGTGTAAATATGAAAAACTGTGAAGGCCACCTCTGAAAATTCGAAATATTGGACCCAATAATCTGTAAATTTCATATATGAAGTGACTTGAAAGATTGAGACCCCTTCCGGGCAAGAAAATACAATAAGGAACAAGTTTGATATCAAAATATAAAATTGTAAAACTTAAAGGACCAAAACTGTAATTTTCGAAAATGGGGCAGTCAAGGTATCTCGAAAATTTGCAGATTTACTTAATATTATATTTTAAACCTTTAGTTCAAATTTCATAACCATCCGACTTGAAACGAGCCTTTAACGACAAAAAATCGCTTTTGGGCCAAAATTGTAATTTGTGAAAATGAGGTACCTAACTGTCGAAATTTTCAAAAATATTTTAACCACAACTTATTACTGCCCAAAGAAGTATTTTAAAATTGGAATCACCTCAAAATCCTTCCCGGTTTAAGATTTACCTAATTTTAAAATATCAAGTCAAAAATCGAAATTTTTGGAAACTAGAGGGCGAATATGCAAATTTTATAAAATCTTTCTCGAGCCTCTGGAAAATATAACCCTCTGGGAATTTGGAAATTTTGAAACTGACTTTATCATTTTTCGAGTCCGAATTGAAACTTATTGAATTTTAAAACCCGACAAGGGAATGTTCTCCTTAGTAAAAATGATTTTTTTATTTTTAAAATTGCTAAGGACATTGAAATTGAGATTTTCTAACTCAGTTGCCTTATAAATATTTTAAGAGATATTTCTTACTTATCTAATAAAAATATCGAGTTTGAACATAATGCTCGAACCGAATATTAAAACCGGCTAGATTATCCGCCCGATAACTAGACCGCGAGTTTTGTTTTGAAATAAATACCGGATATCGTGTGACCAAGATCACCCGGACTTGCTAACTGATTTTATCAAATTTTTCGAACGAGTAAGATAGTACTTGGAAGAGAAATCTTGAAGTGAAGAATTAAGTGGAATTAAAAGTGAAGTGAAATGTGAAGTGAAGTGAAATTTAAAGTGAAATGTGAAGTGAAGTATGAAGTGAAATGATAAGTGGAAGTGAAATTGAGAATGAAAGTGAAAAGTAAAGTGAAAATTTAAAGTGGGATAATTTGTTTCGCTTTATCCGAGTGGGATAATTTGCTTCGGCTTTATCCAGTGATGTGGGATAATTTGCTTCAGACTTTATCCAAGTGATGTGGGATAATTTGCTTGGCTTTATCCAAATGAAGTGGGATAATTTGCTTTGGCTTTATCCAAGTGAAGTGGGATAATTTGCTTCGCTTTATCCAAGTGATGTGGGATAATTTGCTTCGGCTTTATCCAAGTGATGTGGGATAATTTGCTTGGCTTTATCCAGTGATGTGGGATAATTTGCTTGCTTTATCCAATTGAAAGTGGAAAGTAAATTTAATAAGACAATAATAATGCTTGACTAATAGTGACAATTCTAACATAATGGCTAATGAAAATCTTTATACAAACAACGAGACAAAGTCATATACACTTCATGCATTGATTTCCATAAAAACGATATTTTCGTGCATAAAACAAGCCACACTCGCACACCGCACCCATCCACCGAGAATTTTTGTCTCACCCCACCTTTTTTTTTTAGCGGCGGTGATGACCCATATGAAGACGCCAACGAAGACGACCAAGTGGCGGATTAATCCCTAAACTTAGTTTGTCGATTTTTACCCTTAAATTTCGTTTATGAACAATTGCTATGTTGGATGTAATAGAGGGGCGTAAGACCTCTTCCGCTTAGACAATTGGATTGTAATAGTATTTTCCTCCGCAATTATTGACTGCTTTCCAAAAGTTATGCGTAACTATGTCAATTTGAGAATTAATATTGCTCAAGTATTTGGTGGATTGTATTCTCAAATGGGAGAATCTGGCGTAAGTTAGCCGTTGGGTAGCGGCTCCAAAATCTGGGCGTTACAGATGGTATCAGAGCTCGGTTTGTAAGGAAGAAACTTACACCGAGCTGACCCAGGATAGGTTCCTTTGACCTTGGATTGGGTACCACTACTAGATGACCTAAGTTGAATCTTGTATGACTATTTGAACTCTTTGGGTTTCCATAGTGTTAAGATATCCTGATATTTCTCGGTTTGGACGTTAGGCAATTTAGAAAATTCATGATTTTGAAAGCTATAATTTCCGATATGACGAGACTTGAAGGATGATCCAAACTCTTGAGGACATATTGAAATCATGTGGTTGAATTTCATGGAAGTCGAGGTTTCACTTATCAACGTGGTACGACAACTAACCACAACCGACTCTAAGATGTAGCGTTTGTTGTAGAAGAAGGGAAGCAGAAATACTCGACGAAATCATCTCCGAAGAGAATTTGGGGACCAAATTCCTTTAAGGAGGGGTGAATGTGACGCCCCAAATTTTAGCGATGCGAGATACGACGTTGTGTAGTGATTTATTTATTTGGTTAAGTAACACGAACCCATTATTAATGAATTGCGACCCAACTTTTTTTTTATCTTTTTCAACGTCTATTACGCCTTCCTCGTTTTCAGGCCTAACGATTTTATATTCTACTCTAATATTATTACTTGATCGGTTAACTACGACTTTAGAAATATTAGACCCTCGAAATTTTGGAGTACATTTCGACCCTTATCCAAATATTTCACCTTATTCTATAATTCATTTCCAAACAACTTCCTATTTATTTTGAAACATATTCATCTTGTTATTTCACATCCTTATTTTTAACCTCCTATATATTTATATATATACCTATACATTTATTATTTCTAACTTTAACAAAAAAAAAAGAAAAAAAAACAGAAAATGAGGTTGGTGAACGTCCTCAATGTGGAGAAAAAAAACAAGCAAGCATTTAACTATTTCAATCATTTATAAGATTCCACCTTTATCAACTTTTGCTTTTTTTTCTTTATAAACCACTTTATTTCTTATTCACAACTTTAACAAAAGTAAAGAAAATACAAAAATAATCCTCCTACAATACTCAAATTCGGCCATAGCTATTCCTAGTGGGGAATCAATTCATTTTTTTTATGTTTTGTCTTCCAACAAACTTAGTCAAATTATTGAATATCAAAAAAATAAATTCCCCTACACCACCCCATTTTCGGTCCTATGGTAGAATAATGAGAATTGTTTTTCTTTTTCTATCTCACAACACTTAACCCTCTCTCATTCTTCCATACTTTGAAGAACAAAACACAAATCCTCTTCCCCACACCTCTAAGGGCCGAAAATTTCAAGGAAATAGGTGAGAAATTCTTCTTTTATTTTCATCCTTCATTTGAAGACTTTTCTTTCACCTTCTAATCTTGATGAGTTACCTCTCTTGAAGCACCTACAGTGGATGAAAATTGAAGTGGAGTAGAAGAAGAGAAAGCTTTGATTTTGTAGAAATTCTAGAGCTTCAAACCATTAAGTATTAAGGTAATCATTTAAGTTGAGTACACCTTCTTATTAAGCTTGAAACCTCCAACTTTTAACACCAAAAATATGGTTTTGGATGCCACATAGGGGTTGACCTTAAAGAACTTGAGTCAAGAAGTTGATACCAAGAAGAAGACTCCATTTTTAGATCAACCCGAAAAACTACTACGAGGTGGGTGAAAATTATTTCTACAAAAATCGCATCATTCTTTCTACTAGTGCACAAAAATGCATGTTCATGTGAAGATATGATATTTTATGAATTTTATCAAGTATTTATGATATTTATGTTTTAATAAAATTTTAGAAAATAAAAAGATGAGTATGATATTTTTCTTGCATAAATTGTTGATAAAATTGCTCATCATTTGCTTTTATGATTTATGATGCTATGAATGTTCAAATATATTTTAGAAATGTTTAAAATAAGTTTTTATATATTATTGAAATTCTGGACTTGCAACTTGTGCAAGAAAATTCAAGCTTGGGTTATTTTTGCAATTTTTGTGAAATATTGGGCCAAAAGTGTAAATATGAAAAACTGTGAAGGCCACCTCTGAAAATTCGAAATATTGGACCCAATAATCTGTAAATTTCATATATGAAGTGACTTGAAAGATTGAGACCCCTTCCGGGCAAGAAAATACAATAAGGAACAAGTTTGATATCAAAATATAAAATTGTAAAACTTAAAGGACCAAAACTGTAATTTTCGAAAATGGGGCAGTCAAGGTATCTCGAAAATTTGCAGATTTACTTAATATTATATTTTAAACCTTTAGTTCAAATTTCATAACCATCCGACTTGAAACGAGCCTTTAACGACAAAAAATCGCTTTTGGGCCAAAATTGTAATTTGTGAAAATGAGGTACCTAACTGTCGAAATTTTCAAAAATATTTTAACCACAACTTATTACTGCCCAAAGAAGTATTTTAAAATTGGAATCACCTCAAAATCCTTCCCGGTTTAAGATTTACCTAATTTTAAAATATCAAGTCAAAAATCGAAATTTTTGGAAACTAGAGGGCGAATATGCAAATTTTATAAAATCTTTCTCGAGCCTCTGGAAAATATAACCCTCTGGGAATTTGGAAATTTTGAAACTGACTTTATCATTTTTCGAGTCCGAATTGAAACTTATTGAATTTTAAAACCCGACAAGGGAATGTTCTCCTTAGTAAAAATGATTTTTTTATTTTTAAAATTGCTAAGGACATTGAAATTGAGATTTTCTAACTCAGTTGCCTTATAAATATTTTAAGAGATATTTCTTACTTATCTAATAAAAATATCGAGTTTGAACATAATGCTCGAACCGAATATTAAAACCGGCTAGATTATCCGCCCGATAACTAGACCGCGAGTTTTGTTTTGAAATAAATACCGGATATCGTGTGACCAAGATCACTCCGGACTTGCTAACTGATTTTATCAAATTTTTCGAACGAGTAAGATAGTACTTGGAAGAGAAATCTTGAAGTGAAGAATTAAGTGGAATTAAAAGTGAAGTGAAATGTGAAGTGAAGTGAAATTTAAAGTGAAATGTGAAGTGAAGTATGAAGTGAAATGATAAGTGGAAGTGAAATTGAGAATGAAAGTGAAAAGTAAAGTGAAAATTTAAAGTGGGATAATTTGTTTCGCTTTATCCGAGTGGGATAATTTGCTTCGGCTTTATCCAAGTGATGTGGGATAATTTTTGACTTTATCCAAGTGATGTGGGATAATTTGCTTGGCTTTATCCAAATGAAGTGGGATAATTTGCTTGGCTTTATCCAAGTGAAGTGGGATAATTTGCTTCGGCTTTATCCAAGTGATGTGGGATAATTTGCTTCGGCTTTATCCAAGTGATGTGGGATAATTTGCTTCGGCTTTATCCAAGTGATGTGGGATAATTTGCTTCGGCTTTATCCAATTGAAAGTGGAAAGTAAATTTAATAAGACAATAATAATGCTTGACTAATAGTGACAATTCTAACATAATGGCTAATGAAAATCTTTATACAAACAACGAGACAAAGTCATATACACTTCATGCATTGATTTCCATAAAAACGATATTTTCGTGCATAAAACAAGCCACACTCGCACACCGGCACCCATCCACCGAGAATTTTTGTCTCACCCCACCTTTTTTTAGCGGCCGGTGATGACCCATATGAAGACGTCAACGAAGCGACCAAGTGACGGATTAATCCCTAAACTTAGTTTGTCGATTTTTACCCTTAAATTTCGTTTATGAACAATTGCTATGTTGGATGTAATAGAGGGGCGTAAGACCTCTTCCGCTTAGACAATTGGATTGTAATAGTATTTTCCGCTGCAATTATTGACTCTGTTTCCGAAAAGTTATGCAGAACTATGTCAATTTGAGAATTAATATTGCTCAAGTATTTGGTGGATTGTATTCTCAAATGGGAGAACTGGCGTAAGTTAACCGTTGGGTAGCGGCTCCAAAATCCTGGGGCGTTACAGTTTTCGTTTCGTTGATCTATTTACCTATTGATTAGTTCTACAAGTTCTGTTTTCGGTTCGTGTAGACTTTATAATTATAGGTGTTATATATGTGAGTCAGCTGTCAGTTAGTTAGCCAACTGTCCTCTTGCTATTTCTTATGTCGTGTTTCTTATTTCAGCGTTTTATATTTCTGG
Source organism: Rehmannia glutinosa (assembly GCA_016081115.2). Taxonomy (NCBI): domain Eukaryota; kingdom Viridiplantae; phylum Streptophyta; class Magnoliopsida; order Lamiales; family Orobanchaceae; genus Rehmannia; species Rehmannia glutinosa. The sequence continues at coordinate 5,420,799 of CM071925.1, read as the reverse complement.
TTCCGTACACGAAAGTTTCGCAATTTGTGCATATCAATCTTTTGTTTGGTGGTTAGTTTGATTTTAGAAATTGATGAAGTGATCAGTATTATTCTGAGCCGCCCTCAAATAATAAGATTTTATGAAATATTTTTGGTGAATGAAAGGGTAAACCAGAATTGGAATCGTGGAAGAATCGGATTCCAATTTTAAAATCGAAACCGTGAGGCAACAATTTCGGAACCCTATGCAAAAAGAAAAGGGCTAAAGACGTACTTGCCCCACATTCTGAAAAGAAGGACACCTTTTTGTACTCCTCGGCTTTTTTGGATTTTTTTGCATTCCCTCGTTTTTGGACATTTTTATATTCCCGCCAATTTTTTGAATTTTTTTACGTTGTTCTTTTAAGGTCGTTTTGAACATGCACGTTTCATCTAATAAAATTTCAGCGAAAAAATAATTTTTACTCCCATTAAATAATCAATTTTATAGTCGAAATCATAAAAAATCAAGAAATATATACAAAACAACACATATTAAAACCAAACAAATCGAAAATAATATAGTAACAATACATGAATAGAAAAACACAATCCAAGTTTTGGTTCAATGCATTGAAAATGTCAAAAACATGGAAACATTCAAGAACAAAAGAACATAACATTAAAAACTATATAGAAATTGTAGACACCTAAATTTATTACCAAATATTGTCAAGTTTCGAAATCTTCAATCTTGACCGTCAAGGCGGGATATTCCAAATAAGGAAGTGATTTACCAATGTTTTGGTAAATAGATCAAGTCAAATCAAATCAAATCATAATCTTGTGATTATTGCAAGATATGCAAGATAAATCATGATCGGCCAATCAAATCGCCCCGTTTCATCTGGCAATTATGGCAAGAATTCTCATCATACACCTATAAATAGAGTCCATCTTCATAATTCATTGACACACAATTCGAAGAGAGAAAATCCAAGCAAGAAAAGCGGTGGATGAAATTCTTTCAACTATAGAGAAGATCAAATTCAAGAAAACCTATGGTGTTCTAGGCGAAATTTAAGGCGTTCATCGTAGAGTCTACTCAAATTTAGCGCTTATTTGAGATTAAGCTATCAAGCCCTCGGGTTAATGTTATTGAAACTCAAGTTCAAGTTTGGATAAGATCAAACCGAAGAGTTCATCTCCAAATTCTCAAATTTTAGATACTATATTCTTGAAGAGAAAAATCAGTGGATTTTCTAGAGATTGTAACTTTTTTGATATTTTGATTCATATAAATTCAATTTGTACTATTTTTCTTGTTTGTTAATTTACGGAAAATAAAAATTTGTGTTACAAATTTTTGACACGCCCGGTGGGACAATCTCTACCTTTCTTCTCTTCTCTTCAAATCAAGTCCAAATGTCAACGAAGATGGCCAATCATTCCAAGTGCACAAGTGTTGACCTTTTAATGCCAAACTACGAAGCCACTACTGCAAAATACAATACTGAGGGGGCAATGAAAGTTGACTCTTAAAAAATTCGGCAAAATAAAGCTCCTTGACAAGAGCTAAAACTATCTATATGGCTCCCAGATATGAGCATAAACTATCTTAAATCTCCAAGCCAAAGTTTTTCAAGTGCTCCTTGATACGAGCATAAACTATCAATAAAGTTCCTTGACAAGAGCTAAAACTGTCTATATGGCTCCTCGATATGAGCGCAAACTGTCCATATTGTTAGATAAATGTTTTTATCAAGATTTTGATGATTATGTTTAAATGAGTTTTTATACCAAAACAATGTTAATAAATGTTGTCCAAATACTCCTAAATAATTTAAAATATTTTTGCTAATTTTAGGAGTATTTCTTAGAATTTATTTTTCAATAAAAATGGACAACTCTTTTGATGGTTTTGTTTAAAATGGTTTTTACACCAAAACTATGTTTATAAATGTTGTCCAAATACTCCCAAATGATTTAAAATGTTTTTACTAATTTTTTGGAGTATTTCTTGAAGTTTATTTTTGATAAAAATCGGACAATATTTCAAATTGGAGTCGAGTGCCGCCCAAAGTGTCGGCCGCACACGAAGGAAAGAAAACACGAAACAGAACATACTGACTTGAAAAATGGAGCAGGGGGACCGGTCCAGGGGAGGGCCGACCGGTCGCACCCCCCTGCAACCCCTACCTGGATCGCACTATTTTCAATCAAACATTTGAAATCTTATACAGGGCAACCGGTCGCCCTATGCTATTTTGTGACAGCAAAATTCCAACCGTTGCAATTTATGACAACAAGATTTGCTTTTCAATTTTGTACAATATTTCTACATCTTGTTATCCTCTTTTTGTAGACAAAAGTGAAGAAGAATGAGCCTATGTTGGGAGCCTATGTTGGTGAAGACTTCCCTATAAATAGAGGATGAATTGAAGACACAAGACACAACACACACAAGCAAATACACAACAAGAAATCTGCAAATTTCAAAGCTTTCATATTCAACACTCTTGTTGTATTTATAGTCACTTTCACATCTTGAGTTCTAGGCTTATTTCTTTATTACACTTTGCACTCAAATTGTAATATTCATTATTGAGTTGTAATCTTGATTTTTGGTTATCATTCAAACACAAGATATCCTTGTGAGTGTTCTTGTGGTAAGAACACACTTGGATGATCTAGGTGATAGGTGCAAGAAGATTGTGGTGATCTTCTTATTGAGGTGTTGAAGAATTTGGTATTCTTCAAGGTTGAAGATTGTGGTAATCTTCACAAGGTGCCGTTGAAGGAAGATTGTGGTAATCTTCAAAGAGAGATTGTGGTAATCTTCAAAGGTGGTGTTAAAGAAGAGTGTGGTGCTCTTCAAGGTGTTGTAAGTTGAATTTGTATTAATTTTGGTAATTAATAAAATTCTTTTTCTTTGAAATCCATCCCCGGATATATCTTTGGGGTGGTAGTAGATTAGGCCCTAGGTGGGTTGAACTACTATAAATCAACGCGTGTTGTTTACATTCCGCACCTTTATTATTGTCTTTGAGCATTCGATTAGAAAAAGAGGGCGAAATCGAAAGATGGAGATAATCTATTCACCCCCTCTAGATTATCGTAGCCGCTTGACTTACAAGTGGTATCAAATCCAAACTCTTTGGCAAGCTCGTTCCACATTGCGAGTAAAGAGGAACGATCACCGCTACGAATGAAGTCTACCTTACCGGCGCCTCCACCACCAAGCCACCACTATTTGATTCCAAAAATTATATATTTTGGAAAGAAAGAATGTAATGCTATCTACAAAGTTGTGGGTTCGATATTTGGAACACGGTCGTAAATGAAGAATCCATTACGATGATGGACACACTACACACCTCCAAAGGCGTCAAAGAGCTCAATGATGAAGAAAAGAAAACCATCTCCTTAAATGGTAAAGCTCTTAATATTTTGTATTGTCCAATACCATTTTGGAATACAATCATATTGTAGGAATTAAATCGACACATGAAATATGGAGAAAATTAGAAGAAGTATATGCAAATGAAAGGAGCCTCTCAAAAGCATCTACTTCTCAAATGGATACAAACCCAACATGGGATGAGCTTCCTACAACTTCCGACGTCGATGAAAACGAACGATGTCTTATGGGCTTCGAAGAAGAAAACGAGGTAAGTTCAAAACCCTCCACTTCTTATGATAATGAATTACAAAATGATTATAGTGATTTGCAAAATGATTTTGATGAACTTCAAAATGAATTCCAAAGCTTACTTGTTAAATACAAAAATTTGAAAAATGAATTCAATATTTTGAAAATTGATAAGGATAATTTATTTTCCTCTTATGAATCACTTTCATGTGATCACACCACCACATTTGATAAGGTTAGAATCTTTGAAAAATAAAATAATACTCTTATTGAGGATATTAATTGCATGAAAAAGGATTTATCAAAATCCAAATTGAGTACCGATAAAATGACCAATATTATTGATGTTCATAGTTGTGAAAAATTGAAACAAGCACTTGATCATAAGCATAGTGTTGTTAATTATGTGAAAAGAAATCAAGTTCCTATGTATGTTGGTCATTATGCTCCAAAAATTATTACTTGCTTTTATTGCGGTAAAAAGGGTCATACGGTAAATACTTGTCGGGCTAGAAATAGCTCTAATTATTATTGGAGACCTAAAAGTCTCAAAGCTAATCCCAAAGGACCCAAACACTTGAGGGTACCACAAAACAATGTCATATTAGGTACCCGGCAAAATAATAATCGAAGAAAACTCATACCGCCAAGAAGACATCAAATGACTATTTCATTTGATCAAAGGAGAAGACTTCACCACAATGAATTTCCAAGAGAAAGACAATATCAACAATGGGAAGGAAACAATCCTTGGAAATGGAACAATTGGAGAAACTATCATCAACAAGATGATTTTCAAAAGGGAAGATATCATCAACAATGGGAACGAAACAACCCGTGGAAAAGGCGTAATTGGTAAATCGTATCTCCCTATTTAAATATGCATTTTATTTTGTTATGCATGTTTTTATTTGTGTCTTAATTGCAAAATGAGTTTTCAAATATTTATTTTAAATTAAAGTCTTCAATATATATTTGTGTTTTTAAATATTTTGAAAAAGAAGACCTTTATGATGCTTATTAAACTCTTGTGCATTCACTTAGACTAAAGTGTTTTATCATCTATTATTTAGTTTTATGGCATAAGCTTATTTGTGATATATCATTTCTCTAGCCTACACTATTACAATTATTCTTGTGTGCAAAATTTGTTTTAAGAATTGTGTAGGATTTATATATCTTCATCAATGGTACTCGATATATTTTTACCATATGCCTATGTGCTTGCTCTTCAAGATATTTCAAAGTATTTCATACAAGTGCCATTAAGAGGATTGTTTCGAATTTTTGAAAGGCACTATTCGTTAAATCTTGTTTTATCCGAGACTTGTAAAGGATTATATTTTATTTTGATAAAACATTTGATTTTTAATCATGCACTTGATTGCACATATTTATATACTCTTGTTCAAATACATTTTTCAAATAAAGTCTCAACTATATGCTCTCGGACTTTCAAAATTTCAAAAGAGACTTTATATAGCTTTCTATAAGCATATTTGAACTTGCATGTTTTTATTGAACTCTTGATGATTTTTCCTAAAGCATAGTATGTGTTACTTATTATAGTGTAGTGTCTCAATGATTCAATATTACTATGCTCTTGTGCAAGATATCTTGTTAAGATTTTGCATATTTAGTAGCTATTCGCATTTCACTTGCCTATTCTTGTTTTAAGAAAATTTCAAGCTTTACCAAATGGATGTTAAATCCAATTTTCTAAATGGTTTTATTCAAATAGAAGTCTATCGGAGTTTAAAATTTTAGGCCAAATGATTTTTATAAAAGGCCTTGTACGGTTGATACAAGTACCGTATATATGGTTTGATAGACTTAGCTATTTTTGCAAAATAATTTTACAAAAGGTAAAGTTGATACTACACTTCTTGTTTTTTTTTAAAAAAAAAAAAGGGCAAGGTTGTTTACTTGTGCAAATTTATGTTGATAATATTTTTGGTGCTACGAATGAATATTTGTGCAAGTTATTTTCTAAGTTGATGCAAGGTGCACTTAAGATGATCATGATGGGGGAGCTAAAATTTCTTCATTGGACTTCAAGTTAAACAATGCTAAGAAAGTGGTTATAATTCACAATCAAAGTTGTAGGTCCCAAGGGGTGTAAGTGTAAGGTTTAGAAGGGGGGGGTTGAATAAACCTTACCAAATTCTCGATTTAGGCCTTTTAAATCTACAGAGTTCTACATACCAGTTTGTGTCCTTGATGGACAATCGAATTAGTCACTAAGTAGAGTTAATCTCTCAATGAGACTCAATTTGCATTTATTAGTAGAGTAACTTGTTGGCTATAATTTGACTTAGCGGTTTTGTTTTGTGAAGACTTAACACCCTTACGTTTGTTTAAGCAAGTTTTTACTGATTTGATTTAGTACTTATAGATTATCGATGGATAGCAAATTTATCAACAGATATAAGCAATTAAAAGTGCAGATATTTAAATGCTATAAAGTAAATGACACAAGAAAGTTTTTATAGAGGTTCGAAGATGGGGTAATTCTTCTACTCCTCTCTTCTCCAACTCCCGGAGGAATCCACTAAGTAATGATCGGTTTACAAAGTGGTAATGAGTCCGATACAAGTCTTGATCACAACAGCCGACTTGATCCTTTGGGACTCGATCCGAGACGCCTTGATCACTCACCAAGCTTCTCGTATGACTCGGCCTTTCTTCACAGGAGGCGTGCGCTTTACTACTACTGACTCACTTGCTCAAGCACTTTGGATTTGATCACGAAGCCCTCCAAACGCTTAAGACTTGGTTCACCTTGAACCTTTCTACAATCCTTCTTGGAGTGTAGACCCCTTGTTTTCGTAGTTTCCTCTTCAACTAATTGAAGTTCTCTCTCCTTCAGGTAAGTGTTGGATTGATGTTCTTCGAGATGTAGTTTGAGGATTGAGAATATTTCAATTTTGATAAGCTTGTAAATTTCACGTGTGTGTCATTCACGCATCATTTTTTTTTCAATCAAACTCCTCGGCCTTTTATAGTGAACTTTCAAAAATTTGCCCGTTGAAGAGATAGGCTCATTTTTGAAAATCACTTTGCGATCGTTGGTTTGCACTTCTTGGAATTGCCATTTCCTCGTATGAAATGTTTTTTTCACCTTTTCGCAGTTCGACACGGTGTAGTGCTTCCCATTGGTTCATTTCTTTGCACGCTCGGGACCGAGCACTCCAAGAAAGGTAGTATGAAGATATTACTTGTTTAAGTAAATCTCTTCGGCAAACGTGTTCTTTTTCGATTATCTCGACTTGACCGCATTTCTTCGCTTTCCCCAGGTGACTTAGAGTCGCCTTCCAATCATGGATGACTCTTCCGTCACTTCATCTTGAGACTTGGCTTCTCTTGAGTTGACTTGGTGATGTTTCACTGTTTGCATCTCACCGCTTCTTGATCGAGTTCTTGTCTTTTTCTTTGTTGTACTCAAATTGTCTCACAGAGTTTTCCTTCAAGCCTTGCTTGTCTTCTTGCAAGTTGGAGCGTAGGCGACTTAACTCACCTTGGCCACTCTAATTGTTACAATACATTTCTAAGCAAGAATTGGGAGCTAACTTTCTATTCTAAGTTTTACATGGCATTCATCAAAATCTAAACAATAAAATTCCTAACAATTTCCCCCTTTTTGATGATGCCAAAACTTAAATCATACAAAGATGCAAATAACAAAGATACATACAGATAGTGTATTGACATAGAATGTATGCGCATAATCAATCTTTTTATTGATCATATCATTCTTGTACTTAACACATTTGTTTACAAGGTGTATCGAGTATGTAATTGTAAAAAATTTATGGCATTTATACGTAAGACTTACATTGTATGTATTTACATATAAAATACACGAAGGGTTGACAAAGAACACTTCATCTCCTTTGTCTCCTTCTTTCATCTTGATCAAGATCTTCTTTCTCTTCTTCTCTTTCTTCTTCGTCATCACCGCTTCCTTCTTTTTCTTCTCATATGCCTTCCCGGGCAGCTTCATATTTCCTTATTCTTCCCTGTCTCTCCCGCCATAGCCGAGTTTGTCTCTTGTTTTCTTCTTCTATCCTTCTTGCATACTCGGCGTTGGTTTTGGCCACTTGCAAGTTCGCCACATGGTCAAGTTTTCCCCCCAGTAGATCCCTCCTTTCTTCCCCTGGATCTACGTGATTCAATATTCTTGGGCAGAGGCCTGGGTCCAAGCTTCTTCCTCCATCGCCGCTTCTTCCTCTACCTCGGGCGTATCTTGACTGGGGCCTTCTTCTTTCCGGTGAGTGCCCGAGTGAGAGTGCAGAGGATCGCGGTTGTTGTCTGTCGTCCTTCTTCACATAGTGTGAGACCCTTTTCAAGATGAGATCCCAAGCTTCGAGCAAGGACAAATTTGCAAAATAACCTTTGATTCGAGCGTTTTGAATTCGTCAACCGATCTTGGCTCTGCCCCGACATCCGAAATGGCATACGTGTCTCTCGTCCAACCGGAATGCCTCCGTGTTCTTTCAAAATGTTCATCACCCTGGCATCCATTCTTCCTTCCACCTCCTTCATCCCTCGCTTCAATTTCTTTTCTCTTCTCGGCCATAGAACAGAGTGTTGGAGTGGCGAGTCACGGGAGTTTGTCGCTTATAATGTCACCGTGAGGACCTGTTGGGGGTTTGTGCAATCATCAAGGTCATATTCTTTGATCCTTCCCCAAAGAGATTTTCCTTTCTTCGATTTCAAAATTTCCTCACCGATTTTCCTTCTCAATTTGTTTCCTTGTCACCGCTCCTTTCTTCTCGACTTGATTTTCTTCGCTTTAAGGTATTCCTCTTCCCCTTTTTGGCATCATCAAAGGATAGAGGAACCCCAGGGAACATCTTTGGCAAGCATGAAGTCGAGTCTTCGATGGTTGAATTTTGCTTCAAGTCACTGCGTTGTATGCCGCACGGAATTCGCACCGAGTAGCGTTGGATTCTCACAAATCGCTTCATCTCACGACCATGAGAAGGCTGAATTTTCTTGTCATGTGTTCTTCCAAACGCCTGTATATCATTTGCATTTCGCTCACGCAGCAGCCTTGATCTCGGCGGTGTGAGCTTCGTGCATATGTTCAATGTGTTCCCGCAGCCGTTTCGCGTCAACATTTTCGGCTCTCTCCACACCAAAGAAACTTGTTGAATAATTGTCTCAAGTATCTCACTGTTCCACACGCATTGATTCTTCTTTGTTGCCACCATTCCTTATCCTCGATTGTGATGCCTCGCAAGTCACCGTAGAGTTGGCATCTCTCGTTGTCTCAGCGCATATCCAAGGAGGCCTCGATGCCTCTCCATCTTTTCAACTTCAAAGAAAGAGTGCCTTGAACACTTCTCGTACTTGGTGATTCTTCTTGCGGTGATGGCCATACAACGTCGAAATCAAGTCGGCCGAACAATGGTGCCCGAGTGAAAAACAGAGAGTGGTCTCGTGGTAGCGTGCTTGCTCATTTTCTCGACTCTTCATGGAGTTTCGTATCTCCAAAGTGAGAATGGGAAAGATTCCACAAAGGATTCATCACCGCCATCCGGGATTTGTTCGATGATAAGCGGTGGACGTGAAGTTCTTTCGGGAATAGATCAGTGTGGCTTGAGGAGCCGGAGCAAAGTGGTCTCGGTTGGTGGGTTTTGTGGTGCAAAGAGACTCGGCTTGCCGAGCCTCATTGTCTCAACAGCCTTCGTTGGTCTCGGTGATTTCTCCTTTGAGTAGGCGGTCCTCGGCCTTATCGAAGCGTCATCGGACGATGATGAGATTTCCATTGGTGGCTCATCATCAAAATTAAAGGTCCGACGAGTAGTCTTGGGATCGACTTGACTTGCTCGTGCCTGGAACATCCGCGGTGAGTCTTTTGGATTTGTCATGGGAGTCGACTCACTTTCTTTCCTCTTCGCCTTCCTCGATCCCGAGAAAGGTGACATCGGGTTGTCCTGGGAATCATGAAGTGCGCCGATCTCCTTCTCGAGATGGATCGATGGTTGCGGGAGGGATGTTCTCTACTTGGTGTGTTACCCCAGGGAAGTCTCAACCTCCCGTGGCCTTCATTTCCTCCGGCAGTCTCTCTTTCGCCGCGAGGCTGGTCTTCCCTTTCGACAAATGTCGGTGTCTTAGGGTCTTCTACATGGCATCCATTGGAGTCTCAACCCCATGGATTGCGCTTTCATCGCCCAGTGTTAACTCCTGTACATTCCTTCCTTCCGTTGCATCGATCGCACGTCATTAGCAGCTATTATTAGCCTTCGAGTGAGGCAGTCTCACCGAGACAGCTCAATCGTCCGAGCTTCGTTGATGGCAACTTGTCGTTTCTTCTTGTGTTTGAGTTTCCTTCCTTTGCTTCGCCTCCTACATTCTTTGTGGAGTCATCTCGCAAACATCCTCCGACCTTGCCGCAGTGGAGGGAGTTCCCCTCACCGAGCACCGGTGAGTGACTTGGAGTGGGGTCACTCGTCTCCAAACTCCCGATTGTTGCGATTGATGGTTCAGCCCGTTGGGGCGGTGGTGGCACACCTTCAATAGGGGTTGGCTCGATTTGGGGTCCCCACTAGCCAGCTTTCATCGCCAATACCCTTATGCTTTCTTCCGAGTTAGTTTGGGAAGTGGTAGAAGAACATCGGTGGTTATTTCTTTGAACCACTCCCATTGGATCGATTTCACCGTGTTCGAGGACTCTCCTGGTCCCTCCATCGTCTTTGCTCGTGAAGGATTCTTGATTCACGCAATGCTTGCTGCGATCCGCAATTCTTCTCGTGGGCGTGAGATTCTCCTGGTTCCTCGTCACTTTCGGAGAAGACATCAAGGAGAGGATGGAAGTGTTCGGGTGCCTTAGGAGATAGAGGCGATACTTGCCTTTTTCGTGCTTCTCGCTTTCTTGACTGCTCTTCTTCTCTCCTTGTCCTTGTAGATCTCGTAGAATATTCAGCTTGTCTTCATCTAGAGTGGGAGCACAAGAGATAATCCAAGGAAATTTAGCATTCTTCTTCTTCTATGAATTCAGCCGTTGGAACTTTCCCTTGACTGCTCAACTTCCATTTTCTCCACTCACGCAGACGATTCTCGATGTCCGGGTAAGGTGGAGATAGGATCATTACATCACTATCTCTTTGGGTGGTTCTTTTGAGTTTGTTGTGTGAGCTACTGTTTGTGTCTTGAGTTGTCTCTCACGATCACCTTCAAAGCAGACTGGTTGTTTCATCAATTACATCCGGAGACTCTACTTCTCCAAAGAGTCTCCGTGTATTTGTGCTAGGAGAGTAGCCGACTCACCTGGTTTCTCCGCTCGGATTGCTTTACAAGTCTTCTTCGTCTCTTGGTTTGTACCAGAGGGATTTACAGTTCGAGAGACGGTGTCCTCTCGAGTCTTGGGCGGCCGGGGCCGGTGCTTGTGTTTGTTTACGAGGAGCTGGCCGTCTAGGTTTGTCGACCTCCTCTTTTTGACGATCGAGAAGGAATTTGTGAGTCCTTCTCGATCACGCAGCTGGGGCAGTGACCACACCGGCTGCTTGGGCAGTGACTCGCTGCAGGGGCGGATGCATGTTTGTTTTCGTTTTCTTTGCAGGGGCGAGACTCTTGGTAGCTGCAGGGCGGCTTTCTTGGTTGGAGAGAAGCGAAATTGTGTCTTCGGGGTCGGTGATTCCCCTCACATGGTGTCGCTCTCTTGGCATATGCACGCACGAGCACCAGAGAGATTAGCTCAACATCTCTTGTTAACATGGAAAGCTTTCCCATGTCTAAGAGGTACTCCTTTCACCTCCAATAGCCGGCCAATCACTAGGCCATATCCCAGGGATCCTCCAAATGACCCATCTTCTTTGAAGGACTTGTTTCCCACGTTTTGGCAGAGTCAGAGATAAATAAACTCGGCCAGTTTATCTTCTTTTCTTCGATTATTGCAGCCATCACGATCAATTTTGCCTTTGACAGGTTGGTCAAAGTCGCCAAATTTGATGTCGATACACTTGGCAACAATGTCCAACAATTTGTGATAATCTTCCTTGGCAGATCTCTTGTTTCTTTTGTGTATATTATTTTGTCGCAACGCGGACTTGGCTATTTCTTTCCATGCGTCCCAAGTTTACATCAGCCTCTTTGATCTCGGATGCTCCCTCTCTTTGGTAGTGAGAAGATTCACCAAATCTTGGCCGTGATAGTCACCGCTTCCCGTGAACAGATGACTTGATTCCTTCGTCGTGAATCTCGGCATTCACGTAGAATTGTGCGACCTCCTCCACATAGGTCATAGGATACCCGGTGTTAGAAACGGTTTCGATCCGCCGTTTCTAGCTTTCTCCGATTTTCTTCACCAGGGTGTCGTCGGACCCCTTCGCTTCATTCCGTCGAAATCCACGTCGAATCCGAACCGGTGTGGATTTGTTTTCCCAACTTGGTAAAGTCATATGTTGGTGCCATTTCTCGAGAATAATTTCAAGAAAAATTCGAAATAGATTTGAAGTTTGATAGGGTTTCGAGAGTGTTTGCCTTTGCTTTTTGAGAGAGAGATTGAACAGTTTTTAGAAGTGTGAGAGAGAAACGGACGAAAAATGGTTTAAATATGGTTTATGAAAGGACGTGCAGACGGTTTTGAATCGTGATCGAAATCAACGGCTTGATTTCGTGACGCATATTGAGCGATTCATGTCTCGTATTTAATGCGGCAAAGCATTTATATCCAATCATAAGCTTGGTGTGCGGCTTTTATGTCTCAGACACATCATCATTATCCGACGTGTTCCTTAAAACATTCCCGCTTAGTTAAACGATGCGTTTTTGTCATTTTGCTCATAAGTTATTGGCTTATCTCTTAGCCGATTTAACTCGCTTCTCACATTTCTCTTAGTGACTCGGCTATCGGTGACTTGGTATAGTGACTTTTCCGATCTGAGATGATTTATTGAGCTAATTTTTGTTTTCACTCTTTTTCACCTTCTTTTCTGTTCCATTTCGTTTCTTTGACTCTTCGTGTCTCACTTAGCTCAATTAGCCCCAACTCATGTTTGAGTTCTTCAAATCTTGACTCACATAATGGTTTTGTGAAGATGTCACTAGTTGCTTATCGGTTGAGATATATTCCAAGATAATGTCCTTCTTTTCAACATGATCTCTTATGAAATGATATCCGACATCTATATGTTTTGTTCTTGAGTGCAACACAGATTTTGGGTGATTGCAATGGCACTTGTGTTATCACACATGATTGGAATTTCTTTTTCTTCAATTTCATAATCTCTCTTTCTTTGTCTCATCCATAGGACTTGGGCACAAAGATTTTGCCCGCAGCCTATGTATTCTCGCCTCACCGTAGAGGTGGCTATTGAGTTTTGCTTCTTGCTAAACCAGAAATTAGTCTGTTTCCAAGCATTTGACATGTGCCTCAAGTACTTTTCTCGCTCCACTCGCATCCAAAGATAGTCGAGTCCGAATAGCCAATTAGCTTGAATCCACCTTCCTTTGGATACCATAGCCCTACTTCTTCCTTTAAGTATCTCAATATTCTCTTAGCTGCAATCATATGGCTCTCTTTTGGCAGCGATTGAAATCTTGCACATACACCTACAAAGAAAGGTGATGTCCGGCCGCTAGCTGTGAGATAAGTGATGATCCAATAAGTGCTCGTATCTTGTTTGGTCTACAGCTTGCCATCTCGTCCATGTCCATTTTGATCGATGTGTTCATTGGTATTTTTACAGAGGACTTCTCCTCCATACCAAATTTCTTCATTAAATCTCTGGTGTATTTTGTTTGACTTATGAAAGTTCCATCCTTCATTGTTTCACTTGAAGTCCAAGGAAAAATGTCGGCTCTCCCATCATGCTCATTTCAAATTTACTTTGCATGAGGTTTGAGAATTTTTCACACTCTTTGTTAGTGGATCCAAAAATGATGTCATCCACATATATTTGAACAAGCAAGATACTCTTCTTGTCTTGAATTCGAAAAGTGTTCTATCCACTTTTCCTTTAGTGAATCCATTTTCGTTAGGAATTGTGACAGGGTATCATACCATGCCGGGTGCCTGTTTCAATCCATACAGGGCTTTCTTGAGTTTGTACACTTTGTCTCCAAGAGTCTTTCGCTCAAATCCTGGAGGTTGTTCAACATACACTTCTTCTTCCAATAATCCATTCAGAATGCACTTTTTACATCCATTTGGTATACAATGAAATTTTTGTGAGTCGTAGGCAAGAAACATCCTTATAGCTTCCAATCTTGCTACGAGAGCAAATGTTTCATCAAAATCTATTCCTTCTTCTTGGCAATATCCTTTGGCTACCAGTCTTGCTTTGTTTCTTACCACAGATCCTTCCTCGTTCATCTTATTTTCGAATACCCATTTGGTTCCAATAACATTTTGATGTGTGGGTCTTTGTACTAATTCCCATACTTTATTTCTCTCAAACCGATTCACTCTTCTTGCATAGCTTGAATCCAATGTGTGTCAACCAATGCTTGTGACACGTCTTTGGGCTCTATTGCGAGATGAAGCATGTGAACATTGCTTCTTGTTGAGTTCGGATCTTGTCTTGACACCTTCTCTTATGTCTCCAATGACAAGTTCTCGTGGATGGTCTCTCGGCCATCTTACGTCAGGAGTTGAAGTAAGTTAGTGGATTGATCGACTTGCATTTGTGTTCTTTGGGTCGGGTCTCTCTCGTGATCACTCACTGCAGATTTTCCACCGCTTTTGAGATTCAATTGTCTCATCTTCTTCTCAATTGATAATCCCCGCCTTCACTTCAAAGATAGGGACTCTTCTGTAAGGTTGGATGTTTCACTTATCACCGACTCTTCAATGTCTTCTCCATTTATGTTTGGCTCATCGAATACTACATGAATGGATTCTTCAGTAACCATAGTTCTTTTGTTGAGTATTCTCAGGCTTTGCTTTGGTGAGTATCCTAAGAAGATACCTCATCGCCTTTAGCATCAAAAGCCTTTAGGTTATCTTTGCCATTATTGTGGATGAAGCATTTACATCCAAATATCCCGAAATATGCAACATTTGGTTTTCTTCAACCGGATCTCATAGGAGTCTTTGTCACCGCCTATTTATCATACATCTGTTTTGGGTGTAGCAGTCGTGTTGATTGCTTTCAGCCCAAAACCTTTTGTAACCCCTTCACCTAACATGGTCCTTGCCGCTTCTTTGAGGGTTCTGCTTTCTTCTTTCGCAACTCCATTCTCATTTTGTGGAGTCCTTGCGGTGATAGTTCATGACCAATACCATTCTCAACACAAGATCGAGTTATTATTCCATTGACAAACCGGTTCCCCTATCCGATCTTATTTTGATAATGGTTTGACTCTTCTCATTTTGTATCCTCTTCATCATTTGTGGTAGCTTTTGTAGAGTTTCTTTCTTCTTGCACATGAATATTGTCCATGTATATCTTGAGTAGTCATCTACTACCACCAAGGTGTATTTCTTTCCACTTATGCTTCTTTGGTTCCACTGGGCCAAATAGATCCATATGGCGGATGCAATATTCTTGTTGAGGATGGGCAAGTCTTTTCTTGGAACGACGACTTGATTTGTTTTCCTTCGACATGCATCACATATACTCTCCTTCAGTATATCGAGTCCGGAAGTCCTTCCACCGATGACTTCTTGCTAGCTTATTAATCGTTTTGAAATTCGGGATGACTACTTTTTTGTGCCACGTACCAACTTGATTTTGTGCAGGTTTTTGCTAGTAGACAGTCTTTGGGTGTTGTTGACCAATCCACTACATACATATTTTTCTACGCATCCTTGCAAAGACAACTTCATTAGATTCAACATTTTTGATTTGGCATATCCCCATGTTGAATCCAACATTGTAGCCCTTGTCGCAGAGTTGACTAATGCTTAGTAAATTGAAGTTTAGTCCTTCAACATATGCAACATCTCGTGATTTCTAAACCATTCCTCGGATGGATCCAATGCCTCTTATTTCACCAGGAGCTTCATTTCCTCCAAATATGACTTTGGCTCCTTTGACTTCCTTGAATTTTCTGATTTCTCTTTTTCTGTCATATGTCCGGAATGTACCGCTATCCATGTACCAGGTTCCTTGGCACTCTCATTGTTCCTTGAACCCGCAATCAAGGAAATTAAGTTTTAGGTACCCATTCTTGTGCGGGTCCCGAGGGGTTAGAATTATAAGATGATCCAACCAACCTATAGCCAAATGATTTGACTCTAAGAGGTTGCCATCTATCGCTGCCATAATCATAATCAATCCTGGCAAATTGCTTGGGGAGTCCAGTTCATACAAATTGTCTCTTTTGTCTCGTATGCTGCATATGTGTTTTAGCAATTGCCTTTCTTGGGTAATTGTGGTGTCTTTGAGTGTAGTGCCTAGGTGCACATGTGTCCGATGAAAGCTCTTATGCTTTTGGAATGGCCTTTGTTGAGTTCTAGGCCTTTGCCATTTGGGCTTGTATTCCATAAGTCTAGCCGATAGTTCACATTATTCCGGTCGACTTGGCTTGGATATTTTCTACCATTCCCATCATATGTATTTCTTTTATGAGTTTTTAAGGATTTTTGGTAGCTCGCTTCTTCTTTACTGAGTATTTTCGTTTGGAGTCTATTTGAGGACTCGGTGAATCTCTTCGGTTGCCCTTTCAAAGACTCTCAACCGGGTCGTTTTCCTTTTCCTTTGTAACCAAGGCCGCTTTTGCTTAGTATTGTGCTTTGATTGAAAGTGTGTGCATCATTTAGAGTTTTGGATTTTTGGACTCTTCATGACTTGAAGATCCTTTTTCCAAAATTACTTGAGGTTTGACATGGCACAAAGGAATTAAATCCTAAGCTGTCTTGTCTCCACATTCTCTTTGACTCATAATAAGATCATCCAATGATTTAGATGCCTTAGTGAATGAGGCAATAACATTTTTGAGGTCATTCTCCCTCTTTTCTATAGCAGCAATTTCTCGCTTATTAATTTAGCATTTTCGGCCTTTAAACTCTTATTCTCATCACTATTTGACTTAGAGTACTCGGCTCCTTAGTCACTTTGAGTTTTGACTTTTTGAGTAGGTGTTTTCCTCATTCAACAGAGTGTGTGAGGTTTTAATGTGCTCAAAATCTTTCATCATTTTGCCTAATGAATCATAAAGATCGAGTGGGTGATGAAGTGTGTGTGTCACGATCACTATCACTAGTGTGCCTCGAGCTTGTTGAGTTAGATTGTACCTCATCTTCTTGATCTTGTTCTTTGGCCATTAAGCATCAAAGCTTCTTCTTCGTAGTCACTTGAGTAGTGACTTCACCGCTCGAGTCATTGTCTCTCTTGACTTTTTGTTTCTAGTGATCTGCGGCCATCATTGCTTTTTCTTTTCTTGTTTTTTTCTCTCAAGACTTTTCTTTCTTCTTCGTTTCTCGATTTGTTGACTACAGGATATGAGCAACCAATGGCATAGTGACTGGTTGTCTACAATTCCAACATAGATATTGACCTTTTGCTCGCTCTTTCTATTCTTGAGGTGTCGATCCTTTGATACTCAACTTGTTGATGATCATTCTCTTGGTTGGCCTATCATCCTCTTGATTTGGAGGAGCCGAGTGTCTTCTCGGATGATTCACCCTTTCCTCTCTTGTAGTTCTTGTTAAAGAACTTGTTAAATCTTTTAACCATTAGAGCTATTTCTTTCCGGGTCAATGCCTCTTTCGCTTGCCTCTCCTTCCATCTTTGACAACTAGAGCAAAATTTGTTTTGGGTACTGTTGTCTCTTCCTCGGTCTTTCCTTTCACTCAAACTCATAGGCTTTGAGGTCCGAGAATAACTCATGGTTGGATGTCTTTGATAGGTCCATGGAATGTCTCGGTGCCATGACCTTCATCTCCCATTCATTTGGAAGACTTTTCAGGATCTTCATGCACATTTCTTCTCGTGTATATTCCTTTCCAAGTGTAGACAGCTCATTTGTGATTTTCAGAATCGAGCATCCGCTTGATCCAGGTTTTCTCCCGAGATCATTTTAAAGTTCTCAAATTTTTGTACAAACCCACCGAAAGTTTGTTTTCTTTGATTTGTTTCCGAGCCTTCACAAATCAACGTCGGTTTGTCCCAGCATTTCCTTATTGTTTTGCAAGATTTTACTTTATTGAACATGGCTTTGTCCAAGGTTTTGTAGAGAATATCCTTGGCTACATTGTCCAGGTTGTATCTTTTTCTGTCATCATTTGTCCACTCAGTTCTTGGTTTTTCAACCATGATCGTCCGTGTCTTTGATCTTTCTTCCCCTTCACCGCAACTCTTCGCAAATTGTGTTCACCTTTAATATTTGCAGAGGCCCATCTTCTATCACTATCCACATCTCATCATGTAATCCGATAGATGAGCATGCATACGAATTTTCCAATCATCAAATTCTTCAATAGTGAACATAGGAATGCGTGTTAGATTTGCTTCCATGATAATAATTTTTAATGAAAGAAAAGAGTTTTGAAAGTTTAAGTACTAAAGCAGACTTTTGAAAAGTTTGGAGATCTAGTTCAAGAATAACCGATGCGGAGGGTTCAATGAACCAACCGCTCCGATACCACTTGTAGGTCCCAAGGGGTGTAAGTGTAAGGTTTAGAAGGGGGGTTGAATAAACCTTACCAAATTCTCGATTTAGGCCTTTTAAATCTATTAGAGTTCTACACTTTTGTGTCCTTGATGGACGATCGAATTAGTCACTAAGTAGAGTTAATCTCTCAATGATTTCAATTTCGCTATTGTTAGTAGAGTAACTCGGTTGTTGGCTATAATTTGACTTTTTGTGGTTTTGTTTTCACGGAAGACTTAACACCCTTACGTTTGTTTAAGCAAGTTTTCTGATTTGATTTAGTACTTATAGATTATCGATGGATAGCAAATTTATCACAGATATAAGCAATTAAAAGTGCGAGATATTTAAATGTCAGAAAGTAAATGACACAATAAAGTTTTTATAGAGGTTCGAAGATGGGGTAATTCTTCTACTCTCTCTTCTCCAACTCCCGGAGGAATCCACTAAGTAATGATCGAGTTTACAAAGTGGTAATGATCCGATACAGTGTCTTGATCACTGGCCGACTTGATCCTTTGGGACTCGGTCCTGAGACGCCTTGATCACTCATTTGGCTTCAGACGATGCGAGCCTTTCTTCTTCAGGCAACGCTTTGCTACTACAAACTCACTTGCTCAAGCACTTTGGATTTGATCACGAAGCCCTCCAAACGCTTAAGACTTGGTTCACCTTGAACCTTTCTACAATCCTTCTTGGAGTGTAGACCCTTGTTTTAGTAGTTTCCTCTTCAACTAATTGAAGTTCTCTCTCCTTCACGGGTAAGTGTTGGATTGATGTTCTTCGAGATGTAGGCTTGAGGATTGAGAATATTTCAATTTTGATAAGCTTGTAAATTTCACGTGTGTGTCATTCACGCATCATCTTTTTTTTTCAATCAAACTCCTCGGCCTTTTATAGTGAACTTTCAAAAATTTGCCCGTTGAAGAGATAGGCTCATTTTTGAAAATCACTTTGCGATCGTTGGTTTGCACTTCTTGGAATTGCCATTTCCTCGTATGAAATGTTTTTTTCACCTTTTCGCAGTCGACACGGTGTAGTGCTTCCCATTGGTTCATTTCTTTGCACGCTTCTCGGGATCGAGCACTCCAAGAAAGGTAGTATGAAGATATTACTTGTTTAAGTAAATCTCTTGATTTCTCGGCAACGGTTCTTTTTCGATTATCTCGACTTGACCGCATTTCTTCGCTTTCCCAGGTGACTTAGAGTCGCCTTCCAATCATGGATGACTCTTTGTCACTTCATCTTGAGACTTGGCTTCTCTTGAGTTGACTTGATCGATGTTTCACTCATTTTTGCATCTCACCGCTTCTTGATCGAGTTCTGTCTGCTTTTTTCTTTGTTGTACTCATTGTCTCACAGCAGAGTTTTCCTTCAAGCCTTCATTTGTCTTCTTGCAAGTTGGAGCGTAGCTGACTTAACTCGGCTTGGCCAGCTCTAATTGTTACAATACATTTCTAAGCAAGAATTGGGGAGCTAACTTTCTATTCTAAGTTTTACATGGCATTCATCAAAATCTAAACAATAAAATTCCTAACAAAAGTATACAAAAGTACCTTTGAAGAAGTTAGGCATTAAAGAAGGAAGAATCATCTCAACCTCTATGGCCACCAATGTAAAGTTTGACAAAGGTTGAGGAAGGCATATTGATTTACAAACATAATCGAGGGGGAAATACAGGAAAAATGCTCATATGCTCAAAGAAGCGAAAATAAGCTTGCAAGAAAAGCTATAAGCTAGGGCTCTCAAAAGCCATAAGCTGTGAATATTGTTTAGTCCATTTGATGTATTGTGAACTTTTATGCTTGACTAATGATGTCTTGTGACAGGGGGAGCTTTTAAGCTCATATAATTCAAGATTAAGTTGTAAAAGCTAAGCTTTTAGTTGGTTGTTTTAATGCTTGTTCTTTATATGCATGTTGATAGGGGGAGCTTGTGCAAAAATGATTTTGAAAAATATTTGCTCCTACTCTTGTGTGTTGTACTTATGATAAATCTTGCTTGTAATGGATTGTTGTTTTAAGACCGGAAATTTTGTTTTGTTTTAAAATCACCCTTCTAAAATTGTTTTGGTTTGTAATCATCAAAAAGGGGGAGTTTGTTAGATAAATGTTTTTATCAAGATTTTGATGATTATGTTTAAATGAGTTTTTATACCAAAACAATGTTAATAAATGTTGTCCAAATACTCCTAAATAATTTAAAATATTTTTGCTAATTTTTTGGAGTATTTCTTAGAATTTATTTTTCGATAAAAATGGGCAACACTTTTGATGGTTTTGTTTAAAATGGTTTTTACACCAAAACTATGTTTATAAATGTTGTCCAAATACTCCCAAATGATTTAAAATGTTTTTACTAATTTTTGGAGTATTTCTTGAAGTTTATTTTTGGATAAAAAGCGGACAATATTTCAAATTGGAGTCGACCGGTCGCCCAAAGTGTCGACTGCACTGGAAGGAAAGAAAACACGAAAGTAACATACCGACTTGAAAAATGGAGCGGGGGACCGGTCCGGGGAGGCCGACCGGTCGCACCCGCCGGGCGGCCGACCCCTCCGACCGGTCGCACCCCCGCAACCCCTACCTGGATCGCACTATTTTCATTCAAACGTTCGAAATCTTATACAGGGCAACCGGTCACCCTATGCTATTTTTGACAAAGACAAAATTCCAACCGTTGTAACTGTGATGACAAAGAAGATTTGCTTTTCAATTTTGTACAATATTTCTACATCTTGTGATCCTCTTTTTGTAGACAAAAGTGAAGAAGAAGGAGCCTATGTTGGGAGCCTATGTTGGTGAAGACTTCCTATAAATAGAGGATGAATTGAAGACACAAAATACAACACACACAAGCAAATACACAACAAGAAATCGCAAATTTCAAGCTTTCATATTCAACACTGTTGTTGTTGTATTTATAGCCTAAGTATTTCACTTTCACATCTTGAGGTCTAGGCTTTATTTCTTGATTACACTTTGCACTCAAATTGTAATATTCATTATTGAGTTGTAATCTTGATTTTTGGTTATCATTCAAACACAAAATATCCTTGTGAGTGTTCTTGTGGTAAGAACACACTTGGATGATCTAGGTGATAGGTGCAAGAAGATTGTGGTGATCTTCTTATTGAGGTGTTGAAGAATTTGGTATTCTTCAAGGTTGAAGATTGTGGTAATCTTCACAAGGTGCCGTTGAAGGAAGATTGTGGTAATCTTCAAAGGGAGATTGTGGTAATCTTCAAAGGTGGTGTTAAAGAAGAGTGTGGTGCTCTTCAAGGTGTTGTAAGTTGAATTTGTATTAATTTTGGTAATTAATAAAATTCTTTTTCTTTTTGAAATCCATCCCGGATATACTGGGGTGGTAGTAGATTAGGTCCTAGGTGGGTTGAACTACTATAAATCAACGCGTGTTGTTTACATTCCGCACCTTTATTATTGTCTTTGAGCATTCGGTTAGAAAAAGAGGGCGAAATCGAAAAGATGGAGATAATCTATTCACCCCCTCTAAATTATCGTAGCCGCTTGGACTTACACATATGGCTCCGGATACGAGCATAAACTATCGATATGGCTCCCAATATGAGCATAAACTGTCTATATGGCTCCCGATGCGAGCATAAACTATCAATAAGGCTCCCAGATATGAGCATAAACTATCTAAAATTTTCAAATCAAAAAGTCTTGATCGCTTGCTCCTTGATACGAGCATAAATTATCTATATGGCTCCCGATAAGAGCATAAACTATCAACAATACTCCTTCAAACGAGTGTAAAATGTCTACAAATTCAAGTTCAACTCAACTCTTCGATATGAGTATAAACTATCAATATGTCTCAAATTCAAATGATCATTCCTTGATACGAGTATAAACTATCAATATGTCTACAAATTCAAGAACTCCTTAACATGAGTATAAACTATTTACAAATCTCAAATTCAAATTAATACTCCTTGACAAGAGTATAAACTGTTTACAAATCCAAGTTCAAGAGAAGACTCCTTAACACGAGGATTAAACTATTTGCAAATCCAAATTTAAATTCAGGAACTCCTTGATATAAGTATAAACTATATACAAATTCAAGAGCTCCTTGATATGAGTATAAACTATCTATACGCTTCAAATTGAAATGATTTCACGATTCATTCACTCCATGACATGTTCGTGAACAAATCGCGAGGGGGCATTTGTAGACACCTAAATTTATTACCAAATATTGTCAAGTATCGAAATATTTAATCTTGACCGTCAAGGCGAGATCTTCCAAATAAGGAAGTGGTTTACCAATATTTTGGTAAATAGATCAAGTTAAATCAAATCAAATCATAATCTTGTGATTATGGCAAGATATGCAAGACAAATCATGATCGGCCAATCAAATCGCCCCGTTTCATCTGGCAATTATGGCAAAAATTCTCATCCTATACCTATAAATAGATGGCATCTTCATAATTCATTGACACATAATTCGAAGAGAAGAAATCCAAGCAAGAAAAGCAGTGGAGGAAATTCTTTCAACTCTAGAGAAGATCAAATTCAAGAAAATCTATGGTGTTCTAGGCGAAATTCAACGCGTTCATTGTGGAGTCTACTCAAATCACAGTGTTGATTCGGGAATAAGCTACCAAGCTCTCGAGCTAACATTATCAAATATCAAGCTCATCTTGGAGGAAGATCAAAGTGACAGTTCCACCAAAAAATTCTCATATCCAAATCAAGTATCGTCAAATATTTCACGTTTGACTCGATATTAAGATGTCAAACCCTCGGATTAACGTTATTGAAACTCAAGTTCAAGTTCGGATAAGATCAAGCTGAAGAGTTCATCTCCAAATTCTCAAATTTTAGATAATATATTCTTGAAGAGAAGAATCAGTGGATTTTTTAGAGATTGTAACCCTTTTGATATTTTGATTCAAATAAATTCAATTTGTACTATCTTTCTTGTTTGTTAATTTGCAGATAATAAAAATTCGTGTTACAGAAACAACCAAAAAATAACAAAAATAATATAGAAAACACCAATAAAAAAGGAGCTTAAAATAGGTAAAACTTGCATTGAAACATCGAAAACTACATGGAAACAACAAAGAAACATGAGAACAACATTAAAAATAATATAGAAACAACTCAGAAACAACGTAAATAATTTAGAAAACAAATGAATAAAAAGGGTCTAAAAATAGGTAAATATTGTATTTACACATTGAAAACTACATGGGAACAAATAGAAAAAAATGATAATAACATTAAAAACATTATATAACAACCCAAAAAGAAAACGTAAAAAATGTGTGTAAAAGCTGTATTGAAAAATCAAAACAACATAGAAACATCCAAGAAACAAATATAAACAACATTCAAATAATATATAAAGTAATACTAGAACAAAAAAGAACCTTAAAAAATCCAAAATAAAAAATATTCAGGAGCCTAATAATGTGAAAAAATCAATTAGCATCGTATATAAAGAAACTGAGTGTAAACAGTGGCACTTTCCCGAAAAGTGAGGTAAACTTGCCAATTTCTCAAAAGAAATTTGATATAAACAAAACAGTGGGTTTTTTTTTTAGCCTTTTAGGCCAATTAAAAATGTCTTTTAGCCATCTTTTTCAAACACATCTATTTTAGCCATTTTGGGGTGTGAAATTCCAAACTTGCCATTTAATAGTTCAAAAGCCATTTTCAAGTCTAACATTATTTCGAGTTACCCATCATCTTTAAAGATTAAAAATCGAGTGTTAAAAAAAGGTGACTTTCAAATCGTAGCGTCGAGTTCATCGTAGCTCGAGTTAGTGTACTGACAATCAGTAGCTTGATAATGTAGCTCGAGTTAGTGTACTGAAATCGTAGAGCAAAGATCTTGTAGCTCGAGTTAGTGTAACTCGACACTGTAGCAGTTATTTTGTTTTTCTCCAAAATACTTTGAATTCAAATATTTTTTTCGTTTTTAATTCGTTTTGCATGTATAATATATCAAATTAATCATCTTTTCGATATCTATAATTCAACACTTATATTGCATATTTAAAACGAAAAATACAGATTCGCTTTTTAAAACCAAAACTTGAAAGAAAGAGTAAGTGATACATAGAGATAAGTAAAAAGGATAAGTAAAAATAGAGGTATATGACCATTAATATGATTAAAGGGTATGAATGTCATTTCATACTCCAAATTGGCTAAAAAAATGTGTTTGAAAAAATTGGCTATTTTTAATGTTTACAATTTGGAAATGGCTATTTTGTACCATTTGTAGGAAAAAATATATGGTGAAGGTTTCTGTATGTGAAGAAAAATGGCAAGGATAAGTGTATAGGTTTATTAGTCGAGGCATGTATTAGATACAGTCTCCGCAAGACGAAAATGCCCCATATATCGAGTGCTTACGGTTCCGGCGCTCGCCTATAAGATACAACGACTTACAATTCCGGTTTACAGAACTTGCAAAAACCGGAATATAGCGAACAAGAAATGTTTTTCGACTTTCAAGCTTTTGAAGGAGTAAATGGGACAAGATGGAAAATGCAATGCTCGATTATTGTTATCGATAATTTCATATATGTTTTCAATCACCGGGGATCGAATATTATAGGCCTAAGGTGCCTCGTATGGAAAGATCACGTCTTTTGGCTCGAAAAGACACCTTTTGCAGATCAAGGCAGACGATCTGCGAGGGGAGCACGCGACCAGACGCACGGCCGTGCGCCCGTCTTGTTGGCGTGCAAAAGTTCGGCACCCAAGATGCCCCGGATGCACGGCCGCTGCTCCCCGCCGTCGTGCAGCGCAAAACCGGCAGGTTGCACGACCGAGCCGACCGCACGGGCCGTCTTCCACCATCTTGTGGTCCGAAACTTTCCCATGTTAAACTCATTTAATTAATTATGAAAATTAATTAAATCTATTTAATTAATTACAAAAATTAATTAAACATTTAATTTTAAAGGTTTTTAGTCCAAAAAGAATAAGGGCTTTGAAGCCCAGGCCCAGGCCGAGCCAAGCCGAGCCGGCCGGCCGGCGGCGGCGCGCGCGTGTGTGCTTTGAACCAAACCCACAAGCATGTAGGTCCTCACTCCTTTAAAAACTTGGGTGCCCCCAAGGGCCCAAACCCATATGTCCAACTTGGGATATATTAAGTGTGCAACTTTATCCTCTTTTTTCTATGTGGGATGGAGCATTTCTCCTTCCCCACATTTTCCATTTTCCATACCATTTGTTTGTATTAAGTGGCTAACTTCTAGCATTAATTTATCATTCACCCAGAATCGGTTTGAGAAATTCCAAATGCTATTCTCATCTACTCTCTTAGTAGCATTTTACAAATAATTTAATTCCATTTTTCACTAATGGAAACCACTTAATTATTTGGTCAAAATCGGGTCAACACCCAATTTATCAAGAACCAAATTCCAACAATCCCCCACATGAATGAAATTAATGCATGCGTGTATGCAGATTCGCTTGAAAGTCTCGGTGAATCATTATTGCATCAGGATAGGTAGTTTGTGGCTTTGAACCATCCTTAGTAAAATACTATCCAGTTCTTGGGCCGCTAGTAGTGACGCGATGTCTTGAACTACTCACCGTTTGTGTAAACCGAGACAACAAGATCTTACACAATAACAACTCTAACACTTGTTGTTCTCACGTTGCCTCCATTTTGGCCCTGGACTATATCTTAGATTCATAAGTGTTTCTTTTGAAGCGGCCATAACTTCTCACTTATATAGGTGATCTCCTATTGAAGAGTATCCCGCAATACTCCACCTTCAAGATAGGAATCATTAAAAGTCTTAAACTTAACCTCACCACATTCAGCAGGTTTACATACACTTGGATGTATCGAGAATGAGCTAACACATTTTCCAAGTGTTCAGCTGAACATTCATAACTTAGTTGTCCCATTGAACCAAGGTCTTGGGATCTCCAATTCACAAGGTTGGGTTACCGCTATGAACTTTCTTTAAGTTGCAGATTTTAAACCCATTCCCCTTAACAGTTTATACAGTTGATCTCGATTTATGTCTTTCGTAAGCGGATCCGCAAGGTTTTCCTTTGACTTCACGTAGTCAACCGAAATAACCCCATTCGAAATCAATTATTTATTGGTATTATGTCTACGACAAAACCGTTTAGACTTACATCTTCCTTTTCCAAGAAAGGATACCTTTAATAAATACAACATTTCTTGATTTATGATCGTACCATCACTTATATCATAAATGTTGAATTTATTTCATTCGACGCTTCTACTTTTTCCAAAGCACCCCCACATTTCAAGGCAATCTCCTTTATGTGGTTTGCTAAAAGTAAAACTCCCCTTCAACTTTTGATATCTTGTTTAACACAAGATCATCCAGAATTCTTATGGCTCTCGGCCATTTTTTTATTTTATTTTGTTAGAACATTATCCCGACAATCCAGTTAGAATCTCGTTCTACCAGATTTTAGATCTTAGTTCCAACAACTCCATCTTTTACAAGGTGTGTAACCTTTGATGTTATCACATCTTTAGTAAGACTTGATTCAACTTGTTACGATGTCCGCAGTGTCGAGTGTTACAACACTTTCGACAACACCTCATGCAAATGTGGTTTCGGTGTTTACAACACTTTTGGTAACACCTTCGTTACATTTAAAAATGCAAATGTGAAACTCCACTGATGTTCCACAAAGTATGATCATACCCCACATTTGCCGATTTCCATTCCGAATCCGGTTGTCTTCCTCAATCCAAGTCGAACTACCAAATCCTCAAGCCCCATATCATTCCGCTTTGTGCTTGAGGTAGTTCTTAAAATCTTTCCACGAAGGCGATAATTTTTCGATAATCGCAGCCACTTGGGAACAACTCATTGAGAATCATCCCTTCGCATACTAACTAAGTCGTGAAGTATGATTTGAATTTCTTGCACTTGGCTAATCACCGTCTTGGTGTCAACCATCCTATAATCCAGAAATTTACCAACTACAAATTTCTTTGCACCGGCATCTTCTGTTTTATATTTCTTCTCCAAAAAGTCCCACAACTCTTTGGACGTTTTGAATGAACTATAGACATCGTACAAGGTATCGTCTAGTCCGTTCAAAATATAATTCCGACATAGGAAATCACTGTTATGCCAAGCATCCACAACGATTCTCCGTTCGTTGTCGGATTCATCATCACCAACGGTTGGGCGTTCCTCCTTCAGAAAACGGGACTGACCCAAAGTCGTCACGCAGAAACAAAGATCTTCTATTGCCATCTCTTGAAGTCGGCACCGGAGAACTTCGCCGGTTTCTCGCCATGAGCAGGATCAGCAACCTTCGAAACTAGAACCATCATCTTGAAACAGAAACGTAAACTTCTGAAACAGAAACAAAATATTTTTGTCTTGCGATTGTAGGAAAAAAATATATGGTTAAGGTTTCGTATGTGAAGATAAATGGCAAGGATAAGTGTATAAAGCTTATTAGTCGAGGCTGTATTAGATACGATCGCAAGACGAAAACGCCCGTATACCGAGTGCTTACGGCCCGACGCTCGCTCTAAGATACAACGACTTACAATTAGGTTTAGAAGCACTTGCAAAACCAGGAATACAACGAAGCGAGGAAGTGTTTTTCGGCGTCCAAGCTTTTGAAGGAGTAAATGGGACAAGATGCAAAATGCAATGCTCGGTTATTGTTATCCGATAATTTCGTATATGTTTTCAAATCACCAGGAATAAAGGGTTTTGGTCCAAAAAGAATAAGGGCCCAAGCTAGGGGCAAGGGCGGCGCGTGCGTGTGTGCTTTGAACCAAACCCACAAACATGTAGGTTCTCACCCTTTAAAACTTGGGTGCCCTACGCCCAAACCCATATGTCCAACTTGGGATATATTAAGTGTGCAACATTATCTCTTTTTTTCCTATGTGGGATGGAAAGATCTCTCCTCCCCCACATTTTCCATTTTCCATACCATTTATTTGTATTAAGTGGCTAACTTAAGCATTAATTTCTCATTCACCCGGAATCGGTTTTGAGAAATTCCAAATGCTATTCTCATCTACTCTCTTAGTAGAATTTTTACAAATAATTTAATTTCATTTTTCACTAATGAAAACGACTTAATTATTTGGTCAAAATCGGATCAAGACCAATTTTATCAAGAA
The DNA here is from genome assembly GCA_016081115.2 of Rehmannia glutinosa. Lineage (NCBI taxonomy): Eukaryota > Viridiplantae > Streptophyta > Magnoliopsida > Lamiales > Orobanchaceae > Rehmannia > Rehmannia glutinosa. The sequence continues at coordinate 5,392,497 of CM071925.1, read as the reverse complement.
CCAAATTCCAACACCATTTCCACTAAAAAAAAACTGAACAAGCTGTTTCATTTCTTCCTCTCCCGTCTCCGCATGTCAACTTCTTCAAAAATACCGGCAGAAAAAAATTAAACTCCAATTTTTTTTTTTAAAAAAAAATAATAATAAGATGCCAGGGCCATTCAATTATGCCGACACATGCGCCGCCTGCAGGTACCGGCACAAGTTTTGCCCGCCGGATTGCCCACTGAAACCATATTTTCCGGCGAATATGAAGCACGAGTTTCTAAAAGTGTATCAACTCTTTGGTGTGAAAAGACTTGTCCAAATAATAAATGAGGCGCCTCAAGAAACGAAAGACGAGGCCATGAGATCTGCCGTTTTTGAAGCCAACATGCGGGCCCGGGAGCCCGTATTTGGTTGCCTTCGTCTCATCAATAAACTCAAGGAAGAAATACGAATCAGAGATGGAATTAGCTATGGTCAACCAACAACTACAACACTACAGGGCCAATAGTAATAATATGGCTCATCAACGAACAAATTCTCAACGCTGAAAATAGTAGTAGGTGTAATCGGGCTGGAAAATCAAGAATTCAAGAAACCAGAGATAGATGCAGTTGGGGAAAACGGTCCAAAATAATCGAGGTTTTTTTTTTGGGGGATGATTATAATTTTGAAATATCTACGGATTTTTTGTAATTAGCCCAAATATTAAGGGTGTTTTTGTTAGTTAATTATCCTTTTTTCTTCCTGAAATTGTGTTGATTGCTTCTAGGGATAATCACAAAAGACCCCCTGAAGTTTGGGTAATTACAATAAAAAAAACAGAGATGTTTTAAAATTACAAAAAGACCCCTCATATTTGATTAAGTAATTTTCTAGAAATATTAGGGGGATTTTTGAAATTTTTTTTTGTTTATGAAGGGAGAAATCTAAGTGGAATCAAACCTCAAAGTTTTTTTTTTTTTTTTTGTAATTTTCAAAAACTTCTGGATTTTTTATAATTAGTCTGAACCTCAGTGGGGGTTTCCGTAATTATCCCCTGCTTTTATGTAATTGAGACTTGAGAGTCCAAATGTCTGAGTTAGTAGAAGTGTAATAATTGCGAAATGCTGATAATTTTTAACCCTGTTTTTTCTTCAAATATTAAACTAGGTCTACTATTGAAGCCCTTCATGATATTGTTCGTAGATTTGCAACTTGTTTAGTCTATCGTGTAGAATTCCTTGAGAATGTTGAATATAGTTTTGCTACTGTTTTAGTCCTTAGGGACTGTTTGTTTACATTTTCTTGCATTGACAGGCAACAAACTCAAATTAGCTGTTTCAATTTCTTTGTTATGGTTACTTGTTACCCATTTTTTGACGGAGTAAGATAATTGTTTTGTCACCCATTTGGGCCATATTTTGAAATACAAAGGCATTATTTGTAGGGATAATTACAAAATACTCCCTGAGGTTTGGGATAATTACAAAAAATCCAGATATATTACAAAATTACAAAAAAAACTCTCAGGTTTGATTCTCTCTTAAATTTAGGGAGATAACTGTATTATTTCCATAAATATTAAGGGGGTTTTGAAATGTTTTTGGCATATGGATGACGAAAATGTAAGACTGAATCAAGTCTCAAGGGTCTTTTTGTAATTAGCCTGAAACTCAGGGTTTTTTCCCGTAATTATCCCTTATTTATATACTTGTTCATGGAATATTATAAGCTCTGTTATAACATGCAGGAGTTTATACGATCTTTTAATAATTATAAGCTAAGTCACCCTCTTAGCCTATTATATTTGTAGATTTCCATGACAAAGGCTGTGTTTGTTTCCATTTTCTTGCCTTAGGCTAGCAAACAAATCATAAAGAGGTGTTTCCATTTCTTTGTTATGGTTAATTGTCACCGTTAAAAATTTAGTTATGCATTTCAAAAGTAAGCAAGTATTTCATTGTTTTTTCTTGAAAAGCTGCCTAGCAAGAGGCCAAGAGAGCCCTAGCGGCTAGCAAGCTCATAAACTCCAGTCTCAACATGTAATGTGTTTCAAAGCAAATCATACTTAAAAGTTTAACCCTTTCTTGTTTATTTTTTTAACATTTCTTTAATAATACCAACTTAATATATGAAACAAAGGCTTAATTGTAATTTATAACTGCCCATGCACGATAAAGGAATTAAAAGTAATATGGGTTAAAGAAAAAAATAAACTGAAAATCCATTGTTATAGATTACTAGTATATCACCGTGCGATGCGACGGAGTTTAATATAACAAAGTATTGTATAGTTTTGATATTTAGAGATTTATATATTATAAGAATGGCAATGAGGCGGGACATGACGAATATCTCAATACTCAAATGCTCTCATCCTTTAAACGGGAAAATAGGATGCAGGTTGACACGTCTTGACTCGAACAAAACAATGTGGGATTTATTAAATACTAATCTTACAATAATTTAATAAATCCTTACAAAATATCATGTTAATATCCAATGACAAATTAAAATTTTAGAAAAATGAGAAGGAATATAAATTTATTACACATGTTGTATTAAAAACACTTGTTGAGTTGTCTAAAACTTTAAAAATTAAAAGTTTACTTAATAATTTTCGACAATTAAATTAAATTAAATCAATTGAGATAGTTGAAGATATACCAACAAATTACTGTACATGTTACTTTAGTAAATAAAATTATAGTGTCATTTGATTTTTAATAACAATATCATTCTACTTAAATAATGTATATTTGGAAGAAATATCTAATATAAACAAATGAACAATATTTTTTTTATTATTTTAGATTAATAAATAAATATAGTCTAAGTAATATTACAAATAAATAGTTTTTTTATGTAATAAATAATTACTTATATTATATCCAAAAGCATATACAACATTTATTTCTACAAAATCCTTAATATATATATATATATTATTTCTAAAATTATTATATAATGCTAATTTGAATATATATAAATCTCCTTTATCAATATTTAATTTTGAATATAACTTTTGTTGATTTTGTGTTATATATTATAACTATTTATGATTTTTTAAGTCAGTTTTGAAATTGCAATTTTGTTCTCCATATTTGTATTATATTATTCGGATTGTTTAGTATATTGTTTGAATTTTCATATTTGATCATTACCAGATATTTGGTTATACTTATCCATCATGAATTATGATTTTTCATACGAAATTAAACAAAATAAATATTGATTTTTGTGGGAAAAAATAAATTTAGTAACTTTTATATTCAGATTCAAATTTTGTCTAAAATTCTACCAATTGTAAAACCGTGAAAAGCTATGCATATCAATTTACTCATAATAATAAATTTTTATTTTTTAAATTAAGAAAGTATAAAAAATACATTTGTTTTAACTTAATCATTAAAATTCACCCAAAATTATGCTAACGTTAAAAAAACATATTTACTGAAAATAGGTAATTATATTTTCTTTAGGAAAGTTTGATGTATTACCAAATTTAAAATTTTATATAATAGTTTTTCATTTATTTAATCGTCTTCGATTTTATTTGGTAATTTAATTCTTAGAGTAATTTTAGTAGTAAATTGATTATATTTTAATTTATCTAATAATTTATGTTTTTATTATAGTAATTTGCTGATTTATTTTAATACTGTTAAGATTTTATCAAATGATTTTAAGACTTATCAAATAAATATTTGTGAAGCTCCGATTTTTCCGAAGCTATTAATGGATCCTTATTGTTGTTTAAACATTTGATCGACTATTGTATCGCGTCATTTTGACGGGTAATTAATAATAATATATACATTTTGTATTTTATTTCATTTTATTTAATTATTTGTGATCATGATCTTATTTAATTCTATCCCTCATTTATGATCACTTGATTGATCATTACTACTATTTTTGTATTTATTAGCCACCTTAGAATTTTAAGAGACTATTTATTTTAGAGACTTTTACCTTATAGAATTAAGATTTTGATTTAGATTAAGTGATCATGAGACTTACAAGTGATCAAGGAAATCACTAAATATTTTGGAGATTGATATATTTCATCTATTATCATCAAATTTGGGACAAAAAAAATGGAATTACCAATTTGCCCTCAAAGTGGACGGCCATGGTGGTATTTTTGGGATAAAAATATCATCCAACTCTTGTACACCTACACCATATATTAGTAATCTTGTGTATAATTATATCATTAATTCAAACATTATACACATCATCTTATACACCAATTCTTTATTATTATTTTTCCCAACTTATTCCATTCTTCCCAACATTCTTCTTATTCCTCTCAAATTCCAATTGACCCACACTTTGACTTGCATTTTTGTCTCCATGTAAGAGACAAATTACAAGACGCAATTTGATCAAAATCCTCTCCCCCTCTCTCCATGAAGTGGACGGCCATATGGCCAAATTTTGTCAAAAAAATTCATCTCATTTCATCTAACACATCTATCCTCTAACAAAAATCCTCCTCCTTCTCTCTAAAAAACTCCCAACTTCTCTCTATTCTTCCTTTCACCTTCTTCTTCTATACTTAGAAAATTTTTCAACATTTTCCTCCCTATTCTTCACAAAAATCGAACCATCATCATACAAGGTAAGAAAATTTAGCTTCAATCAATTTTTTGATATCACATTGTTCATCTCTTCCACCTTCTTAACTTAAGTTTGAATTTGGTTTTGGAGGTACATTTAGAAGAACTTGAAGGTTTGAACTTGACAACATTTTGAAGAAAGACCTCAAGCTTGAAGAAGAAATAGTAGAGAAAACTAGACTACAAGGTAAGAATTGTGTACTAGACCCCTTCTTTCCTACTATTCCTATTTTTTTTTCAAATTTTAACACCCCTTTTCCATTTTTGAGAAATAGGGGCTGACCTTAGGAGATTTTGGAGTTGAGCCAAAATTTCCAATTTTGAGCTTCAACTAGTCTCCAAACATCTATTTCACAAGTAAAGTGTAGTCCTTTTCATTTCCTTATTTCCTTCTTTTTTTCCTTAATTTTTCTCTCATTTTTCTAACTCCAAATTTTGATATTTTCTTGACTTAGGGGCTGACCTAAGAAGCCTCATCCAAAAATTGTGAAATTATCCTTTTATTTCACAATTTCCAAATTTAAGGTGGGTGGAAAAATTATTTTTCCAACTTTTAGGTGTTTTGATTAAATGCATATAGAAACTTTAATCATGAGCCTTGAGATATATATAATTATGTATTGCATGTCAATTTTATATATAAAATCATGAAAATTCTCAAGAGTTGCTCAAAATTATTATTTATTGAATTTTAGGTACATGCATGTACACTTTAATGCTTTAATTGATGAATTCTTGTATGTATTGGACATGCATGTGTATGATCTTTAAAATCTATATTTTGGATGACTTATAACCTGGAAAAGTCGAGCATAATTGATTAAATTTCAATTTTGGACTTAAAAATGCAAAAATGGAAAGTTGGTGGACTAAATTGCAAGAAAATAAAAGTTAAAGGACCCCTCTGCAAATTTCGAAATTTGGGGCTGTACTCAGGTTCAAAAATGACTTTTGGACATTTTAATAAAGTTTTAAGAGTTTTGAGATAAATAAAATCAACCTTTAAAAGCCTAAGGACTAGATTGTAAAATTTTGAAAGTTTAAGGGCTACTTTGCAATTTTTAAAACTGTACCAGACCTAAACTTTAAAAATTGAAATTTTTACTCTTAAGTTACTGGGAATGACACGTTTTAAAAGTATTCCAAAAAATCCAAGTAGGGCTTGGGAAACAATTTTTCTAAAATTGAGGGACTAATGTGTAAAATACTAAACTTGAGGACCCAAATGAAATTTCCAGGACCTATGCAGCCCATTCACCTGGAAATACTAATTTAACTATAACTTAATTATATTTTGGACCCAAGGTTCAAATTACATAACAATTGGACCCCTAAAAGCCTTAAAGGCAATTATTTTAAAATGGGACAAAAATGATATTTTCAAAAGTTAAAGGACCTACACATATTGCTTTTAAAAACTGCTTTTGTCCCAATATCCTACTAACCTTAGTGATATTTTCCAACTGGAATCACATTAAAAGCCCTTCCGGTTTGTGAGTTCCGAATTTTTAAAACTTAAGGTCCGAATTGGCAATTTTTACAAATTTGGGGCCAATGTGAGAATTTTACAAAATCTCGACCTCAAAATTTTAAAAACCTGAATCTATGGACAATTTGGAGATTTAGGAACTGACCTCATAATTTTTCAAGGTCGGGTTATTTATTTATTCAATTTTTAACCCCAAAAGTGTTAGTTTTTACAAAACGGGGCTAAATTACAATTTTTCTTTTATAAAGGACCTAACTCAAATTATTTTCTCTTTTACTAAAATAGCCCTGGACTCTCTGACTTGGAGATTTAATTTAAATATTTTACTTTCCCAAAAACCCCTGACTTATCGGATCAATTTGACCGATTAATAACCGATCGCGGAGCGACTTCCTCGCCTTGCTAATTGAATCTATAACGGGATTTATGTCCCACCTAATCTTTCAAGATATCGAAGGTTGCTTATCCTTCCGATAATCATCTTCATCCAAAAACTCCATCAACGCCATAATTGCCACTCGCGTTTTCAAAAAACAAAAATTCTAAATCGCTTCCGAATCAATAATACTCATTGCTGGTTGTTGCTGTAATTATAATTACTTTCTGCTGAGTCAACTTGGTGTGTCGACTCCGATCTCGGAATGGATACGTCGGGGGATGGAAGGCAGCTCGATCGCTATTCCACTCTTCGCCCCATCCCCTAATCCCGCGGGGACGGAGTTTGTCCAAAGGAAGCGGGTCGTAAATCTTGAAATATAATCATGATAATGACAGATTCGAGCCTCGCCCGACTCCACTTGGATTTTGTCTGCCTACGGAGCGATAAGGTGTCGGTCTTGGACCATCCGACCGGGAGTTACAAGGAAGAACGAAGGAATCATTGTCGATCCACACGATTCCGGAGTTATCGTCCGTTTTGGTTGGCGTTACATTTTCGTGACGCAACCGCTACATTTTGCATTGGTTGGCGCTACAAATCCGACGCAACCATTATTTGCCTTGCATAGGATTGGCGTTACACTTCCGCACGCAATCTACTGTCTTGACTAATTCACATAGTGCTGTGTGACCATGAACTACATTTTCTTGAATCTGTATAAATATACTATTGTATTATTTTATCACGACGCTTGTGAATGTGTGTGAAATCATGCATCATACTCACGCGTTTTCATATAATCTGTTTTCTCAAATTAACTATATTCGCCCACACTCGCACACAATCAACCCATCCACCGAGATTTTTGTCTCATCCCCTTTGTTTTCTAATATTAGATGAGGATTTCGTTGGAGATGCTTAACCGCTCGGATTGAGACCTTGTACTATCTAGTTGGATTTACGGCTTCTCGTTGATTGGACTCTTTTCTTATATTGTTGTCGGACTTTTGTTTTTCATTCCATTCGGGTTTGTAATTGAGGGCATATGACCTTTGACTTTAAGATGCTATATTTTGTTGATTTTCGGGTTGTAACTTGGATGATGGATTGTAGACTCGTAAGATTTATTCGTACTTGTTATTTGATTCATTTGCTATTTAGACTCTGTCTTATTGGGTTCTCATTGATATTTATCAATCGCTGTTGGTTCATTTGTATTTAAGTTGTGGATCGTTCGTCGCGTCCCGTTTGGGCGTGACAAGAAGAAAGTGGTATCGAGCTCGGCTAGTAAGATGGAAACTTACACCGAAGCCGACCCAGGATAGGACCTCGATGCGTGTTTTGGGTATTACCGCGACTTGACTAATTAAGTGTGAAATCGATTTCAAATTGGCATAGAACCGTCTTATTGATATTTGAACTAAGCTAGAACGCATACTTTGAGATTTCATAATCATACTTGTCTTGACTTAGTTGATTCTTGGTCGATTTCCTTATTCATTTTTTCCTTATTCTCTTCTTATATTTCCTCTACCTTTGGTCGATCCGCCTTAGTTTTGTTTGATCAGAATGGCAGAACATCGAGGATGTGGGAGACCTCGTCGCGTTCCACGAAGAGACGATGATGTACCCAGGGATCGGGTACCTCTCCGGAATTACCACCACCTCCTCCACTGATGTAGGAGACAATGACCGCACAAGCCTTGCAAAGCAAATCGGTGTTTATGAGGCAACAGTGAGCCTCAACCCCGTGCTCCCGAACCCACCCGAGAGGCGAACGATCGCACATTGGAGCGATTCTGTGGTTCGACCCACCAACCTTCTTGGGGGAGGGACGATGTGAAAGTGGAAGAATGGATAGAGAAGCGGAAAATATCTTCAATGCTCTTCAATACTCCGACGAAAGAGAGTCACACTGGCCATTTGTATTTTGCCCTGAATCGGCTTAGAGATGGTGGAGGCGGTTGAAAGGAGATGGGAACAGGACCGAGTAATCGAACATGGGGAAATTTCTTGGCCGAGTTCAATGAGCAAGTATATTCCTCAGTCGTGAAGGAAGCGTCTTAGGGATGAATTCCATAGATTGAGGCAAGGGAACCCGTTGTGGCTCAAGTCTGAGTCAATTTCACCGATTGTCCAAGTATGCTCGGGGACAATCGATCAAGAGGATAAGCTTTACAAGTTCACTCGAGGATTGATATGGAACTTCGAGAAACAATTGTTGATTGTTGAATCGCAACCTACTCTCACATGCAGTAAAGCGAGTTCTCGCGATTAGTCGGGGATCGAACCGTATTGGACGATGATTCAGCAGAGTAGGCCATCAAAGCGATCTTAAGAGGATTGTGGGACAACCATCTAAACCGCCTACTAAGTTTTGAAGGACCGATTAATGAAGCGACAAAGGAAAGAGAAAGGTCAAGGAAAGCGGTCGAGAGTGTGCACATTGCCGTAAACCGACAGGGACATCTGCCGAGGCAAGCTGTTAGCGTAAACAAGGAAGGTGTTTGCGTTGTGGTAATAATCGGACACACGGTATTGCAAGATTGCCAAGAACGCGATGGCCAAACTAAACAAACGCAACCACAAGCCAGGAAACGGCCCGGCAAGGTAATCGGGCAAGGATGCCCGCTCGAGCATTTTCACTAGCCGGACGGGGAGGCTCGGAGGCAACAAACGTGGTGGAAGGCACGCACAGTATCTAACCACTACGCTAAAATATTGTTCGACCCTAGATCAATGCGTTCATTTGTTGCACCGCATTTTGTACACAAATTGCATGCATGCATGGAACATATGCCTATATGCTTAGAAGTGTCAACTCTATGGGTGCAAGTCGGATAACATATATTATCTATAATGCATGCGAAGTTAAGATTTGAGATAAACTTTCTGCCGATTTGATCTTATTACTATATCCGAATACGACGTGATATTGGGAATGAATCAGTTATCTGCACACCATGCACAAATGGTGACATAACAAGTCCATTAAGCTATGTGAACAGGAAAACCCAAGTGGAGATTTCGGGAAGGGCACGAGTTAAGATTGCCCCAATCATTTCAAAGAATGAAAGCAAGAAGGCGATCACTAGAGGGGCTCATGGGTACTTGGCGTTTGTAATTAACAAACCCAAGGTTGAGACACAAATCAACCAAGTACCTATAGTATCAAAGCATATACGTATGTATTTCCACAAGAACTCACTCTTGTCCCTCCCGATAGGGAAGTCGAAGTTCACCATCGAGGTGTTGCCGGGGCCGCCCAGGTGCTAACACCGTATAGAATGGCTTCTCTTGAGTTACAAGAGTTGAAAACGCAATTCTAAAACCGATGGATGTGGGATTTATCTGACGAGAGCACGTCTCCGTGGGGAGCACTGTGTTGTTCGTCAAAAAGAAGGATGGCACATTAAGACTATGTATAGATTATCGTGGTCTTAATAGTGTGACCATCAAGAACAAATATCCCCTCCCGAGGATAGAGGCGAACTATTTGATCAACTTCAAGGAGCGACGGTGTACTCAAGTTTGATTTACAACAAAGGATATTACCAATCAAGATCCGCGAATGAGACATTTCCAAATCGCATTTCAAACCCGATATGGACACTACGAGTTTGTAGTAATGCCTTTCGGTCCGGCGAATGCACCAGCAAAGCATTTATGGACGATGCATCGAGTCTTCCAACCTTATTTGGATCAATTCGTAGTGATATTCATTGATGACATACTAGTATACTCTAAGTCTGCAGAGAAGAGCACGAACGTCATCGAAAATCGTTTTAGAGATACTATGAGAGCATAAGTTGTGTGCCAAATTCAGTAGGTGCGAATTTTGGCTTAGTGAAGTCGCGTTCTTGGGACATATAGTATCCGACATCGGGATTGAAGTAGATCATTCGAAGGGCAGACGGTGGTTGAATGGAAACAACCGAGTCAGAACGGAAATCGGGGAGTTTCTAGGACTAGCTGGATATTATCGAAGATTTATCCGGGACTTCTCCAAGATAGCCGGACCACTCACTCTACTAACCTGCAGGAAGCAAGTCAAGTTTGAGTGGAATGACAAATGCGAGGCGAGTTTCAAGAGTCAAGAAACGACTTACTACGGCTCAGTCTTAGCCCTTCCAAAGGGAACCGAAAACTTTGTCGTCTCAGTGATGCATCAAAAGAAGGACTAGGAGCAAAGTGCTCTCATGCAGGAAGGAAAGGTTATCGCTTATGCATCATGAAAACTCAAACCGTATGAAGCCAATTATCCAACGCATGACTTGGAATTGGCAGCGATAGTTTTCGCGTTGAAGAAATGGAGACACTATCTCTACAGAGCAACATTCACGGTTTTCACGGATCATAAGAGCTTGAAGTATCTATTCTACCAGAAAGACCTCAATCAACGAGACAACGGAGATGGATGGAGTTGATTGAGGACTATCACTTTGATATTCAATACCATCCCGGGAAAGTCGACGTCGTAGAGCGACGCTCTAAGCGAAAGGCGAGCTTAGCGACTTATGATTCGAGAGTGGGAATCATTAAAAGAGTTGAGCAATTGGAATCTAACAAGAACCAATACTCAGATTTCATGTGCCAACATTTCAGTTACACCCAATCTGCTGAATGAGATCAAAGAAGTGCAAGAGAAAGACACACATCTTCAAAAACTAAAGGAGAAGATACTTAAAGGAGAAAGATCAGAATTCTCGTGCACTGAAGATGGAGTTATCGGGTTCCGGAATCGAGTGTGTGTACCAAATGACGAAAGCTGATTAGGAATAAAATCTAGCGGAGGCACACTCGAAATACACTATACATCCTGGAGGAAACAAGATGTATAAGGATTTGAAACGGGGTTATTGGTGGGTAAACATGAAGAACCAGGCAGAGTTCGTTGCGAGATGTTTGTCTTGTCAACGAGTAAAAGCAGAACACCAACGACCTTCCGGTTTGCTACAACCGTTGAGAATTCCCGAGTGGAAATGGGAACATATAACAATGGACTTCGTGACGGATCTACCAAGGACCAGAGGAGGCCATGATGCTATTTGGGTGGTTGTAGACCGACTCACGAAATCTGCACACTTTTTACCCATCAAGAAAACTGATAGCTTGCAGAAACTTGCACAGACTTATATCTAAGAAGTCATTCGACTGCATGGAGTACCAGTCGATATAGTATCCGACAGAGACCCGAGGTTTGTCTCCATATTTTGGAAGTGCTTGCACGAGGAATTGGGTACCTCGCTAAGTTTCAGCACAACAGCACATCCACAAACCGATGGACAGTCTGAGCGAACAATTCAAACCCTTGAAGATATGCTGCGAGCCTGCACCTTGGATTTTCAAGGGAGTTGGGATTCGCACTTACCATTAGCCGAGTTCGCCTACAATAACAGTTATCAGGCCACGATTGGGATGGCACCCTACGAGGCATTGTATGGGCGAAAATGTAGATCCCCATTACACTGGGAGATTGATGACCAATGGACTCCGAAAGAGAAACGAAAGTCGCCCTCGATTCCAAAGGTCGACTTAGTTCGGGAGGCCATGGAGAAGGTCAAGCGATCAAGGAGCGGATTCGCACACTCTCGAGCCACCAAAAGAGTTACGCGGACAAGAGAAGAAATGATTTGGAATTTGAAGTCGGTGATGAAGTATTTCTCAGACTCTCACCATAGAAAGGACTGATTAATCCGAAGAAAGGAGGCAAGTTGAGTCCGAGATATGTTGGACCTTACAAGATTTTACAAAGGATCGGGAAGTTAGCCTACAGACTCGAGTTACCAGCACCATATGCGGGAATGCACGATGTATTCCACGTGTCGAGATTGAAGAAGTATCAACCGGATCCCGAACATATCATCACTCGAGATACTCCTCCACTAATGGAAAATCTATCCTACACCGAGAGGCCAATCCGAATCATTGATCAGCAGATACGACAATTGCGTAAGAGAGAAATCCCGATGGTTAAAGTGGTGTGGTAGAACCACAACCGAGACGAAGACGCAACGTGGAAAACGGAAGTAGATATAAGGAATCAATATCCAGAACTATTCTGAGGAGAATTTGGGGACCAAATTCTTTTAAGGAGGGGAGGATGTGAAGCCCCGATTTTTCCAAAGCTATTAATGGATCCTTATTGTTGTTTAAACATTTGATCGACTATTTTATCACGTCATTTTGACGGGTAATTAATAATAATATATACATTTTGTATTTTATTTCATTTTATTTAATTATTTATGATCATGATCTTATTTAATTCTATCCCTCATTTATGATCACTTGATTGATCATTACTACTATTTTTGTATTTATTAGCCACCTTAGAATTTTAAGAGACTATTTATTTTAGAGACTTTTACCTTATAGAATTAAGATTTTGATTTAGATTAAGTGATCATGAGACTTACAAGTGATCAAGGAAATCACTAAATATTTTGGAGATTGATATATTTCATCTATTATCATCAAATTTGGGACAAAAAAAAAATAGAATTACCAATTTGCCCTCAAAGTGGACGGCCATGGTGGTATTTTTGGGATAAAGTTATCATCCAACTCTTGTACACCTACACCATATATTAGTCATCTTGTGTATAATTATATCATTAATTAAAACATTATACACATCATCTTATACACCAATTCTTTATTATTATTTTTCCCAACTTATTCCATTCTTCCCAACATTCTTCTTATTCCTCTCAAATTCCAATTGACCCACACTTTGACTTGCATTTTTGTCTCCATGCAAGAGACAAATTACAAGACACAATTTGATCAAAATCCTCTCCCCCTCTCTCCATGAAGTGGACGGCCATATGGCCAAATTTTGTCAAAAAACTTCATCTCATTTCATCTAACACATCTATCCTCTAACAAAAATCATCCTCCTTCTCTCTAAAAAACTCCCAACTTCTCTCTATTCTTCTTTCACCTTCTTCTTCTATACTTAGAAAAAATTTCAACATTTTCCTCCCTATTCTTCACAAAAATCGAACCATCATCATACAAGGTAAGAAAATTTAGCTTCAATCCATTTTTTGATATCATATTGTTCATCTCTTCCACTTTCTTAACTTAAGTTTGAATTTGGTTTTGGAGGTACATTTAGAAGAACTTGAAGGTTTGAACTTGACAACATTTTGAAGAAAGACCTCAAGCTTGAAGAAGAAATAGTAGAAAAACCCACTACTACAAGGTAAAATTGTGTACTAGACCCCTTCTTTCCTACTCTTCCTATTTTTTTCAAATTTTAACACCCCTTTTCCATTTTTGAGAAATAGGGGTTGACCTTAGGAGATTTTGGAGTTGAGCCAAAATTTCCAATTTTTGAGCTTCAACTAGTCTCCAAATATTTACTACACAAGGTAAAGTGTAATCCTTTTCATTTCCATATTTCATTCTTTTTTTCCTTAATTTTTCTCTCATTTTTCTAACTCCAAATTTTGATATTTTCTTGACTTAGGGGCTGACCTAAGAAGCATCATCCAAAAATTGTGAAATTATCCTTTTATTTCACAATTTCCAAATTTAAGGTGGGTGGAAAAATTATTTTTCCAATTTTTAGGTGTTTTGATTAAATGCATATAAAAACTTTAATCATGAGCCTTGAGATATATATAATTATGTATTGCATGTCAATTTTATATATCAAATCATGAAAATTCTCAAGAGTTGCTCAAAGTTATTATTTATTGAATTTTAGGTACATGCATGTACACTTTAATGCTTTAATTGATGAATTCTTGTATGTATTGGACATGCATGTGTATGATCTTTAAAATCTATGTTTTGGATGAATTATAACCTAGAAAAGTCGAGCATAATTGATTAAATTTCAATTTTGGACTTAAAAATGCAAAAATAGAAAGTTGGTGGACTAAATTGCAAGAAAATAAAAGTTAAAGGACCCCTCTGCAAATTTCGAAATTTGGGACTATACTCTGGTTCAAAAATGACTTTTGGACATTTTAATAAAGTTTTAAGAGTTTTGAGATAAATAAAATTAACCTTTAAAAGCCCAAGGACTAGATTGTAAAATTTTGAAAGTTTAAGGGCTAGTTTACAAATTTTAAAACTGTACCAGACCTAAACTTTAAAAATTGAAATTTTTACTCTTAAGTTACTGGGAATGACACATTTTAAAAGTATTCCAAGAAATCCAAGTGGTTAGGGCTTGGAAAACAATTTTTCTAAAATTGAGGGACTAATGTGTAAAATACTAAACTTGAGGACCCAAATGAAATTTCCAGGACCTATGCAGCCCATGCACCTGGAAATACAAATTTAACTATAACTTAATTATATTTTGGACCCAAGGTTCAAATTACATAACAATTGGGCCCCTAAAAGCCTTAAAAGCAATTATTTTAAAATGGGACAAAAATGATATTTTCAAACGTTAAAGGACCTACACATATTGCTTTTAAAAACTGATTTTGTCCCAATATCCTACTAACCTTAGTGACATTTTCCAACTGGAATCACATTAAAAGCCCTTCCGGTTTGTGAGTTCCGAATTTTTAAACTTAAGGTCCGAATTGGCAATTTTTACAAATTTGGGGCCAATGTGAGAATTTTACAAAATCTCGACCTCAAAATTTTAAAAACCTGAATCTCTGGACAATTTGGAGAATTTAGGAATTGACCTCATAATTTTTCAAGTTCGGGTTATTTATTTATTCAATTTTTAACCCCAAAAGTGTTAGTTTTTACAAAACGGGCTAAATTACAATTTTTCTTTTATAAAGGACCTAACTCAAATTATTCTCTTTTACTAAAATAGCCCTGGACTCTCTGACTTGGAGATTTAATTTAAATATTTTACTTTCCCAAAAACCACGACTTATCGGATCAATTTGACCGATTAATACCCGATCGCGGGAGCGCTTCCCGCTTGCTAATTGAATCTATAACGGAATTTATGTACCACCTAATCTTTCAAGATATCGAAGGTTGCTTATCCTTCCGATAATCATCTTCATCCAAAAACTCCATCAACGCCATAATTGCCACTCGCGTTTTCAAAAAAATTCCTAAATCGCTTCCTTAATCAATAATACTGATTGCTGGTTGGTATCGTAATTATAATTACTTTCTGCTGAGTCAACTTGGTGTGTCGAGCTCACGTTGGAATGGATCGTCGGGGATGGAACCGGCAGCTCGATTTCGCTATTCCACTCTTAGGCCCCATCGCCCTAATCCCGCGAGGGACGGAGTTTGTCCAAGGGAAGCGGGTCGTAATCTTGAAATATAATCATGATTATGACAGATCTCCGAGCCTCGCCAGACTCCACTTGGATTTTGTCTTTGCCCACGGAGCGATAAGGTGTCGGTCTTGGACCATCTTGTTGGGAGTTACAAGGAAGAACGAAGGAATCATTTGTCGATCCACACGATTCGAGTTATCGTCCCGTTTTGGTTGGCGTTACATTTTTCGCACGCAACCGCTACATTTTGCATTGGTTGGCGCTACAAATCCGCACGCAACCATTATTTGCCTTGCATAGGATTGGCGTTACACTTCCGCACGCAATCCTACCTGTCTTGATTCGATTCACATAGTGCTGTGTGACCATGAACATTTTCTTGAATCGTATAAATATACTATTGTATTATTTTATCACGACGCTTGTGAATTGTGTGTGAAATCATGCATCATACTCACGCATTTTCATATAAGCTGTTTTCTCACATTAACTATATTGCGCCACACTCGCACACAATCACCCCATCTATCTTGAGATTTTTGTCTCATCCCCACTTTGTTTTCTAACCTTAGATGAGGATTTCGTTGGAGATCTTGAACGAAGCTCACGGATTGAGACCTTGTACTATGTTGGTTGGATTTATGGCTTCTTGCTGTTGGTTGGACTCTTTTCTTATATTGTTGTCGGACTTTTGTTTTTCATTCCATTCGGGTTTGTAATTGAGGGGCATATGACCTTTGACTTTAAGATGCTATATTTTGTTGATTTTCGGGTTGTAACTTGGATGATGGATTGTAGACTATAAGATTTATTCGTACTTGTTATTTGATTCCGCTGCTATTTAGACTCTGTCTTATTGGGTTCTCATTGATATTTATCCGGATTTGTTGGTTCATTTGTATTTAAGTTGTGGATCGTTCGTCGCGTCCGTTTGGGCGTGATAATATTAGACTTAATATGATAATATTAAGGCGTTATTTCCATTTTTTTATTTATTACGTAATTTTATGAATTCTTGGATAATTTCAGATTTATTGAAAAATTTATAGATCTTATATGATTTTTTGAATTTATTTAATTTATTTCATATTTTAAGCCTTTTAATTTTATTTGGCAGTCTTATCAAATAATTATTTAGATTTATTTTGTAGTATTTTGATAATTAAATTATTTTTAAATTATAAATAATGTGAAATTATTTTGATAATTAAATTATTTTGTAATATTAAGAAAGCATAAAAATAATTGTCAAAATAATCTTACCTTAATAATTATAATTTACCCAAATTATGTTGACAATGAAAATCCGATTTACTGAAAATAAGACATAATGATTTTTTAAATTTGGAAAGTATAATCCAATTGTCAAAATAATATTATCTTAATCATTAAAACTTATCAAAAATCTTAGCATCTTTATTGCAATTTGTTGAATTAAATTATTATTTTTTATTAGTTAATACATTTATAATAATAATTTAATAAATTCTAGATTTAGAAAGAGGAAATGGGCGGGAAAATTTCGTACTACTATTTATAAGTGACTCTCTCTTTATATAGATATATAGATGTTTCATATTATTTCAATTATTAGAAATATACGAGTTAATTGCATCTATGGTCCCATAAGATTTTCTTCATTACAATTTTAGTCCCACGTTTGCGCAATAGTCCCATAGGATTAAGATTGTTGCAAAAGAAGTCCCGAGATCTTAAATTCAGCATATTTGGTCCCATAATTTTCAAGGGTTGCACCTTCGGTCCCAAAATAATTCATTTTACATTATACCCAATTTGCCTTAGAATTGTTGACTCAAAATGGTATCAGATCCCAGGTTTATTAAGAACTTTTGGTTATATTTATTATATTTATGTAATTAACAATTGGTGAGGAGAATTTCTCCGAGAATATGGATCCGGACAATTATCCGAGATGTACGCCGTACAGGGCATATCGTCAAATTTTGACGATGTATGCACAAGAACACCTTGACTAGGTTTCATATTGGGAATACCAACATGAAGAAAAAGAACAGGCAGGAGCCGACGAGGAAACCTTAAGGCAATGCAAAATACGAGCATAATATTATAAGCGATTCGGATGCTTAACACTATATGTTCACTTGATGAACCTTCAAGAAACGGTTCATGAAAATTCCCATCGAACAATGATTCCCGATGGAGTACCGAGTGGAACGAGATACTTCCAGACAAATCTAAGTTCTCCGAAGATCTTAGAGAAGTCCGGAAGATGGTGCGGTAATTATGGCAACCGCCATATTCATCTACCAAAGACAAGTTCATCGAGATCGAACTGCCGGATGGAGACGATGGTGAAATATCGAAGGAAACTAGTGAACTACTTTATGATATTGTAAACGAGTCAAGAACCACGGAGGACGGTAGGCCGAGTTCTTTGGGAGAAAAACGTATAGATTTCGGGCGCCTATTTACACCAACAAGGGAGACCAACCGAAGTTATACGAAAGATTACAGATGAGGAGAAGCTCATTGCTCTAATCAAAGGAAAATCCATCAAAAACTAAAAAAGATTGATATGGAAAGGATGAATCTTAAAGATCTACATGACCTTGCAGAATCCTTCGCAAGATTAGGAATTGTAGATTTAAAGATGAACACAGGAGATGGAACATTGGTCACCTATGATCCAACAGGAAGACCGATTCCACCACCACGACCACCAGTTAATCCTAATGTCGAAGAAAGTACGAGTTCGAATCATGGAGCTCGGGACGAGAGGATGCCACATGCTGGGGATTTCACGATCGGAAGTGATCCACTTTCAAGGATAGGAGGTTGAAACCCTCTTGTGGGAACTCGACAACCTACTGGAAGGCCGAATGTTTATCAGACGCCTTATGGAAGATCGCACCTCGACCCAATACATCCATATGGGTTGATGTTAAATCTGGACATCCCAGATTTTAAAAATAGAAATGTTCTCATTGATGAATGGGCTTCAACTATGAGAATTTCAGCAGGAACCCTCGATCTTACAAAGGATTTATTCATTTTACTCCTTGAAATGAGTCTTGAAGGATCAGTGAAGATTGTCTGGGATATGACCGATGCTAGTACAAAAGGTTCGGTCACATCGGAGAATCACTTAAAGGAATTGTCGATGGTATGGCAAAACTATTCAAAATCCAGTTCATCGGCACAGGTTATTTCGAGGGATTAGAGGACGAAAAAAGAAAGAGATATAAACAAACCCTCTATAGCCTTGAGTTACATGATATCTGTCATATTGATGAATATATCAAGTTGTTCACCGAATACCGGTGGAAATCCAAGATTGAAGAAAAGGAAGCTGCACAGCTATTCTTTGCCAAGATTCCGAGTCCCTGGAGAGAAATGCTTATCGGGAATACAAGGATGGAGCGTAAGTAGAAAGCGTAGCCAGAAAAATATCTTTCCTAAAGGCCAAGTTATCTGAATGGTGTTACCAACTCTGTCAGACAGAATTACAAGAGATTAAGAGGAATTAACAAAGCAGTTCCTCTATGTTGCGTAGATAATGACATCCCAACAATTGTGGGAAGTCAACCAAGGCCGCATAAGAAGAAAAATGAGAGAATCCATCCATACCACCGAGGAAGCAACAGCAAAAGAAGTAGATCTTCATGGAGACCTAGAAAGTTTTGGTCAAAACAAAAAGCCCGAAGTTACAAAATGGGGCAAAGACCAGCACCAAGCAGGAGTAGAGCCTCTTCATCAGGGTCTAATCAAGCAAGTACCAGCAGAACACCAGGAAGGAGAACTTTCAGGCGTGCTCATACCAGAGCAAATGAAAGTTTCAAAGACTGTAATTGTTGGACATGCGGAGCAAGAGGGCATATCTCAACGGATTGCCCAGACAACCAAAAACGAGGAGTCAGACAGTTCGAAGCTACACCAGAAATCGAAGAAGTTGTCTATTATCAAGATCTTATATAGGTGTATCAATTTGAGGATATACCCTCAGATGAAAGCATCTATGAAGAAGAGATCTACTCTGACAATGGAAGTGACTCCAGCTCATAATCAGAGTGAAGAAGAAATTCTTCAGCAGACAATCAGGAAGGATATGTCAGGATTCCTCTCTCACAGTATGCCTGGAGTAGGAAACGAACCAAGGTTGTGCTGAACAGTTGCTAAAGGAGTCGAATGACTTGCAGATCATCTTCCCTGAGGGTAAGGTTGAACAGTGAGGAGCTGTTTGTCAAAAGATCTGGGGGCGATAATCTTCCGATTTGGTGGTGTTGCGAGCCATCTCACCTGGTGCTGTTTCGGTCAAAGAAGGTATGATTTTTAAGAGATATTTTAATTTTACGGAAGCATGTTGGGTCTGATATGGTCGTAATGGACTATATCCATTTATGTTAATAAACTTAGGCAAATGAAGTATGTATACATGTTTATAAAAATTTTACAGAAGTATGCCCTGTTAAGTTTATAGGTTGGAAACCTGACATGATCCATTTAAAACCTCTGAATAGAGACTGGATCTAAGTAGGTGTAACAATGCCACGAACAAAACAGGTGTCAGAAAAAGAAAGCTTTTACAATATGTGATACATTGAAAAATAGGGTAATTTGGGACTTGTATGGCAAACTTTATAAACTGTGGGACTATTTATGCATATCTCTAAAAACTGTAGGACTACTAGTGCAACATCTGAAAACAGTGGGATGATAAAAGCAAAGTACGGGACTAATAGTGCAATAGGCCTAATCCTATGGGACTGAGGGTGCAATTGTCTCGAAATATATATTAAGTGTTCACATTACTAATATCATCAATACTTTTAGGGCTCGCTTGCCTTTATTGATGGGATTGAATAATTTTTTAGAATTTATTAGGATTGCACAGTTCATTATTATATAATGTTGGGTAATATTATGTTGGGAATCAGTTGGGTTATTTTTCTAAATGAATGGAAAAATATATATGAAAAGAAATGAAAAGGTCCTGATCACAGGCCGATAAGGCAACAAAGGAAAAATAATGCAAAACTTTAGAAAAAAAGTTTCAACAAAAATAACTTAAAGACGCAATTTAATTGTAGGGTGTCTATTTCTAGAGGATTTTTTAGTGTCATTGTCATAGTTTTTTTTTCTTTTTTTGCATGTGCTCGAGTATCGTCTTGATGGTCTGATGTACCCTGTGGAATATCGGCTTAGGATCCTCGAGTCATAATTTCCATAGCCTTCATAGCTTCCGATTTATCTGCATCAACTTGAAAATCAAAGTTGAGAGGATAGCTTGATGTTGGAGATGTTAAATCATGAGCTAAAGTCAAAGTCGTGTCATCACTCTCTGTTAGATTCGACCTTGGCTCAATAACATTGGAATAAACCACAATAGCTAGTGGATTATCTTGCGTCATTTGTATGGTGTGATTATTTGTAAATGTTTCAGCATATTTCTCTGAAATGAGACACGGGATCGCAATTCTTTTTTTGTAGAGCATCAAACGTATTGCGAGTAGAGATGTGTTGTTTATGGCGTGAAGGGCTTGTATTTTTACCATTAGTAGCTGATGTTTTATTAACGACCACAAATCCGTTATTGTCCAAATGATACTGAATAGCTTGAGGGTATTGTTTATGAATCGCTGACATAGTTGTAAAGAAGATAAATTCACCCCACTTAAATCATGTGAAATCCCCGTATGCACCGGGGCATTTGCACGAGAAGACAACTTTATTCACAACCGTTTGATTGGGCTCATCAACAATAGATGATTAAGACGGTTGCCATAATTCTGCACTGTCTTCTGGATTTCTCTAAGATCTTTTGAGAACTTAGATGTGTCTGGAAGTATCTAGTTCCATTCTGATACTCCATCATAAATCATGATTTTGATGGAAATTTTCATGGACTGCTTCCTGACGATTCATCCGATCGACATATAATATCTGATTTACCGTAAAGAAACTCAGATAATATGCCGCTTGTCTTTGCGGTGTCTCGAGGTTTCCTATCGGCTCCGCAAGTTCTTTTCAACATATTGGTTGTTCCAATATGTTGTCCTAGTGTTCTTGTGCATACATCGTCAAAATTTGACGATATGTCCTGTAAGGTAGACATCTTGGACAATTGTCCAGATCCATTTTCTTAGAGAAATTCTCCTCACCAATTGTTAATTACATAAATATAATAAATTTAACTTACAAATATATTTTGCGGTACTTAAGATTTTTCATATGTATTCTCAACCTAATAAAAAAAGTACATGTATAAATAACCAACTCTTCCACCAGGAAGACAATGAAAAAAGTACATAAAAACAATTAAAAAGTACATGAAAAAGTGATTGTTCAACTTGGGCCAACCAATATAAGCTTTGATAGGCCACGAGTGCACAAGTCTGTTATCCTTCCCACTAAATGGATCGAGAATTTATGACTGCTCTGTAAAGCCAGCAAACCTCTCTTGGAATACGCAGACCAGCAATAACAATCGGAGGCCTAACAAACTGTGAAAGAGGCCCAATGTTCAACCACCTTAATGCCCCCACTCGGGTTACAAGTCCGCGTTACTGAACTCGGTAATCTACAATAGCTTTTAGGGTGGGTTTTTTTATCCGATTTGGATAGAGAAACAACTTTTCTACCCATTTTTATAAAAAACATCTTTTTTACCCACAAAGACAAAAATACACTTACTAAAGTAGCACTATCGTGCTCACATTTAGAGTGGCACTATCGTGCTCACCTTTATGGTGGTACGATCGTGCCCACCTTTATGGTGGCACGATCGTGCCCCATAATGTGCTACCCCATATGGTGGCACGATCGTGCTCACGTTATGGTGGCACTATCGTGCTCATGTTTATGGTGGCACGATCGTGCCATGTTGAACATTCCAGTTTTTTTTCCCTTCTCGAAAATAAGCGAATTTCCCGCATTATACATAAATATTTGAAGCAAGAAATACATTAATTTGGTTCAAATGACTTAAACTTATTTCCAACCGTGTCTTGAATCTTCAAAAATCGAAAACATGAGAAGGAAAAAAAGAGAAGATTGTTATATTTGGAAAAAAGAAGAAAAGAGGAAAGAAAAATTATATTTTTAAACCAAGAAAGAGAGAGGAAGAGGATAAGGGCATTTATGACATTTCATTGAAAAAGTGGGTAGAAAAGTATTTTTCTATCTCAAAATGGGTAAAAATGACCATTTTCTCATAGTTTTTATGTGTGGTTTTAAATATGCTTTAAATTAGTTTTGTCCCGATGTGGGATAAGTTTCCTTCTTTTTCTCTCTCTTTTTTTTAAGTCTCTAGATTTCCGGCGTCTCTTCCTATGTGAATATGTGATCCATTTGTCGTGGGGGCTTCTCTAGCCCCCTAAAAATTTTGGAAACTCAATTTTTTATATTTATATTTTATTTTAAATTGTATTTTTTAGTATAAATATTTAGTTTTATTGATTTAGCCCCCCAAAATTTTTTAGCTCCCCCAAAATAACAGCTCTAGCTCCGCCCCTGACTTGCCGGCAGCTTAATTTTTCCAAGGCTTAATACTTACAAATCAAATGTGATGCACACAACACAATTTGGACATGTTTATGAAGCAATACAAACTTATGCATTTCAAATGTTGTGGTCTAATAGTACTTTAACGAAGCATTTTATTTCCATATTCCACTTGGATGAGTTACATGAGTACTCAAGGCGCAAAATAACCGTAAATTTATTATGGATGTATATAAATCACATACAATTACACCTTCCGATGTGTATCATTTGCAAATCTACGGTAAATACTACATCTACGTTATTTCCCCAGGTGTCCACAGAAGCCCACACTAAATTAGTCAATTCCTTTTCGGCGGTTCTCATGGGTTGGACCTGCCGGTCCCGGATCCATAGCGGGGTGGTCACTGAGACAGGTCTCCAGTCTTTTTCCCTATAAACCCGAACCTATCCCAACACACCCATTGTCATTCCTACTCTTGATCGCATTACCAGATAGCTTCAATTATCCTCATTCCGCATCCAAATTACATTGTGCATCTCTTTTTTTTTTTCTCTGATAAATGACACAGAGTTGTCCATATATATGAATACGCACAAAATATATATATATATATATATATATATATATAATTCAAAACTGGAACAAACAACAAAACCCAATACCATATATAAAACTCAAAATCCCCATTTCCTCTGCAAATCCATCCATATCACTCTGTAACTTCCCAAATACCCGTCGGAAAAAGCCATGACAACACCATTTCGAGCTTCCAAACGAGCTTCCAAACGACGTCGACGACGTGCTGGGGAATGCGCCGTATGCCAATACCAACGCATAATATGCCTGCCCAAATGCCCATTCTTGCCCTATTTTCCATCAGATATGAACAAAACCACTGTTCATAATTTCATGAAACACTTCCGGTTATGGACAGTTGAAGAAACACTCAAAAAGGCGCCCCAAGAAAAGAAACGCGAGGCCATAGCTACTATGATTTACGAAGCCAACATTCGGGCCCTAGAGCCCGTATACGGTTGTTGTCGTATAATCAATGAACTGATGGCAAAAATAAATCTGTTGGAGATGGAGTATCTTCAGGTCCGAAATCAAGTTGAAGCATACAAGAACGCTCACCAAGAAAATATGGCGGCCCAACAAGAACTGGCCTTCCAAATGGCTCAACAAGAAATTATGGCGGCCCAACAACAAGAACTGGCTTTCCAAATGGCTCAACAAGAAATTATGGCGGTCCAACAACAAGAACTGGACGTCCAAATGGCTCAACAAGAAAATATGGTGGCCCAACAACAAGAACTGGCTTTCCAAGTGCCTCAACAAGAAAATGTTGCCCAACAACAAGAAGAAGATTTTAACCCTGATGACTTGTTAGATTTAAGCAACCTAGATGAATTTGTGCCGGAAAATGAAGAATTCAAGAAACTGTAGGTGTATTTGGGCCGGAAAATCAAGAATTTTATAAATTGTAGTTGTATTTGGGGTCGGAAAATCAAGAATTTTAGAAAGTAGGTGTCTTTGGGCCGGAAAATCAAGAACTCAGAAAACTAGGTGTATTTGGGTCCGAAAATCCAGAATTTTATAAAGTAGGTGTATTTGGACCGGAAAATCAACAATTTTAGAAACTGTGTGTATTTGTGCTGGAAAATCAAGAATGCAAGAAACCAAATAAATCCAGGTATGTTTTATTAAAATTGTGCTAGTTTTATGTTATGTAGTTAATGTGTCAAAGTTGGAATTCTAAATGATTGTCATATGCTACATGTTTGTTGCAGTGGGTAATGAGGTGCAAAAAGGTGGTGATGATTGATGAGGACTACATGCAGAATTCTAAATGTTTTTTTTTTAAATTTCATTTGTACCTTCTTTCCTCTTAAAAAATTAAAATTGTTATACACTATGAAAGCCCTTCATGGCAAATTCTTCTTTTTTTAGGTTAGCCACTAGTTTAGTCTGTTTGGGACTCTGTTTGTTTCCATTTTCTTGCCGTGACAAAGCAACAAGCAAGAAAGAACTGTTTCCATATCTTTGTTATGGTTGATTAATTGTCTCCCTTTATTTGTTTTCATTTTCATTGTTTTTTCTTGAAATAAGGCAGTAATGATATCTCCATTTTGGCAGCACCAGCATTTAGATGCCAAAGCAATCCCTCTGTCTTGGAGCTTTTGGTCAACTGTTAAACTGTTCTTAGTAAGTCTCCAAATAAATATAGACATGGAAGTTACTAGTTTAGTCTATTGTGTAGATTTCCACAACAAAGACTGTTTGTTTCCATTTTCTTGTCTTGACTAGCAAACAAGCAACTACAATCTGTTTCCATTTCTTTCTTCTAATGGTTAATCATAACTGTTTTAACCATGCATTTCAAAATATAACGAGCTTGTAGCTCAAGTGGTATTGCACACTCTTTGTAAGGTCATTGATTGAGGTTCGAACCCGGTGTGTTTTAGTTTTTTTTGAAATTTATCCCCTTCCCCTCCACAAGCAACCTAGCAAGAAGCCAAGAAACTTGGCAAGCTGGCATATATAAATTCCAATCTGTGTGTTTCAAAGCAAGTTATATTTAAAAGTTGGGATAATTACAAAAACACCCATGAGGTTTGGGTAAATTACCAAAAAAACCTTGATATTTGATTTTGCCTTAAATTTAAGAGGTTTAATGTAATATTTCATAAAATTCAGGAAGCTTTTTGAAATGTTTTTGCTTATGAAGGAAAAAATTAAAGACGGAATCAAACTTGATGTTTTTTTTTGTAAGTTTCAAAAGATTTTGGATTTTTTTATAATTGGCCCAAACCTAGGGGGTTTTGTAATTAATTTTTTAAAGTTTAACCGTTCGTTTTTTTAATTTAAAATTTTTGTTTTTGTTGAATATATATTTTACACTTACTTTACAGATTGGGAAACCACCACAGGTTTCGTCTCCATTGAATAAGGACAAGCAAAAACAGAAAGAGAACACATAAATTATGCCCACTGAATTAATAGGTTCACCCCAAGGGTTGGCCTAGTAGCCTTGAGGTTGCAACTCCACCTCAAGGTCCTGGATTCAAATCTTGACTATTGCGGAGTGAGAGTTGAGGTTTGCCTCTCCTCCCCCAGATATTAGGACCATTTTTTGGAAGGACGGATGTCCCATACCCTGAAAGTGTGTGGTCCATTCCATCACGGTGGTGTGGGATACTCTGTGTCGTCAAAAAAAATTAATAGGTTCGACTCGCAGACAACAAATAGAATGTGGTCGTTGCCTTAGTTAACTGTTGGGAAATTTGTTGCACCTCAAAAACAAAAAAATTATTTCTCAGGTGTACGAAGTTAGAACTGTCCTTAGAATTTTATTTAGTAATCCTCCAAGATCCAGTAGGAAGTAGAATGACAAAATCAGACACATAAATGTAACTCATCACCGATTGAGAAATGCTAGAGGGGAAGAAGAAGTAAAAAGGCCACTTTTTTGTAATCTGGATGTTCTCACCCTTTATGCACAATTGGGGTGTATTTTAATACAACTCAAGCAAACAACTTTTTCCAAAAAAAATAAGGGATCAATATCATGTAGTGGAGAAGAAAAAGGCTGACTTTGTTGAGAAATTTATGAAAAAGGTAGAAAAGACCCTATTCAATTAAGGCTTAATAAATTTTTCGAGGCGTGCTATGTACATACTTTCCTAAAAGATTTATTTGTGTAATTCCCAGGATACAACAAAAAATATGAACAATAAAAGAACCGAAAATTCTAACCCATCAAAAACTTAGGGAAGAAGAATTAGACTGTATTCATATACTGGAAGCTCAGATAGTTATATCAACAAAAATGCTTCCAACGGTATAGGAGAACAAGGCAGCAGCGCTAGCCACATGGAGAGACAATTGGTCGGCCAAGAGGATCAAATGGACTGCACAAGCCACCCTATAAAATTTGTAGACTATTAGATATAACATGCTGCAATATTATCTGAAATTAATAAGGTAAAAATTTCACTTAAGCTAAAAAAATAAGGAGATTATATTAAGATAGAAAAAAGAAATGTTTTGGGTAAGTTTTTAAATCAGCAAAATAAAACTATTTTTTAGGTTGCAAAACTAATTCGAGTCGCGACTATATCACTCGCGCATGAATTAAATTTTTGAGGCGCGCTATGTACGCACTGTCCTAAAGGATTCATTTGCATAATACCCACGACACAACGCAAAATATGAACAATAAAAGAACCGAAAATTGTAACCCAACAAAAACTATCTCTTCAATGGATATATTTTTCAAACATGCACTATAAAATGCTGAGGTATCATGCAATACTCCACCTTTCAGTATAGGAATCATTAAAAGTCTTAAACTTAACCTCACCACATTCAGCAGGTTTACATACACTTGGATGTATCGAGAATGAGCTAACACATTTTCCAAGTGTTCAGCTGAACATTCATAACTTCGTTGTCCCATTGAACCAAGGTCTTGGGATCTCCAATTCACAAGGTTGGGTTACCGCTATGAACTTTCTTTAAGTTGTGGACTTTAAATCCATTCCCCTTAACAATTTATACAGTTGATCTCGATTTATGTCTTTCGTAAGCGGATCCACAAGGTTTTTCTTTGACTTCACGTAGTCAACCGAAATAATCCCATTTGAAATCAATTATTTATTGGTATTATGTCTACGACAAAACCGTCTAGACTTATATCTTCTTTTTCCAAGAAAGGATATCTTTAATAAATACAACATTTCTTGATTTATGATTGTACCATCACTTATATTATAAATGTTGAATTTATTTCATTCGACGCTTCTACTTTTTCCAAAGCACCCCCACATTTCAAGGCAATCTCCTTTATGTGGTTTGCTAAAAGTAAAACTCCCCTTCAACTTTTGATATCTTGTTTAACACAAGATCATCCAGAATTCTTATGGCTCTCGGCCATTTTTTTATTTTATTTTGTTAGAACATTGTCCCGACAATCCAGTTAGAATCTCGTTCTACGAGATTTCAGATCTTAGTTCCAACAACTCCATCTTTTACAAGGTGTGTAACCTTTGATGTTATCACATCTTTAGTAAGACTTCAG
Source organism: Rehmannia glutinosa (assembly GCA_016081115.2). Classification (NCBI taxonomy): domain Eukaryota; kingdom Viridiplantae; phylum Streptophyta; class Magnoliopsida; order Lamiales; family Orobanchaceae; genus Rehmannia; species Rehmannia glutinosa. The sequence continues at coordinate 5,364,250 of CM071925.1, read as the reverse complement.
ATTCAACTTGTTACGGTGTCTGCCTCAAGTGTTACAACACTTTCGGCAACACCTCATGCAAATGTGGTTTCGGTGTTTACAACACTTTTGGTAACACCTTCTGTTACATTTAAAAATGCAACAGAAACTCCATTGGTGTTCCACAAAGTATGATCATAACCCCACATTTGCCGATTTCCATTCGGAATCCCGGTTGTCTTCCTCAATCCGAAGTCGAACTACCAAATCCTCAAGCCCCATATCATTCCGTTTGTGCTTGAGGTAGTTCTTAAAATCTTTCCACGAAGGCGATAATTTTTCGATAATCGCAGCCACTTGGAACAACTCATTCAGAATCATCCCTTCAGACACTAAGTCGTGAAGTATGATTTGAATTTCTTGCACTTGGCTAATCACCGTCTTGGTGTCAACCATCTTATAATCCAGAAATTTACCGACTACAAATTTCTTTGCACCGGCATCTTCTGTTTTATATTTCTTCTCCAAAGAGTCCCACAACTCTTTGGACGTTTTGAATGAACTATAGACGTCGTACAAGGTATCGTCTAGTCCGTTCAAAATATAATTCCGACATAGGAAATCACTGTTATGCCAAGCATCCACAACGATTCTCCGTTCGTTGTCGGATTCATCATCACCAACGGCGTTCTCCTTCGTAAAACGGGACAGACCCAAAGTCGTCACGTAGAACAAAGATCTTCATTGCCATCTCTTCAAGTCGCACCGGAGAACTCCTGGTTTCTCGCCATGAGAGGAGCAAGCAAGCTTGGCTCAACCGAACCATCGTCTTAAAACAGAAATGTAAACTTCTGAAACAGAAACAAAATATTTTCGTCTTGTGATTGTAGGAAAAAATATATGGTGAAGGTTTTCGTATGTGAAGATAAATGGCAAGGATAAGTGTATAAAGCTTATTAGTCGAGGCCAGATTAGATACGATCTCGCAAGACGAAAAACGCCCGTATACCGAGTGCTTACGTTCGGCGCCGCTCTAAGATACAACAACTTACAATTCCGGTTTAGAAGCACTTGCAAAAACCAGAATACAGCGAACAGGAAGTGTTTTTCGACGTCCAAGCTTCTGAAGGAGTAAATGGGACAAGATGCAAAATGCATGCTCGGTTATTGTTATCTGATAATTTCGTATATGTTTTCAGTCACCAGGAATAATGGTTTTTGGTCCAAAAATAATAAGGGCCCAAGCCGGGCGGGCGGCGGCGGTGCGCGCATGTGTGCTTTGAACCAAACCCACGAACATGTAGGTCCTCACCCCTTTAAAAACTTGGGTGCCCCCAAGGGCCCAAACTCATATGTCCAACTTGGGATATATTAAGTGTGCAACGTTATCCTCTTTTTCCTATGCGGGATGGAGCATCTCCCCTTCCCCACATTTTCCATTTTCCATACCATTTATTTGTATTAAATGGCTAACTTAAGCATTAATTTCTCATTCACCCGGAATCGGTTTTGAGAAATTCCAAATGATATTCTCATCTACTCTCTTAGTAGAATTTTTACAAATAATTTATTTCCATTTTTCACTAATGAAAACGACTTAATTATTTGGTCAAAATCGAATCAACACCCAATTTATCAAGAACCAAATTCCAACACCATTTCCACTAAACAAAACAACACCATTTGTCGTGGGGGCTTCTCTAGCCCCCTAAAAATTTTGGAAACTCAATTTTTTATATTTATATTTTATTTTAAAATTGTATTTTTTAGTATAAATATTTATTCTTATTGATTTAGCCCCCCAGAATTTTTTAGCTCCCCCAAAATAACAGCTCTAGCTCCGCCCCTGACTTGCCGGCAGCTTAATTTTTCCAAGGCTTAATATTTTACAAATCAAATGTGATGCACACAACACAATTTGGACATGTTTATGAAGCAATACAAACTTATGCATTTCAAGTGTTGTGGTCTAGTAGTACTTATACAAACTCATGTTGCTTATTATATATGCAACTTTGAATTCATGATAAAGGCTTACAGTGCAAATTTATGGGCTAGCTTTGATATCATCGAGCATATTGTCCAACCAAATTTATGGATTGGATGTTGATTGCGTTGTATTGATCAGATTGGTCCGAATTGTTATTTGGACTAGCTAATTGGATTGCCATGTTAAAGTTGTTAATTCAATGGGCATGAATCTTATTAATTTTGACTAATAAGATAGATACCCGTGCTATTCAGAGTGGAAGGAAATTGCAACTTGACCGATCGGACTAATTTTGACCGATTGGACTATATTTTGACTGTTTGTGTCTTGATTGGACTAATCTTTGGACTAATAGATTAATAATTGTGCAAATTCAGATGCAAGAAAATTGCAAGGACCTTATAATAAAAACTTGAACAATTTTTAATAAATTTGTTCTTATCGGTTTTGTTCCGATTGATCGAAATGCTAAACTTCTTGTATTACTTGTTTCAGAAATGACATCTGAATCAAATAATGGTGGGTCTAACCCCATTGTGCAAGCACTGGCTTTTATAGCAAACAATGATGAGTCTAACCCTGTTCTGCCAATACCGGCTTTTGTAGCCAACCCCACGCTTATTGTGCCGGTTAATCATGGTGAAAAATCGGAGAAGTTTAATGGCTTGAATTTTAAGCAGTGGCAATAGAAAATATTTTTCTACTTGACCACATCGAACTTGACAGAGTTCTTGAAGAAAGATCATCCACAGCTTAGTGAGGATAAAACTGGTGCACAAGCATTTAATGCTTTGGATGATTGGATACATGTTAATTTCTTGTGTAGAAATTATGTCATGAATGACCTTGCAGATTCATTGTACGTGTATAGTGATAGGCGTGAGTTTTGCATGTATTTTGAGGCGTATTTCGAGCTATAATGATGAGTAAACTTGCATATACTCGTGTTAAATGTACATATTCACTCCTTGTGGAAAAGATATTACACTTTGCTTATTTTGTAGGAATTTCATGATATTTGAAGCCAATTGAATACGAATACGAGGAAAGCAAAGTGGAAACACGGAGAATTGAGTGGATATACGAAAAGTGAAGCCTAAAAGAGCGAAAGTTGAGCGTTTTTAAACGACAGGCAGGGGCACACGGGTTGGGCGTGCCTCAAGACACCACCCGTGCACCCCGTATAAGGATTATTGAGCTGTGACATGGCGCACGGGTAGCCCATGCATGGGCGCACCACCCGTGCGTCCTACAGAGGATCGAATTATCTCACCGGAGTGGCACACGGGTAGGCCGTGCTCCGACGCACCACCCGTGCGCCCTACAGAGAGTTGGGTTATTCCAAAGAGGTGGCGCACGGGTAACCCCGTGCGTGGCGCACCACCGTGCGTCTGCTACTGAATCCCATAATCAAGCATTAAGCCCTAAACATGATGGGAAGTATAAAAAGGCTTTTGGGGGCGCACACAAGGACATTTCGGCATTTTTGGGATCCACAACACAAGACAAGAATCAATTCTTGAAGGAGGATATCAAGGAGATAATCGGGTTGCATCGAGCTTGAAGAATCGAGATATATCGAGAGATTGTCGCGTTCCTAAGTTTTCTTGCTTCTCTTTTAGTTTCAATCTTTTATTTTCATTTGTAATGATTTTGAACACTTTGTGTATAAGTTGTTTAATCATGTGTAGCTAAACTCTTGTGATTTCCGGGTTTTGGAAGTAGATTAATGAACTCTTGTTGGATGTTTTAATCTTAGTTGAAGTTATTATCTTGAAGCCTATTTGAGTATTTTGAGCTTATTCTTGTTTTATCACTTGATCAATGATTTAACTTGTTTGATATATTGATTCATAATTCGAGAGATGAGTTTCAATATTAGATCTTGAATACTCGACACAAATATTTGCATGAATCGAGAGGTTTGTAAATATTTGTGAGGATATTTGATCTTTTGTGCTTTCGGGAGTTGAATGATTTATGTTGAGTAGAGATGCTAGCATAAGTATTTCAATCTACGTTTTATATGCATCTCGAGAGGGAGGATAAAATAACTTTGTGATCGTCTTATATGAATATTGATAATAACGTGGCTTGATTTAAACCGGACAACAAGAGGATTATTAATCAAAACCTTAACTCGGAAATCCATTACATCATCTTGATACTTCTTTCATTTGTGTTATCTTATTCTTGTGTTTTAGTGATTTAAATTGTCTTAATCTCTAAACAACAATCATCAAATTTCGATCGTCTAAATAAAAATAAGACTATCTTGGTTAAATACTTAGCATATTAATTTATTAGTCTCGTGGATACGACCTTGCTACCCTATCCGATAACGTACACCGTACACTTGCGTGTGAAGCTAAAAATATAGGCGAACAAGTTTTTGGCGCCGTTTCTTGGGGACTAATACAATTTTTGGTGCTAATATTGTGATAGATAGAATTATTCTTAATTTAGACATTTTTTTATTTATTTTGTTTTGGTGTGACTTTAATTCCACATTATTTGACTTGTTTCTTTTAGTTTGGTCCAGGTAGTGCATGAACACGCGCTCTAGGCGGGGGACTTAATACCGCTCATACCAGGAAGTTGAGGCTTTCGCGAGGAGAATCGGTCTACCACTAGACGGACCGAAAGACAACACAATCCGATAATGGGGATTTGAATGAGTTACCAATACCGCCAAACAATGGTGGAAACGAGTTACCGATATCCGGTTCAACAAAGAAGCCATTCGTGATTACTTTCACCACAAATGAATCGTAATTACGGTGGTATTGCCCATATTCCTATCAATGCCAACAACTTCGAGCTTAAACCGGCACTAATCAATATGGTGCAACAGAATCGATTGGGGGTTTGCAAATCAAGATCCTAACTCTCACCTTGCGCATTTTATCCAAATATGCAATACGATTAAAATGAACGAGTCTCGAGATGACGCTATAAGATCGCGCTATTCCCATTCTCTTTAAGGGATAAGGCGAGAAATTGGTTGGGTACTTTGACGCAAGGCGGTGTAAGCACATGGGACAAACCGAGCCAAAAGTTCTTGTTTAAATTCTTTCCACCGAGCAAAACTTTGCAGCTCAAAAGCGAGATTACTCAATTCGGCGTGATTCGACTCGAGCCTTTGTATGAGGCTTGGGAAAGGTTCCGGATTTGTTACGAAGATGTCCACAACATGGGTTTCCGGAGGATCAACAGATTATGCTTCTTCTACAATGGTTTAATGGGACAAACGAGGGCCTTTGTAGATGCCGCAGGGAGGAGCATTGTTGGCAAGGTTTCCACAAGATGCCTTAAATCTTCTTGAGGAAATGGCCATGAACAGATTACGGTGGCCATATGAAAGATCCAATGTACAACGAGTAGCCGAAATCTCGGATTCGCACTCCAATTAAAACATTGACGGCACAAGTAGCGGCTTTGACAACTCAATTGAGTGTATTTACGAAGGGGCGAAGCGGGCACGAGCACGGGTAGTGAAGCTCTTCTATATCCGATGGAAGAGGTAAATTATGTGAATAACCGAATTTCAACAATTTCCGGAATAATTCAAACCCAACGCACTACCATCCAGGGTTGAGAAATCATGAAAAATTTCGCACGCAAATACCAAGAATGTGTTACAACCTCCAGGGATTCAATGCTTCAAGTGGAGGCGGAAATGGGGAAGGCAAATCGTCGTTGGAAGATGCACTCACCTCTTTCATAAGTCAATCTAATGCTTTCATGAATGACACGAGGAGCCGCCGCTAAGCAAGATCTTCGGATGGATAAGTTAGAACAACAAGTGACAAGCTCGATAAAGAATCGGAGAATCAAATGGGTCAATTGGCTACAATTGTGGGTGGTCAACATCAAAGGGTCAATTTCCGAGTAATACGGAAATGAATCCTAAGGAACAATGCAAAGCAATTCGGTTACGAAGCGGTATGGCATATGAGGGGCCTAAAGAAAAATCTGGGAGTCTGAAACTGTCGGATGAAGCATCTAGGCCGGAAGCAGGAGAATCCGTGATGAATGAAGATATTGAAGAAAATAGGAAAGAAGAGAACAAAGAGGCGGAACAAACAGGGGCTGAAAAGCAAAAATCATCATCTAGCTCAAACATATCTAAGTTGCCTATATCTCTTCCCTTTCCTCAAAGATTTCAAAAGAAAAAGCTTGATGATCAATTTGCCAAATTCCTTGATATATTTAAGAAATTGCACATTAACATTCCTTTTGCAGACGCATTAGAACAGATGCTGAACTATGCGAAATTTCTTAAGGATGTTATGTCAAAAAAGCGGAAGATGACAAGCTTTGAAACGGTGAATTTGACGGAAGATTGTAGTGCAATTATCCAAAGGAAGCTACCACAAAACTGAAAGATCCGGGGAGTTTCACTATCCCTTGTGCTATTGGTGGTAATTTCTTTAATAAAGCGTTATGTGATTTAGGGGCAAGTATTAATTTGATGCCTTTGTCCATTTTCAGGAAATTTGGATTAGGCGACGTGAAACCAACTACGGTGACATTGCAACTTGCAGACCGATCACTTACGTATCCAAGGGAATTATTGAAGATGTAGTGGTAAAAGTTGATAAATTTATATTCCGAAGTGGATTTCTTGGTATTGGATATGGAAGAAGATCGAGACGCGTTCCACCGATACTTGGACGCCCTTTTCTTAGCAACAGTAAGGCCTTAATAGACGTGCAAACGGTGAGCTCACATTACGTGTTAATGATGAGCATGTTTTATTTTCTATATATAAGGCAATGAAATTTCATGATTCGGTAGAGAGTTGTAAATTTTTGGATATAGTTAGTTCATGCATTGAGGATTACATTGATCAGACATTGTCTACAGATGATTTGGAATTTGGTCTAACCCACTCGTGCTCAATGTCGAGTGTTGTACTTGATTTTGATAACCAAGATTTGTACGACTATGTTTGTGCCTTAGATCATATGCAGGAACTACCTAATAGTGCACGAGGCGAGAACGCAAGGACAGAAATAAGGGAGACGAACTTGCAAGGACGCACCACCCATGCATCCACGCACGGGCAACCCGTGCGTGATGCAGAGAGACGGGCTGAGCTCTCTGAAGAGCGCACGGCCCGTGCGCAGGAGCATGGGCAGCCCGTGCGTGATGCAGAGAGACGGGCTGAGCTCTCTGAAGAGCGCACGGCCCGTGCGCAGGAGCATGGGCAGCCCGTGCGTGATACTGAAATACCAACACCGACTCCGAACTCAAGCAATTACCGAACACCTCAAATATGCATTCCTTGGAGCAAATAACGCAAATTCGGTAATCGTTTCATCTCTTCTCACTCCTACTCAACTTGATAAACTGTTAAGGGTTTTACAAAAATATAAGTCAGCACTAGGATGGTCTATAAATCGATTTAAAAGGCATAAGTCCATCCATTGTGATGCATAAAATTCGGATGGAAGATGTTTATAAACCATTAGTGCAAAACCAAAGACGACTAAACCCTATTATGAAAGATGTGGTTAGGAAGGAAGTGTTGAAATGGTTGGATGCCGGTATTATTTATGCGATATCTGACTCATGGGTGAGTCGAGTACAAGTGGTATTAGAAAAAAGGGGTAATGAGTGGTGAAAAATGAAAATGAGGAACAAATTGCTACAAGAATTGTTAGGGTGGCGAATATGTATTGATTATAGAAAACTTAATGATGCCACTCGAAAAGATCACTTCCTCCCCTTTATCGATATGATGTTGGATCGTCTTGCAGGTTATGATTATTATTGCTTTTTAGATGGTTATTCGGTACAATCAAATCATGATTAGGAAGACCAAGAGAAAACAACATTTACATGTCCGTATGGCACATTTGCATTTAAATCGCATGCCATTTGGTTTATGTAATGCACCGCTACTTTCCAACGTTGTATGATGGCTATATTTCACGATCTTATTGAAAAAGTTATGGAGGTGTTTATGGACGATTTTTCTGTGTTTAGTGATTCTTTTGATAATTGCCTTCACAATCTTTCCCTAGTTTTGCAGCGATGTGAAAAGACCAATCTAGTACTAAATTGGGAAAAGTGCCATTTTATGGTACGCGATGGCATTGTACTTGGTCATCGAGTCTCTTCTGCAGGTTTGGAAGTTGATCGGGCAAAAATTGTAGCACTGAGAAGTTACCACCTCCTACAAACGAGAAAGCCATTCGGAGCTTCTTAGGCCATGCCGGATTTTACATAAGGTTTATTCGTGACTTTTCTAAAATTTCTAAGCCCTTGAGCCAATTGCTAGAAAAAGATGCTGCTTTCATTTTTTCCAATGAATGTTTGCAGGCGTTCGAGACGTTGAAGACAACATTGGTAACCGCACCTATACTCGTCGCCCCAGATTGGAGTCAACCATTTGAGCTAATGTGTGATGCAAGTGACTATGCGGTTGGGGCTGTTCTCAGTCAAAAGAGGGAAAAATTGTTCCGATCCATCTACTATGCAAGTCAAACGTTGGACAAAGATTGCCCAGCGAATTATACCACAACCGAAAAAGAAATGTTGGCGATTGTTTCGCATTCGATAAATTCGATCTTACTTGATCGGGACAAAGACGATTGTTCACACCGACCATGCGGCTATCAAATACCTCTTTGACAAGAAGGATGCGAAACCGAGGTTGATTCGATGGATCTTATTATTGCAAGAGTTTGATGTGGAAATCAAGGACCGGAAGGGATGCGAGAACGTGGTAGCGGACCATCCGTCTCGATTAGAAAATCAAGAGGAGCAAAAGGAGGTACGGGATTGATCAAAGAGGAGTTTCACGATGAAAGATTACTCATGCTTGAGGCAAAGTTCCCATGGTATGCGGACTTTGTAAACTATTTCGCTGCCTGGAGTTTTACCTCAGGATCTAACACCGTATCAAAAGAAGAAATTCTTACATGATGTAAAGTTCTACATGTGGGATGACCCCTACTCTTTAAGAGGTGCGGATAAAATCATAAGGAGATGCATACCTCAAGAAGAATGGGAGGGAGTCCTACAATAGTGTCACTCTTTACCATCTGGCGGACATTTTGGTCCCACGCGCACCGCAGCGAAGGTATTGCAAAGTGGGCTATATTGGCCCACTTTATTTAATGACTGTTATTTGTTTGTGCAACAATGTGACAGGTGTCAGCGAATGGGAAACATTTCACGGAAGCACGAGATGCTAATGACCAACGTAATTGAAGTGGAGTTGTTCGATGTGTGGGGGATTGATTTTATGGGCCCGTTTCCATCATCTTCGGGATATCAATATATTCTACTTGCAGTGGAATATGTATCCCGTTGGGTAGAGACGATCCCTTCCAGAACAAATGATGCTCAAGTTGTAATGCGCTTCCTTAAGAAAAACATCTTTACTAGATTCGGCACTCCAAGAGCTTTAATTAGTGATGGAGGGTCGCATTTTGTAAACAAATTGATGAGCAACTTGTTGGCAAAATATGGAGTCAAACATAAAGTTGCATTGGCTTATCATCCACAAGCCAATGGACAAGCAGAAGTGGCTAACAGAGAGATCAAACAAATCCTTGAAAAGACGGTGAACATCAACCGAAAGGATTGAGCGTTAAAATTAGATGATGCTCTATGGGCATACCAGACTGCATATAAGACACCGATGGGCACATCTCCATATCAACTTGTCTTTGGTAAGTCGTGCCATTTGCCGATAGAATTGGAGCACAAAGCATTTTGGGTGGTTAAGAAACTGAATCGGATTTTTAAAGCCGGTGAGGAAAGGTTACTCCATTTGAATCGGATGGAAGAATTAGGGATGAAGCTTACGAAAATTCCCGAATTTACAAGGAGAGAACCAAGAGGTGGCATGATAAGATGATCAAGAAAAGAGAGTTTTTACCGGGAGAACCGGTGCTCCTATACAATTCACGCCTTAAATTTTTCCCGGGAAAACTCAAGTCTAAGTGGTCGGGGCCATTCATGATAAAGAAAGTGTTGAATCCACCTGGGATTGTAGAATTGTTAACAAAAGAAGGCGAGACTTTCATGTTAAATGGCCAATGGATTAAGCACTATTTCCACCGAGGGAATCAAGAGGAGGTGACATCCACCACCTTGCACGACCCGTAATTTAACAAAAAAAGGCGTCAAGCTAAAGACGTTAAATATATCGCTTGTTGGGAGGCAACCCAATGGTTTTTCGTGTGACTTTCATTTTTTTGTGTGTTTAATTTCAAAGTTGTGTGATTTGAGTGATTTGACATGCGTGTTTTTATTAATAAGTGTGATTTGTGTGTTTTGTTGTATTTTTGTGTGCTTCGACATAGGACAGATTTTCTCGCATTCAGCGAGCAATCTGAGCGGCGTTCTGAGGAGATGTGGCAAGTGCTCCAATAGCTACAAATGTGGCATATTTCTCAAGGTCACTTCCCACCACCACCGCCGCAGTGATTCAGGTATATCCCCACTTTTTGTTATTGAAATTCTATTTTTCCCCTTAGGACACTATAATTTCATTCAAGTTTGGGGGGAGAGATAGCATTTTAATACATGAAAAGTGTGGATACAAAAAAAAAAGAATTAGTCATGCATTTCGTGTTTTCATATAGTTGCATTAGAGCACTCTAGGTTGCATTTGCATTAGAGCATGTTTATAGCTTTAGCACGTCTATTGCTTTAGTAGTGGTTAGAGAGTGGTTGACCAAGCATGTTGCAACTTGTTGTTTGTGTGTTGATTGAGAATTCATATTGTTAGGATTGGATGTTGGTTGTGAATTGATTGAGCCTTGAATAGATAACTTTGAGCATGTTAATAAGAAAAACTTGGTGTGATGCTTTGAATTACATTTTGACAAGCTGTGAGCTTTGAGCCTTCTTCGCTTATATCTTGTGCGTCTTGTTGTGATTCAGGGTATCATTCGTGTTGTCAGAATTCTAGAACTTGCTTGGGTATCTCTGTCAAGGCCACATGTGTATGTGAATTGTGAATGTGATTAAAGTCCATCTTTGCTAGCCTTTCAAGCCTTTTGCCTACCTAAAAATGTTGAAAACTCCTAGTTAGCCAAGTTAAGCCTATAGCCTATTTCTTTGATAACCACAAAATTTAATCCTTGATCTTAATATATATCCATCACTTTAAACTCGAGTGTATAACTTTGAGTAAAAGGGGAATGAACGAGGTTAAATGAGTGGAAATTGAAAAATAAGATACTTGGGCGTACTTGGTTAAATGAAAAAAAAAATTGAAGTTGATAAACTTGGGGGGCGAAGGATTGTGAATGGAGGCAATTCTCAAAAGAAAGAAAGGAAATGGAGATAAATGAAGTTGATAAAAATGAGGGATGATTGGAGAGCATATGGGATTGTAATGAAAATGTTTGATATGCTCATAGGTCTATATACTCGAGTTTGAGGTGGGGTTGTGTCTCAAGTTGAATACTCACAAGCCATATGAAGTTTAATGTACTTAATGAGTTGTGCAAGACTAGACATTGCCTATGCAGTGAGTAAATTGAGCAGATACACGAGTAATCCAGGGCATGACCAATGGAAAGGTATACTGAGAATACTAAGGTATTTAAGATATACTCGTGATTTTGGGTTGCACTATACAAGATATCCTGTTGTTATTGAAGGATATAGCGATGCTAATTGGATATCTGATATTAAAGATTCTAAATCTACAAGTGGATTTGTATTCACTTTAGGAAGTGCAGCAATATCATGGAAATCTTCTAAGTAGACGATTATAGCAAGGTCTACAATGGAGTCTGAGTTTATTGCTCTACACAAGTGTGATGGCGTCGAAATTTCTTAGAAGATATTTTAATGGCCTAAACCTCGTGCCGATAGAATTTGTATACATTGTGAATCAACTGGAATTGGCAAAGTGCACGCAGAGCAATATGTACAATGGTAAGTCTAGACATACGTCATAGACACAATACCATCGTGATAACTACTTTCAACTGGTGTTATCTCTATTGACTACGTGAAGTCAAATGATAATTTAGCGGATCCGTTAACCAAAGGGTTGAGTCGAGAATTAGTTGTGAAATCAGTAAGAGGAATGAGACTTAAGCCTCTAGAAAAATGAGTTGATACAATGGAAACCCAACCTAGTTGACTGGAGATCCCAAGATCTAGGTTCAAAGGGACAACCTAGTTGTAAAAAGACTCTATGATCACTGTGGGGGAGTTATCCCTTGTCCATTCCTTAACAGTGATGCCCGTGGAGAAGAGGATAAGCAATTTGGCTTTTAATGATTCTTGTGCGTCGGTAAGTCGAGCAGGGTAGTACGGGCTATCTTAAATGAGAATCACCTATGTGAGAGAGAAGTGGGGCCGCTTCGAAGAGAATTGTGTGAGGCTCAATTCTTAGAACCTCTTGCGAGAACCTGGGCGTATGTTCGGGGCCCCGAATGAACATAACTATGAGAATCGAAATATGTTAGGAAGAATCTTGTGTGAGGTATATCATCGTTTACACAAAAGGCGTAATCGATTCAAGGACATCGCGTCTCATCGATCGGCTAGTAAAGTAAATATGCTTTCACAAGGAAGGTTCAAAGGGTAACACCTACCTATCCTAAGTTAGGATTCAACTGTTGGAATTTATCACCAAGTTTTTGTATTTTCATAATTTTCTTCATGTGGGGATTGTTGGAAATTTTTGAAGAAAATTATTATTTTAAATTTAACTTTATCAATAGTAAAGGGCAAAAGTTTAAATGACCTTAGCAATAGTAAAGGTCAAGTTTTTGGTTGTGAAGGGTTATATTTATTTCTATAAATATGGTTAATTTTTCATTTGTAAGATACAACAAATCTCACAAGAATTTCATCTCTCTCCTAAAGTTCTTATAATTTAAGATTTGGTGAAAATTTTAGGCATAATTTTCAGTTCGCCGAAATAGGTAATCCGGTTTTCTCGTCTTATCCTGGGAAACAGACGTCCAGAATAGGGGACGAATCTGTTTTAAGGATAGTGTGTTGAACACACGATTCGAGCTAAGTTTTATTTTGTTTTCTTTGAAAATTTTACCGATTTGGCTTTCGATTCATATAAATTGTACTAGGAGAAATACTACTATTTTCCTACAAACTTAAAATTGATTCTGAGAAAACTTCTAATACAGTTTATATATGCCATCTAAATCTGCAAATTTTCATAATTTCTGGCTAATGTTCTGAAAGGAATTTGAATTAGTTTAATAATCAGGATTTGTGGTAATCAACAGCAATCTTTAGAGATTTTTTATTTTTTTTATTGTTGGCAAACATATTGCTATGTGACTTGTGATAGTTGTTTGCAATTAGAGTTCTTTTGCACATTGAACTTAAAAGAAAAAAAAATTATGTTTATGTATTGTGAATTACTTGGTCAAGTCACGTGCAATTTGGATTATCAAATTTTGATCACCGAAAGCAATAATCAATAACCTCTTGTTGCTTATTATATATGCAACTTTGAATTCATGATAAAGGCTTATAGTGCAAATTTATTTTTGGGCTAGCTTTGATATCATCGAGCATATTGTCCAACCAAATTTATGGATTGGATGTTGATTGCGTTGTATTGATCAGATTGGTTCGAATTGTTATTTGGACTAGCTAATTGGATTGCCATGTTAAAGTTGTTAATTCAATGGGCATGCATCTTATTAATTTGGACTAATAAGATAGATACCCGTGCTATTCAGAGTGGAAGAAAATTGCAACTTGGACTGATCGGACTAATTTTGGACTGATTGGACTATATTTTGGACTGTTTGTACTGATTGGACTAATCTTTGGACTAATAGATTAATAATTGTGCAAATTCAGATGCAAGAAAATTGCAAGGACCTTATAATAAAAACTTGAACAATTTTTAATAAATTTGTTCTTATCGGTTTTGTTCCGATTGATCGAAGTGCTAAACTTCTTGTATTACTTGTTTCAGAAATGACATCTGAATCAAATATTGGTGGGTCTAACCCCATTGTGCAAGCATTGGCTTTTATAGCAAACAATGATGAGTCTAACCCTGTTCTGCCAATACCGGCTTTTGTAGCCAACCCCACGCCATGTCCCGGTTAATCGTGGTGAAAAATCGGAGAAGTTTAATGGCTTGAATTTTAAGCAGTGGCAATAGAAAATATTTTTCTACTTGACCACATTGAACTTGACACAGTTCTTGAAGAAAGATCATCCACAGCTTAGTGAGGATAAAACTGGTGCACAAGCATTTAATGCTTTGGATGATTGGATACATGTTAATTTCTTGTGTAGAAATTATGTCATGAATGACCTTGCAGATTCATTGTACGTGTATAGCTCAATGAAAACTGCTAAAGAAGTGGATTTAAAATAAATGAATGTGATAAATGTGTCTATGTTAAAGAGATTGGAAATGATTATGTCATTTTATGTCTTTATGTAGATGACATGCTAATATAATTAAATCCACAAAAGATATGTTGAACTTGAGGTTTGACATGAAAGATATAGGTCTAGCTGATATGGTCATTGGAATAAAGATCTCTAGAACTTCAAATGGACTTGTACTTGATCAGTCACATTATGTGAATAAAATTCTAGAGAAATTTAGTAAGGATGACACGTCATTAGCTAGAACTCCGATAGACACAAGCTAACATCTATCGAAGAATAGAGGTGGGGTTGTGTCTCAAGTTGAATACTCACAAGCCATATGAAGTTTAATGTACTTAATGAGTTGTGCAAGACTAGACATTGCCTATGCAGTGAGTAAATTGAGCAGATACACGAGTAATCCAGGGCATGACCAATGGAAAGGTATACTGAGAATACTAAGGTATTTAAGATATACTGTGATTTTGGGTTGCACTATATAAGATATCCTGCTTTGTTATTGAAGGATATAGCGATGCTAATTGGATATACGATATTAAAGATTCTAAATCTACAAGTGGATTTGTATTCACTTTAGGAAGTGCAAAGCAATATTATGGAAATCTTCTAAGTAGACAGGTTATAGCAAGGTCTACAATGGAGTCCAGGTTTATTGCTCTACACAAGTGTGATGGCGTCGAAATTTCTTAGAAGATAGAAGCCTAAATATTTGTATACAATGGACAATTAACTGGAAACATGTGAGCAATATGTACAATGGTGTAGACACATACATCATAGACACAATACCATCAAATAACTACTTTCAACCGGTGTTAATTGACTACGTGAAGTCAAATGATAATTTAGCGGATCCGTTAACCAAAGGGTTGAGTCGAGAATTAGTTGTGAAATCAAGAAGAGGAATGAGACTTAAGCCTCTAGAAAAATGAGTTGATACAATGGAAACCCAACCTAGTTATTTGGAGATCCCAAGATCTAGGTTCAAAGGGACAACCTAGTTGTAAAAAGACTCTATGATCACCGTGGGGGAGCTATCCCTTGTCCATTCCTTAACAAAGTGATGCCCGTGGAGAAGAGGATAAGCAATTTGGCTTTTAATGATTCTTGTGCGTCGGTAAGTCGGCAGGGTAGTACGGGCTATCTTAAATGAGAATCAACTATGTGAGAGAGAAAGGGGGGGCTTCAAGAGAATTGTGTGAGGCTCAATTCTTAGAACCTCTTGCGAACCGGGCGTATGTTGGGGCCCCGAATGAACATAACTATGAGAACTCGAAATATGTTAGGAAGAATCTTGTGTGAGGTATATCATCGTTTACACAAAAGGCGAGCAGTTCGAGGACATCGCGTCTCATGATCGGCTAGTAAAGTAAATATGCTTTCACAAGGAAGGTTCAAAGGATAACACCTACCTATCCTAAGCATGATTCATTTGTTGGAATTTATCACCAAATTTTTGTATTTTCATAATTTTCTTCATGTGGGGATTGTTGGAAATTTTTTGAAGAAAATTATTATTTTAAATTTAACTTTATCAATAGTAAAGGGCAAAAGTTTTAATGACCTTAGCGAGTAGTAAAGGTCAAGTTTTTTGGTTGTGAAGGGTTATATTTATTTCTATAAATATGGTTAATTTTCATTTGTAAGATACAACAAATTTCACAAGAATTTCATCTCTCTCCTAAAGTTCTTATAATTTAAGATTTGGTGAAAATTTGGGCATAATTTTGATTCGCACGAAATAGGTAATCCGGTTTTCGTCTTATCCTGGGAAACAGACGTCGAGAATAGGGGACGAATGCTTTTTAAGGATAGTGTATTGAACACACGATTCGAGCTAAGTTTTATTTTGTTTTCTTTGAAATTTTACCGATTTGGTTTTCGATTCATATAAATTGTACTAGAAGAAATACTACTATTTTCCTACAAACTTAAAACAGATTCTGAGAAAACTTCTAATACAGTTTATATATACCATCTAAATCTGCAAATTTTAGTAATTTCTGGCTAATGTTCTGAAAGGAATTTGAATTAGTTTAATAATCAGGATTTGTGGTAATCAACAAAGAATCAGAGAGATTTTTTATTTTTTTTATTGTTGGCAAACATATTGCTATGTGACTTGTGATAGTTGTTTGCAATTAGAGTTCTTTTGCACATTGAACTTAAAAGAAAAAAAATTATGTTTATGTATTGTGAATTACTTGGTCAAGTCACGTGCAATTTGGATTATCAAATTTTGATCACCGAAAGCAATAATCAATAACCTCATGTTGCTTATTATATATGCCACTTTGAATTCATGATAAAGGCTTACAGTGCAAATTTATTTTTGGGCTAGCTTTGATATCATCGAGCATATTGTCCAACCAAATTTATGGATTGGATGTTGATTGCGTTGTATTGATCAGATTGGTTCGAATTGTTATTTGGACTAGCTAATTGGATTGCCATGTTAAAGTTGTTAATTCAATGGGCATGAATCTTATTAATTTGGACTAATAATATAGATACCTGTGCTATTCAGAGTGGAAGGAAATTGCAACTTGGACTGATCGAACTAATTTTGGACTGATTGGACTATATTTTGGACTGTTTGTACTGATTGGACTAATCTTTGGACTAATAGATTAATAATTGTGCAAATTCAGATGCAAGAAAATTGCAAGGACCTTATAATAAAAACTTGAACAAATTTTAATAAATTTGTTCTTATCGGTTTTGTTCCGATTGATCGAAGTGCTAAACTTCAGTATTGCTTGTTTAAATGACATCGAATCAAATAGTGGTGGTCTAACCCCATTGTGCAAGCATTCGCTTTTATAGCAAACAATGATGAGTCTAACCATGTTCGCTAATACCGCTTTTGTAGCCAACCCCACGCCATCGTGCGGTTAATCATGGTGAAAAATCGGAGAAATTTAATGGCTTGAATTTTAAGCAAAGTGGCAATAGAAAATATTTTTCTACTTGACCGCATTGAACTTGACACGCTTCTTGAAGAAAGATCATCCAAACTTAGTGAGGATAAAAGCTGGTGCACAAGCATTTAATGCTTTGGATGATTGGATACATGTTAATTTCTTGTGTAGAAATTATGTCATGAATGACCTCGCAGATTCATTGACGTGTATAGCTCAATGAAAACGCAAAAAAGTGGATTTAAAATAAATGAATGTGATAAATGTGTACATGTTAAAGAGATTGGAAATGATTATGTCATTTTATGTCTTTATGTAGATGACATGCTAATATAATTAAATCCACAAAAGATATGTTGAACTTGAGGTTTGACATGAAAGATATAGGTCTATTGATATGGTCATTGGAATAAAGATCTTTAGAACTTCAAATGGACTTGTACTTGATCGGTCACATTATGTGAATAAAATTAGAGAAATTTAGTAAGGATGACACGTCATTAGCTAGAACTCCGATAGACACAAGCTAACATCTATCGAAGAATAGAGATGGGGTTGTGTCTCAAGTTGAATACTCACAAGCCATAGGAAGTTTAATGTACTTAATGAGTTGTGCAAGACTAGACATTCGCTTACGCGTGAGTAAATTGAGCAGATACACGAGAACCCAAAAGCAACTTGAAAGTGTCAAATCATGTCACATCAAAAGAAAAATATTCTATTAACCTACAAACCCATCTCCACAATCATAAACTCAAAAAGCAACTTTATAAAGATTCCATAGTCAAATCGCATATAAATATTCATATTTTCATTTATCTATTTTTTATTTAATATTTTTAATTGTATCTTTCACTTAGTATATTTAATAACAATGCATTTGAATTCTTTTGGCAAATTAAAATATTTAATTTATTAAAAATAAATATTAATTTAATTTAACAACGCATTTCAATGTAATAATATATATTAATTTGTATATTTATATATACATATCATTTTCACTCAATATCTATTTTTATTTTTTAAAGCAATTATTTGACATGAATATTATTGAATTTACGAGTTTACAAAACTTGACAAACAAAAAAGATAGATCCAACATTTATTTTTCAAATGGTCAAATTTAATAAAAAAACATAAAATATTATAGGCCACAGGCAAAAATCTGCCATGAGATGGAAACCCGCAAGCACGCGTGTAGTACACTCGCCCTTAGATTGCAGCGTGACTCACACCTTCTGTCAGTCTCACTCTCTCTCAACCTCTAAAAAATGCATTGAGTTAGGTTTGATATTTCAAACCCAGTTTATACTGGTACTGATTCTATCCACTTCCACAATAGTGAAAATTTTATTAAGTTGACTTGATAGCTTTAAAGCCAATGCATTGAGCCATCATTGCAACCACCCTTAGTAAGTCTCCAAATAAATATTGACATGGAAGTTACTAGTTTAGACTATTGTGTAGATTTCCACAACAAAGACTGTTTGTTTCCATTTTCTTGTCTTAACTAGCAAACAAGCAACAAATATTTGTTTCCATTTCTTTGTTCTAATGGTTAATCGCAACCGTTTTAACTATGCATTCAAAATACGACGAGCTTGTAGCTCAAGTGATATCGCACATACCTTTTGTAAGAGTGTTGACTGGAGTTATATTTAAACTCCAATCTCAACGTAATGTGTTTCAAAGCAAGTTATATTTAAAAGTTGGGATAATTACAAAAACACTCCTGAGGTTTGGGCAAATTACCAAAAAATCTTGATATTTGATTTTGCCTTAAATTTAAGAGGTTAACTGTAATATTTCATAAAATTCAGGGAGTTTTTTGAAATGTATTTGCTTATGAAGGAAAAATAATTAAAGACGGAATCAAACTTCATTGGTTTTTTTGTAAGTTTCAAAAACTTTTGGATTTTTTTGTAATTGGCCCAAACCTTAAGGGGGTTTTGTAATTATTTTTTTAAAAGTTTAACCTTTCCTTTTTTTAATTTAAAATTTTTATTTTTGTTGAATATATATTTTACAGCTAATTTACAGATTGGGAAACCACCACAGGTTCCATGTCCATTGGAATAAGGACAAGCCAAAACAGAAAGAGAACACATAAATTATGCCCACTGAATTAATAGGTTCGACTCGCAAACAACAAATAGAATGTGGTCGTTGCCTTATTGAACTATTAGTTAACTGTTGGGAAAATTTGTTGCAATTCGAAAACAAAAACAATTCATTCCTCGATTAAATGCGAAATTAGCACTGCCCTTAAAAATTTATTTAGTAATCCTCCAAAATCCAACAGGAAGTAGAGCGACAAAATTAGACACATAAATATAAGTATATAACCCATCATCAATTGAGAAATGCCAAAGGGAAGAAGTAAAAAGGCCGTTTTTTTGTAATCTCATTTCTCTCTCCCTTTCTACACAATTGGGGTGTATTTTAATACAACTCGAGCCAACAACTTTTTTCCAAAAAATAAGAGATCAATATCATGTCGTGGAGAAAAAAGGCTGACTTTGTTGAGAAATTTACGGAAAATGTAGAATAGGCCCTATTCAATTAAGGCTTGATAAATTTTTCGAGGCGTGATATGTACACAACATAAGAACCGAAAATTCTAACCCATCAAAAACTTAGGGAAGAAGAATTAGACTGTGTTCATATACTGGAAGCTCAGATAGTTATATCAACAAAAATGCTTCCAATGGTATAGGAGAACAAGGTAGCAGCGCTAGCCACATGGAGAGACAATTGGTCTTCTAAGAGGAACAAATGGACTGCACAAGCCACCCTATAAAATATGTAGACTATTAGATATAAAGTGTCTTGCAAATATTATCGAAATTAAGAAGGTGAAAATTTCACTTAAGCTAAAAATTAAGAAAATTATAGTATGGTAGAAAAACGAAGAGTTTTGGGTAAGCTTTCAAATCAGCAAAATAAAAATAACTTTTAGGTTGCAAAACTAATTCGAGTCACGACTATATCACTCGCGCATGAATTAAATTTTCAAGGCGTGCTATGTATGCACTGTCCTAAAGGATTCATTTGCGTAATACCCATGACACAACGCAAAATATGAACAATAAAAGAACCGAAAATTGTAACCCAACAAAAACCCTTTCAACGGATATATTTTTCAAACATGCACTATAAAAGGCTGATGAATCCATTGAGAGAATGTTATGGATGCAAGCAAAGCAGTAGACACTAACCTGCAAATAAGAGCAAAAATCTCTCAAGCATTCAATATTATCCTCACGCCAAAATGTCGAAGAAAATCAATCCAACACACTTAGTGAAGGAAAGACAACTTCAAATTGTTGAAGAGGAAAATCTTGTTTAAAGACAATGGGTCTACACATCCAAGGTTGAAGGAAGTTTAGTGAAGTTCCAGTTTGAACCAGAAGCATTGGACTTGTTGGAGGGTTGTGTGAACAAATCCAAGAGTCTAAAGGAACTGAAGTAGCAGGACAACTGTCTTGTGATTTAAGCCGAGTCAGGAAGCAAAGCCAACAAAGTGATCAAGGCCTAGCTTGGATTTACCATTTTGTAACAAAGTCAATGTTACTTAGTGGATTACCTCCGGGGTTGGAGAAGAGTGGATTAGAGTAATTACCCCATCCTCTAACCACTATAAAAAAAGCACAATGTCATTTACATTCAACACTTTATTTTTTGCATATATTTATTGTTGTTTGTTATATTTGCTAAGTCAACTGATAATAACTAAGCCTAAAACAAATGTTAAAAAGCGTATTTTAAATCAAAGGGTGGAAGTCTTCCGCTGTAAAACCAAGTCTACTAAATTTCTAAAGAGTTAATCAATCATTTGAGTTATTTTATCAACGGCTCGATGAGTCCGTTGAGTGGCTAACTCATGTGAAGGTAAACTAAGTTGTCCACTAAGGACCCAACTAACTTGTGACTAAATTCTGACTTTATAAGGACTAAAATCGAAAATTTGGTAAAGTCTATTCAACCCCCTATTCTAAACTTTACACTATCACCCTTTGGGACCTACATTTGCACATGTTCGCAAATAACAACTAAATATCCACTGCTTTTTTCCTATGCACCACGTTATCATTATATTTATACTTCAATTTTTATCAATCCCTGTTTTTACTATTTTTGTAATGTGCACAAGTTACTCATCAAGTTAAGTATGAATTATTTGACTCGTAATTATGCATCAATTATACACTAGGTATGCATCACATTTTCAATGTATGAATCAAAATAACAAAGGTCATTTTCAACATAAGAATTAACTGTGCACTAATCATTTGGATGAATATAAAACACTAAATATGTATCGTGTTTATAAAGTTATACATTACGTACACACAATATATGCATCAAAATAAATTAATTGTGCATCGCTTTTTCCATTGGACCAAAATTAAGTTGTTACTTTTTCAATTTACCAAGGTTCAAAGATAAACTAAATGTACATCGTTCGTTTCAAATTATACATGAAAAAAACACTAATTATATGTGATTTGTTTGTTATTCAAATGAGTGAATGTGTAATCAAGTAAACATGGTTATTTTTCAACAATTTGCAGATAATTATGGCATATTGCAATGTTGTTATTTCGTATCAGAAATATATGTACCAATTTTGTCGCCTGCAAATTCGATATTTTCTTCTGTATTTTCCATTGATACTTCACTTTGATGTTGATGAGTATATTGATCTTTCATGGTGTATCTCGCAATTTTTTGCTCGCCTGGTTTTGATTTTTATTTTTGCTCCAATTTTGCGAAGAGAGAGAGAGAGAGAGAGAGAGAGAGAGAGAGAGAGAGAGAGAGGGAAATTGATATTGTGTGATTGTGTTTTCAGTTGAAACGTGATCTTCATCACATCCATGATTGTAGGGGCGTTATTATGGGAAGTTTGTTACAGGATTTTGGTGTTACTATTTTGTCCTTTTTGATCGTCTTCTAATTAATTGATAAATGATGTAATTTTAATAGGCATCTGGATTATTGAGCAAATGATGCATGAATCTGAAATATGGTAACACCATATTGTCATGTATGAGATTTGATATATATATATATATATAAAAGAGTTGATCTTTCATGTATGAGATTTGAGGGCAAACCGAAAAAAATATACTAATTGTATGTCAAAGAAAAAAACTACAAACTCGCTAGCATATTAAAATCTTTTATATCAAAATTTAAGCTATTTAGTGAAAGATAATGTGTATAAAAATATATTTTGGGGTACTTAAGATTTTTCTTTTATATATTCTAAACCTAATTAAAAGTACAAGTATAAATAACTTTTTTTATATATTCTCAACCTAATTAAAAAGTACATGTATAAATAACTTTTTTTTATATATATTCTCAACCTAATTAAAAAGTAAATTTATAACTAACTTTTTCCAAGTACATGTAACTTTTTCTACAAGGAAGAGAATGAAAAAGGATATGAAAAAGTGATTGCTCAACTTGGGCCCAACCCATCTAAGCTTTCATGGCCCGTGAGTGCACGAGTCTGTTATCCTTGAGGGACAATTTATGGTTGCTCTGTAAAGTCAGCAAACCTCCCTTGGAACAAGCAGGACCAAAGAATAGCAATCGAGGCCCATCCCACCGAATCGACCAATGTTCAAACACCTTAATGCCCCCACTGGGTTACAAGTCCACGCAATGCGAACTCCCGCGAGCTTAAGAAGCTTTCGGAATCTTTTTAAGGATGTTTTAATTTAGTTTTGATCGCGGTGTGGGATAAGTTTCCTACTTTTATTTTTATTTTTTTCTCGAACGATAGTTTTTTATTAGAACAACTCAAAAACTAGAATTAAAACTACACACGTAGCTAGCTGGCTAGGGCCGACTTGACTGAATAAAAGTCAAACGGGGAATTAACAAGACCAATTCAGATCCATTTCACAAACTAAAAACTTCACACTCTAAACTAATAACACTCCCACTCTAGGAGACTTCAACACTCCTTAATGGAGACTGCAAAATAGTAAAATAATCGAAATTGGGAACGAACAACTACTACATACTACAGAACAGATAAAATTGATCCGCCTACGAGTTTCTCAAATCAACCAGGAAAAAAAAGACACAAAAAGAAAAAATACAACAAAACCAAAAATAACAGGAAAAAAACAACTACTAAAAATACACAAAAAAAGACAAAAACCATGAATCTGGAACTCAACCTCTCCCTCTCCCGATCCACCATCACGACCCATCACCACCACAAAAGCGCCTCCAAGAAACCCATGTGGCATCACCACCCGAGCCTGCAAAGATGAAGTTAACTGGAAATGGAGTACCATATTAATTGAATGAGCCAGATGCCACATCCCACCCAAAGGAACACTTGGTTATCTGCCATTGTTATGGGAGTGGTTGAGGTGGGGTGGAGAATGAGGTCGTGGGAGAGGGAGGGGGAGGGGGCAGCTGCTATGTCTTTTAGGTTTTGGAGAGAATTTTTGTGAGAGGAAAAATAGAGAGAGGACGTTGGACGTGTTTTTCAATCGATATCAAAAGGACATAAATTGGTCATCTTTTCTCCATGCTAAATCTTTTAAATTCATTGTAAATGAAGGGGAATAAATATTGGATTACCTAGTAATTGTTGGGTGAAATATTTGTGAGGTTTCTGTTTAGGAAAATGGCTAAGTGTATAGTGAATAGGCTAAAGTCGATGCCTGAATTAGATTCAGTCTCCGCAAGACGAAATACGCCCCGTATAGAAAGTACTTACGGTTTTGGCATTCGTCTCTAAGATATAATGACATACAGTTCCGGTTTAGCAGCACTTGTAAAAATCGGAATCACAGTGAACAAGAAGTGTTTCTGACTTTCAAACTTTTGAAGGAGGAAGAATGTCAATATGCTCGATTATGCAAATGACTGGTTATTATCTTAAGATTTTCGTGTTTATATTCATCTGCAGGGGCTTCTGTAATATAGGCAAGCAAGTACCCGTACGAAAAATCGCGTCTTTTGGCTCGAAAAGACACATTTTGCACTAACACGCGCACCTGTTCAAGGGCGCACGACCCGACGCACGGGCCGTGCGCTGGTGCGCGAAGGTTCGGCAGTCCGCCCGAACCTTTTTCCCAGGTTGAAATCCATTTAATTAATTATAAAAATTAATTAAACAATTATTTTAAAGGTTTTTGGTCCAAAAAAAATAAGGGCCCCGAAGCCGAAGCCCAAGCCCCGTGTCGGCCGAGCGTGCGCGTGCTTTGAACCAAACCCACAAAGCATGTAGGTCCTCACCCCTTTAAAACTTGGGTGCTTCCAAGGGCCCAAACCCCGTATGCCTATGTGCTCGTTTTCAAAGCAATCCAAAAGAATCTCATATGAGTGCCGTTAAACGGATTTTTCGATATTTGAAAGACACTATTCAATATGGTTTATTTTATCCAAAGAATGAAAATTTTTCTCTTAAAGGTTATAGTGATTCGGACTATGCGGGTAATATTGATGATCGGAAAAAGTACTTCTTGGGATCATGTCAATTTTTAGGCGATTGCCTAGTTTCATGGTTTTCAAAGAAGCAAAACTGTGTTTCTCTTTCAACGGCCGATGCCGAATATATTTCCGCCGCATTTTGTTGTACTCAACTTCTTTGGATGAAACAAACCTTAGCGGATTACAAATGCTCTTTTGAAAACGTACCTATCTTTTGTGATAATATATCCGCTATAAATATTGCTCAAAACCCGGTTCATCATAATCGTACTAAACATATTGAGATTCGACATCATTTTCTAAGGGATTGTGTTTCAAAACGTAAAATTGAGATATCCTTTGTACCATCTCAAGATCAATTGGCGGATATTTTCACAAAACCGCTATCTTCCGAGACTTTTTCTTCAATACGAGCTCGGTTAGGCATAATGCATATTGAATGAAGCTTACGTTTGCATTTTGCACGTTTTTAAAACTTAGGGGCGAAAAATCGGATTTTTGGTTGAAAATTCGGATTTTGGTAAAACCGACAAAAAAAGGTCAAGAAGAAGTTGAGGGCAACCGGTCGCCCTCAACCTCGACCGGTCGCCCTAAGCTATATTTTGGCTTTTAAACGTTCTGTCTTCAACATTCTTCCTTTTAACAAATATTTGGCCATTTTTCGTCCCCTTTGCCAAATTCACTCAAATTTCATTCAAAAATGGATTTCATGCATATCTTACACAACATGGACATTATATAGCATGATCATCATCATTATGGCTCACTCTTTCCGATCAAATGGTAAGAATTTCACTTCTTTTACTCAATTGGGTGGAACCCTTGAGTTTTTCGAGTTTCTTGAAAGTTTTTGATGTAATTTTCGTATGATCATGATAAGCTTGGTTGTTGTATTGTTATGTATGATGAGTGACTTGAATTGGTGTTGAAATTTTTTGGCTTGAACCATTTACAAAGGTTATATACAACCTCTTCATTTTTTACCGCACACAAGGTGTTCGATGAAATGTCGCAATGATAATTTCAACCTATACATGATTCTCTTGCTTTCAAAAGTTTTCTATACTTATTGGGATCATGTTTTGCCAATCAAAACAAGTGTATGACTTCCTTATATTACATTTCTCCCATTTTCCTTGGATTATGATGCTTTAATTGATCAAAGGTTAATAAACCGTCCCTTTGGCGCACTTTGATATAATTGTATGGTGTTTTCACCATTCTAACATTCTTTTGATGATTCCAAAGGGGGAAAAACATGACATTGGCTCGTTAGCTCAAGAGAAGCTAATAAAAGCTCGTAATAAGTATTGTGGTCTCTAATACCTAGTCCATGACTTGAACCTTGGACTCGAATGACATTGATTATAAGTCTTGTGACAGGGGAGCTTAGCTCATGATGCAATCTATATAAGCTTGTTATAGCTTGTGCTTCTTACTTATAATTATCGTTTGTTGATATGCTCATAAATAGGGGAGCTTTGTATGAAATACTTCTAACGGATAGTTTACTTGCAAAACCGAAATTTTATTTGGTTTTAAAATCGTCCTCAAGAAAATTGTTTTGGTTTGTAATCATCAAAAAAGGGGAGTTTATTAGATAAATGTTTTTATCATGATTTTGATGATTATGTTCGATTTTGTTCAAATATGTTTTCAAACCAAAACTATGTCCCTAAATGTTGTCTAAATATTTCCGATCAACTTAAAATGTTTTTACTATTTTTGAATATTTCTTGAAGTTTATTTTCAATAAAACATTGGACAACACATTTGTTTCAGCTCGACCCGGTCGCCCTATAGGGCAACCCGCACTGAGTTGAGCTAAGAAACAAAAAATGGGACGTAAGAAAAAACAGATGGGCGGCGGTCGACCAGGTGGGCGACCGGTGTAGTCGGCCGACCGGTCGGCCGTGGCGACATTGCACTGCAAGTTGGATTTTTGTTCCAAACTTCTCTATTTCGTAAACGCTCGGCAACCAAGTCATGACTAAGGGCGGCGAATTCGGTCGCACCCCATTCGACCGGTCCCCCCTGTGTAAAAATTCGCAGAATTCAATTTCAATCTTATCTCTGCTTGTGACGGTCGAATCCCATGTTTATCAAAGAACTATCCGTTGCATTTTGACAACTTTTCCCTATTTTGTGGGATTGATTTCTAACAGCTATATTGATGATTTTAAATGGTTTCTTTTGCAAAGCAAATCACTCCCCAAGGAGGAGCCAATGTCAGGAAATCAAAGCCAAGACCTCTCCTATAAATAGAGGCTTCATTCAAGCAACAAGACACAACACACAATATACAAGCAAAGAGCGATTGAGCAAACACTTTCATATATCTTGTTGTATTAGCTAAGCACTTTCACTTGCACTTATTTGAGGTCTAGGCTTTCAATTCTTGATTACACTTGTACTCATATTGTATCAATCATTATTGAGTTGTAATCTTGATTTTGGTCATCATTCAACACAAGACATCCTTGTGAGTATTCTTGTGGTAAGAATACACTGGGTGATCTAGGTGATAGGTGTTTGAAGGTTGTGGTAATCTTCAAAGGTGTTGTAAAGAGGATTGTGGTAATCCTCAAGGTGGTGTAAGAGGATTGTGGTAATCCTCAAAGTGGTGAAAGAGGGTTGTGGTAATCCTCAAGGTGTTGTATTAATTTTTGGTAAATTAATAAAATCTTTTTTCTTTGAAATCCATCCCAGGATATCTTTGGGGTGGTAGAGGATTAGGCCTGAGTGGGTTGAACCTCTTTAAATCGATTTGAAAGTGTTGTTTTATTTCCACATTTACATTCTCGTCTTTGTTTGATTATTCGAAAAAGAGGGCAAAATCGAAAAACCGAGATAATCTATTCACCCCTCTAGATTATCGTAGCCACTGACTAACATGAATCTCTATGTGCTTCATATTTACCAGGCCTTGCACTTAAACAAAAATCAATTTAATTAGAATAATGAGTTATTGACCGGTGCCTCCACTTTCTCGAAAAAATGACACCATTTACGTCATGTTGAAATTCTTATGCCCTGATTGGCTTTTTGACTTTTTTACGCTCCTATATATTTTTTTGATATTTTTATGTTTTTTCGATTTTTTTATCTTGTATTGCTTTATATATTATTTTTGTTGTTTCAATATTGTTTATGTTTACTTCTTGGTTGTTTCTATGTTGTTTCAAAATTTCAATACAACTTTTTTTTTTTTTTTTTTGATAACGGGGAACCCGCACCGCTACTCTTTGAGTGCATTGGATAAACCCTGGGCCGGACGTACTAGCCGCAAACTACGCCAACCAGGTAAACCACACTAGGCAAGCCCTGTGTGACGGTGCTCAACCAAGAAAGTGTTGGTAGGGAATCGAACTCGTGACCTTTGACCCGCGCCACCTACTCCATTAACTTGGCCACCCTTACGGGTAATTTCAATACAACTTTTATCTATTGTGTACAACTTTTTTTTTTTTTGTTCATATCTATTTTATATATTGGTTTTGTTATGTCTAGGTTGTTCTATAATGTTCTTAATGTTATTGTGATAATTTTGTTGTTGTTCCTATGTAGATTTTGGATGGGATCTTATTCCGTAATCGTGTTTCATCTCCTATTCCACCGAACGGATGATTAACACGTGTATAATACTTACCATATTAGAACCCTACAATTTTTGCTTGATTTATGCTTGAAAATAAACACGTGTCTATCATCCACACAGGTTGAAATATAAGATGAAATACGATTTTGGAATAAAAGATTCCATCCGTTAAATTTCAATGTCTAAATACAATTTTTACTTATTTTAAACTCTTATTGTTCATGTGATGTTTTCTATATTATTTACATTGTTTATATGTTGTTTCTATTTTAATTGTGCACGTGCACCAGAAGAATCGCAAAATGAATCAAGCCGCTCGTGAGCTATTCGGAGCTCGATTCGATTAAAAGCTCGTTCGAATTCGTTTAATGAGGCTCGTTAAAATAAATGAACCAAACTCAAACTTGAAGATATTCGGTTCGTTAGCTCGTGAACATGATCGTTAGTAAGCTCGTGAAGGCTCGATAGTAAACTCGTATAAATTAAACTAATAATTTGACTTTCGTTTTAATTTTCATATTTTTACTCAATAAACTTATTTGTTTGAATAATATTATAAGTTTTAGTAAATATATTATGCGTTTTAGATATATATAATTTTATTTTTGTAACAAATTGAAGAATAATTTAATTTATAATTAATATTTACTAAGCTCGTTTAGGCTCGATTAAACTCGAAAAAGTTCGTGAGCCATCAATATGTTCGATAAATTGGGCTGAGTTCGATTTCGATAATAAATGAGTCAAACTCAAAACTCAAAAGTTAATTTCGATTCGATTCGGTTGATTTACCCTACGTGCACCCAACACCAAATATTAAAATAATAAATATAACAGAGCCTGATACCATATATATAAAACTGATCAAAATCTCCCCCATATTATTCCCACCCTATCTACGTGCCGTCAAATTTGTAAATTCCCAAATACCCGTCCAAACTTCCAAACAACGACATAATGACGAAGCATGCGCCGCATGCAATCACCAACGCACAAAATGCACGCCCAATTGTCCATTTGCGCCATATTTTCCAGCACATAAGTACGACATTTTTGAAAATGTCATCAAACTCTTCAAGTTGAAGAAAGTTGAAGACTTACTGAAATATACGTCCCAAGAAAAGAAAGACGACGCCATGGCTTCTGTTATTTACGAGGCCAACTGATGGCAGAGTTAGATGTGTTGGAGATGGAGCGTCTTGAGGTCCAAAATCAAGTTAAAGCATACAAGAAAGCTCACCAACAAAATATGGCGGCCCAAC
Source organism: Rehmannia glutinosa (assembly GCA_016081115.2). NCBI lineage: Eukaryota > Viridiplantae > Streptophyta > Magnoliopsida > Lamiales > Orobanchaceae > Rehmannia > Rehmannia glutinosa. The sequence continues at coordinate 5,334,682 of CM071925.1, read as the reverse complement.
AAGAGTTGGCATTTCAATGGGCCCAACAGCAACAAGAAGTCTTCCAAATGGCTCAACAAGAAAATATGGCCCAACAACAACAACAAGCCTTGCAAATGGCTCAACAAGAAAGTATGGCCCAACAAGTACTGGCCTTCCAAATGGCTCAACAAGAACATATGGCGGCCCAACAAGAACTGGCCTTCCAAATGGCTCAACAAGAACATCGGAACGCTAATGAGCTTCCAGATTTATTGGGGGAAAGTGACATTTTAAGGCAATTAGATGTATTTGGGCCGGAAAATCAAGAATTCAAGAATCTGTAGGTGGCTTTTTTTTTTTTTTTTTTGGGAGGGGGGGGATCAAGAATTTTAGAAACTAGGTGTATTTGAGCCGGAAAATTAAGGATCTGTTTGTTTATGTTTCCATGGTCCATTTCAGGTTTTGGAGTTGGAAATAGAATTTTGAGAATTTATTGGTTTTCGTGTGAAAATTAGGATTGTGTTTGGATGAATGAATTGAAATGTGTTTTATGTAGGGTTGAAAATGAGATTGTGTTTGGTTTGAGTAGTTTTGAAATATTATTTTATGTATATAATAATTGAAAAGTTGGTAGTGGTGGGGTCCACTTCAATATTTTAATTTGAATATATAATATTATATTTATAAGATTATAGTTGGTGGGTCCTATTAGATAGTTATAATTTAAAATAATAATATTTTAAGTAGATAAAGTTGATAATGGTGGGTCCCACATATATAATTGGGTTAAAATATGAAAATAGTGATTGATAAGTAATTATGAGTGATGTAGGGTAGTGTATAGGTTTGAGAATATAAATTATAGGTTTGAGATGTTGTTTTATGAAAAATAGAAAATGAAAATGATGATTTCCATTGGAAATTTTATTAACTTGTGATTCCACTTTTATGATATAGTTAAACGGGAAGAGGCCATTTGGAAAGATAAACAAACAAGGCCTAAGAATCCAAGAAATTATAGGTATATTTTGTTTTTTTTTTTTTTGTGGGAGGGGTTGGTGGGGGGGGGAGGAGGGAATCAAGAATTCAACTATAGGTGTATTTGGGCGGAAAATCAAGAGAAGAAATTAGGTTTATTTAGGCCGGAAATTCAAGAATTTTAGAAACTATGTGTATTTGTGTTGGAAAATCAAGCATTTTAGAAATCAGATGAGTGTTGGGCAAAAACCAAGAATGGAAGAAACCAAATAAATCCAGGTTTGTTTTATTAAAATTGTGTTAGTTTTATGTTATGTAGTCAATGTGTCAAAGTTGGAATTCTAAATGATTGTCATATGCTACATGTCTGTTGCAGTGGAAATGAGGTGCAGAAAGGTGGTGATGACTGATGAGGACTACATGCAGCATCAAGAATAATGCTTTTTTTGAAATCTCATTTTTACCTTGTTTCCTCTTAAAAAAATTAAAATGGTTCTACTATAGAAGCCATTCATGGCAACATTTTTTTTTAGGTTAGCTACTAGTTCAGTCTATTTTGTACAATTCCATGAGAATTTGAAGATAATTCTGCCAATAGTTTAGTCTCTTTTGAGACTGTTTGTTTCCATTTTCTTGCCGTGACAAAGCAACAAGCAAGAAAGAGCTGTTTCCATATCTTTGTTATGGTTGATTAATTGTCTCCTTTATTTGTTTTCATTTTCATTGTTTTTCTTGAAATAAGGCAGGCTTGTAAACCGAGTGGGGACTCAAAGGTGATTTGGACAGTGGGCCAGCCCAGCTGACTGGGTCACTGTTTGCTTGTTTCTGGCTTGCCCGTTCCAAGCAGAGAGTTGGATAGTGTGGCCCATGCGAAGGTATGGACTCCTTGGCTCGGGTGAGGGCTAGCCTGAGCCCATTGGACCATCATTCAAATTTGGGTAGGGTCAGGCCAGCCCAAAAATCACTCGAGCTGCTATTTCCTCGACCATCACTAGCCCAAAACACATTTTTATGCATAAAATATGTTGGGCTAGTTGGGCCACTCGGGCCTATTGGATCGGGCCAAACCAGCTTGGTCCTTTTAGGTTGTAAACAATATAGCCCAACTTGACCATATCGCCAGTCGATCGAGCCACCACGGGATCGGGCTGAAACCATAGGGAGTTTGAAATGTTTTTGCAGATCATATAAAAATAAGGGAGAAGTATTAAATTCTCCTAAGGTTTGGATTACTTAAAGAAAAAAAAGATGTATCAAAATTATAAAAAGTTTCATCAGGTTTAATTAAGTCTTAAATTTAAGGGATAACTGTAATATTTCTATAACAGGGAGAGTTTGAATTATTTTTTGTTTGTGAAGGAGGAAAATGTAAGACGTAATAAAACCTCAAAAATTTTCTCTTTTGTAATTTTCATGTGTAACGAACCTGATGGGATTTTTTGTAATTTATCCCTAAAATTAGTTTCACCAAAGGTGTCGTCTGCATTGGAATTAGGACAAGCAAAAACAGCAAGGCCACAAATGAATAAATCCATATAATCATTGCCTAATTCAATTAGTTAGTTTTAATCTTTGAGTTGGTCTTCTGTCAGACGGTCTAACGGATCTAAGTCCATTAGAAGGATACCAACACCCAATCCAGAATTAAAAAAAAAGAAAAAATGCAGTTGACTTACCCTCATTCCTTTACCTTCGTCTTCCCCACATATTTTTATTCTGAAAACCCTGTAAAAAAAACCTCAATCCCCAACTATCATGTTAACCCAACTCCAAACCTATCAAACACAGTCCATTCTGGAAGACAAAAAGGCACATATAGACACCCAAATTCAATCTATTTTTGTATGTGGAAACCCATATTATTTAGTCTCTGTTTCCATCAACAGTAACAATTGCTCACCATGAGTCTATTTCTGAGTCAGTTATTTATAATCTCCACTTTTAGGCTATAATCATTTGGTTAAGGTATTATGATTTGGTGAATGTATCTAAACCTGCGAGATAGCTTTTGTTTCAAGAAAAAAGGAACAATGGGACGTAAGCCATATTAATGGCTAAACCAAAAAGAATGGGATGTAAGCCATATTAATGGCTAACTTTATTTAGGTGGTGGAATTTGTTCTTGTAACACCACCAGCTCCAAGCTTGCACCAAAGCTGTTTGAAAAAATATTTGCTATGAATACATTGAATTTATAGGAAAACTAATATTTTTCAGGGTAACAACTAATACTTTTCAAAAGAGGCTTACTAATACTTTTTATTGGAAAAACTAATACTATTCAGGGGAATTACTAAAAACTTTCAGGAAAAAAAATAATATTTTTCAGGGGAATTACTAATACGTTTCACTGGGACTACTAATACATTTGACAGAAAAGCTAATATTTTTAGAAGGACCAATAAAATACTGCTCAAGGAACTATTAATACTTTTTCGAGGGACTGCTAATACTTTTTCGAGGGACAACTAATACATTTCGGGAGAAAAAAGTTAATTATATTTAGGAGAACTACTAAAATACTCTTTAGGAACTACTAATATTTTTCGATGAAAACACTAATACTTTTTTGAGGGATTTGTTAATACATTTCAGAGTATATTCATAAGCAATACTAAAATACTCTTCAGAAACTACTAATACATTTGTATCAACTGCTAATACTTTTTAGAAAGACGGCTAATACATTTTGAATAATCGCTAATACTTTTTAGAAAGACGCCTAATACTTTTCAGAAGGACTAGTAATACATTTCAGGAGAAAAATTTAATTTATTTCAAGGAACTATTAATACTTTTTCGAGGAACTACTAATATTTTTTTGAGGGATTGCTAATACATTTCAGGAGTATATTTAGGAGAAATACTAAAAAAACTCTTGAGGAACTACTAATACATTTGAAGAATCGCTAATACTTTTTAGAAGGACGACTAATAAATTTCAGAAGGACTGCTAATACCGATATTCCCTGAAAACTACTAAAATACCACTGTTAATATTACGAAAATGTCACCGGATCCATGGGTCAAAACGGTCTGACATGAGTTTTTGTGTTATTTTTTATGATGGTGTGATCTTATTTATTTTGTTTAGAAAAAATTTATTGTACTTAAGTGCTCTATCTAGATGTAAGGAACATAGCATTCCGGCCCATAAATGAAACATGGCATTATTATGACTGCCCACGTACGATAAAAGGAATTAAAGGTAATATGTTTTAAAGAAAAAATAAATAAATTGAATGGAGCCGACATATTGCCACTGCTTTCTGTCTGGTCCAATAGGCCAGATCTAGGAAACCAGACAGCCACGTGCACCAGAATTTTGATTTCCTTGTGAAGGTTTTGAGTAGTGTTGTAAAAATTGATAGACGTACGGCAGATTGAGACTTGTGTCAAGGAAAGTCCGAGTATAATTAAGTGGGATTCAATCGGAAGAATAAATTAGGTAAATCAAGAGAAGAGAAACCCAAGCGGCCCATATATGGGACTAATTGGAGCTAAATATGAATTTTTATAAGATTGGTTGTGAGAAGGGGTTGGGAGATATTCTCGGCTCTCTCATTATCAAAATGGCTACTTTTCTGAATTAAATTGTCAAAAGTTTTAATAAATGATATACACTCGTCAATAGCCTAATGATTGCAATGTTGTGTGCGGATTTTGGTGTTGAAACTGACTACTTATACAGTTCAAAAATCAATTATATATTTCTTATTTCAATTTTTTTTTAAATACCGTGCTCCAAAAAATTTATATTGGTGTCTGTCAAGATAAAATTTATATTACACAAGTGCTATATGTGAAAAATTGATACTTACTTTATGAAATTAATGGAGTGTTTGCAGACTCAAAAAAGGGAAAAAAATCACACTCCCTAAGTAGAATATAAGATAAAATATCATTGTGGTGTTTGTGAATCAAACATTTTTCATTGAAACGTGTCACTTGTCAGGTATACATAGAGTTGTCAAAGTGATTGGGCTGGGTCGGGTCGGTGCCGACCCATTGGGCCAGATCGGAATTTCTTCGGGCCGCTATTTTGCGAGCCCAGTCCATCCCATGTTTTAAAAATACACTAAAATTGGGCCTAACCGGGCAGGCCAAATAGATCCGAATCTTTTCGGGCCTAAAAAAACGGTAGCTCAGCCAATCCCTATTCCCGGGTCGGACCATTTTTGACAACTCTAGGTATAGCAATATGGAATATAGTCTTATTTATAAGCCAAACGTGCTACTCTTTCTATCACCAACTGGTTTTAGGTATAACCTCATTTGTTGGAATTGTGTTCTCTCATATTGGACACGCTTCATTATATGACCGTACTAATTACCCGATTTTAACAAAATTATTATGCTAGTATCAAACATTTTGTTCTCACGCTATAACATCTTGAAATTCATGAAATCTTTTTATGTTTGAACTCTCGATTCAATTTCTATGACAAGCTAAAGAAAATCAATTCCTAGGACAAATGGTCGATGTCAATATCTACCAAACATTTGACTTCTTCTACAAGGAAAAATGAATAAAGGAAATAATGAGACGAGAAGCTTTACCGTTGTGTAGCCGGAAAATGACAAAAAGCAAATAGTTAGTGGAATAAAGAACACACAAACATTAAATTATGTCCCATAAATAAATTAATGCATTTTGTGGTCGAAATTCGTGGTAATCTCTATTGCAATTTACCTCCCTAAAAAAACATTAGTATAATAAAATGTTGTCACCAATTAAACATAACAAATAATAAATACTCCTATTTTTCTCATAATAATAAGGGATAATTACAAAAAGTACCCATGAGGTTTGACCTAATTACAAAAAAAACCCAACTAACTTTAAAACTTACAAAAATACCCTGAGGTTTGATTTAGTGTTAAAATTAAAGGGTAATTTGCAATGATTTTATAAATATGAAGGGGATTTGAAATATATTTCAAACCTCGGGAGTATTTTTTAAGTTTTAAAGTTAATTTGGATTTTTGTAATTAGGTCAAACTTTAGGGGTATTTTTTGTAATTATCCCTAATAATAATTTTCACCTTTTAATAATGAAAAAATTGTGTAAATTACAAGTTACTACTGACAAAAGGACTGTGTATAAAATTGTTCTTTTATGGATAATTACTATCGAATAGTCATTTTGGTCTTATAAAATAAATATAAGAGAAAAGAAAAGACAGGAAAAAATAAACAAAATTCGATTACACCACCGTGCTTAATTGTAATTTTGGTGAAGGTGGCCTGTTTGGTCCTATAAGTGTGTTGTGTAGTAATTTTGGACTTGTAAATTCAAATGGTGGCATATTTAGTTCTATAAATATCCTATATAGCAGTTTAAGTCCCGTAAATTTTAGTTTTAGTGCAATTTTGGTCCCAGATGGTAAGTTATATGTCACCTTCCAAGACCAAGATTGCCCAAACTTAGAACTTATGGGACGGAAATTGTACAAGCCAAAATTTATGGGACCGAAATTGCTACAAAGCATAGCTAGAGAACCAAATATGCAAATTTTGTATACCTACGGAATCAAATTGCTACACACAATAATTACATCACTAAATGTACCAGCTCTTCATCAAGATTGCAATTAAACCTAAACCACAGTGACATACTGAAATAAACCAAAGAACTTCAAATCTGATACCTTTACTTCTATTTCCACTCAGATTCAGGGTTCTACAGTTCTACAGTTCTACTAACAAAACATCCCAAATATTTCTCCAATATGCATAAGAACAATAAGTGCTATAAAAAGAAAGAGTATAATATCATTGCAATTAGTAACAAGGAAAAAAAATTAAAAATGCCAAATCAATTTTTTATAAAAAATAATAGTAATAATAATAATCAAGTAGAATTAAAAGGTCCATTTCAAGATCTTGATTCTGAGATCAACCTTACACTTAGCATTGGAAGTGTTGGCTGGAGTTACATTTTTACCCTTGGGCACCATCCCATGGATGCCACCACACTTGATTCTGATCCCAATCTTCTTCATCTTCTTCTTTTCCATTTTTACCCCTACCATTGTATCCATGACTATTTCCATGGGTAGCCCCCTTTTCCTCTTCAGATCCGATGTCAATTGGTTCACAGAATCAGCATCCAAAAGCTGAGAGTTCATCGCCATTGCAGTGTGAATTATAGAAATGTTTTCTGGTGAGCTGATCAAGTTCACGAAGGAACCGTTCGCTAAATTGATCGAGTTCGATTGTACGGTGATCGACATCGGATCGTAGAGAAACGCGATCTTCTTGTTAGGTTTTTCGCGGAGAGAGTGATGTTGATTCTGGTGGTGAGGTGGGTGGAGTCGTCGACCGGCGTGGTGGTGAGGTTGAATGTGGAGATTTTGAGGGAGGTGACGGAGAAAACAGGGCGGTGGGGGTGGTAGAGCACGTAGAAGAAGGCGGCGGCGATGGACGCGAGGAGGAGGATCCGATTAGGATGAGGATGGACCAGAAGCAAGCGAGGCAGAAGCAGCGGCGGCAGCTGAAGTGTCGGTGCTTTTGGCGGTGGCGGGTGGTGGGTGTGGGGCGGTAGGGGTGGCGCGTGGGGTTGTAGAGGCCGTTAGTTTTGTTAGACAGAGGTTGAGCGATGGGTGGTGCGGCGGCGGCGGTGGGGTGGGTGGCGGTGCCGTTTGGCTTTGTTGATGGGTAAACTCTATCTGTCATTTTTTTGACAATGTCTTGAGGTCAGATTTGTTTGGAAACCAAATAAAGACTGTGTGTATGTGTGTGTGAAAACTGAAAACTAGGATCCAGTGCCCAAACAGACGGGGGAAAAAGGGGGAGTAGAGAAGATAATGTAGAAATAGTTCTGAAGATTAAAGAAAGAAAATAAGTGAAGTGAGGATAAAGAAAGTATTACTTCCAGATTGAGAAAGAGAGAGTGGTGGAATTTGGAAGAAGAGGAAGAAAGGAGAACAGTGAAAAAACAGCTAGGAATGGTTCCACCTCACCAAAGTATGGAATCTCATTACTTTGCTAATTTGTTATTTTTTTTAATTACTATTTTTCCCCACTAAGGCTTTTTGTCTGTTGCATGGCTGGTGTGTGGCAAAATTACATTTTTTTTCCCTTTAAGTTGCCCTACATACATTATATTTTAATGATACAGATAGGAAAATATGAGATAAATTTCAAATAAACTAAAAGATATCAACTTCGAATCCAATCAATACATTTATAAAGGATGAAGCGATACAACTCAATTATAAGCTCATGGTGGCCTAGATACACTTTTGTCATCTATATTTTAGAGGCGGCGATTGACAATCAATAACTTTTAAAAAATTGCACATTTTATCCTAATTTTCAATTTTGTTGATATCATATTCCTAAAATGCTCACGTGGAAAAAATTAATGCTTATGTGAATTAAAAGTGGGGTGTTTGGATGCAAATTATGAATGTTATGGCTTAATTGATATAAAGATATGTATATTTAATTTTTAAACCTTACTACATGTGATAAATTGGAAGGTATATTAATAATATATATTCTATTTAGAAAAAATAAAAAAGGACTCAAACAAAGAAATATGTTGTATACATAGAGATGGCAATGGGCCAGGTCGAGCCAACCTAACCTGAGCCTATCGAACTTTTGGAATTTTTGAGCTGGCCCGATTTTCATTGGACCGCAGAAATAATTGGCTCAACCAGCCCATGTGCATACATATGTTGATATACATATATTTACGAATAAATATACATGTAATATGTATACACTAGTAAATTTATTACATGTTTTTTTTTGTTTTTTTTTTTTTTTGGTGGAGGATAGGGAGGTGGGACGGTTCCTTAATTGTTTTTTTTCTATTTTTTTCATTTTAGTATACATGATTTAATTAATGATTTAGATTATATTCCATTTTATTCAAACTATTTAATTTAAGTTTAAATAAATATTTTAATTTTAAATATTATTATGTAGTATTTGAATTTATTAAAATAATAGTAATATATTATATATATTATTATACTTTGTTACTACTAATTTTAAATATCTTTTCTCTTTTTAAGTATGAAACTCCTTAACATATTTTTTATAATTTTTATATTTAATTTTTTCATAATTAAGATTTTTTTAAAATTAGTAAACTATTTTTTTATTTATGGTTTACAAACTAAATATTTTTCGAGTTTATGACGCACCTTATTACCAAATTCTATCAACATAAGCATTAATTTGTCACTTCAGCATTTTAAGAATAGTATATCCAACAAATTGAAAAATATGACTAAATGTGTAATTTTTTAAAAGTTATTATTGCGAAACGACACTTCTAAAATATGAAGGAGACCAAATTAATAGACAAAAAAATACTACAATTTTGCCTGGTGTGTGTGTGAGTGAGATCTCTGATTATTATGAGGTGCAATTTTTTTTGACACGTGGGGCCTAATTAAAACAAAATAAAGTGGGGCCTTCTTGTTTGACTGTTTCGCTGCCAATAAAATTATGCACACTAAATTCATGGACCTTAATTCTCAATTCCAGGCTTGAAAACGATTTTTGTTCCCACGCACTAATTTTTGTGTACTATGTGGCATACAACTGATACAAGGTTGTGTTCATTCACACTAAGGTAAAAATGTATTACTTTAAAAATAAATAAAACAAAATCTTTGAGGTAGGCACAAATTTTTTGGTTACTTATGTGGTGCACCTGTTATTGTGCGTATTGTATAATTTATTGTTAATCCGAACGTGAATGGGTCTTACCTCGGATGTGATCTTTTATTCCAAAACTGTGTTTCATCTCTATTCCAACCATGTGGATGATTGACACGTGTATTACACATACCATATTTATTTTCAAGCATAAATTGTGGGGTTCTAATATGGTAAGTGTAATATACGAGTCAATCATCCACATGGTTAGAATAGAAGATGAAACACGATTTTGGAATAGAAGATCCCATCCGGTCCTCCTTAAGGCTGAAACTTGAACTCAATTCCAGATTGACTGTTAAAAGTTCATTTGAGTTCGATTTGTCAACATCAACCCTATATACTAAAAGAAAAAACAAGTTGCCACATGTCTTCACCTGAGCAATTTGGTACACGTGTCAACATCTTATTCTTCCAAATCCATGTGTCACCTTCATATTTAGCCATGTGGCAAACCATTACACTACCTTATTCTTCCAATTATAAATTGATTTACTATATCAATTTATTATCAAACCCTATATACTAAAAGAAAAAACAAGCTGCCACATGTCTTCACCTGAGCAATTTGGTACACGTGTCAACACCTTATTCTTCCAAATCCATGTGTCACCTTCATATTTAGCCATGTGGCAAACCATGACACTACCTTATTCTTCCAATTATAAATTGATTTACTATATCAATTTATTATCAATTTATCATCAACATAATAATTAAATTTCATATTTCCGTATATAACTATTAAAATTCAATCAAACATTTAATTAACAAATTAAATAATCCCAAAAATCAAGTATATAAAATTAGGAAGTTATTTTTGAGTTTGCAAATTAATTGTGATTTAAATATTATTATGATACAAAAACCAATGATATAATTTCAATTATTATCTCTAATACTTATTATACTTTTAATTGCGATTTAAATCATTCACGGGGTATAACAATTATATTAAATATCTTTTTTTTAAGCATGTCAATGATTCATTATTTTTATAACTGATTTATTAGCGTTTGTGTAAAAGCAAACTACGGCTAAATATTTAAAATTAGCACAAATAAACAATTTTATAGAGATTTTTTCCTTTTCCAGAAAACATTCAAAGATTGAAATTGCACTCTTTCAACCATTTAAAACTGATATGGCTTGAAAATTCGTTGTTGTGACGAGGATGTTACACTTTCAAATAGAATTAATAATGTAGTTTACAAAGAAGTTTTTTAGAATTTGAAGTGAACGATTGTATGATGCTCTTCTAAATTTTGAATTTCTTTTTTAGTATTTTTAATTAGTATTTTGGATCTCTTATTACTATTAGAGTTGCGACACAAGTTTTATTTTTTGACAAATCCGTGAACACACGGGTGTTGTTCTAGTAATGAATTATACTTGAACACATTTTTTGTTCAATAAGATGTAAAGTTTGACTCAAACTCAACTCTATTAGTGAAAAAAAGAATAAAATATGTATAAAAATATCAAGTTATTTGAACTCGATTTGTACTCAGCTCGACTAAAGCTCGTTCAAGCTCGATTCGATTAATAATCAAACTAATCTCGAACACAATATTTGAAGCTTGATTAAAATTCAAACAAGTTTAAACATTATTATGTTCGGTTCGACTCAGCTCGACTCGTTTATATCCCTAGTCCTACCGTTAATTCACATTTGCTTGGCCCAAACTCTTAAGGTGCCAAAGTTTTAGGAAATAGGGATATTATAGACATTACACATATCGAACAGAAAATTTCAACCCATACATGTCGGTGAAACCATGAGTTCACAAATCAAAACAAAACACTGCTCGATTTAGTCCACAAATATATAGCTGTCACCGTGAGTCTGTGAGTTTTTTCTTTCATTTTGCAAAAACAAATAATAACTTATAATTATAGTGACTCGTTTCCAATAGTAACTCATGATATGAAATTTCATTACAGGCAACCATTTTTGGTTGAAATTTAAATGAGGTTTGCTATTTCATAAATGGTAAGACCAATAAAAGTGGAATAATGGTCTGTACTACAAAGTTACTTCCCAGTTGGCATTTAATTATATATGCTAGAGATTATTTCCATTAACTTCAAAAATAAATAGCATTTTTCTTGGTCTTTCTGACCCATAAACGAGTAAAGAAGTAAAGAAATTATTCTTAACTTACTCATTTCATTATGATTACACCTACCCAATTCTTCCAGCATTCGTTTGTGATTGTTGATTGGATAGATAAAATAATTTGGATAAATTAGCATTCGATAATATAATTGAGTTCAATAAAATCTTTGTGAAGTATTGTTGTGATGTCTAATTATTTTAGTAGGATAAGAATACTTTATTTGACATTGATGGCAAGATTGAATAAATGAGGGACAAATTCGTCAATGACTGCTCATATGAGGATTGGAGTTGGGTGGTATTATATAATTGCAACCTCATGAATTGAACCAATTATCAACCAAGAGTAGGACAAAAAGCGGGTCGAATTATTATCACGGGTTTTGTAGTCAAAGATCCCGAAGAATTTATAAACTTGGGGTAAAAAATTGGCCAAAAATTAGTAATAACTAATAAGTTTACACTACAAGAAAACAAGGAAATCCCAACGGGGAAAAATATGTTGGAATTTGGCCAATTACCATTGGAATTATCGATTCCAATGAAAATTCCAACATAAAATGTATCGTTGGTAAAATGGCCGTTGGAATGACGAAATTCCAATGGAAATTTCAATGGAAAAATATTCCAACGGAATTTCCAACGTTATTTATCCATTGGAATATATAACCGTTGGAAAGAACTCCAACATTTTTTCCAACACTAATTCCAACAGAGTTATACCATTGGAATATATTTAATCGTTGGAAAAAACTCCAACAGTTATTCCAACGGAATAATGCTATTGGAATTTAGTCCAATGGTATATATCCGTTAGAATATTCAATCAATTTATATCATTATTTAATATTTTTAACTTTCCAGTAGGTCACCCATCATCAATTTGTCTCAGGTTAAACACATTTAACCATGTAGTTTCAATATGATTGACTCCAAAAGATAAGATATATTTTATTGATATGGATTATACTATCAAATCATTTAACCCCTATTAAAATTTTCCAATGGTATTGGAATTTCCAATTGAATTTTCCAACAACATGTTGTACCATTGGAATTTACGTTGGAATTTTTAAAAACTCCAACAGAAATTCCAACGATTAATTCCAATATTCGGTTTATCGTTGGAATTTTTGTTGGAATATTCCAATGGTATGTTTTAGCGATGTAATTTCTGTTAGAATTTTTAAAATTTCAATAGTATTTCCAATGGTTTATTATTAATGTTGGAATAATTGTTGGAATTTTCCAATGGTTAGTTGTGGTGTTGGAATTTCCGTTGGAATTTTAAATTACAGCATGATTTCCAACATTTTATACCAACGGTTTTGTTTACCGTTGGAATTTTCATTGGAATATTCCAATGGTATAATGTAGCATTGGAATTTCCGTTGGAATTTTAAAAATTCCAACAGTTTCCTATTTCCTTGGAATTATTTTTTTGGAATTTGATTATTTTTTTGTAGTGTTAAAGAAAAAACAATTTGTGCTATTTTTAGGAGCCCTAGGCGCTAGGGGTCGGGTTGTCACGACAAAGATCTAGCGATTCCTGCAACCTTAGACAAGAGAGAGTTTTTAGAAGGAGAGAGTATTAATTGTGGATATAAGTGGAATTAGTTTTATATCCTCATAATATACATGTGGCTAAAATAATCAAACAAGTCCAAATTAAACTTGTACCCAATGTTTTAAAAATCATACTATACTGGCTGGTTGAATCGGTTATACCAAATACCGATGGTCGGACCGATATGGTAAGGCGCCATTTTTGTGGTTATACCGATTCAAAATCGATTAAACCGAATTTAACTATATTTTGTTTTCCTTTTTCTTTTTTTCAATTTTTTTCTAATAAAAATTAAAATTATAGACTTAATATTTAATATATTTATGTGATCATAATTCAAATTAATCAAAAATTCAAATCAGTTATTTAATATTTATACTATAATTCAAATCAGTTATTTATATTTTAACTAATTCAAACAAGAATTCTAATCAATTAAAAATATTCTAAATTTGGAAAAACCTCTATAATATATATAAGCATAAACAATCAACTAAATAATAATTACATATTAAAAATTAAAAATTAAAAATATGTATAACTTCTCTTTTTATGTCAATATATTACATTAATATTTTATATAATATAATTTAACAATATAATAAGTTTTATTAAAACCGACAAAATCGGCAATTCTATGACCCGAACGGTTGAACCGCTTACCGGTGGCTTGGCTAAACCACTTAACCAACTTTATTTGCATGTTGAATACAATTTTACAACACTCATTGAACTATATAAGCATTCCTGATTAAATTAAGACTGGACCATATTAAAAACTTACCGAATTTCGAAGATTTCTTCTTAGCGTACTAAATTCAATAAAAGAAAAAAATAGTAGGGTTGTCAATTGAGGCTCATGGGCAGAATATAAGCTCGCACGAGTACAAATATTCACTTTCACCTAATCAAGTTTTATGCATTATCTCAAGTCGAGTTCATGCTTATTTCAAGTTAGTTCACCCTACTTTATTTTTTTTTAGGGGAAAATGGAAAATTTCATTCCAAACAACTAGACGGGAGCCTCCAAAGAAACAAAATGTTGGAGAGTAGGTGGTACCTCCCCGATATAGTGACTATCAGAAATAATCGAAAAGGCAAAATGCGCTAAATTATGTGCCAGAACATTGGCCGTCCTAGGAATAAAATAAAAAAAAATAGATGAAAATTCAAAACTAATAGCAATAATGTCTTCAATGATGCTCCCGCAATATGAGATATCCTCTCCTTTCCTGAGAATGCCATTGATAAGTGCTAGACAGTCCGATTCAACTACCACGGTGGAAAGATTTCGGTTACAAGCAAGAATAAACGCCTCCCGACATGCTAAAGCCTCAGCGACGTCCACTTCGAATTCCTGCCAGAAGTGCTTTGCTTGGGTGCATAGGACGTGTCCTTCATGATCACGTATGGCGGCGCTATCCCACATTCCTTCTCACGACTAACGATCGTCCACCGATATTTGAAATGTACCAGATGGAGTACGATTACCAGCTCGATTCAACGTTGCATGCATGTTGGATTGCATAGGGGGCCTGGAAATTCTTGCTTCGTGGTATGAGTGGAAACATCTAGTAGCCATGGAAAAGCACTCCAGGTGAGTGAGTTCTTTTCCTTGAAATACTAAATGATTCCAAGCATACCACAAGGTCCATAGAAAGACAGCGAACATACCCTCTCCTTCCTCGTTTTTTAGCTTTGCGATTTCCACCATCATGTCCGCGATTGAGGCATTCGAGTCCATAGTTAGTTGGTCCAAGCGAAGAATAGAAGCGCGCCAATACAATTTACTCCACCGACAGTCTCTAAGAGTATTGCTCGATGGTTTCTTCGGCCAAACCACACCTTCGACATATAGGACTGATTCCCAAATACCGTCGCACAAGTGCCGTATTAACTGGGAGAATACCCAACACGACTTTCCAGAGAAAAAGCTATATTTTGGGCGGGACTTGGAGACCCCAAATCCACTTCCAAATCGATGATGAATTCCCGAAAGTTGATGGGTTATTCCTATAAGTATCGACATCCGAACCGCCACCGCATGACCCGACCTAATGAATAAACACCATTGGAATTATAATGCCAAGCTAATTCATCCTTTCCCAAAAGTTCCGTAGAGGAATTTTTAGAATTTGCTCCGCATCCGTCGATTAGAATAGCCCACGATTAAGTACCTCATCCCACTTATGCTCCACCATGTTAATGAGATCCTTGGCTCTCAACTCAAAGTTAGCCCTTGTTTCAGGACATTGAGGGCGGAAATTATGAGCCTCAGCAAGCCATGGATCAGTCCACACCTGTATGCTATTTCCATCGCTTACTACCCACCTAAGTCCCTTGTGAAGAATCTCACGACCGGATAATATGCTACGCCATGTGAAGCTCGTATTATAACCCAGGTTTGCTGTCAAGAAATTCCCGCGCGAAAAACATCGAGCCTATAAAATCCTGGCCAGAAGAGCTGTCTCGTCGTGAATCAACCTCCATCCTTGCCTAGCAAGCATGGCCTTATTAAAGGTATGTAGCTCTCTACATCCAAGTCCCCCATCCATTTTGGAATAGCAAAGTGATTTCCATGACTTCCAATGAATTCTATTTTCTTCGCGTTTCTGACCCCACCAAAAATTTGCAGTTAAAGAATCAATTGTTTTGCAATATATTGGGGTACTAAGAAATAACTCATGATATACGTGGAATTTCTAGAGCCACACTTTTAATAAGGACCAACTTTCCAGCAATAGATAACATTCTTAATTTTCAATCCTTGAGTTTTTTCCTGATCAATCCAACAAGGTTTGGAAAATTATTTTCTTGGATCGACCCACTATGACCGGGAGGCCAAGGTAGATAGCGTGATTGTCTAGCAAATTTACACCCAATTGCCGAGCCAGGCCCATTACATCCATCTCATGCACCTCTCTGCTAAAATTAATTTCTGACTTCTCAAAATTAACAATTTGGCCTGATGTTGCATTGTAAGCTGCGATTATGCCTTTCGTCACTTCTATGTCCTAGGTGTTCGCTCTCCCAAAATAAGGCTGTCATCCACAAAAAACAAGTGTGAGACTGGTAGCGCATGTCTGCATATCTTAGCCCTGTAGATTCCGCCTGTGAGTTCTGCTTTGCGAATGAGAGCCGAGAAGGCCTCTACACAAAAGAGAAACAAATAGAGGGAGAGGGGGTCGCTTGTCTAAGGCCTCTAGTCGGGGGTAAACCGGGGAATACCGTTAGTAAGAACCGAATATAAGACCGTAGAGACACAGCCGTGCATCACAAGATAAACAAAATTAGAACCAATTCCTATTCTCAACAAAGTATTCTCCAAAAGATTTCATTCTACCCGATCATAGCTTTACTCATATCGAGTTTTAATGCAAAATAGCCACATTTTTGGAGAGACTATGTTTCATCGCATGGAAAATTTCAAAATCAATAAGCGCATTGTCAGTAATAAGACACCCAGGGATAAAAGTCGACTGAATGTATAAGGTGGGGGAGAGTTCTTTTCAACCTGTTAGCTATAGTTTTTATCACATTGCACGTAATAAAAATCACTGGGGGATTTCGGGTTATGTTTTTGGGAAATAATACGATATGTGTATTATTGAGAGGGAGGAGAAGTCGATCATCATTGTTTAAAATATCCAGTATGACACGAGAAATATCAGATCGCATATAAGGCCATAAAGTTTTATAGAAAAGAGTCGGCATACCATCGGGTCCAGGAGCTTTTGAGGGATGCATTTGAGCTAGGGCTTCCGTGATTTCAGCTTCAGTGGATGGGGTGCAAAAAAAATTCATTAAGATCGGCCGGAATTATGTTGTCTAAGGTGTCAAGGGCCTCTTCCATGCTTAAGGTAGTTGTGGAACTAAATAAAGTTTGGAAAAAATGTGTCAAAACCCATTCAATTTGTTCCGGCTCGTCAATCCTCGCCCCCGAATCATTTTTGATCCATTCAATCGTGTTTCTACGTTTTCTGTCGCTCGCAACCTTATGGAAAAAACTTGTGTTCTTGTCTCCGTCCTTCATCCAGTTGACCTGAGCTCGTTTGATGCCACATCGATTCTTCCTGTTTCATTAATATTTCAATTTTTCCTCCAAATTTTTTGCCGCTGAGATATTCTCCAAGGTTGGTGCCATTTTCTAAATCTTCTGTAGTTGAGTTCGTGTAACTGAGATGAGGTGGTTAATATTGCAAAATGCTCCTTTTCCCAAGCAAATAAGGATTGACCCATTTTTTGTAATTTATTCTTTATAGCTCCTGGTGATGGTTCAATGGATGATTCAATCCAAATTTCTTGCACGAAGAGTCGACATGATTCGTCATCTAACCACATCTTTTCAAACCAGAAAATCCTCTATCGTTGGCGTATACGGTTCATCTTCCTTTTAGTCCATGATATTAATAGAGGACAATGGTTTGAATCCATGCGCGTCTGGTGCTCCACTTTATAGTCCGGGAACTGGCTAACCCAATGTATGTTTTCTAGGCCACGGTCTAATCGTTCCTGAATATTTGCCGCATCTGCCTGACCATTTGTCAAGTGAATTTAAATCCGTCAAAACCCAAATCATCTAACTCGCAGAAAGCTATCGCATCACGAAATGCCCGAATTTTCGAGTCCTCCTTTGTATGGCCCCCTACTTTTTCATGGTGAAACAAGATCTCATTGAAGTCTTAAACACACAACCAGGGTCTCTCTGGATTGCAGAAAAGTCCTCGAATTAATTGCCATGTTTGCGTCTTTTGGATTTCCTCAGGCCAGCCATAGACGCACAACAGTTGCCAATAGACCTGTGAGTTGGGTTCCAAAATAAGAGCATCAATAACATGTAATGAGGCGGTTTGTATGGTTACTTGTACGGATTCCTTCCAAAAGAGACAAAGACCGCCTTTCCTCCCTCCCGAGCACGTATCACAATCCACATTGTAAAAATTCTGCATATATAGTTGTTTACAAATCTTTGTATATTCATCCTTCACTAGTTTGGTTTCCATAAGAAACACCAAATTGGGATCTTTTTGCTTGATTTATCATTTAAGCACTTAAACTGTTCGGGGTTCCCAAGCCCCCGACAGTTCCAACTGAAGCAACTCACAGGACTCGGCGGGGCTGCTCCTGGGCAGCCTCCGCTATTGTAGTATTTGTACTTGAAACATCAATAATTAAATAATTTTTAATTTTTTTCGAACATGGGGTATGGTTATGGGCAGGGGTTGTGAGAAGTGTATTTGGGAGTTTTCTTTTGGTGGAAGTTTGTTTTATAGTAGCGGTTTTGTGGGACGGGGAATGATTCAATGTGCGACGCCAAGTGGATGGATGTTCGGGGGGTTCGTTGGGTGATGGGATGTATGTGCCAGCTTGAGGGGTGCGTATGAGTGTAAGGTGGTTATTATCGGTGCAAATGTTTTGGTGTGGGATTGGGGCTAATGGTTGGGTCAAACATTTATTGGGTATGTGGGTGTTTGCTTTGGGGTTAGAACATTCTTTTGTGGGTCAGTGGTTATGATCATTTGGGTGGGTGCTGTGGGATGAGTGGTTTTTGTGAGGGGTGGCGTACATGCTGTTGGGGTAGGCTCAAGGTCACATTAAGAGTTTGTGTTGGGGGATGTTATAGATAAAGACTCAATGGTATTTAGGAGGGTCAGTGTTGTGTTGTTTGGGGTGGGTATGTTATGCATGGATTGGTTTAGGTTTGGCCGGTTCATATGGCTGGTTGTATAGGATGGTGAGGTGTTTGGTTGTTGGAGTGTAGGGGTGGTCGCGATGGGTGTCGTTTTGGGCTTGGGAGGTTGCGGCGTCGTTGCGGGAAGCTTACGAGGACATTTATAAGGTGAAGATTTCAACCACGGGTCGTACTTCGTCTCCAAGGGGTCGGTCGCTTCATTACTATCATATTCCTTGCACGTATGAAAATGGTGGCCTATGACCCCGCAACAAAAACAATAAACTGGAAGAGATTCATACTTCAATGGGATCCATTTAGATTCACCATGTATGCAGATAGTAATGCCCCGGGAGAGTGCTTTTGTGACATCAATCGAGGCTTTAAATCTTGTGGATTTGCCAAAGAGACCATCTTCTGGAGGGTCCTACATCTCGGAAACACCAATTTGTTTAGAAATTAATTTAAGAGATTTCTCATTCATGCAAGCAACCGGTAAATCATATATCCTCGTCCAAAATGATGCCTTCGTCATATTGATCGTGGAGGGTTGTTCCGTTCTGGAAATGGTTTGAACCGCGAATAAGAAACCCTCGAAATGCCACAGTTGGTTTTGAAGAACCCAATCCCTTTCTCTCTGATTATCGAAGCGAAATAGATATAAATTCTTACCCCATTCTCTCGCCGAAAATCCCTTCTTCGGTTTCCATGGTTTTTTCATCACCTCCAAAAGATAGAAGGAATTGTGAGATTTGGTCGTACAAAGTTTTCCAACAAGGCAGTGACCATGGGGGTGCGGTGTGCGTTGATGCTCGCCATCGACCTCGTCCAGATCCAATACCAATGTTTCCTGATCCGTAAGATCTTCCATGAATTTAGTCCCACAACTACCAGAAGAATAAAGCCTGCACAATTCACCAATAAACAAGAAAACACCGACTGACTCAATGAAAACAAAAACAACCCTAAACCCTAGAAAGACCGAAAAGACTTAAAACCCTAGACTACGTGCATGAGGGGAATGAGGGGAGGAAAGAACGTATGCCGGGGGAGGGTGATGACAGACGGGGAATGAAGCAAGACTCAACAACAAACGAGGGAAAGAGGGAATAAAGAAGCCAAAAAACAAAAAGAAAGACAACCAGGAGCCTAAACTCTAAAGCAGAAAAGGAGGACGGGGAGGCGTTGGGGGGATGAGAGGACTGAGAGACTGGTGTTAGAAGGGGTGGATGGATGACAGGAACTGGACATCGGGGAAAACCCTAACAAAATCTGTTTGATAAATGGTTTTATCATGATTTTGATGATTTTGATTTTACACCAAAACAATGTTTTTAAAGGTTGTCCAAATACTCCTAAATGTTTTAAAATGGTTTTAATATTTTTGGAGTATTTCCTCAAGTTTATTTTCGATATAAAATTGGACAACACATTTAATGCTTTTAAGTCAATGGGTTTTTACATTGAAATTATGTTGTCCTAATACTCCCAATTGATCTAAAATGTTTCTACTATCTTTCGGAGTATTTATTGGTATTTATATCGGACAACACTTTTTGTGTAAATGTTTTATTTCTTCAAAACTATATTTCTAATGTTGTCCTAATACTCCCGATCGGTCTAAAATGTTTTCACTATTTTTCGGAGTATTTCTTGAAGTCTATTATCGATATAAAATGGACAACACTTTTGTTTTGAGGTCAACCTGGTCGCCGTATAGGGCAACCCGCACTGAAAGTTGAGAAAACGAGAAAACTTCATGTTTGCGAGAAAATGGTCGGGCAACCAGGTCGCCCTATAGGGCAACCGGTGGCGTCGGTCGACCTTGGGCGGCCGTGCACTGGAGCAAAATTGAAACAGAACATTTGCCCCCGTTTTTTGAAGTTGTGCGACCGGTTGAAGTAAGGGACGACCTGGTCGAACCCTACGTCGCCGGTCGCCTATGTGTAAATTTATATTCTCATTTTCAAACGTCTATTTGTGCGCGACGGTCGCATCTTAAGTTTGACAAAAAAATGTAACCGTTGTGCGTGACACTTTTCCCTAAATTGTGGGATTGATTTCTAAACTATAATCTTGATTTTAATTGCAATTTTTTGTAGAAATCAGATTCCAAGAGGAGCCTATCAAGTATCAATCATCTCCTATAAATAGAGGAAGAATTGAAGCAACACAATAAAGAGAGAAAACTACAACACAACAAGATACACTCAAGAATACACTTGTTCTTACATTGTCTTATTTCTTGTTGTAATTTGCCTAGCTATTCACTTTCACATTCTTGAGGTCTAGGCTATTCTTGATTACACTTGCACTCTATTGTATTATCAATTATCGAGTTGTAATCTTGAATTTGTGGTCGTCATTCAAACACAAGATATCCTTGTGAGTGTTTGTGGTAAGAACACACTTGTGTGAACTAGGTGTTAGGTGTAAGAAGATTGTGGTAATCTTCTTGAGGTGTTGAAGAGTGTGGTGCTCTTCAAGGGTGAAGATTGTGGTAATCTTCACAAGGTGCCGTTGGAGATTGTGGTAATCTTCAAGTGAGATTGTGGTAATCTCAAAGGTGGTGTTGAAGAAGAGTGTGGTGCTCTTCAAGGTGTTGGTGTAAGATTTTGTTGTAATAATTTTGGTAATTATTAATAAAATCTTTTCTCTTTTCGAAATCCATCCCGGATATCTTGGGGTGGTAGAGGATTAGGCCCTAGGTGGGTTGAACCTCTTTAAATCGACGCGTGTTGCTTACATTCCGCACCTTCATTATTTTGTTTGAGCATTCGATTGTTAAAAGAGGACGAAATCGAGAAGATGGAGATAATATATTCACCCCCTCTAGATTATCGTAGCCGCTTGGACTTACAAGTGGTATCAAAGCCAAACTCTTTGGCAAGCTCGTTTCACATCGCGAGTGAAGAGAAACGATCGTCGGCTCGAACGAAGCTCAACTTTCCTAAGCACCTCCACCACAAGCCACCTCGGTTTGATTCCAAAAATTTTATATTTTGGAAAGAAAGAATGGAATGCTATTTACAAGGTTGCGGGTTCGATATTTGGAACACCGTCATCAATGGAGAATCCATTCCGATGAAAGATACACCACACACCTCAAAAGGCTTCAAAAAGCTCAATGATGAAGAGAAGAAAATCATCTCCTTAAATGGTAAAGCTCTTAATATTTTACATTGTTCACTTACCACTTTGGAATTTGATCATGTTGTAGGTATTCGGTCGGCACATGAAGTATGGCAAAAATTAGAAGCCATCTATGAAGTATATGCAAATGAAAGGAGCAACTCAAAAGCATCTACTTCACAAATGGATACAACATCAAATTCAACAACATGGTATAAGCCTTCTACAACCTCCCATGATGAACAAGTTGAACAATGCCTCATGGGCATCGAAGAAGAAAACGAGGTAAGTTCTAAACCTCTACTTCTTATGACAATGAATTGCAAAATGAATATAGTGACTTGCAAAATGATTATGATGAGCTACAAGATGAATTCCAAAACTTACTTGTTAAATACAAAAATTTGAAAAAGGAATTCATTGTTTTAAAGAATGATAAGGATAGTTTATTTACTTCCTATGAATCACTATCATGTGCTCACACCACCACTCTTGACAAGGTTAGAAACCTTGAGAAAGAAAATAGTACTCTTGTTGAGGATATAAATTGCTTGAAAAATGATTTATCTAAATCCAACTCGAGTACCGATAAGATGACCAATATTGTTGATTGTTGTGATAATTGAAACTAGAACTTGATCATAAGCCTAAGGGTGTCAATCACATGAAAAGGAATCAAGTCTCTAAGACGTTGGTCATTATGCTCCTAGAATTATTACATGCTTTTATTGCGGTAAAAAGGGTCATACGGTAAATACTTGTCGGGCTAGAAATAGCTCCAATTATTGTTGGAGACCTAAAAGTCTCAAGACTAATCCCAAAGGACCCAAAAACACATAAGGGTACCACAAAACAATGTCATATTAGGTACCCGCGAAATAATGATCGAAGAAAATTTATACCGCCAAGAAGACATCAAATGACCGTTTCATTTGATCAAAGAAGGAGAAACTATTTTCGACAAAGCCAATTTCCAAGAAGAGGGTATAATCAAAAATGGGAAGAACACAATCCTTGGAAATGGCAAAGACATCATCAACAAGATGATTTTCAAAGAAGAAGAGACTTTCAACAATGGGAAAGCAACAAACCTTGGAAATGGAGCAATCAAAGAAGTCATCATCAACAAAGTGACTTCTCAAGGGGAAGATATCATCAACAATGGGAACGACACAACCCATGGAAATGGCGTAATTGGTAACCCGTATCTCCTATTTAAATATGCATTTTATTTTGTTATTATGCATGCTTTTATTTGTGTCTTAATTGCAAAATGAGTTTTCAAATATTTATTTTTTTAATTAAGGTCTTCAATATATACTTGTGCTTTTAAAATATTTTTGAAAAAAAGACCTTATATGATGTTTTTAAAACTCTTGTGCATTTTTGTAGACTAAAGTGTGTTATCATCTTTTATGGATTTTTATGGCATGAGCTTACTTGTGATATCTCTTAGCCTACACTTTTATCATTATGATTTGTACTAGATATGTTTTAAGAATTGTGTAGGATTTACATATTTTCACAAATGGCCATTTACGTCATTATTTGTCAAGAAAGGCATAAATTATCGAGGTACGTTTACTTGTGTTATTCTTACTCTTATAGACTCGATATATGTATTGCCATGTGCCTATGTGCTTGTTTTCATAGTATTTCATACAAGTGCCATTAAGAGGATTTTTAGATTTTTTGAAAGGCACTATTCGATATTTGATTGCACATATTTGCCGTATCAACTCTTGTTCAAATACTTCTTTTAAATAAGGTCTCAACTATATGCTTTCGGATTTTCAATTTTCAAAAGAGACCTTCTTATAGCTTTCTTAAGCTTATTTGAACTTGAATGATTTATTAGACTCTTGATGATTTTCTAAATGCATAGTATGTGTTTCTTGCTCCATGGTCTATATATATAGTGTCTATTTCTACTATGCTCTTATGCAAGAGATTTTGTGATTGATGATTGAAGCATGTTTTTACACTTGGGCTATTTTTCTCTTGCTTATATAAGCGATGCCGTTAATGAGTTTGTTAAGTTGTGTAGATGAGAATGAAGTACTCCAAATATTAGTTACCTCAAAATATTTGGATAAATGTTCTTTATGAACACCTTAGACCAATTGATTGCCTATGATGAAGAAGACAAAAAGGGTATTCGGAACAAAGTCGATGACCAATGCAACATTGGTCGAACTAAAGGCGAGGTTAGCCCGAAGGTATTTTCAAGAAGAAGGTGAGCTTGAGATGAGAATGATGGGGAGCTCAATTTCTTGCTTGGACTACAAATTATTCAATGCCAAGAAGATGGTTATATAAGAACTCTTGAAGGAGTTAAGCATTGAAGGAAGAAGAACCATCTCAACCTCTATGGCTAAAGATTGACAAAGGTTGAGAAAGGCATATCGGCCGACAAACAAATTCGAGGTATGTTTTCTTGTATTATTCCTCTGACTCGACATTCCATATGCCTTATGTCTATATGCTCGACTTCAAAAATTATCCCAACGAATCTCATTAAAGTCTTTATTAAAAGAAATTTTCAAATATTTGAAAGCACTTCTTCGTATGACTTGTTGTATCCAAAAGCTTTAAAACGTTCTTATTTTTCGGGATAACAAGTTCGGTATCTATTATACGGTTATTCATATTCAAAATTTGGTTCGTCATAATCGAACTAAACATATTGAGATTCGATATATTTTTAAGGGATTGTGATTTTTAACAAAAACTTGAGATGTGTTTAATTCCGTCTCAAGGATAACTCGCGGACTTTTTGATCGTGAACCGCCGAGTATTTTACCTCATTTCGAGCTTGATTATGACATAATGTATATTGAATGAGGTCTACGTTTGCATTTTGCATGTTTTTAAAACTTAGGGGCGAAAAATCGGATTTTTGGTTGAAAATTCGGATTTTGAAAAAAACTAACAGACAAGTGGTTTGAAAAAGGTTGAGGGCAACCGGTCGCCCTCAACGTCGACACGGCCGCCCTCAACCACGACCAGGTCGCCCTAAGCAAAATCTTGGATTAAAATGGTTCTGTCTTCAAAGATTCGCAAGTTTAACTTCTTTTGGCCATTTTTCGTCCCCTTTGCAAATTTCACACACAATTCACTTCAAATGAGTTTTGATGCATGAATTATATATTTGGGGATTATCTAGCTCGACTATCATCATCATTGCTCGTCTTTACCGATAGAATGGTAAGAATTTCACTCTCTTTAACTCAATGGGTTGAATCCTCGAGTTTGTGACTTATATGTATTTTTCTTGATGCAATTCATATATTTTTGTGATGAGCTTATTGATTATTGATGATTGACTTTTGTTAAAATTGCATTTGGTGATAAAAAAACTTGGCTTGATTTCATTTACAAGGGCTATATATATCTTTCTCAATTTTTGACGCCCGTGAGTGTTTGATAAAACGTTTCAATAAAAAATTCATCACCTACATGATTCTCTCGATTTCAATAGTCTTATACATTTATAGAGATCATGTTTTGCTTATCAAATGAGTTTTCATAAACCTCTACAAGTCGTATGATTCGACTTTTCCTCCTATTTAGTTTATAAGCTTCAATGCTCAAATAGCTCGATACATCGGTTTAGTTGTGCTCTTTGATATGAATATATGATGTATTTATCGTGCTAACATTCTTTTTGATGATTCCAAAGGGGAGAAACAAGTGAAGAAACAGGTTATAAGCTCATTAGCTCATAAAAGCTAAGATAAGCTTAACGAAAAGAAGTTTATAAGCTATGGCTTCATAAAGCCATAAGTTGTGGATCATATTTAGTCCACTTGGTGCATTATGGTTATGTATGAATCACGGTCCATTGGTTGTAGTATGGACTCATATCTTATTCTAATGATGTATCTTTGACAGGGGAGCTTTTAAGTTTTTGATACTTAAGCTCAATATCGAAAAGCTAATATTTTAGCTTATGTTTAAGTTGCTTCTTTATAACTCTTGTTGTGCATGTTGATAGGGGGAGCATTTGCTATATGTGTTTGAATATCTCTACTCCCATCCTTGTGTTTTTATTGCATGGAATGTTGTCGCTCACAACGGATAGTTCTCTTTAACCAGTAAAATTATTTTGTTTTCAAAATCGACCTCGTTAAAATTGTTTTGGTTTGTAATCATCAAAAAGGGGGAGATTGTTTGATAAATGGTTTTATCATGATTTTGATGATTTTGATTTTACACCAAAACAATGTTTTTAAAGGTTGTCCAAATACTCCTAAATGTTTTAAAATGGTTTTAATATTTTTCTGAGTATTTCCTCAAGTTTATTTTCGATATAAAATTGACAACACATTTAATGCTTTTAAGTCAACGGGTTTTTACATTGAAATTATGTTGTCCTAATACTCCCAATTGATCTAAAATGTTTCTACTATCTTTCGAGTATTTATGGTATTTATATCGACAACACTTTTTGTGTAAATGTTTTATTTCTTCAAAACTATATTTCTAATGTTGTCCTAATACTCCCGATCGGTCTAAAATGTTTTCACTATTTTTGAGTATTTCTTGAAGTCTATTATCGATATAAAATTGGACAACACTTTTGTTTTGAGGTCAACCGGTCGCCGTATAATAGGCAACCCGCACGAAAGTTGAGAAAACAAAACTTCATGTTTGCGAAAATGGTCAGGCAACCGGGTCGCCCTATAGGGCAACCGTGGGCGTGACGTCGGGCCGACCCGGGCGACCTGTACTGGGAGCAAAAATTGAAAGCAGAACATTTGCCCTTCGCTTTTTTTTTTGAAGTTGTGCGACGGTTGAAGTAAGGGACGACCGGTCGAACCCTACGCCGACCGGCCGCCTGTAAATTTATATTCTCATTTTCAAACGTCTATTTTGTGCGCGCCGTCGCCTTAAGTTTGACAAAGAAAATGTAACCGTTGTGCACGTGAGATGACTTTTCCCTAAATTGTGGGATTGATTTTCTAATGACTATAATCTTGATTTTAATTGCAATTTTTTGTAGAAATCGATTCCAAGAGGAGCCTATCAAGTATCAATCATCTCCTATAAATAGAGGAAGAATTGAAGCAACACAATAAGAGAGAAAACTACAACACAACAAGATACACTCAAGAATACACTTGTTCTTACATTGTCTTATTTCTTGTTGTAATTTGCCTAGCTATTCACTTTCACATTCTTGAGGTCTAGGCTATTCTTGATTACACTTGCACTCTATTGTATTATCAATTATCGAGTTGTAATCTTGAATTTGTGGTCGTCATTCAAACACAAGATATCCTTGTGAGTGTTCTTGTGGTAAGAACACACTGGGTGAACTAGGTGTTAGGTGTAAGAAGATTGTGGTAATCTTCTTGAGGTGTTGAAGAGTGTGGTGCTCTTCAAGGGTGAAGATTGTGGTAATCTTCACAAGGTGCCGTTGGAGATTGTGGTAATCTTCAAGTGAGATTGTGGTAATCTCAAAGGTGGTGTTGAAGAAGAGTGTGGTGCTCTTCAAGGTGTTGGTGTAAGATTTTGTTGTAATAATTTTGGTAATTATTAATAAAATCTTTTTCTCTTTTCGAAATCCATCCCGGATATCTTTGGGGTGGTAGAGGATTAGGCCCTAGGTGGGTTGAACCTCTTTAAATCGACGCGTGTTGCTTACATTCCGCACCTTCATTATTTTGTTTGAGCATTCGATTGTTAAAAGAGGACGAAATCGAGAAGATGGAGATAATCTATTCACCCCCTCTAGATTATCGTAGCCGCATGGACTTACAAATCCTAGCCGAGAACGAAGACTCCTACGAAGAGGAGGACCCTTGCCATATTTCTTGATAAACTACCAGATTTTTTCTTACACAAAACCTAACTAATTAAAATGCTGATAAAGTAAGCAAATTTTCATAAAACTATTGTTGGAAATTTTGGTTTTGATAAAGTGGGTGTCGATTCGACTTTAACCAAATTTTCGGTGGCCAAATATTTAATTTTGGAGGAATTAAATGATATATTATTAATCTACGTTCCGAGTAGATGTTCGTAGTATTTTGTATTTTCGAAACCGAATTTCGGTGAGTGAGAAATTAATATACGAAGGTAGCCACATAAATGGGCATTATGTAAAGGGAAATGAAAGGTTTTTGCCATATCCCACATGGAATACAAATCATAGTTTATCCTAGTTTATTTACTAGAAGGTGTTATTTGTTGTATAAACTATAACACAAGTGGATGATCACAAGTGGCCCACACGCCGCGCGCCGCGCCCGCCTGACCTCGGCCTTAGGCCTGGGCCTGGTCTCGGGCGGGCCACCCTATTGGGCCCGGGTCCAGTCCACTAAAGTTTTGCCACTCGAAAATGGGCTTAGCCGGATTCATTCGAGTGATTGTTGACTGTTGGAGCCCAAATGAATCTGCATATTGTAGGTGTCCAGATTCATGTGGCTGTTGGAGTTAGTAACTCCTACAGTAGTGGTCATTTGAAGAGAGCCCACTACTTGTCTGTTATGGAGTAGTAGGGTGTAACATATGGGATGTTACAATTGGATTAATGACCACTACTTTTGTTATCTCCTGCAGGTGTTGGTTGGCTATATATATTCATGTTAGTGCATTGCAGCAAACTACACAGCAAATATCCATACAAAAATCCATATTTCTACATTTTGCACTCAAAGTCAAGCAACCAGTCTTCAACACTTTTTCGCTCAAGGTGCTTCGTGTTAGTGGTGCTCTTACGTAAAACGGCCGTTTTATCTTTGGAGGCAATACGCCAAACCGTGAGCACTAGTCGGGCCGTAATTGTCTTACAGATAGAGATAGTATCTCGACTCGGCTTACAGTTCAGTTCCAGAAGTTCCTGTTTTCTGTTTGTAATAGAATAGTTCATTTCCAGTTTGTAATTGAGCCATTGTGAAGGCTTTCCCGTTGTAACCACTACATTGTAATTAACAATCGCAAGACAATTATCGAACTTCACGATGACAAGCACAAGCAGTAACCTCGATCATCCCTCCCGCTCAAGCCGAGAAACCCAAAAATTCATGGGTTTCGACTTCAACATAAGAAAAATATTGTTTTACCCGACTACTCGTGTCCTGGTGAAGATCTCGACCGAGGACGCTCGTTGTTGCTTGAGAATGAAACAATTTCAAAACGCGCGTTGCGTTTGATGCATGGGGCTAGGGTGATTTCTGTGCCATAACTATGTCCTAAACGGACTTAGTGATGCACTTTACAAGATGTATTGTCTTTGTGAAATCCTCCAAAGAATTGTGGGATTCTTTGGGAGAATAAGACAAAACCGAGGATGCCGGACAAAGAAATTTATTGTCGGTAAGTTCTTGGATTTTGTGATGGTTGATTATAAAACCGTGATGGAACAAGTTCAAGTTCCATTGATCCTACATGAAATCTCTCGCCAAGGGAATGGCTTTTTGGAAGCATTCCAAGTGGCCGCCTTGATTGAGAAATTGCCCAAGTTTGGAGGGATTTCAAGAATTATCTCAAACATAAGCGAAAGGAGATGGGAATAGAGGATCCGATTGTCAAACCTTCGAACTGAGGAAGACAATAGGAAGATTGACTCTAAGTCCAAGCTTGTCCCTATGAAGTCAAAAGCCAACTTGATGGAGCACGGCTCGTCAAGTAACTCAAGAAAAGGCCTAACGATAAAGGCAAGAAATCGGCACTGAAAATTCGGGGAGCTTGCTACAATCGTGGCAAACCAAACCATATGGCAAAGGATCGCCGTCGGCTAAAGAAAAAGAAAACCAAACCACACCCAATGCCAATGTGGTTGAAGAAAAAGGAGCGATAGACGTTGACATGTCGATAGTAGAGTTTGAAGTCAATTTGGTGGATAACCCGAAAGAATGGTTTGTGAATACCAGGTGTGGCACTTGCCATGTCATTCCGATAAGGATGCATTCTCTTCTTACATCCCATCGATAGGAAGGAAGCTCCATAGTGGGAATCACGCCTTCTTCGATGTTCTTTGGCATCGACAGTTCCTTGGTAGGGGTTATCTAGACAAAGGACTGCGTTCAAAATGAATGTAATGAATGTACGCCGTTTTGCTTTGGCGAGAATATGAATAAGAATGAATCTTCTTTTTATATCTTTGAGTGCTCTAATTTATGGCATATTAGATTAGGACATGTAAATCAATGCTATAAAAAGATTGGTAAATTTAGAATTAATTAATTTACACAAGTAAACTCACAAAGAAAATGTGAAGTTTGTGTTGAAGCTAAAATGGCTAAATAACCGTTTCATTCGGTTGAGAGAGCACTTCACCTTTAGAGTTGATACACACCGATGTGTGTGATCTCGAAATTTGTGCAAACTAAAGGTGGTAAAAATATTTCATCACATTTATTGATGATTGCACAAGGTTTTGCTACTTATACTTGTTAAGAAGCAAAGATGAAGCATTATAGGCTTTTAAGAATTATAAAAATGAAGTTGAAAATCAACTAGGCAGTCGGATTAATATAATTCAGAGTGATAGAGGTGGCGAATATGTTGCACCATTTGAAGAACTATGTACCCAGTCGGGCATAATTCATCAAACAACAGCACCATATTCACCATAGTCTAATGGTATTGTTGAACGCAAAAACCGGACTCTAAAAGAGATGATGAATGCCATGTTGATAAGTTAGGATTACCCTGGAATATGTGGGGTAAGTCGCTTTTTAACCAACCACATATTGAATAAAATACCACTTAAAGGGAAAGATAAGACACCTTACAAATTGTGGAAAAATCGTAAGCCTTCTTATAAATACTTTAAAGTGTGGGGGTGTATAGCAATACCTGAACCAAAACAAGTTAAAATTAGACCAAAGACAATTGATTGTGTCTTTGTGGGATATACATGCCAAAGTAGTGCATACAGATTTATGATACATAAGTCACAAAATACGGAAATGACCGAAGGTACCATAATCGAATCAAGGAATGTTGTATTCTTTGAGGATGTCTACCCTTGTAGGAAAAATTAGAAGTGAGTACTAATAAAAGAACTCACGAAGCGCAAGTGGTTCAACACCAATTAGTGAAGAACGGAGACGTTAAAGAAGAGGTCTAAGACGGCTAAGTCTTTTGGGCCGACATTACATAACATTTATGTTAGATGGTGAGCCAAACTCGATTAAAGAGGCTCTAAGTAGTCCGGATGGTCCGCTCGGCAAAAGTTAAGCTATCAATAGTGAAATCGAGTCCATTCTCGCAGAACCATACTTGGGAGTTGGTCGATCTCCCGTTGGTCATAAACCTTTAGGATGTAAATGGATCCTAAAGAAGAAGTATAAAGAGATGGAACTATTGATAAGTATAAAGCACGGCTTGTAGCCAAAGGTTTTAAACAAAAAGAAGGATATGACTTCTTTGATACCTATTCTCCAGTAACGAGGATTGCGTCTATTCGAGTTTTTCTTGCGATTGTTGCTTTGCACAATCTGAGATTCATCGATGGACGTAAAGACGGTGTTTTTGAATAGAGAGATAGATGCTAAAATCTACATGGAACAACCTGAAGGGTTTGTTGCACCTACCAAGAAAAGAAGGTGTGCAAGTTAATAAGATCGTTGTACGGACTGAAACAAGCTCCAAAACAATGGCATCTTAAGTTTGACAATACAATGTTGTCAAATGGATTTAAAATCAACGAGTGTGATAAATGCGTATATGTCAAAGGGACATTAGAAGCATTTGTCATAGTTTGTCTATACGTAGACGATTTGTTAATCATGGGCAGTAGTCATGATACTATCATTTGGCAGATCCTTTAACAAAAGGACTGAATCGAGATCAGTTGGGTAAATTGCTAGAGGGAATGGGCTTGAAGTCCACAAAGTAAAAATAACTATCATAGTGGTAACCCAACCATGATGACTGGAGATCCCAAGAACTTGGTTCAATGGGAAAACTAAACTATGAAGGTTATGTTGTAACACTTGGAGACAATGTTATAACTCATCCCTAGAAAGCAATACCAAGTGTTGAAACACCTGCAAAGTTGTGGAGAGGCTAAGTCATTTGACTTTTAATGATTCCTACACCTCGTTGAGGTTGAGTATGGCAGGATACTTGGATAGGAGATCACCTATATAAGTGAGAAGTGCGGGCCGCTTCAAAGTAACACTTATGAATCCAAAGTGGTGTCCATGGTCAAACGGACACAAAACGTGAGAACGAAGGTGTTGAGACCTTATGTGTTAATATGTTGACTCGGATACACCGTGGAGGAATAGTTCAAGGCATTGCGTCCACTAAGCCGCCAATGTACCCGATGGTATTGACTACGGAAGGTTCAAAGCCATAAGCTACCTTTCCGAATGCTATATTTTCTCTTGAGAACGGTTTCGTGTGGTTCCGCATTCATGCATACATTAATTTCCACTCATGTGGGGGATTGTTGGAAATTTTGGTTTTGATAAAGTGGGTGTCGACCCGACTTTGACCAAATTTTCAGTGGCTAAATATTTAATTCTGGAGGAATTAAATTATATATTATTAATCTACGTTCCGAGTAGATGTTCGTATTATTTTTTATTTCTCAAAACCAAATTTCGGTGAGTGAGAAATTAATACACGAAAGTAGCCACATAAATGGGCATTATGTAAAGATTATGTAAAGGGAATGAAAGGCTTTTGCCTTATATTACATGGAATACAAATCATAGTTTATCCTAATTTATTTACTAGAAGGTGTTATTTATTGTATAAACTATAATACAAGTGGATGATCACAAGTGGGCCACACGCACGCGCGCGCCCGCCCGGCCCGGCCCTATTGGGTCCAGGTCCACTAAAGTTTTGCTACTCGAAAATGGGCTTAGCCCAGATTCGAGTGACTGTTGGAATGTTGGAGCCCAATGAATCTGGACATTGTAGGTGTCCAGATTCGTGTGATCGCTGGAGTTAGTAACTCCTACAAAGAGTGGTCATCCAAGAGAGCCCACTACTTGCGGTATGGAGTAGTGGGGTGTAACATCCGGGATGTTACAATTGGATTAATGCCCACTACTTTTGTTATCTCCTGCAGGTGTTGGATGGCTATATATATTCATGTTAGTGCATTGCAGCAAACTACACAGCAAATATTCATACATAAATCCATATTTTCGCATTTTGCACTCAAAGTCCAAAGAACCAAAGATTCAACACTTTTTCGCTCAAGGTACTTCTATGTTAGTGGTGCTACTACGTAAGACGGCCGTTTTATCTTTGGAGGCAATACGTCAAACCGTAAGCACTAGCGGGGACGTAATTGTCTTGCGGATAGAGATAGATCTCGACTCGATTACGATTCGCCCGAAGTTCTGTTTTTCGTTTGTAATAGAATAATTCATTTCAGCTTGTAATGAGTCATTGTGAAGACTTTCCCGTTGTAACCACTACATTGTTAACAACTATATCGTAATGAAAACATATAAAGTTTCAAATGTATGATTTGTAACATAAAACATTAAACAACAATTTCTATTTAGACTTATAATTAAGGAAAGTAGAAATGTCTAATCAACAATATTTCACCAATTCAGTTTATTTAAGCTAAACTCACGAATTGATTATGCTGATCAATTTAAATAGCCAAAAAATTCAACCCTGTTTATAACTAATTAAATGTCAAATAGATCGATTTACTTGACAGACCCTAAAAAAAGAGAGACAAAGAGGGATGCAAAGGATATCAATGGGGCAGGTAGCCAGGTACCTAAAGACCCAGATCCACCCTCGTCCACCCAACGAGACACGACATGTCAACCCACAATGGTCGACTCATGTTCAATAATTTTATTATTATAATATTTTTACCTTGTATTTTATATTTTAAATAAAATAATTATCTTATATTTTGTATTATAAATGCATATATATTATTTATAAAAATTGACATTATATATGTTATAAATAATATTAAAACCATACAAATTACATTAATATATATGTAAAATATATATTAAATCAGTAGGTCTTTTGTGAGACAGTGTGAGACCGTGAGACTTTTAGTGTAAAAAATGATACTTTTAGTATCAACAGTGATACTTTTCAAAATACACTGAAATTAGTGTATTTAGACAAACATCACTTTTTACACTAAAAGTATCACTGTCTCACGGATTTTCACCGTCTCACATAAGTTTTTGCGTTAAATATATGGGGGAAAAATTAGGCAGAGTGGAGCGGGCTGGACGTGTAGCCACGAGACAGAATACGTGGGTGGGTCAAATTGCCATCCCTAGATGCAAATAGGGGGCGCACGAGACGAGACAATTCGGATATTTGGAAATTCCAGAACCGTCCCAAAGTTCGAAAATTCTAAAAATAAATCTCCAGAACCGAACCATAAGAAAAAATCTTTGTCCCGAACTTTACCGAGAATTCGAGATGGAGATTCGGTTCTAATGGGACGATATGGTACGGTTCAATTTGGGACGGAGATTCGGAGATTAGTCATAATTAAAAAATACAAATTTGAAAAAAAAGAAATCAATACAAAAATCACCAAATTGATATACTTCATTTCTCTTTTTAGTGTAGTCTCAAAATAAAAACTAAAATCATAATAGGTAACACAAACCTAAATTCTAAACTTAATAACCTCTATAAAGCAATAATATTGTATTATTTGGGCAATTGTCCTTTTATTGAGTTAGAACAGTAATAATTGACTAATAATTTTGATAAATTAAAAGGAAACAAAAACTTGTATACATTTATAATCTCAATATCTCCCACTTAACAACTTAACTTAATCAATAAGATTATATTTATAATTTATGTGATGTGGTAAAAAAAATTAAAATATAAATTTTTTTATATTGTTACAATATGATACTATTACTTGTTCAGAGTATATTTATCTTTTAAGTGCAATTTACTAATCATTTGACTAATTTTAATTTCAAATCATTTACTCTATTATTAAAATTAAAGTTTTATAAAATTCATAATAGATGCAGTATTATATTATGATTTTTTATAAATATATTTTATATTTAATTTAATTTCAAATAATTTGTAGTTAATTCAATATCAAAATATAAACAAAATAAAAATAATGCATATGTATTTATATAAAATATTTAAAATCGGTTCTAGCTTCAGGTCCTCGGTTCGGAGTGGATTGGTGTGGTTCATTACGGGTATTTGAAAAATTTCCAGAACCGTACTACAAATATTTTGGGACGGTACGGTTCGAGGAATGTCAAAAAGTCAACATATATTTTTGGTTCGGAAATTTTTCAGTCCGAATATCGGTTCAATTAAGGAATCTCTAAGTTTCCCACGCACAACCCTAAAGTAGATGCAGCTAACAACCTCTGCCCAAGTGTAATTGTTTTATTGCATCAAATAAAGTTCTAATTATTTTCTAATAGAAAAGTACAAAAGGGCAATTGGATCACTAATCGACTGATCACTCATTACTGTCTTTGTATTAACTTAACTGTAAAGTCAATCAACAAGGATTAAACAACTAATTATTGTTTGATTTTCGAGGTTAGAGAATAGGCAAGTGGCGTGAATTTAATCAATATCGAAGATATATTTAAGATTTTATTAAGATAATTAATCAGATGTTGTTAATTAGGTGATTGGTTAATTCTGCACACGTGCCAGTTCCACCGACACAGAACAAATATAAAACTATTGATTTTATTTTTAATTTCTTTTCTTTTCTTTTCTTTTTTCATTCAATAAATTTTTTTAAGGGACTGTCCTACTTGTCCGATTACTTTTGATTAATGGTTTTACTTTTATATGGAATTATTTTTTTTAGAGATTTATCTTTTCCTGGTATTTTATTTTGCAAAATATGTCGAGAATTGTGGAGTATTTAAGCAAAACCTATGGGAGTGCTTGCTTGTCAAATAAATTTACAAAATTTCCACTCAAAAAATAATTTTTTCCAAACATGTGATTGAATGTGAAATTTTTCAAAAAAATATATTATTTTTCTTTTCACAATTATACTATTCATTATCTCTTAATTTTCAAATCATCACATCTAATCACTATTAGACTAAAAAAAATCACATCAACTATCATTATCACATTTTCATCTTATATCCGATTGCACACTCAAATTCATTCTTATTTTCCAAAAGGTATACACTATTCTCTCCGAAAGTATAAATGAAAGGAACCTACGCCTTTATATTAATTATATCTAAATCAAAAATTATTGATCGCTGATGTATGGAAACTATGGATAATTCAAGCAATAGAAAGTGGTCTATGTGAATATATTCTACATGGATTAATTAGGTCTTAAAGAAATTTTTTTAAAAAAAAATAATACGAGATTTCATTTAAATTGTTTGAAATAGCCACCACTTACTGACAATGAAGAATCAGTCAAAACAATCAAATCTCATAAAAAAAATTATCAGATGAATGTACCAAACTTATAAATATAAATCTAACATATATGAAAATCGATAGAAACAAAAATTTTGAAATTGTTGGACAAATCTCGTACTAATGAATCTGATCTCGTATTGGTCATCGCAAATTTTCATGAAAACCCATCAAAACAAATTAGAACAACAACTGGATCTTCTCAAGGGACATCGGATGAGATAGAACACTACTTATTAAGAGGACAAAATTCCACTTATTAAGGGGACACAAACACCTATGAAGGGACTAAAACTCTAATGAAAGAAGACAAACAAAAACTAATTAATAATAACAAATTAAAGGTGGTTTCCCCCACTCTCACATGGTGGAAAGATGAGAGAAGAAGGAAGGGAAGACGGCTAACCACTGAGATTAGTCAAGTAGTCTCAGGTATTACTCATCAGTGATGAAGCCTGGGTTCGAGTACCTACAATGACGAAATTAATTTTTTTATATAAAAAAGGTAAGGAAGACGGCTAGGATTAAGCAGGCCATAAAGAAATCTTACTACACATGATTTTATTATTTATTAATTAATACTCTTATAGTTAAATTCTTGATGGTTTTAGGTAAAAATATTTTTAAACAAATTCCTAAATTAAAACCCAATTGGTACACTATTGGGCCCATTAAGGTAAGGCCGGTCAGTGGAAACAACCGGCAACTATGTGCATTGTGCTCTGTGTACGCAATATCTGACCTCACAATTTTCTTGTACTGAAAAATGAAAATACAGATATGCATTTTAATCAAAATTGTTTTTTAGTCATCCAAGTAGATCTCTTCGAAAAATTTGGTCCTGACTTATTTTAATTTTAACATTTTGTCCTTCAAGTGATAGTTTTTCAGAGATTAAAGTCTGATCACCCCCTATGGCAGGTAATTGTGAACGGCTAGTTAAAGTGTTATTTTATACTTAAAAATTTATTTTGTCTTTTCTAAAAAAATAATAAATAAATTTTGCCTTTTTTGAAATTGCCATGTATGTCTCCTTGTCAACAAAAAAACAAGTGAAAAAAATATTTTTTTTAACAAAAATTACACATCAGTAGCCCGTCACAATTACATCGATGCTATCCACTTGGGTAGCTACCCAAGTGAGTTATATACCGTTGGATTAACACACACCCATGTAGATGTGTGTGTGTGTATGTGTTGATCTAACGGTATAGAACCCACTTGGGTAGCTACCCAAATGAGTAGCATCTACAGAGGTGGTGATCGGACTAAATCTCTGGAAAAAAAGAAAAAAAATTAATTAAAGGACGAAATGTCAAAATCGATATAAATGACGACCAAATCTCCAAAAAAGTTTACTTAAAGGACTAAAAAATAATTTTCCTATCATTTTATGCAATTAGGTTGTAAAGCTGTAACTTATCGTCAAGTCGAACAAATCATTTTTTTTAAATATACTATATGTATGGAGTTTGAATCTAATTTGAACAAAGGAAAAATAATGTGATATTTAGTTATTTTCTTATATTTAAATAATAGAAATAAGAAGGCAATCAAGGGTCAAATTATTTCAAAACGAGGAAGACGGTCATAATGTGCATCATAGTATCATACATAATTACATATGTTGATGGGGCACTTCAAGGATAAGAAAAATTGCAATAATGGAGTGGCACATGCATTTAATGTGGTTGTACATGTGAGTTTGACGGCGCATCATGTATGGAGTGTATCTCATTGAGACAAACGTCTAAAATATTTATTTTAAGATACAAATAAAAGACCTAAAATCATGATTAAAAATTACTTTCATCCTTCAATTAGTTGTGTTTTGTATTTAATTGAACTTTAAAGGTAACAAGTAACAATTTGAAAAAAATGTAATAAATTGACATTTTAATTTATTCAACTTGTATCAAACATGACATGACCTTTTTGGTCAAACATATTTTATTTTTAGTACAGTGGGATAATACGAAACATACTCGTATAGAATCAAACATGAGTCAGTCGCTTTGAAATCACAAGCTACTACTACTGAAACAAAATATTGATCCTTATGTAATATTTGGCATATTAATTTTTTGAACTTGTATCAAACATGACATTAAACATGAATTAGAAGAATACTTGTATTCAATGGCGGAGCCAGGAGACCCTAGCAAAGTGAGCCGATACACGAAAATGAAGTGAGCCGGATAGAAAATCCAAAAAGAATAATACATGTTATAACTAGTTTTTTTAAACAAAATAATCTCACTAATTCTTTTTTCTAAAAGAAAAGAGGGCTTGGCCGAACCCTAAATCCGCTGGTGGTAATTCTATTCATCTTAAACTTTTTGACTTTCGGTATACTCATAACCTAATGTTTGTAATTTTTTCAAAATACTACTGTCTAGTACTATTTAGTCAAAGATTAATTTAAAGACTAAATATGTTTAAGCGAAGCCATGATTTAGGCTTCATTTAGATTGGTGGATTTGAAGTTATGTATTTAAATCTGTGATAACAAATCCGTTGAGCTTGTTTAGATAAGAGCATTCTACGATGAATTTTAAATCTTTAGTTTCTATTTTGTGTTATTTTTTTAATATTGTGTCGGATTTTAAATCCATAGTCATTGGAAATCTTTTCACTTAAATCCTCCCCTCAAATCTAATTCTCTCATCCAAATGCAACTTTATTGAAGTTATTCAAGTTTTATTCCATAACTAAATAGTCTTCAATGCATATGCAATTTCAGTTCGTCATAAACATAAAAAAATTAGTTGGATCCAACACAACCTCGCAATATCCTCTATTTCATGTCACACCGAAACTCACCACCCTCGTCTCACACACTGAGTTTACAATTTAATTGGCCCACATCAAAAAAGAAAATCAGTCCAGGAACCCAAATTTAATGGATGCCCCAAATACGTAAGCCTGCGGCCCAGTTCAGTTGAGTTTTATATTGGGCCCAACTATTTTTTTTTTATTAATATTTGGCCCAACTATTTTGCTTCTGATTAAGTGATTATGTTAAGGCTTGTAAGATGTGCTTTCATCCCCATTATGTAAGCCGTGTAAGCGAGTGTGTGGTAGTAAAAAGTGTATGGTTTTGTTTGGAAAATGGCTAAGTGTTTAAGTGTTTAGGCTTAGTCGAGGCTTGAATTTGATTCGATCTCCGCAAGACGAAAAAGCTTCGTATATAAGTGTTAACTGCCCGTACAGACGTCCCTAAGATACAATGACTATTTTGGGTTTGAGTTTACAAAGACTTGCAAACCCGAAGCACAACGAACAAATAGTGTTTAGATTTTCAATCTATGAAGGAGGAATATATCAATATGCTCGAATGCAATATGACCGATTAATTATCCGATGATTTCGTCTCTTTTTCAATCGGCAGGGTCGAATTATATAGGCATCGGTGCCCCATATGGAAAGATCACATCTTTGAGCTCAAAACGACAGGTTTTGAATGAACAGACGTATATGTTCTTTGGTTCGCATCGACGACGACCTGGCGCGCGTCGGCGCGGCCGTCACGCGTGGATGCGAACCAAAATGGCAAAGCTACGGCGTGGACGCACGACCCGACGCACGGGTCGCGGCGCCCGTGCTTTCGGATGCGAATAGACCGACTAACGCACGATGCACGATGCCGCGTGCCGTCCGCCCATGCTCAGTGCGAACACTTCCAAGTTCAATCCGTTAATTAATTACAAAAATTAATTAACCATTTATTTTAAAGGTTTTGGTCCAAAAGAATAAGGGCCTTGAAGCCCAAGCTTAAACGCAGCCGCGACCCTCGACCGGACCCTGGCCAGCGGACCGAGCCGAGCCGGGCCAAGGGTGGCGGCGCGCGCGCGCGTGTGTGCTTTGAACCAAACCCACATGCATGTAGGTTTTCACCCCTTTAAAAACTTGGATGCCCAAAGGCCCAAACCCATAAGTCCAACTTGGGATATATTAAGTGTTCAAACTTTGTCTCCTTTTCCTATGTGGGATGGAGCATTTCTCCTTCCCCACATTTTCCATTTTTCAACCATTTACTTGTAATAAGTGGCTAACTTCTAACATTAATTTTTCATTCACCCTAATCAATTTTGAGAAATTCCAAATGTTATTCTCATCTACTCTCGATAGAATTTTTACAAATAATTTAATTCTATTTTTCACTAATGGAAACCACTTAATTATTTAGTCAAAATTGGGTCAACACCCATTTTACCAAACACAATTCCAACAATCCCCACATTAATGAAATTAATGCATGCATGTATGCTTGATTCACTTGAAAGTCTCGGCGGATCGTTATTGCATCATGATATGTAGCTTGTGGTTTTGAACCCTCCTTAGTAAAATACTATAGATTTACTACCGCTAGCTTAGTGACGCGATGTTGAACTACTCGATCGTTTGTGTAAACCTGCAGACAACAATACTTACACAATAACAACTCTTAACACCTTTTTTTTTTTTTTTTATGAAAATGTGAAAATTTCATTAAAAAAGGTGAAAGAAATTACAAAATAAAAGGGCATACCCCGGTTTGATCAAATCTTTGAATGGACAGGCCCATTAAAATATGTAGAGCAAAGCGAGATAACTATCACCCAATTGGTCAAACGTTGAGAGAGAAAGTCCTAAAAAACCTCATCGAGGTTTGCTAAAGTCGAGAAAAAATCTCCAACCAATTAATCGAGATAGCAAGTGGGAGTATGCGGTCACGACCTAACGCTCCCACTTGTAATTCGAAAAATGGTGGTGAGAGATATTACAAGAAAAATTACACAATGGAGATAGGGCATACCCTATTATAACACTCGATGCACAAAAGCCGCGATCCACGGTGGGCGGCGTGTGTGGCAAGGAAAATCAAAATCCCATCGAATTTTCATGATATCATAAAGAAAATGAATGAACCCCAGGTTGCTTGATTTGAACATGGAAGCTCGAAGAGAAGAAAAAGGAACAACGGCGGGCATAAGGGATAACCGGGCAAAGACTGAATCGCAGGAACCAGTGTTTGTGGATCCACACCGCACCAACCGAGTTCAAAGGTAAAACATACCAAAGACATGGGGTAACCGTAGAAGGCCACACGACCACTTAGGTAAAAAGAAGCCATCCAATAAGGGTTAAACCTTTATCAATCAAAGGGTTCTAAAAGGACTAAAATGCACGCACTACAAGAGATCGCCGCATTTTAAATCCTTTTAGAGCACACATGATAGTATTTTTGGAAAATCAGCCCACACGATTTCCATTTTTTTTTTTCAACATATGGGATAAACCTGGGACCACACAAAGCTATCCACCGTAAAAATCGGACCTGGATAAGCAAAGCAACATGAGGAGCCATGCAAAGATCGAGCAGAGAAAAACAATCACCCACCATCTAAAGCACAAGAAAGGGAGGTCATGAGGCGGGAGTTCGGGGGGATTCCACTAATGATGGTTTATTACAAATTACGGTCCCAAAAGTAAAAGAAGACCACACACGGGTCTAAAGAAGAACCCAAACAAAAGGGACTAAAAATCGACCGATTCAACTCGAAAATGGCGATAAACAACTTTATATACATCTTTTCGAATTTTAAGAAACACGGCATCCTCGAGAAAAATTCAGGCCCTCGAATACCCGACAATTACGGGCCTTCCGATTTGGTAGATAGTGCAACAAAAGCCTACAACACGAGCTTTTTAAGAAGCGGGGGCAAGAATTTCTTTTTTGGTCCATTTAAGGGCCCCAAAGAATTGTTCCCGTGGAATGGCTATATCTCAACCATTTTTTAACACGATCCCAAAGTAACCTGGTGACAATACAATCAAAAAATAAATGAGGTGCATTTTCAAGGTAATTGCCACACAATTTGCAATTAGGATCAACATCCAAGTATTTTAAGTTATTAATAGTAGCAATCTATCATTAATGGCAAGCCATACACAAAAGGAGTATTTGGGAGGTATAAACTTTTTCCAAATGAGAATGCCAAAAGGCTTTAGGTCCCGATTCTCTAAAAAGGTCATACATTTTGGAGGAGCAAATGCCTTTAGGATTTGAAAAAAAGAGAGAGATGAGAGATAGCAGAGTCGGAGAGCCAAACTTAGCTAAAATTTCGTTTCGATATCACAAATCCTTTTCAAAAGCGCAGAATCAGTTTTTGGGGTCCCAAGTCCAAATAGACGATTTTTAAGTAGAATGAGTGGACCCATCCGACCCACAGGAGTCACTTTTGAATGAATATTCCAAAGAATTTTTGCAAGAAGGGCTTTGTTCCAAGAATGCACATCTATTAAACCCAGGCCTCCTTCGTAGGAGGAAGACAGACTTTGGACCATTTAATAGGAGAGGTGTTCTTCCCCCAAAGGAAGACTACAGAGCCTATTAATCCTGTCAATAACAAAGTGGAAGGGAGAGGAAAGATTTGGAGCCAAAAACATTCCACTCCTCGCAAAGACCGATTTGATAAGAATGAGCCTACCCGCATAAGAAAGGGAATTTGTAGTCCATTTATTAATGTAGGAGGCAATTCTGTCATAAAGGAGGCATAATGGTTAACATTCACTTTTGTGCAGCTAAAGGAACCCCAAGTATCTCGACAGAAAGAGTCCCAAGAGGGAAGTTCAAAAGATTGAGGATATTGTCAAGCGCATCCCCAACAATCCCGCCTGTGAAGAGATTTGACTTAAAGGAGTTAACATCAAGGCCGAGGCATTTTTGAAATCGTTAAAGGCAATCAATCGAATCTTGACTGAAGGAAGATCACCCTTAGAGAACAACATAAGATCATCAAAGAAAAGCAAGATGAGTGATTTTGAGAGCTTTACATCTAGGATGAAATTTGAAAGTCACGGTATTAGTTCTCACTTTAAGGAGGCGGGATAGATATTCCATACATAGGAGAAATAAGGCGGAGACATTGGATCACCCCGCCTTAAACCTCTTTTGCCCGGAAATTTACCCTGAAGAGAACCATTAATACAAATGGAGTAAGAAGCACTAGAGACACACT
The DNA here is from genome assembly GCA_016081115.2 of Rehmannia glutinosa. Lineage (NCBI taxonomy): Eukaryota > Viridiplantae > Streptophyta > Magnoliopsida > Lamiales > Orobanchaceae > Rehmannia > Rehmannia glutinosa. Next base: position 5,291,206 of record CM071925.1, on the reverse strand, counting down.
CCATGATCCAAGAGATGAAAATAGGAGAAAGCCCAGTCCATATAAGACTTGTTCAAGGAACGACCAAGAAATGGTATCATAGCTTTCTTAAGATCAACTTTAATAGCACATCTCGGGAGATTCTCGACTCGGGCATAATTTCGATAATTTCTTGAGCCAGAAAGATATTATCGGTGATATTTCTACCACTAATGAATGCAAATTGAGCCGGGTCAATCAATTTAGGAACCACGATTCAAGCTTAGAAGCTAAGATCTTAGTAATGACTTTATAGACCACATTGCAACAAGCACAGGTCTAAAATCAGCCACGGTGGGTGAATGATCCATTTTGGGAATCAAGGCAATAGCAAGTCACGATTGATCATGTCGAGTAACTTTGAAGAATCAAAGAACTCGCATACAAAGAATCACATCATCGCCAACAACATCCCATGATTTTTTGAAAAAACCGGAGGAGAAGCCATCGGGCCCGGGGATCTCTCATCCTCAATATCAAAAAGAGCCATTTTAATAGCAAGGGGGTGATAGAGAGAAAGCGATGAAATATCCTCTTTCAATACAGGGACCGTTTGGAGAGCTTGAAGATCCACAGTATTGGTTTAGTAGCTAGTTCCAAAAAGATTTTTAAAATAGTTCACAAAAGCTTTGGAAAGATCATCAAAAGAGGAGGTTTTGGAACCATCTTCTAAAATAACCGAATTCATTTGTTTCCGAGAGAGTTCCTTTTAACAATACTGTGAAAAAACTTATTGTTTTCACACGTTGTTTAAAAAATCACATTTGGCTTTTTGGGACAGAAAGGATCTCTCAACTTTGGCAAGAAAAGTTTCTTTAGCTTTGATCTCTTTGAGTAATCACTTAGGCGAGTTAAGAGGATCAACATGAAGTGATTTGAGAATTTTTAAGAGCAGTTTTCACCGCTTAACTCTTGAGGATATGTGACTAAAATGGAAATTATTAAGCTCTTTCGGGGATGGCTTGAGAGCTTTGAGCTTTTTACAAAGAATAAATTGGGCTTTACCCCAAAAGTTGAGATTACACGCAGCCTTGCACCGTGTTGAGAAAATCGGGGTGCAAAGCCCACATATTGAAAAATTTGAAAGGTTTTGAGAGAACTAAGTTTCGTTCAAAAAAGAGACAACAATTGGAGAGTGGTCGATACATTCCCGGGGACGGGGATGTCATTTGAACATCTCCAATTAGAATCGACCAAACAGAGTTTATCAAGGCTCACAGTTTACACCAAATGGTATTATTGGTCCAAGTAAAGTAGCAACCCGTAGATCAGACTTCACTAAGACCAAGATAGGCACAAGTATCATGAAACTCTTCAACGAATTTACTAGTAAAAGGTGCTCCGTTAAGTTTTTCATCCGGATTTTTGATAGTGTTAAAATCACCAAGTAAGAGCCAAGGAGAGTCAATAAGATCACCCAATTCCAAAGATTTTGTTCCAAAGTAACCATCTTTCACCCACAATGTTAAGACCATAGATGAAAGAGGTAAGAAAGGAATTTTGAGAAATTTTACAAGTTAAAGAACAATGAATCTACTGGGGATCCGAATCAAGAACTTGGAGTTCGACAAAGAGAAGGATTCCAAAGAATCGATTCGCCATTTCTCGGTAAGATGAAAATTGTTGGTGGCAAGTCAACCAGGAAATTTGTTTAGAACAATAAAATCACAACGATTGGATTGAGGCACAACCTCGGACTCAAGTTTTGTTTCTAAAAGACAAAGCACATCAACTTTCTTTTTTTTTTACAAAAGAAATAATGTTATTATGTTTTATGGGGTTATTAAACCCACGAATGTTCCATGAAACGACTATCATCTCGAACCAATTCTCTTTCTAGGGACATTACAAGAAAAACGATTTGGGAGCAATAGATTTACCAATACCCAAAGACAATTTTTTTGCATCGATGGCCGATTAACAACCTTACCATTGCCGAAGGGTTGGCACATTCACCTTCAGGACTACCTTTTTGAATCAATCGAAGAAGAATCAACAAAGACATTCTCATCTATTTTATTCTTTTTTCAAGCTTTTTCTTAGACTTTTGGTAAGTTGGCCGGGAGAGAATTCTTCTTGATTTCGGGGGAGGTTTGAATGGGACAATCAAAGAACGGAGGAAGGACGTGGGGAACTTCTCCATGTTTACAACATTTTTAGAGGAGATTTGAGTGAATCGGAGATAGCACCCAATCGTAGTTCGCTTGACAAAGATCTGTAATTTCTAAGGCAACAAAAGGATTAGAAATGGATGGGGGACTACAACAGCACCCCCATAGAAATAATTGCAGGATCTTGAACAACCGACAAAGCTTTAGAGGCGGGGGCCTCGTTTTCAACCATCGTTGTAAGGGAGTATTCACAAAGAAGGTCGCAGGAGACATCACAGATGGGTTCACCTTGCCTTCATCCATAGAGGGAATGGCAGTGCAAGTTTTAGGAATCGCGCTTCCCAGTCGGCGCCTTGATGAATCACCTGAAGCAACATTTTGGTCCAAAACCACCGATTCAAAGAACATTTTAACCTTTATTCAAGGGTTTTTGTCCTGGCTTAGCTTTCGGGTGGGTGGATGGTTTTTTTGTGCCACAGCATCGCAAAAATGACCAAAAATTTGCATTTTTACAATATTCGGGAAAGAACTCAATCACAACAGATTGTTTAAAAATAGATCCATCAGCCGTTTCAAAACACTGATTTTGGAGAAGGTTTAGTAGGTCAACATCAACCAACAATTTAGTAAAAGCGGGCCTCATTTTTTCAAAAGTAGGCCTATCGCCGCAAACCGGTTTTCCAATTTTAAGACATAAACGATCGAAAGCAAGCAGGTTCCAATATTTCCCATGTAAAAATTTTCCATGTCCTCTAAACGGTCAAAACGAAAAATAACACACCCATTGACATAAGGGAGCACTTCACATACAACATTCCAAAAGTTAACCAGACTTTTTAATGTTAATCATTCCGAGCCATTTACCAAAGAAATGTACTAATAAACAAGAACCCCACTCATTGGGAACATCACAAAGTTCATCTTCTCCAAATTCAATAAAGTCGAATCACAAGAATCACTTAACATTGGTTTAATTTTAAGCTCATCACATTCCGGATCGTTAAAAGATCAACAAACGATTTACGCTTGAACTTACCGGAATGTTAGGATTTGGATATTTAAATGAAGGGCCTCGTATAGGAAGCATTACCGTTGGGTCGAATGTTATCTCGCAACACCTTTTGGGGTCGCCAGACTTAGGGGGTGTTTACCTCCGGTCGTGGTAACAGGTCTCTTCATCGGTAAATTCAAGTCCCTAACAAGACACGTAAATAAGGTCATCTTGTAAATCGAGGTGAAGATGAAGAATCCGAGTCACCAAGCGTTTGAGAATCCTCCTCCCTATAGTTAGAGATTTGGATTCCGAGGACGTTGGGTTCGGAGATTCAAAATAGACATGTTTAGATCCCCTTTTCTTTAGCCAAAGATGGTGATGATGCTTAGCCATCGAGAAAAAATGAAAAGACAAAATCGAACTCCAAAGAACAAGTCACGGCCAGGCACAACAAGCTTAAGATCCAGCAATCGGGACGAAATATAGGATTCGGGCAGGATCCAAGTCTCGCAGAGACGAGAACCACAATGAGACTCCACGAAGAGCTCACGGACAAGCTACGGGGGTGGCTCAAGAATACCAGCAAGCCGGACAACCACAACGACCGAGCAAACCCAAACCAAAGCTTGGCAAACGTTCGTAAACCTCGGAGGAATGAAAATCCAAAGAAGTAATCGAACAAACCCAACAATATGTGCTCCAGACCCAAAACCGACCATACAAGAGGGTAAGTCGGAGAAGGACCAAGAAAACCGGTGAAGCGGGCGAACTCAACCGAAGCAAGAAAAACTCAAGTCGAGGAGACACCCAAAACCCTTCGGTGGTATGCGAGATAGGGAGGAAAAGGGTGGAGATCCAGCAAGGATAGTGTTTAGGCGGTCGATGCGCGCCGCACAGTAGAAACCCTAGCGCAGAGAGAGAAAGGTTCGAAAACCCTAGTTAATCGAGGTTCGGAAAATGAAATGAATAAACACTAGATTACGTGTATTGATATGAATAATAGAGATTGTTTTAATTAAAATGGTTAAGAAAGATTAAGAAAAGAACGAACTCAATCAAAGGAAGAAACACGTAAGAAAGAGTTAGCAACTTGTGAGGCTTCTCTAGAGAGAATTCTAGAGAGAGAAAAATCTCAAACCACACTCACGTTGGCCCATTTCGGCCCAGGACCATATCTTAGATTCATAAGTATTTCTTTGAAGAAGCCATTACTTCTCACTTATGTAGGTGATCTCTATTGAAGAGTATCTTACAATACTCCACATTTCAGTATAACAATCATTAAAAGTCTTAAACTTAACCTCACCATATTCAAAGCAGGTTTTCATTCACTTGGATGTTTCGAGAATGAGCTAACACATTTTCCAAGTGTTCAATCGAACATTTATAACTTAGTTGTTCCATTGAACCAAGGTCTTGGGATTTCCAATTCACAAGGTTCAAGTTACCGCTATGAATATTCTTTAAGTTGTGGATTTTAAATCCATTTCCCTTAACCGCTTATACAATTGATCTCGATTTATGACTTTTGTATGTGGATCCGCAAGGTTTTCCTTTGACTTCACGTAGTCAACCGAAATAACCTCATTTCGAAATCAACTGCATTTATCGGTAAATTATATCTACGACAAACATGTCTAGACTTACCTCTTTCCTTTGCAAGAAAAGACACATTTAATAAATACACCATTTCTTGATTTAATCATCGTACCATCATTTGTATCATGAATGCCGAATTTATTTCCTCGGGTGTTTCTACTTTATCCAAAACACCCCTACACTTCAAGGTATTCTCCTTTATGTAGTTTGCTAAAGTAAAGCTCCCTTAAAATTTCGATATCCTTGTTCCACACAAGATTATCAGAACTTCTATGGCTCTCGGCCACTTCTATTTTATTTTGTTAGAACATTGTCCCAACAATCCAATTAGAGTCTCGTTCTAACATATTTCAGACCTTAGTTCCAACAACTCCCATGAACACCTTTTACAAGGTATGTAACCTTTGGTGTCATCACATCTTTAGTAACACTTCGGGTTCACTTGATAGTGTGTCTACCTCTAGTGTTACAAAACTTTGGGCAACACTCCATACAATTGTGGTTTTGATCCCACAACACTTTTGGCAATACTTTTTGTGTAATGTAAACTCCACTCGGTATTCGATAAAGTGTGGTCACACCCCCACATTTGTCGATTTCCATTCGGAATCATGGTTGTCTTCCTCAATCCGAGGTCGAACTATCAAATCCTTAAGTCCCATTTCCTTCCGCTTGTGCTTGAGATAGTTCTTAAAATCTTTCCATGATGGCGGCAATTTTTTGATAATCACAAACCACTGAACAACTCGCCGTAATCATCCCTTCGCACACCAAGTCGTGAAGTATGATCTCAATTTCTTGCACTTAGCTAATCACCTTTGTCTTGGTGTCAACCATCTTATAATCCGAAATTCTCCGATAATAAATTTCTTTATGTCGGCATCTTCTATTTTATACTTTTTCTCCAAAGAATCCCACAATTCCTGGGACGTTTCGAACATGCTATAGATGTTATAGAGGGTATCATCTAGCCCGCTCAACACGTAGTTTCGACCTACGAAAATCATTTGTTATGCCAAGCATCCACATTGATACTTCGGTTTTGTCGATTTCTTCATCGCTACTACGGAAGGGGGTCGCCCTTCGTAAAACCGGATGACCCCAAGGTCGTCAAGTAAAAAACAAAGATCTTCTGTTGCCATCTCTTGAAGTCGACAAGGAGAACTTGGGCAACTTTTCGCCGTGAGCAGGAGCAACAACCATTGGTGTGAACGAGATTGATGCCATCGCCGTCAACGTAAAAACGAATATCTTTCCGTCTTGCGATTGTTAGTAAAAAGTGTATGGTTTTGCTTTCGGAAAATGACTAAGTGTTTAAGTGTTTAAGCTTCGTCGAGGCTCGAAATTGATTCTGTCTCCGCAAGATGAAAACGCCCGTATATAAGTGCTAACAATTTCGGCGACGTCCCAAGATACAACGACTATTTCGATTTGAGTTTACAATACTTGCAAACCCGAAACACAACGAACAAATAGTGTATAGACTTTCAAGCGATGAAGGAGGGAATATGTCAATATGCTCGAATGCAATATGACCCATTAATTATCCGATGATTTCGTCTCTTTTTTCAATCTGCAGGGGTCGAATTATATAGGCATCGGTGTCCCGTATGGAAAGATCACGTCTTTTGGCTCGAAAAGACAGGTTTTGAATGAATAGATGCATATGTTCGCACTTCGACATCGACGAACAACCCGCGCACGGCCCGTGCGTGGATGTGAACCAAAATAGCAAAGTTACGGTGTGACGCACGATCCAACGCACGGTCCGTGCGCCAACCCGCTTAGATGCGAAAAGGATCGATCGACGACACCCGACGCGGTTGTACGTCCGCCGTGCGTTTCTCAGTGCGAACACTTTCAAGTTGAAAGCCGTTAATTAATTACAAAAATTAATTAACCATTTATTTTAAAGGTTTTGGTCCAAAAAGAATAAAGGCTCAATCCCAAGCCCAAGCCCAAGCCCGCGACCTCGACCCACGACATGGACCCGAGCCGGGCCGAGCCGTCGGGTGGGCGGGCGGGCGGTGGTGGTGGCGTGCGTGTGTGCTTTGAACTAAACCCACAAGCATGTAGGTCCTCACCCCTTTAAAAACGCCCGCCCATGCGTGGATGCGAACCAAAATGGCAAAGCTACGGCGTGATGCACAACCCAATGCACGGGGCCGCGGCGTCCCCATGCTCGGATGAAAATAGGATCGATCGACGACGACACACACACGTGCCATGCGTCCGCCCGTGCTGGTGCGAACACTTCCAAGTTGAAACCGTTAATTAATTACAAATACTAATTAACCATTTATTTTAAAGGTTTTTGGTCCAAAAAGAAAAAGGGCCTTGAAGCCCAAGCCCAAGCTCATGACCTCGACCAGACTCGGCCGGCCGAGCCGGCGATGGCGGGCGCCGCTGCGCGTGTGCTTTGAATTAAACCCACAAAGACGTAGGTCCTCACCCCTTTAAAAATTTGGGTGCCCCAATGGCCCAACCCATAAGTCCAACTTGGGATATATTAAGTGTGCAAACTTTGCCTCCTTTTCCTATGTGGGATGGAGCATTTCTCCTTCCTCATATTTTCTATTTCCCATACCATTTACTTGTATTAAGTGGCCAACTTCTAAAGCATTAATTTCTCATTCACCCGGAATCGGTTTTGGGAAATTCCAAATGCTATTCTCATCTACTCTCTTAGTAGAATTTTTACAAATAATTTTATTTTATTTTTCACTAATGGAAACCACTTAATTATTTGGTCAAAATCGGTCAACACCATTTTACCGAACACAATACCAACTTGTGTGTTCATCCATCCACACTGGGGAAGTAAACTTGTATGTAAAGAAGTTATGGTTTTAATCATATTTTCTTATTATCTTTCAAATAAGGGATAGTTACAAAAATCTCCTGGGATTTGGGGTTTATTACAAAAAAACCCAAAGATGTTTCAAAATTACTGAAAAGGCCCCTCGATTTTTTTTTTTTTCCAATAAGTTGGGAGGAGTGGTTGGAAGAGAGGAGATAAATTTCAAAGCAATGAATATTTCTATAAATATCTTGCGGTATTAGAATTATTTTTGCTTATGAAATGAGATAATATAAGGAATCAAACATCAATAGTTTTTTTTTTTATAATTTTTAAATACCTCTACGTTTTTTCTTTTTTTAATTACCCCAAACCTCAATTTTTTTTTAATTATCCCTTTAAATATTTCAGTCAAGTTTGAAGCCCACTAAACCAAATTTTAAATCTTATCGAAAACTCCATACTTAAACATTCTTTTAGCAAATAGTTTTCAATCATATATCCAAGAATTTTATTTGTTTTTCAATATGTCAACACTCTTTTTAGCTTTAACAATACAAAAGAAATATATGGTACACATTTATGTTGGAATGACCACTTGTTGAGATATCAACTCCCACATTGATTAATTAGAAGAAGAGAGTCTTGTTTATAAGCCAAGTGAATTACTTTTCCTATCACAATTTGGTTTTAGGATGGACCTTCACTTGGTGGATTTCGGGGTTCTTCCTCATTTTAAGTACACTTCATGTGTGGAACCATACCAAGTCCTCCTGAATTTAACATGGTACCAGAGCATGCACATGCTCGGCCCAAGGTGGGCAATCACATGACGTGATGGATCATGGAGAATCATGTTATGATGATTAATGAATTGACCGTTGACAAATGACTCATAAGTGAGGGAGCATGGGGGTGTATTGAAATATGTCACTTGTGAGTTGTCCCACATGTCTTAATTAGAGGAAGAGAACATTGTTTATAAGTCAAGTGAGTTACTCCTCCTATCACCAATTGGTTTTATGATAGAACCTCACTTGGTGGATTTGAGCTATCCCTCATATTGGGTATGCTTCATGTATGGGACCTTACCAAATCCCCAAACTAACACTGTCATGGTGTAATTTTACACGCTTAAATCTTTTCCCAAGTAAAAGAGATTTTGTTTTGATTTGTTTTGCCTTTCTAGACTTATGGTATGATTAGGATATATTTAGATTAGGAAAGATTTCATATTGATATAATATAGATATATTAGGACTCTCTGATATTTATCTTATTTCCTAACATAAGTGATATACTTGTCATATATTTGTATATATCTTCTTTCCATGTTTATTAGGACTCTTTGGTATGTCATGGGCGCCTATAAATGAGAGATAAACCTGCTCATTCACTACCAGAGATATACAAGTGACACAAAAGAGTTGAAAGAGTTTATAGTCATTCAAGCACAAGAAGCTTTCATTTGTGTTGAATGCGATCTCGTATGTGACTACATCCAAATGATAAACGAAGTTCATACATATTTATTGTTGGATGAGTTCTATTACAAAGACCAGATTCACTCTAGATAGGTTTTTTTTTTTTGGCAAAATAACACCCCGGGGTGGGGATTGAGGCGTGATCCCCTACCGTATATCAAATAATCAAAATGTCATACAATGTCATGCCCGTCAAGGCGGGGAAAATCAAAGAACAAATAATCTATCACTACGATATCTAGAAAGACTATCATAGAGAGAAATCTAAAGATTAATAGGAGAACCAATGATCTATGAAAATCAAGTTCGGATATCCCACCGGTCCATCCGAATGAGCGCAAAGAAGGTGGTGAGAAGCCGTGCCCTCATCAACAATGTGATCGCTAAGGGTAGCAGCCTCCCAACTCGCTAGGTGATCTGGCCGGGTCGATTCCCTCTCTGTGTATGTGGGAAATCGAATATTGAAGGTCCTTCAAAGATGTTCCGAATGCGAATCGGGTGTCTTGAACTCGCAAGAGTCAAGGCCACGTAAGTAATCGTGGTGACCACCCCGCCGCATCCAACTCGATCCAAATCAAGAGAGAATCGACGGGCATGCCGCAGATCCCATCTCCCGCTAGTAGCTCAAAGATGAAAACTAGACACCGCCCGGGAGAGAACAATGAAAAGCCAACATAAGTCTCCGCCCGAATGATCTCGAATCAATCCCCTCCGCCAAAGATCGTTCCAAATGGCACCGCATGAAGGTTCCGAGCATTTCTACCCCGGAGAGAATCCAAGCGTAAGACATAGAGAGCCCACCATGAGAGGTAAACATCCACCGCATGATATCCTTTGACCCTAGAAGAATCGGAACCCCGGATATATCCTCAATGAGACTCTCGGAAGCCCACATCCGGAGACCAAGACCGATACAATCTATCTCTATCCCATATACCATCGCGAATGAACCAATCAACCGTCATATGACCCAACGGCCGATCCAAACAATGATCGCAGCGCCTATGCCCAAACCAAATATCATCCCAAAAATCGACACGGCTACCATCACAATAGACCAAAAAATCCGCTCCCGGGCTCGAATGCCGATCCGCCTCAAGCGCCTCCACCGATGACTATGATTATGTGTTACAGAGGCTCTACAGGAGAGAAGCCCATTGTAACAATACTTGCCGATCAAGAATTGAGCCCATAACGAATGGCCCTCGCGTAACCTCCACCACAACTTGAATCAAGGCCTCAAAGAATATTTGAAAGTCGGCGCAACCCCAACCCACCCTCGTAAATAGGATGACAGATAATATCCCAATCGATCCAATGAGTCTTCTTCGTCCCGCATAGGATCCCCGGAAGAATCTAGCATGATCCGCTCCAATCATTGAACTGTCTTTCGCGGCCGCATGACTCAAGAATATGCAACGGGTGGCCATTAGCGTGCTTCGAATAAGAGCGAGCCTACCACCAAAGGAGAGATGTCGATCGACCACCCAAAGAACTCTATCCAACATCTTCGAATCACGGGAGAAAGAGCTCTTTCGTCATTCGCCCCTTGAACAAAGGGACACCCAAATAAGTCATCGGCAAGTCATCGCGAACAAAGCCTCGCTACCATGAACCATGTGCTCCACCGTCAATGTAACGTGGGGCCAGAAAGAATCTACTTTTCCTCGACACGACCACCGCCGTAAGAGAGCAGAATAGTGCTCGAAAGTGCCTCAACGTGACGAGGCCATCGTCGACGCCCTAGTAAAGATAACAACATCATCAAAGATAGGCCAAATGAGTCACCGGAAAACCCCGCGCGTCGATAAATCATATCCTCGTGTCGCCTAATAATGGAATCCAATCCCCGGGATAAATACTCCGCCGCCAGAACAAACAAGGCAGGAGATAGAGGATCCCCCTGCCGCAGTCCCCGAGTCGAAGGAAAATATCCAGAAGGGATACCATTAACCAAAACAGAGAAGCCGCAGTGCTCAATACAGCTACCAACCATATCAATCCACCGAACGGGGAAGCCCATGTGAATCATAGCTGTATACAAGAAATCCCATTGCACCCTATCATAAGCTTTAGCCATATCCAGCTTCATCACCACATTAGGAGTCTCCGTGGTTAAGCTGATATCATGGATAAGCTCCTGCGCGAGCAAAATGTTATCCGAGATGACACGACCGGGTGTGAAACCACTCTGATTCGGCGACACAATCAAAGGCAGGATCGAGACCAACCGCGCATTCATAATCTTAGAGATAATCTTATTCGTCACGTTGCACAGGCTAATCGGCCGAAACTCAGTCCACTTCCGAGGGTGAGGAACCTTCGGGATGAGAACTATAGATGTCGCCGTGAACGTGGACGGCATGAGATTACCCGAGAAAAATTCAACCAGCATATTCAACACCTGATCTGACGAAATCCCAACACAGTGCTTGAAAGAACAACGATGAGAATCCATCAGGCCCCGAAACACTAGACTGATCAATCCCAAACACCGCATCGCGAACCTCCTGAGCCGTCGGCATAACACATAGTCCATCTAGATCAACAGAATCAGGAAGTCGGGGAAAGAACTCATCGATAGGGAGTCGATACTCCAAGTCAAGTCAATAAAGACCGAAAGAATCGAATCGCCGACTTCCGAATCTCGTAATCTGTGTGATCACCACTCCATCATCGTCAATCGAGTGAATTCTAGCGACACCGCTTCTCGCTTAACAAATCCGTGGAAAAACTTAGTGTTGCGCTCCCTCGATCGCCCACTTAATCGCAGCCTTCGGGCGCCAAAATCCTCCTCCATTTTCAAACGTAGCTCGTGACTCACCACACAACGATGTAGCTCACCACCGATGAGTGGGAGACGGATCACTATCATATCTTCGCTCGAGCATCAAACCGCTCATCGGCTTGGCCTAACCCGATCAAAAACATTACCAAACGTTTGGTAATTCCAAATCTTAGTCTCCGCTTGACCCTATTCAACTTCAGGCCGCAAGCTCCTCATTCCAAAACAACGTTAGGATGCCCCCATGCTTCCTCGACAACCCGCAAAAAGTATGATGACGTATCCACATATGCCGAAATCGGAAAGAAGAACGAGGCACATGCGGTACAAACCGACAAGATATGAGTAAAGCCGGGCATGATCGAGCGAACACGAGATAAATGCGTAATAAAAAAGTAAACACATCAGCCCCAAGGTGTTCATTATACAAAGCCCTATCAAGTCTCTCCTGAAGCCCACCTCTAGCCCACGTAAAGATAGGCCCTTCACACCCCGCATCAAATAATTCACAATCCGCAATCATATAGGTAAAATCAAGCATCTCATCCGACCTATCAGTGATACTACCAATCCTCTCGTGATCATGCAAAAAAATGTTAAAGTCACCGCTAACAAGCCGGGTAACCCCTCCATACTAATCGCAATCTCACGCAAGGTATCCCACAAAACATATCTAGCTACTCTATCACATTTAGCATACACAAAAGTCAAATAAATAGGCTGAGGCAACAAAGCAGATGTCAACCTACAATGTAATAGTTGTGCATGATCAACAAGAATGTCAAAATGTAAATGAGCAGCAGACATAATCCAGATATGATTAGAACAATTAGATAAGCCATCATCAAAGCCAAATCTACGACAATAGAAACTAAACTCAGGCAAAGTCATAGGTTCTAAAAGCGCAACAAAAGGCAATTTATGACGAGAAATTAACGCATGCAAATGACGTTGGCTACCCGGATTAGCGATACCCCTCACATTCCACATTAAGAATTTAATCGACATAATTAACAAATAGGATGAGAAGAGGATTTAGAAACACCTGATCGATTCTGGGGTCGTTGGCTCGCTCCTCCTTTGTAGAGAAAATTATGAACCAATTTGCCTCGACTTTGTAGTCTTCTTTGTCGATTTCGAGACTTTGTCAACCCTGCATTTTTTGATTTTATCCAACCGATCAACACCAATATCATGTTTACCTTTGTGCAATTTTGTGGCAATTTCCCCATTTTTCAAAATACTATAATTGGCGTCATTGTGCAAGGAAAAATCAATATGATTTGGGCCACTTGAATCATCTAAACCCACTTCCTTAATAATATAAACAGAGGCTAATGGGGCAGGTGGTCCACGTCCGGGTCCGCTTGTTGCATCCAAGTTGCACGGCAAGGGTGAGTCAGTGGGTTGGGCTTGGCTATTAGAATTATTTGGGGGGAGGGGATGGGCGTGGTTTGTGGGTGGAGAGAATGAGTTGGACACGGATCCAATAAAGCATCACATGACTGGCCTGAGTATCGAGAAGACATGGGCCTCATTAATGGGACATAATTGGCCCACGTTCATCGGCGGCGGCTCCAACGGCCGAAATGGAAGGGTAGGATGACGGGTGGTTTAGCGGCTCCAATAGAGTTTTCATTGATTTTCTACTAGTTGATTTTAGTATTCTTTGTATACGAAATCAAACGATTTTACTAGTAAAAGTTTCGCCATATGGCACATATACAAGCTAGTTTCTGAGATAGATAAATTTTTATATCTTATGTCCTACTCCTTTTTATTTTATTATTCAAGCATGTGATTGCAAATGTCACATTTGCAATCACATCTATACTCGCGAAACTTTTGGAATATTTTCGTGCTATAATTCTTTCAAACACCATTGTATACTTAGCATAGACCTCACACATGCATACCAAATGTCTGGAATCTTTGTCATTTCTTGATCCCGATCCTATTCATTCCTTTTAATAAGTTGGAAGTAGTGGTTAGAGAGGATGTGATAAATTTCAAATAAACTGAAAGATACATGGTTCAAACTCTGGCCAACACATTTACAAAAGGTAAACGATACCACTTGAGCTACAAGCTCGTGGTCCCGATCCTATCTATTTTAATAAAAAAGATGCTAATTAACCTGACATAATTGAACTCCCATATATGTGTATCAATCCCTAAAGATGCTCCAATGATACTGACTAAAAAAATCAAAAATTAAAAAGAAGAAATGATTTTCCAATTAACAGCCACCATTTTTGTCACTAATTTGGGGGACATGGAACAAAGAGAAAAAGGAAGAACCAACGAAAGGAGATGATTTTCCATTAAGAACGAAAAATAATTAACTCAGCAGTTTTCATCTTTTTATAAAAGTTATTCAACATTTAATCAAATATAACATACATTTATCTTAAAAAGCTAGTAAAAAAGAAATAAATGCATATAGCAGTTGGAAACCATTGTAAAGTTTCGAAATTTCAAAGAGATAAATTATATTGATCATTAATCCAACATTGAACTTATATATAAAATATTATTTATTGAGATTTGTCAAATAAGGAGAAACTCGTTTTATAAGTGATCAAATAAGATTTAAGTAATTGGACTTTATGTATCTAGTAAAATGTGTACCTTTAATGTGTAGAGATTTAATGTGTTATTGTTTTATAATGATAGGATAAAATAGGATACTTATGTTATATAAGTGTTATAATCTCTAGGTCACATGTCTACGACATTCTACTCGATATCCTATTGTCGATAGAACTTAGAAGCATACGAAGAAAGGCTAGAGGGTACTCTGAAAGAGTCTGAGACATGTAGATCTAGAAAGTCAAGTCTCAATTATTCAACTGTTATAATTCAGGTACGCTTCCGCAATTTAATATTTAATTCTTGATAATTCGATAGTAAGACTCCTAAATTGAAGTGATTTTCACTAAAAAATACTCCAACAAATTGATGTTGTAGAGTTGTTACTTGTACATAATTCAATACTCATTTTCTTTAAGTACACATCCTGTTAGGTGAGGGAGGGCGAGGGGCCTGAGAGTCTTAACTAAGTTACTAATCAATGCAAATTTAGCAATGACAGCCCATTTTCCATATTTTATCACTACCATTATCATTATACTGTTACAATTTTTTGTGTTAAATCACATCAATCATACACTACACAAACCAAATGCTACGATCAGGAATAATCATGTCACCCACTCGAATGGCGAATACCACACTCTTGATAGCTAAAAGCATAATGAGACAAAAAGCATTCCATTACCAAAAATATGTGAATGATTGAGTTGGAACCATTTTTGTCGCAGTTGATTCAATTATATTCCCCCTAATGATAGTATTATCCTAATGATAGTATTATGTGACTAAACATTTATTTCTTTTCTATGCCAATTGGCCAAAATCTCCCATTGTAAATAGAATATTGAATAAAGGCGTAGGGGTGGGTCCAATTTGTTGTCGGTGCATGCCCTTCGGAATTGTCCATGAGTCTCTTTCTTCTGGGAAATCAGCCTAATCCGTTTGCAAATTTCAAACCACCAGGGCTGGGTTCCCTCCCCGACTGGATAGAGTGGTGCATGGACAAGTTGCAAAGGGACTCGCACCATATTTTAGTCATGTTACTATGGAGTGCTTGGTATGGTAGGAATTTATTGAACTTTCAGCGAAAAGAAGCCAATCATCTGTGGTGTATTGATCTCGCAACTCGACGTCTATCTGAGCATCAGAATGTAAGCAGAATAACTGCACCCTCCACGAACAGAGTCCTGGGCGATTACTCATGGGAGGCTCCCACGCATCATTTTGTGAAGGTGAATTCGAATGCCTCAAACCATAGCAGAAGAACAAGGTACAAGGCTTGGTATGGTGATATGGGATTAAAGGGGAGTGGTTCGAGGAGCACTTGCGAAGTTCATCCCGGAGGTCATGACGGTCGAAATTGCTTAAGCATGGGCGTGTAGAGAAGGCGTCAAAGCTGCCATTGACAGGGGATTTGATCGAGTAATTCTGAAAACGGACAATATCAACATTTGGAGAGCACTATCCAAGGAGTCGACGGATTTTTCATACCTAGGTAACATCATTGATGATATTAAATCTCTTCTTTCTAGTTTTGTTTCTATTTCGTTCAGTTGGGTTAGACGCTTCGGTAATTGTGTTGCGCATAACCTAGCGCGTCATGCATTTTCGTTGGGTTCGTTAGAGTCTGTTTCGGGAGTTCTTCCTCATCACATATTGGACTTGGTGATGATGGAGGCTCCCTCTTGATTTAATTTTAATGATATGGGTTTCATTCTAAAAAAATAAAATTATTAGTATCTAATCTATAATGCTAAACCATAAAGAAAAAAATGAAAACCATATGTGCCCTAAGACAGCAAAAGCTCGCAGTATGGGGACCATTTCGTAAAATTGTAAAAAGCATGTCTTGTAATTGTCTCCACTTTTTATCATCTTTAAATCCCACTGTTGGTGCACAGTCGGTGGTGGCACTTCAAAGGGAAGAAGCATGTTATTACAGCCACATTTATGGGCACATGCCTCAAATACTCTCTTTTGACAGGCTTATTAATTTACCAAGATTACCCCTACCAAAATATTATATTGAAACTATAAAGGAATAATTATAAAATTACCTTGATGTTTGGCCTAACTACCCCCCAAAAAAAGGCAATTACCTTCCAAAATTACACATAATCACTTAAGTTATTATAAATGCTCCTTGAGATTTGTATTTTTTTTTAATAAATACCCCCTATGGAGGGTGTAATTTGTAAAACAGAATTAAGTATAAGGGGTACAAATTGAATGATAATTGGCTTTTTTTTAATTAGACTAAAAGGGTATTTTTGTAACTAACCCAATTATAAAGGCCAAGAACAATAACAAAAGTTTTCTTGTAAATTTAGTATTCTAAAAATGACTAGGCGGTAGGCCGGCGGCAATTTGGGGCCTAGCGCCTAGGGAAAGTTGGGCGGGGTTAGGAGGGAGTTGAGCGAATTAGGCGGGACGTGATCGGAAGAACAACGTAGGCGGACAAGAGGGGTTTAGCATCTAGACGGGGACTAATTCTAAAAAGTGAATTGCGCTAGATAGGCGGCAGACTGGGGTCTAGCGCTTAGACAGAGCTTGGGCGAGGTTAGGCAATATCTGAGAGGGTTAGGTGGGGCCTGATCGGAAAAATAATATAGACGGACAAAGGAAGCCTATCAGCTAGACGGAGATTTTCAGAAGAGTGCTTCTAATCAAGTTAACAGGTCCAGATTCAGCAATGAAATTGAATCTTATAAGTGTATAAACTTATCATTAAACAATAGAACCCTAAAAATTTATGATAAAGAATAGGAAAAAAAAATCATCACCAAAAGGCTAATGATGATTCGTGAAATATAACAACTTACCTCCACAGAATAATCCAAGTGCCTCTAAGTTCAACCATGTAACTACACATGAATGCAACACCGGGGAAATGACCAAACTGCCCATCCAAAACCAAACCAATTACCAAAAAGGTGCAACCAACTATATGGACAGAGAGCATCATCAGATCCACATTCCCATCAAACCTTTACCATTACCACCATCTACACCAAAACCCCATCAGTTACTCGAAATTACAAAACAACCCCAGAAAATCCCACCATTCCATTTCTCCCAACATCCCCAAAACCACGGAAATATTACAAAACAGCCCCTTAAAACGCAAAATAGCATTACTTTCCCCCACTCCCCTCCCAATCATGTCCTTGTACCTGATAATGGAATCCAACCTCTGAAGGTTTAGCTGCTGCTTAAACCTGTTGATGAAATCATCAGCCTTCGCATCAACCTCTTCGTCACCCGCTGTCACTTTAGCATTCCCCTTCTCCTTCACAGTCGCCGGCCGCCGCGTCTCCACAACATCCTCCTCTTCAAAATGTCCAAACGCTGATTTCAAGCTGGCCGATTTCCTCATTCTCGCCGGCAGTTTGGTCGGAATCTCCCCGGAAGCTGGTTCGGTGTCCGATTTAGTCCTGCTAAAGTGACTGCCTGTCAACTGACTGTACACTTCATCCATGCTCTGCTCACTTTCCTCATCTTTTTCCTCACGGGCCTGCTGAAAATCATCAAAGTTTGAGTCTTTTTCCTCAAAATCGAAATGGGCTCGAGTTTCTTGGAGTTTATGTTCATGGGTTTGTTCGAAAACGTAATGGGCTTGTGTCTGATGGGTTTCAAGATTTTGATTTTCTTGGAAAAAATAGTGGGTCTGTGTTTCAAGATTGAAAAGGGTTTCAGAATCTGGGTTTGGTTTGTGATGAAAAAGAGAGGAGTTTTGGGGTTCTTGAGATCTGTGTTGAGTGTAAAAATTGATGGATTTAAGGCGCTGGAGAACAGAGGGTGGTGGTGATGTAGCAATGTTGGGTTGATTTTGAGTGTGTTTTTGTTGGTTTTGTTTTTGGTTGGTTAGTGTGGAGGTGAAAGCAATGGTGCCTATCATTAGATTGAGGAGGACAAAAAGAACAGTGGGAGTGAACCAGTTGTTCATGGATTCCCATAGTGAAGACGAAACTGCAGATACAGATTCTTCGAGCATACTGGTTTATGTTGTTTTCCTATGAGAGTATGAGAGGAAAAATGAGTGTTTTAATGCTATGTGAAATGGGGAAATGGGGCTTATGGTCAGAAATAAAGAGAGAGTGGTGGGACGCCGCAGTGGTGTAAACTAACACAAAACTCATGTAAGACCTTCTAACGGCCCGACTTCATTAAATGGATCCGATCCGCGGATCCTACAAGATTTTCGTAATATTAGCGGTGGTGTTTTTGTAGTTTCGGGAGCACATGTATTAGATCATTCTTCTTCAAACGTATTAGTCGTCCCTTCTAAAAAGTACAGCGATTCTTATGAATTGTATTAGTAGTTCCCGAAAAGATTTTTTAGTATTTCTCATGAATATACTAGAAATGTATTAATCGTCCTTCTAAAATGTATTAGCAGTTCTTCTAAAATGTATTAGTAGTTTCCGAATATAATTAAATTTTCATCCTGAAAATATATTAATGAGTCTTTTTGAAAAGTATTAGTCGTCCTTCTAAAAAGTATTAGCAGTTCTTCTGAAATGTATTAGTAGTTCCTTTAAATATAACTAAATTTTTCTCCCAAAATGTATTAACAGTCCTTCTGAAAAGTATTAGTCGTCCTTCTAAAAAGTATTAGCAGTTCTTCTTAAATGTATTAGTAGTTTACTGAAGAGTTTTAGTATTTCTCATGAATATACTTCTAAAATGTATTAGTTTTCTATTGGAAAAGTATTAGTAGTTTTTCGAAAAAGTATTAGTAATTTCCTAGAGAATATTTAGTAGTGCTTCTGCAACGTATTAGTTTTTCTTATAAAATGTATTAGTATTTCTCCATAAATGTATTAGCTGATACAAACCATCGTCGTTTTTCATTATTAGTATCAGCTAATACATTTATGGAGAAATACTAATTAGATCCATTTATGGAGAATTACATTTATGGTTTAATTAGTGATACAAACCATCGTCGTTTTTCATTATTAGTTGTTCTTTGATTTTTTTGCCTTCTACTCTCTATCCTCTTTTTATCAGCCTTCTTAAATACTTCAAATTCAATCAAATCACCGAACACATAAGAGATTAATTACACCACTATGCACAATGTCTTTTTGTAACATTAATTTTGAGACTTTCACATGTGGCCCCATATTGTTGCACAATTGCCTAGATGAACAAGAACAATTGATAATGAAATAAAGAAAAAAACCATCAAGAATCTCTGCAATTCATGAAAAAAAGAATCTCTGCAATTCATCCATCAAGAAAAACCAAGGCAAAGGGCATTGACCTAACATTCACAAACCCTCTCAAAAACGAAGAAAAATATACGCAAACAACAAAAACAATGAAAAAATCAAGAGTCGCCGGTTAGCTCAATTTCGTCGAACAATCTTGGATTCACAAGGATAAATCAAAACTTGAAAATTTTGTTGCCTTGGTGAATATGATGGAAAGGGTGAGATAAATCGCAACAATATCGGACTTTTGATAAATTTCAATACAAATCCCTACTTTAATTGAAATTCTAATGGTTAATATGTTTGGAAAGGTTGAGATGGTGAGAGAGAGACGAAAGGGGAAGGAAAAAAATTGATTGGGGGCAAGGATGAGAGAATGGGACCGGATATCGTGATTTTTGGTTGGATCGGGTCATTGGGGGTCCGTCTAATGAATTAGATCCGTTAGACCGCCGGACAGAGACCAACTCGTAAACTAATAGGTGGTGTGTGGAGTTTTGGAAGATTTTTTAATTTATTTTAGTAGAGAAAAGAAAGAAGAAAAGGAATATAGAGAAAGATTTCTTTTTTTTTTTTATAATAAAGAAGTATTTTTATAATAAGAAGTATTATTTGATGTAGAAAATACTAAGCGAAATGATTGTTTCTCTTCTAAGCAACAATTACATTTGTTTTAAATTAGTCTATATCGAACTAATTAGACAAAGCCAAACTCTCACTAAATTGATGAGTGATGTCTAAATATTATAAGAAAAGAGTGCATTCTAGGTTTGTATAATGAAGAGATCATACAAACAAATAAGTCGTAAACAAGTTTAGGTGTTGGAGGCAAAACGACATTTAATAATGAAATATATAATATGATTTATATATAAATTTAATATTAGTTGTCCAATTGATTATTAATGGAATTCTATTAATCAAATAGGTAGCAGTGAGAAATGTTTCCCTCTAAAAAATACTAGGAACACTAGCACACAACAAAAGAGGCCTAGCAGTTTCTACAAGATGTCTATGTTTTCTCTGTGCAACACTCAGTGGTATCCGTATAAGATGTTTGTCGTATCGTACCTGTTGAAATCAAAGAAGTCATAATGTACTTGTATTCTTATTATGCAAAATCAAAAGTGTATTACAAAGAAACAAAGGGGAGCCTTATATAGACAAATAGAAAACTTAACCCTAAAAGGACTAAACTTAAATAAGGAAACTAAATATATATTATATTTCAACACTCCCACTCAAACTCACGATGCAACCGCAAGAAGCATTGAGAGTTTATCAAATAAGAAACGAAAACGTGAAGAGGAATATGAATTGGTAAACATATCAAAGCTAATCTGCACAAACGAAGAGACAAAAGGCAATATGATGATAGTCAAATCGATAATAATGTCGAATAATATGGCAATCAATCTCAATATGTTTAGTCCTCTCATGAAAAATCAGATTATGCGGACAATCGAATAGCACTCTTATTATCACAAATACAGCGTGTTAGGAAATTTATTGTTTAGATTTTGATGAATGCCATGTAAAACTTAGAATAGGAAGTTGGCACCCGTTTTTTGTTGTAAAATGCATTGTAATAAATAGTACGCCAAGGTGAGTTAAGTCATTCGCCACGCCCTAACATGCAAGAAGACAACCGGAGACTAGAAGGAAGACTCATTGAGAGACAGTTGAGTATGGCAAAGAAGAGTAGACGGGAACTCTATTGAAAAAGCGGTGAGTGAAGTATCGTCAAGTCAACTCAAGAAAAGCAAAGTCTCAAGTTGAAGTGATGTAAGAGTCATCCATGATTAGAAGTCGACTCTAAGTCACCTGGGGAAAGCAAAGAAATGCGGTCAAGTCGAGATAATCAGAAAAGATCCGTTACGTAAATCAAGAGAATTACTTAAACAAGTAATATCTCCATATCACCTTTCTCGGAGTGCTCATCCCGAAGCGTGCAAAAGGAATGAACCAATGGGAAGCACTACACCGTGTCGAACTCGAAAATGTGAAAGAACAATTCATACGAGGAAATGGCAATTCCAAGGATCGCAACAAGACAAGCCAACGATCGCAAGTGACTTTCAAAAATAAGCCTATCTCTTCAACGGGCAAATTTTTGAAAGATCACTATAAAAGGTCGAGGAGTTTATTTGAGAATGAGAGACACAAGTTCTGAGACTGAACCAAAAACGTTCAAGCAATTATTAGAAAATCAAACATTCTCAATCCTCAAGCCTACACTACGAAGAACATCAATCCAACACTCACCTGTGAAAGAAAGATAACTTCAATCGGTTGAAGAGGAAAATCTTGAAAAATCAAGGGGTCTACATTCCACGAAGGGTTGTAGGAAGGTTCAAGGTCGAACCAAGTCTTAAGCTTTTGGAGGGCTTCGTGATCAAATCCAAAGAGCTTGAGCAAGTGAGTCAGTAGTAGCAAGGCACCGCCCTGAAGAAAGCCGAGTTGTACGAGCCACCGAGTGATCAAGACGTCTCAGATCGAGTCTCAAAGGATCAAGTCGGTGTGTGATCAAGACTTGTATCCGGGTACATTACCACTTTGTACACCGATCAATACCTAGTGGATTCCTCCGGGAGTTGGAGAAGAGAGGAGTAGAAGAATTACCCCATCTTGAACCTCTATAAAAATTTCATTGTGTCATTTACATTTCAAAGACTTTAATTCCTCGTATCTTAACTGTTTAAATCTGTTTGATAAATTTGCTATCCACTTGATAATTTATAAGTACTAAACCAAGCACTAAATCCTTGCTTAATCAAACTTAAGGGTGTTAAGTCTTCCATCGAAAACAAAACCACAAATTGAGTTAATTTAGACCAACAAAACCGTGAGTTATTCCATCAAAAACTCGGTTGAGTCTCGTTGAGAGACTAACTCTACCGATTAACTAAATTGGATGTCCATCAAGACACAACTGTGTAGTATTAACTCGAATATTTAAAAGGACTAAATCGAAAATTTGGTAAGGTTTATTCAACCCCCTTCTAAACCTTACACTTACACCCCTTGGGACCTACAAGTGGTATCGAGCGGTTGGTTCATTGAACCCTCCGACCGGTTCTCGAACTAGATCTCCAAACTTTTCAAAGTCCGCTTTAGTACTTAAACTCTCAAAACTCTTTCTATCATTAAAAGTTATTATCATGGAAGCAAATTTGACACGCATCCCTATGTTCACAATTGAAGAATTTGATGATTGGAAAATTCGTATGCGAGGCTCATCTATCAAAGATTACATGATGAGATGTGGATAGTGATAGAAGATGGGCCACCGCAAATCTTAAAGGTGAAACACGGTTGTAAGAAGAGCTGCGGTGAAGGAGAAGAGGATGTTGCTCCTGACATCCTGGTTGAAAAACCAAGAATCGAGTGGACAAATGATGACAGAAAAAGATACAACCTGGACAATGTAGCAAGGACACCCTTTACAAAACCTCGACAAAGCCATGTTCAATAAAGTCAAATCATGCAAAACGGCTAAAGAAATCGGGACAAGCTAACATTGATTTGTGAAGGCTCGAGCAAATCAACGAAAACAAATTATCGGTGGTCATGTACGTAAATTTGAGAACTTCAAAATGATCTCGGAGAAAACCTGGATCAATGGATGCTCGGTTCACGTAAATCACAAATGAGCTATCTCGCACTTGGAAAGGAATATACGAAGGAAATGTGTATGAAGATCCTAAAAAGTCTTCCGGTGAATGCGAAATGAAGGTCATGGCATCGAGACATTCCATGGACCTATCAAAGACTTCCAACCATGAACTATTCTCGGACCTCAAAGCCTACGAGTTTGGTGAGAAGAAAAGACGAGGAAGAGACAATTTGTACCCAAAACAATTTGCTCTAATTGTTAAAGATGGGAAGAGAGCCGAGGTCAAAGAAGTCATTGATCCGAAGAAATAGCCCACGATGGTTAAAAGATTCAACAAGTTCTTCAATAAGAACTACAAGAGAGGAAAGGGCGAATCTTCCGAAGACACTCGGCTCCTCCAAATCAAGGGAAAATAGGCCAACCAAGAGAACAAATCATCGAAAGTTGAGTATCAAAGGGTGACAATCCAAGAATGGAAAGAGCCGATCAAAAGGTGAATATCTATGCCGGAAATCAGAGACACCAGGTCACTATGCCATTGATCGCTCATATCCTGTAGTCAACAAATACAGGAATGAAGAAGAAAGAAAGGTCTTGAGAGAAAGAAGACAAGAAAAAAAAAAAAGGCAATGATGGTCGCAGAGACTCAAAAAATGCAAGTCAAGTCAAGAGAGAGTTGATTCGCAGAGCAAAGAAGCCGACTACTCAAGTGACTACAAGAACAAGCCCGATCCGCTTGATGGCCAAGGAACAAGATCAACTGACCAAGAAGATGAGGTACACTCTAACTCATCAAACTCGGACTCTAGTGATAGTGATCATGTGACACACACACTTCATCACCCACTGATCTTTATGATTCATTAGCAAAATGATGAAAGATTTTGAACACATTAAATCCTCACACACTCTATTAAATGAGGAAAACAACCTACTCAAGAGCAAAACTCAAAGCCGACTAAGGAGCCGAGTACTCTAAGTCAAATAGCCGATGAGAACGAAAGTTTAAAGGGTGAAAATGCTAAATTAATAGCAAAAATTGCTTTTGCCATAGAGAAGAGGGAGAATGACCTCAAAAATGTTATTGCCTCATTCACTAAGGCATCTAAATCATTGGATGATCTTATTATGAGTCAAAGAGAATGTGGAGACAAGACAAAGGCTTAGGATTTAATTCCTCTGCGCTATGTCAAACCTCAAAAGTAATTTTGGAAAAAGGATCTTCAAGCCATGAAGAGTCTAAAAATCCAAAACTCTAAATGTTGCTATCTGCTAGCAACCAACGTAACAAAACTATCTCACAAGCAAAGTAGTTGCCATGGCACGATACTCGAAGCCTTCTCGTGGAAGATCTAGAAACCACATCTTGTTCTTACTCTCCGCCAAGAAATGAGAGAGTCACCCTTAAACACACAAAAACCAGTGATAGATTTGCGATCCGTAGGATCACCACCCAATCAACATGAGAGTATGCACGCAGCTGTGACTCCAAAAAAGAACTAGCATTTAAAGTAAAAGACTTTGAAACCGAGTTCCCGAAGATACCTAAGAATACGCGCGAGAAATTTCAATGAATTATAGAGGGAGAAGTAACAAATCGACTAACCACATGAACAACATGTGTATGGACGAGTAATCGTGAGATAAACCAAGCGCCAACAACGAACGATATAAACGGGATCGACAAGGTAGAACCATCGGAGGAGAATATCGAGCATTAGTCTCAAGCGAAGTATCAACAATCTTGTTATCGATGAATGCATGCACGCTCAAAAATATCGGTAATATACTTTGATTGGGATAAAAGATAACCCTGTGGGAAGAGGCAACCTCAATACCAAGAAAATAACGGAGCAGACCCAAATCTTTCATAGCAAATAAACGAGCTAACGTAGACTTCAAAGTTTCTATACCATCAAGATCATCACCAGTAATAATCATATCATCAACATATAAAGCAAGTAAAATACGCCCTGTTGTAGTACTTTTGACAAACAAGGTGAATCATAATCACTTTTCATACCATGCTCTAGAGGCTTGCTTAAGGCCATAAAGAGCTTTACGAAGCTTACAAACTTCACCTGGTTGATGAACAACACCAGGAGAAGGCTGCATGTATACTTCGTCAACAAGATCACCATTCAAAAAAACATGTTTTACATCAATCTGAGATATACCCCATCGACGAACCAAGGTGACTGCAAGAATGGTACGAATAGTTGTCATCTTTGTAACAGGCGCAAATATCTCCTCATAATCGATCCCATACTCCTGAGTATAACCCTTAGCAACCAGTTGGGCCTTATATCTTTCAAGAGACCCATCAGATTTTGTTATGATTTTGTAGACCCAACGACATCCAATTGCATGTTTTCCCGGTGGTAAAGGTACCAAGTCCCAAGTATAAGTATGATGCAAAGCAGTAAGTTCCTCAGCCATAGCATCCTGCCAAAGTGGATCACGAACCACCTCTTTATAGGATGAAGGCTCAGAAATACGATGAAGAGAGGCCAAAAAAGAGACGAATGAACTAGAATAACAAGAGTAAACAAAATCTGGTAACTTAGTAGACTTACAGACACGTGTGGATTGATGATGAGCAACATCAGAAGCCGCAATTGGAGAAGTTGACGGGACATCATCAGTAGCAGGAGAATCAGTCACATCATAATAAAAGTCAATGTACTGCAGAACCGTTAGTAGTGGACTCGTCACCATGAAAATGGTCAATATAAATGAGATCGGACATGTATACATTATGGGAGCCAGCCGGGACTGATAAAAATGGAATATGTTCAAGAAACACTACATGACACGAGACATATAATTTTTTGGCTAACTGGATCAAAACAATGATAACCTTTCTATCCTTCCCCATAACAAAGAAAAACGCATAAAGCAGACCGCGGGGTCAACTTAGTATGTTCAACTTGAGGTCGAAAGACAAAGCAAGTAGAACCAAATACGCGCAAAGACAAATAATCAGTAGCATACCCATACAACTTCTCAAAAGGTGACAAACCCGAATTATGCGAAGTAGGAATTCTATTAATCAAATAGGTAGCAGTAAGAACTGCTTCCCTCCAGTAAATACTAGGAACACTAGCAGGACAACAAAAGAGACCTAGCGGTTTCTATAAGATGTCTATGCTTTTCTCTCGCACCACCATTTTGCTCGGGGTATCATGACAAGATGTTTGTTGTATCGTACCATCATAAGAAAGAAAAGTAAGAAAAGCATTAGAAGAATATTCCCACCCAAGTCACAATGAAAACACTTTATGGTGGTTTGAATGTTGGGTTTTCACAAGTGCTCGAAAGTTGCGAAGATGTTAAAAAATCGAACGTTGTTTCATAAGATAAAACCAACAATAACGTATATAATCATCAATAAACAAAACATAATATCGAGATCCACCCTTTGTGTTGACGGGGAAGGTCCCCATACATCGAATGAACAAGATCAAAAGGTGCGAGAAAGCGAAAACACTTTTATTGAAAGGTAAAGCGAGAAAAGTTTGCGGTTTGCAACCATTACAATCGAACTATCATGAGATTTCAAATCTCCTAAGACACTTTGAGAGAAACTAAAAAGCGTAAATGAGAAGCGGACACATGACCTAAACGAGAATGCCATAAGTAAAATCAAGACGAACGACTCAAACGAAAAGATGACAAATCCACACTAACGGATTTGTAGCTTAGGTATTTTGAGTTGATCCAAAACATAAAGTCCTCTCTTGCTTACGGCATGTCCCAATCGCCTTCCGAGACTGCGGGTCATGTATAGAACAAGTAGAAGAAGAAAAGGAAACTAAATAACCAGACGCACATAATTGGCTAACCAAAATGGGATTCAAGGTGAGATTAGGAACATAATAAACATTAGGAATGGAAAAACAAGGTGCGACAATGGAACCAATTCCTGCTAATGTCATTGGAGTACCATCATGATTAGAACCGACACGCAGACGGATTAGAAGACAAAGAGACAAAAGACGACATACTAGGTGACATATGATAGGAAGCTCGAATCTAAGATCCACAATAGTGAAGACATACTTGAAGAATTGGAATGAGACAAACCAATACTTGATGAGGCGGACATAGCATGTGGGTCGTGAGACAGTGAACTTTTGAAAGCGCTTAAATATATACGGATCCAATGATGGTGCGCATCGCATTGCTTAGCGGAGGTGGTCAGAGACCATTGGGATGGCGATGGTCTTTGGTTCTTTGTTGTGGAGGACATGAAGACGCGTTGTTCTTTGGAACCCAGTCCGCTTTGCTATTGGGATCTCGGTTGTTGTGGTTACCTTTATTCAATAACAGGGACACACGAGCCTTCTAATGATTCTTTTGGTGGCAAAACGCACATTCATCGAAGGTGTCCTCAAATTCACCTGATTGGGATTATTATTAATCGGATTTTATGGTGCGGCAAAACCGTGCATAGATGTTGAAATGATCCCCTTATCGTGAGTCCGAAGTCGTATTTCTTTAGCTAAAAGTTCATTGACCACTGAATCTACAAAAGGTAATGGGCTTCGATGCAGAATATTACCACGCAACCTCTCAAAATCAGAACGAAGAGCCATCAAAAATTGCACCAATCGTTATTGTTCTCGATGTGTAACATAGGACGCAAAACCTCGCAAATCAGCAGATTCAATAAGCAATAATTGATCCCACAAATCTAATATAGCGGAATAAAACTCCTGAATACATATATTCTTCTGTTTTAAAACGCGAAGATCAGCCTCCAATTGATATTGTTTGGCAAAGTTGGACTGTGTATACAACCGTGCTAAATGGTCCCAAACTTCCTTCACAGTCTCATACTTTGCCAACTGAGCCCCTACAGATTGCGAAACTGAATTATTAATCCAAGTAATAATCTTTGAATTATCCGTTTCCCAAGCCTCCAAGGGATCTGCACCATCCGAACCAGGTTTCGTAGGTTTAACATTTGTCCAAGTAACATAACCCCACATAGATTTACCTCGCAAAAAATTTTTCATAACATAACTCCAATACGAATAGTTTTTTGCATCCAATTGCACATTAATTGCAAGAAGAGAGTCATCCTTACGAATAGCCATGACGAATGGAAAAGATCCCCAAATTGTAACCCCCCAAAAAAATAAAAACTAACCAAATCGGAACCCAAAACTAGTAATGACAAAACAAAAACAGAACCAAGAAATGAGCCAGAAAGAAAAATCGATCCGCAAAAGCTGTGGCAAAGATTAAAAATTTGGCTCTTGATACCATGTTGAAATCAAAGAAGCCATAAAATAATTGTACTCTTATTATGCAAAACCAAAGTGAATTACAAAAGAAACAAAGGAGAGTCTTATATAGGCAAATAGAAAACCTAGCCCTAAAGGACTAAAATCCTAACCATAAATGGAATTTACTTAAATAAGGAAACTAAATATATATTTTATTTCAACAAAATGTAATACCTTTGAAAGAAAAAAGTGATACAATATGTTAAATATGGTGTTGAAGCTGGGGCATTTGTATATATGTGAATGTAATCATTCAATAAAGGGTGGTCAAGGCCCTAATGAGCAAAATGTGATCGTGGATCTGGCAAGGGAAGTAAAAAATCACATTCAACTGTAGAAAAGAAGCTAATGGCTAACGAGGGCGTGATACACCATTAATGGAGATTTTAAGTTTCCAATATGAATCCTTTTTTATTCTCATGGAACTTTGGTTTTTGCGACGAAATGAAGGAAACAAAGAAGAAATATAGAGAAAATGAAGGAGAAGACGAAGGGGAAAAAAGAGGAAAAAGGAAAATATCACTGAAAACTACCACTGAAAAGTATTACATTTTAACTGAAAAGTATTATAGTTTTAAGCGAAAAATATTACAACTTTGAATAAGTATTAAATTTTAAACTGAAAAATATTAGGGTTTTAAGTAAAAAGTATCATAGTTTTAAATAAAAAGTATTACACGTTTAAGAGAAAGTTATTACATGTTGAACTAAAAAATATATATTTTGAACTAAAGTATTAGAGTTTTAAGTGAAAAGTATTATACATTTAAATGGAAAAGTATTACACGTATTAAATATTTGAGTGAAAAATATTACTTGTTGAACTACAAAATATCAATCATCTTCAGCACCATTTTTAACAATGAGTATCACTTTTTGTGCCAAAAGTATATGCTCCTAATGAAAGTATTATTTTATTGCTCAAAAGTATTCTTTGTTTTAAAAATATTATTTTTTTCTCAAAAAGTATTACCGGAATATTTTTCACGGACAGTTAACTTTTTGATGACTTACGCCTGTTGACCCCAGACATTTTGTTGACTTGACCCCCGACCGTCTCACGGATAGAGATTTGTGAGACGGTCCTGTATAAGCCTTTGTTATTTATTTTTGCAATTACCAACCTAAAATTTGCGAGTTCTTCACTTTGTGATGGAGATAATATCTAGTTTATTATCTTTTAGGATTTTAGAATATCTTATATTTTAGATAGTGATTTGTGTGTCTTTTAGGATTCTATTTACTTTATCTTTTAAGTTTCCTAGTCAAATTAGAAGTTTTATTGTGGTAGGATTTTAATCATATAAATACTTGCTATTTTATTATTTTTAGGGGGTGGAATATTATTAAATTTTGAGATTTGTCTCTTCTCATTGCAATTTATGTTTCTTCTTGAAGTTTCGTATTACCTTTGTTCGTTATTTGTTTATTCGCAGCGTTCGTCTACATCGGTTGGTATTCAGAGACGATCACGCTCCTAAACCATATTGTCCGGACCAAATCCACAGTAGCGTGAACGACACCGCACAAATCCGTCAGCAGACAGACTTGCTGACAAAACAATTTCATATCATGCGCATCCAATTTCAAGAAATTAAGAGGCATGTTGAAAAACGATTTCTTGATGGTTGTGAGTTTGCCCGCGATATTGTGCACATCCAGTTCACCCCATTGGAAATATATTCTACGGACATGGATGTTTTATTCTCAAGTGACATTGAAGATGGTGGATATGATGGAGCACTAATTTTTAATGAGGAAGATGGAGATCTCATTCCAGAGATTAGTTATGAAAAACTTCTGGAATTTAAAGAGAGTGGTGCTATGATAGTCTACCAATTTTTGATGATGAGAAAAATAGTGGCTATAATGACGCGCCAATTTCGATAAAGAGATTGAGGATGTTGAATCATTCATGGGAAGTATATATTGTATTCCTCCGACAGAGATCAACGCTATTATTGATGCCTCACCCCTTCCTATACTATCATTCTCTCATCATACGGATAAAATATTGTTAATGTCTTCAAGATTGGCAAATTTGGTCTATGTGCACGATGCGGGTTTTGGTGTCGTAAACAAGTGATGCAACACTGCTTGGACAGAATCTGGGCGAATTTTGTGCCAGATTTTGTGTGTTGTTATTTGGCATGTTTTCTATTTTCTGCATGTTGCTGCAAATCTTGGATTACCTAATCTATTTGATTCAATCACATAAAATGCCATTTATTCCTATTTAATCACTTTCTTGTGTATAAAATATTCACTCACGAGGAAAGGATTGTGTTTTGTTGACTTTCCTTTAAGTAGCAAAAAACGGTTTCTAGAAATCAAGGAGTGCCTCATTGTGATGGTCTATATTAAAATGCGAAGTCAGCTATTGAAGAAAGACGGTGAAAATACATTGAGTTTGTTATTCTTCGGGAGAAGAATGTGAAGATCTACGGTGTTGATCGACACGACCATTCAAAGGCGTTTGAAGTTGGAGAGATTTCAACAGCGTTGAGTTCTTTTGGAAGAAACATTCGATATTAGTTAAATACAAGTGTTGGTAGGAATTTAAAGATGGAGACTTGGAATTTTGTAAAAACTGTTGTATTTGTAATAGTTGTTTATTTTCTAATTAGTGAATTGTTTATTCTCGGGCATGGCCTCGTGCATTAAGATTAGGAATCTAAGCACGTTAAAAATACTCGTGTTGTTTTATTGTCGCTATGTATTCTCGATTTTTTGTGCGTGTGAAAGTGTTATAACATCCTTTGTTTGACACCAAAAGGTTTTTTTTATTAGAACTCACTAAAATCAAGCAACAAATTCTATCAAATATTAATCCTAACGAGGAGATTATTGCCCTCTTTGGCAAAAAACAAAATCTAAGGAGAAGTTTGTTGATGTCAACATGGAGGAGTGAGATATCATATTATACTGGTATTGGAGCAACCAGATAATGGATGATGATGTTCTAGATATCAATCTAAATTTTTTATTTTTGATCCAACACAAATACATGATTATATTCATATTGTTTTTCTATCTCGTCCTCCTCGCGCCTCTCCATGGTTTGTTAATTTTATAGGATATCCCTTTCGATTCTAGGACGAATCATCTCGACCTCGAAGAGAATGATGGAGAAAATTTAGGATTTTAGAATCTCTTTTATTAGATAGTGATTTTTGTGTTTATGATTCTATTTACTTTATCTTTTAAGTTTCCTAGTCAAGTTACGAGTTTTATTGTGGTACGGTTTTAATCCTATAAATAATTGTTATTTTATTATTTTTAGGGGATTTAAATATTATTAAGTTTTGAGATTTATTCTCTTTTCCAAAGTTTATTTACGTTATTAACGTATTTAAGATTACTCTGTGTGTGTTATTTGTTCTCGTTAAGCTTCCGTCTGCATCACTTTGCAACCTCCGACCAGTTGAAGTTGGAATATTCTTGATCATATGGGCAAATATTCCTGGTATATTGTAATTTTGGCTGGTCCGAGGTTGTAAAGTAAAAACCCCTCAAAGTTTATGTTGTTAATTGCAAAAATAAATATTTTAGGTTGCAAAGTGTAAAACAATCAAAGTTCATGTTGCAAATAGTTGTTGCCCTTATATTTATACAAATAACTTATATAAAATCTTTATACATATATATATTTATGTATATTATTAATATATAATAAATCATATAATCACTTATAAAAGGCCCAACCTACTAAGCCCACGTATAATTATTCTTATAGTATATTCCTCTTGATGAACTTGGCAATGAGACTCTTTTGTTCATTTATTTGGTGAGTAATATGTTGTTGACATATTTAACATTTTTATGACCTAAAGTCAATATATGGATATCTAATTATCGTTGCAATCTAATTGTAGAAAAATAAAAAGATAAATATAGGTTAAGATTTCAAATATGAATAATCGAATTGATTCGTATGTATTCGAATATATTTTCAAATAAGAATAAGAATCAATTTTTGTATTTGAACACTAAAAGAATAAGAATATTCTTTGAATGAACTGAATGTGAATACAATATCTTGATATTCGACTCGATTCGGTTCGTTTACATCCCTACTCACGAACTGTTCGCCTTATTTTTAGCTTCACCGCAAGTGTACGGTGTAGTTTATAGAATAGGTAAGCAAGGTCGTATCAACGGAGACTAATAAATTTATGCGCTAAGTATTGAACTAAGATAGCCTTATTTTTATTTTGACGATCGTAATATGATGATTGTTGTGAGATTAAGACAATTAAGACTACTAAAAACACAAGAGTAAGATAATGAGAATAATAGAAGTATCAAGATGATGAAATGGATTCGGGTTAAGGTTTCGATTAATAACCCTCTTTGTTGTCCGAGTTAATCAAAGTCAAGTTATTATCAATATTCCTATAAGACGATCACGAAAGTATTTTATCCTCTCTCTCGAGATGCATATAAAATGTAGATTGAAATACCTATGCTAGCATCTCTACTCAACATAAGATATTCAACTCCCAAAAGCACAAAAGATCAATTGTCCTCACAAATATTTGTGTCAAGTACTCAAGATCTAATATTGAAACTCATCTCACGAATTATGAATCAATATATCAAACATGCTAAATCATTGATCAAGTGATAAAACAAGAATAAGCTCAAAGTACTCAAATAGGCTTCATGACAATAACTTCAACTAAGATTAAAACATTCAACAAGAGTTCATTAATCTACTTCCAAAAACCCAGAAATCTAAAGAGTTTAGCTACACATGATGTCTAAATAACTCATAAACAAATTGTTCAAAGCTATGACGAACTAAAATGAAAGATTAAAACTACAAGAGAAGCAAGAAAAACTTAGGAAAGTCAACAATCTCTCGATATATCTCTGTTCCTTGAGCTCTGATGCAACCCGATTGTCTCCTTGATGTCTTCTTCCAAGAATAGAACTTTGTCTTGTGTGCTATAGCCAAAAATGTCATAATATCCTTGGTGTGCGCCCCAAAAAACCTTTTTATACCCCCTTTCAAGTTTAGAGCAAAGTGCTGCAGAAAATGGCATTCCAGCGCAGACGCACGGGTCGTGTGCCCCCTGCACGGGCTACCCGTGCATCATCCCATAGCAATTCCCCTGCTTTTTGCCAAACACGCACGGTCGTGCGCCACATGCACGGCCTACCCGTGCGTGATGCCGTAGGTATCAATAATCTCTCCAGTGGCGCACGGGTGGTGCGTATGCGCACGGGCTACCCATGGCCATGCCGTAGCCTTCAATGCCTCAACCCAGGGGTGCACGGGTGGTGCCTAAGGCACATCGTACCCGTGTGTTCCCTGTATTTTTCTTATAAGCTCAATTTCAACTTATTCTAGCTCCGATTCTCGTACATTCACTCGATTCTTAGTGTTTCCACTTTGCGATGCTCGTATTTGTATCCAAATTGCTTCAAATATCATTAAATTCCTACAAAACGAGCAAAGCGTAATTTCTTTTCCACAAAGAGTGAATACACAACATTTTACATGAGTTTATGCATGCTTAATCCCCATTTTTATCACAATTATACCTCAAAATACATGCAAAACTCACACCTATCAAAATCCTCCAAACTTAAATTGTTGACCGTCCCGATCAACAATCTTGAAAACGAGATAAAGTACAACAGGGAGTAATGAATGATGGCACACACAAAGAATCCAAAAGGAAATCCATATTGTTCGTCATGGATGTCAAGCAACAAATCAATCAAGCCTCAAATATCTAATCATGGAGCATGTATCAAACAACACATGGTGAATGCTCTGAATCACATCTCTCAAGATCAAGTGTATGCTCTCATCTCACATGAATATAGGACGTGTTTACACTCAAATCAATTCAATGTCGCAAAATTACCATATGCTTGCAATTCGTCTCATATCTCCACCACTGGAATGTATGCAATTTGTAAATCAAAAAGGACTTTCTCATTTGGTTGTAATGAAGGCTCTTTGGTTAGGGTAGGAAATTTTGGATAAAGTGACTCAAACTCGAGCATATAGACCGGTGAGTATATCAATCATCTACATTACAATCTCATATGCTACTCCAATCTTCCCTTATTTTCATCACTTTACTCATCTCCATCTCTTTTCTATCTTTTGAGAATCACCTCAAATTACAATCCTTATCCCCCCAAGTTCATGTAAATGAAAATTCACATTA
Organism: Rehmannia glutinosa; assembly: GCA_016081115.2. Lineage (NCBI taxonomy): Eukaryota > Viridiplantae > Streptophyta > Magnoliopsida > Lamiales > Orobanchaceae > Rehmannia > Rehmannia glutinosa. The sequence goes on along the minus strand of CM071925.1, from coordinate 5,256,503 downwards.
TAACGTCAATTTTGTTTTCAACTCTTTTGTGAATTTTCAACATTTCTTTTCAACTCATTTTCCTCCTCTTCTGTTCCAATCAACCAAATATGCCCAATTATCTAACTTTTCAATTCCCACTCGTTCAACCTCATTCACTCCCTCTACTCAATGCTATACACTCGAGTTTAGGGTAACAGATATATCAAGTTCAAGGCTTAAATTTGTGGTTATCAAAGAAATAGGCAATAGGCTCAAATTGGCTAACTAGGAATTTCAGCATCGTTAGGTAAGCAAAAGGCTTGAAAGGCTAACAAAGATGACCTTTAATCACATTCACAATTCACATACAACATGTGGCCTTGACATAGATACCGATCAAGTTCTAAAATTCTAACAACATGAATGATACACTCAAATCACAACAAGATGCATAAGATGTAAGCAAAGTAAAGGCTCAAAAGCTCACACAGGCTTGTAAATATGTAATTCAAAGCATCAAACAAGTTTTCCATATCCACATGCTCAATGTTATCTATTAAAGGCTCAATCAACTCATACCCAACATCCAATCCCAACAATACAAATTTTCAATCAACACACAAACAACAAGATGCATCATGCCGGTCAACTCACTCTCTAACATCTATGAAAGCAATAAACGTGTTTAAGTCGTAAACGTGCTTCTAATGCAATGCAACCTAGAATGTTCTACATGCAACTATATGAAAACATACAAAAATGCAAGATTTTGTTTTCATCTACACTTTTCATATATCAAAATACTACCTCTCTCCCAAACTTGAATGAAATTATTATTTTTTTCGGAAGGGGAAAAATAGAATTTCAATAGAGAAAAGTGGAGATATACCTGAATCACTATGGAGGTGGCGGTGGGAAGTGGCCCTGTGAGATGTGCCACATTTGTAACCATTTTTGCAAGGAAATCAGCCTGATGTTGCTGCAAGTCTTCCTTCTGTTGACGCAAGTCCTCCATTTGATGACGTAAGTCCTCCCCAAATGCATATAGCATATCATGAAATTCAATGCCACGTTGGGACTCGCCAAAGATAAGAAGTTCCGTGACGATCCCCGCTATATGAGGGTGCAGGGTGATCTCCTGTGAGGTCCGGGAATGTTGAAATCAATGTTGAAATATCGGGCAATATGGGTAATCGACCGGCTATAGAAATAGCACCCCCTTCTCGCCTAACCAACTGCTCAACTTGCTCTGCGAAATAGGCAGTTGTGTTGTAGGGTGTATTTGTGAGCATACACCATAATAGATATAACTCCCTTTTAGTCATCCCCCCAACATTTTCTTGTGCGAACATGAAGGATGCAGTCACACATTGTATGTACCGGAAAACTGGATTACGGATCCAAGAGGCTTTAGCAGTTCGTGCGGCATATAACATGGGCCCTATTTGTGGCGTTTCAACAAGCATTCTCCAAAATGCATATTGATCATAGTTGTCTATCGGTCTGAATCGAGCGTTCGTTGGGACCTCAAAAATGGTGTTCAGTTGGGTAATAGATAGTTGTCTACGTGTATTACCCAATCCGAAAACGTATTTCAAAAGGTTCGTATGCTCATCCTTGTTTAAACACTTCCACGGTGCTCAAGAACTCCAACATGAATCGTTTAAATGTAGGCCACCTTCGGCTCATGAAATTGGTCCACCCGACATTTGCGAAAAGACGCCAAACATCATCATGTATCCCCAAAGTTTGGGTACAGTCATCATCGATCGGGATGGAGATATTTGGAGACCAACAGCGATTCCACCGCTCAATGTCGTTTGTGTTTGTCAATACAACCCCATATGTCATTTGGGCTATTCGGGTCCACCTCTTTGCGGTGCCTCTTCTCTGTGTGTCGCAGTCGCGAAAGCACGTCTCCTACCTCCTTGGGGATTCTTACATCGGTCATGATAGAATTGGTACACGAAATAACCTCTATTAGCATCCCAACAAGATCAATGGCAAGCACATATTGATGAATTTAGGCCAACAAATTAAATGGTGTGTAATGACTTTCCTACATCACTTTGACCGATCAAGCAACCTCCAAACAATCAACAAATATGGCCAAAATAGGGAAGCATTAACTTAAAGCTCTAACAATCATAGCTCATACCCAATTCATCAACAATTCATTCAAATTTGTCTCAATTTTACAAGTTCACAAGGTGTTCGATAATTTGCCTTAAAGAATAACTCATCCAAATCATAGCAAAAATACAAAGTAAGCACCAACAAGATTCCCATTACATAATTTACAAGAAATTCACAAAAAAAATGATGTTCTTACCGGAATTCTCGAAATTTATCTCAAAGGGAAGAACTTGAAACCCTAGGTGTTTTTTCCCAAATTATAGGTCTAGAATGATGGGGGAAGGGATTTTTATGGGAGAATTTAGATGAAGACTCAAAAATTTCGATCACAATGGAGAATTTTGCAAGGGGCGCGCTGGAATAAGAAAAGCAGTGTTTGAACTGCTCTTATTTACGCCCACTCAGTAAGGCGTACGGGTCGTGCGTTCGTGCGCCATGCTGTAGCAACATTTTTTCCCCTTCAGGCACACACGGGTTGTGCGTCATGTGCACGGGTAACCCGTGTGTCATGCCGAAGCAAAGATAGGTCCCCACCCAGGTACGCATGGGTAGTGCCCATGGCACGGGCTACCCGTGCATACCTGTACAGCCACTCAGGTAATTTCAATTTTTTAAAAACAAAAAACACACAAAATGAAACCAAATTAAAAAGGAACACACACACAAAAAATGAAATCCACACCAACAAGCGCTATATTTAACGTCTTTAGCTTGACATTTGTTTTTCGTTAAGTCACGGGTCTCGCAAGGTGATAGATGTCACCTCATCTTGGTTACCTCGGTGGAATTTGGCCGTTTACCATGAATGTCTCACCGTCTTTTGTTAGCAATTCCACGACTCTGGGAGGATTTAATACCTTCTTTATCACGAATGGCCCCGACCACCTAGATTTGAGTTTTCAAGGGAAAAGTTTAAGGCGTGAATTGTACAAAGAACTGGTTCCCGGTAAAAACTCTCATTTCTTAATCATTTTGTCATACCACCTTTTGGTTATTTTTTTGTAAATTCAAAAAAATTCGTAAGCTTCATCCCAGAAATTCTTCCATCTCATTTAGATGGACTAACCTCTCTTCAACGGCCTTTTTAAAATCGATTTAGTTTCTTGACCGCCCAAAATGCCTTGTGCTCCAACTCTCCAGAAGCAAGTGCCACGACTTCCCAAAAACAAGTTGATATGGAGATGTGCCCAGCGGTGTCTTATATGCGATCCGGTATGCCCATAGAGCATCATCAATTTCAATGCACAATCCTTTCGGTTGATGTTCACCGTCTTCTCAAGAATCTGTTTGATCTCGGTTGCCACTTCGGCTTGCCCATTGGCTTGAGGATGATATGCCAATGCAACTTTATGTTTCACCCCATATTTTGCCAACAAGTTGCTCATCAATTTATTTACAAAATGCGACCATCCATCACTAATTAAAGCTCTTAGAGTGCCAAATCGAGTAAATATATTTTTCTTGAGGAACCACATCACAACTTGGGTGTCATTTGTTTGTGAAGGAATCGCCTCTACCCAACGGGACACATACTCCACCGCAAGTAGAATATATTGATAGCTCGAAGATGATGGGAAATGGGCCCATAAAATCAATCCCCCACACATCGAACAATTCAACTTCAATTACATTTGTCATCGGCATCTCGTGTCTCTTGGAAATATTTCCCATTCTCTGACACCTGTCACATTGTTGCACATACAGATAACAATCGTTAAATAAAGTGGGCCAGTATAGCCCACTTTGCAATACCTCGCCGCCTTTAATCGGGCCAAAATGTCCTCCAGAGGGTGAGGAATGACACTGTTGTAGGACTCCCTCCCATTCTTCTTGAGGTACGCATCTTCTGATGATTTTATCCGCGCACCTCTTAAAGAGTAGGGGGTCGTCCCACATATAGAACTTGACATCGTGGAAGAACTTCTTCTTTTGATATGATGATAGATTTGGAGGCAAAACTCCCGCAACCAAATAATTGACAAAATCTGCATACCACGGGAATTTTGCTTCTACCATGAGTAACGTAGTTAAATGCGGAAATTCCTCCTTTATTAATTCCGTACCTCTTTTCGCCTCCTATTGATTTTCAATCCTTGACAAGTGGTCTGTCGCCACATTCTCACATTCCTTTCGGTCCCTGATTTCTACATTGAACTCTTTCAAGAAGAGAATCCATCTGATCAACCTTGGTTCCGCATCCTTCTTATCAAAAATATATTTGATGGCCGCATGGTCGGTGTGAACAATCGTTTTCGTTCCAATCAAGTATGATCGGAATTTATCAAATGCGAAAACAATCTCCAACATCTCCTTCCGGTGGTGGTATAGTGCATTGAGCACTATCCAACGTTCTACTAGCATAGTAGATGGATCTAAACAACTTTTCCCTCTTTTGACCGAGAACAGTCCCTACCGCAAAATCACTAGCATCACACATCAATTCAAACGGTTGACTCCAATCTGGGGCTACAAGAATAGGTGTTGTCACCAATACCTTCTTCAAGGTTTCAAATGAATGCAAACAATCATTGGAAAAATTGAAAGGAACATCTTTTTCTAACAAATGGCTCAAAGGCTTAGAAATTTTTGAAAAGTCACGGATAAACCTTCTATAGAAACCGGCATGGCCCAAGGAACTCCTAATGGCTTTTTCTTTTGTAGGAGGTGGTAACTTCTCGATCGCTACAATATTTGCCCGATCTACTTCCAAACCTTCGGAAGAGACTCGATGACCAAGTACAATACCATCGCGTACCATGAAATGGCACTTTTCCCAATTGAGTACAAGATTGGTCTCTTCACATCGTTGTAAAACTAAGGAAAGATTGTGAAGACAATTATCAAAAGAGTCACCAAACACAGAGAAATAGTCCATAAACACCTCCATAACTTTGTCAATAAGATCGTGAAATATAGCCATCATACAACGTTGGAAAGTTGCAGGTGCATTACATAATCCAAATGGCATACGGCGAAATGCAAATGTGCCATAAAGGCATGTAAATGTCATTTTTCTGGTCTTAGGTGCAAGACATTATTTGATTGTACCGGAATAACCATCTAAAAAGCAATAATAATCATAACCCGCTAGACGATCCAACATCATATCTATAAAGGGGAGGGAAAAATGATCTTTTCAAGAGGCATCATTAAGTTTTCTATAGTCAATGCAAATTCGCCACCCGGTAACAATTCTAGTAACAATCAATTCTTCATTCTCATTTTTCACATGTTACCCCCTTTCTCGTAAGTCAGCGGCTACGATAATCTAGAGGGGGTGAATAGATTATCTCCATCTTTTAGATTTCGCCCTCTTTTTGAACCAAATGCTCAAACTGATAATAAAGGTGCGTAATGTAAACAACACACGTCGATTTATAGTAGTTCAACCCACCAGGGGCTAATCTACTACCACCCGATATATCAGGGATGGATTTCAAAAAGAAAAAGAATTTTATTAATTACCAAAATTAATACAAACTCAACTTACAACACCTTGAAGAGCACCACACTCTTCTTCAACAACACCTTTGGAGATTACCACAATCTCCTTTGAAGATCACCACAATCTTCCTCCAACGGCACCTTGTGAAGATTACCACAATCTTCAACCTTGAAGAATACCAAATTCTTCAACACCTCAATAAGAAGATCACCACAATCTTCTTGCACCTATCACCTAGATCATCAGTGTGTTCTTACCACAAGAACACTCACAAGGATATCTTGTGTTGAATGATAACCAAAAATCAAGATTACAACTCAATAATGAATATTACAATTTTGAGTGCAAAGTGTAATCAAGAATAGCCTAGACCTCAAGGATGTGAAAGTGAAAAGCTAGGCAAAATTACAACAAGAATAATAACAATGAAGAACAAATATTTGCTTGAAGTGTATCTTGTTGTGTTGTATCTCAATTGTTGTATTGGTTGCTCCAAAACATCCTCTATTTATAGGAAATGATTGATCAAGCATAGGCTCCTCTTGGGGATTGAAAATCTACAAAAAAATACAATTAAAATCAAGAATATAGCTGTTAGAAATCAATCCCACATTTTAAGGAAATGTGTCCGTTGTCAAACGATCATATTTTCTTTGTCAAACTTGAGGGTGTAGGTCCCGAGGGGTGTAAGTGTAAGGTTTAGAAGGGGGTTGAATAAACCTTGCAAATTTTCGATTTAGTCCTTTTAAATATTGAGTTGATACTATAGATTTGTGTCCTTGATGGGCCAGTCAATTTAGTCACTCAGTAGAGTTAATCTCTCACGAGACTCAATTGAAATTTGTTGATGGAATAACTCATTTGGCCCTAAATTAACTCATTGTGGTTTTGTTTTTTGGAAGACTTAACACCCTTAAGTTTGATTAAGCAAGAATTTAGTGCTTGGTTTAGTACCTATAAGTTATCAAGTGGATAGCAAATTTATCGTGAGATATAAGCGATTAAAGATGCGGGAATTAAAATCTTTGAAATGTAAATGACACGGTGAAATTTTTATAGAGGTTCGAAGATGGGGTAATTCTTCTACTCCTCTCTTCTCCAACTCCAAAGGAATCCACTAGGTAATGATCGGTTTACAAAGTGGTAGCAGATCCGGATACAAGTCTTGATCACCTGACTAACTTGATCCTTTGGGACTCGATCTGGAGACGCCTTGATCACTCGGTTGGCTTCTCTTACGACTCGGCTTCTTCAGGCATTTGCCTTTGCTACTCTGACTCACTTGCTCAAGCTCTTTGGATTTGATCACGAAGCCCTCCAAAAGCTTAAGACTTGGTTCGACCTTGAACCTTCCTACAATCCTTCGTGGAATGTAGACCCCTTTTCTTCAAAAGTTTCATCTTCAACTGATTGAAGTTCTCTTTCCTTCACGGTGAGTGTTGGATTGATGTCTTTGTAATGTAGGCTTGAGGATTAATCTTGAATGATTTGAGAGTATTTACGGTTTCACTTAGATTAATTTCTTGAATGTTCGTGGTTGAGTTACCTTCTCTCGAGTCATTCCTCGGCCTTTATAGTGATCTTTCAAAAAAATTGCCCGTTGAAGAGATAGGCTTATTTTTGAAAGTCACTTGCGATCGTTGGCTTGTCTGTTGCGATCCTTGGAATTGCCATTTCCTCGTATGAATTGTTCTTTTACCTTTTGAGTTCGACACGGTGTAGTGCTTCCCATTGGTTCATTCCTTTTGCACGCTTCCGGGGGGGTGAGCACTCGAGAAAGGTGGCATGGAGATATTACTTGTTTAAGTAAATCTCTTGATTTACGTGCAACGGATCTTTCTGATTATCTTGACTTGATTGCATTTCCTTGCTTTCCCCAGGTGACTTAGAGTCGACTTCCAATCATGGATGACTCTTACATCACTTCAACTTGAGACTTGGCTTTTCTTGAGTTGACTTGGTGATACTTCACTCATTTGCATCTCACCGCTTCTTGATAGAGTTCCGTCTACTCTTCTTTGCCATACTCATCTGTCTCATGAGTCTTCCTTCCGGTCTTGATTGTCTTCTTGCATGTTAGGGCGTAGGCGACTTAACTCGGCTTGGCCAACTCTAATTGTTACAATGAATTTTACAACAAGAATTGGGGTGTCAACTTTCTATTCTAAGTTTTACATGGCATTCATCAAAATCTAAACAATAAAATTCCTAACAATTTCCCTCTTTTTGATGATGCCAAAACTTAAACCATTCAAAAATGCAAAGCGGCAAAGATACATCTGAGATAGTGTATTGACATAGAATGTATGCGTGAGAATCAATTCTTTTATTGATCATATCATTCTTGTTCTTTTACATTTGTTTACAAGGTGTATCGAGCACATATTTGTCTACACGAGAAAATAAAGAATTTATAGCTTTATTACGGAAGACTTACATTATATGTATTTACATAATAAAATACACGAAGGGTTGGACATGACAACACTTCATCTCTTATTGTCTCCTTCTCTCATCTTGTTCACATCTTCTTCTCTTCTTTCTCTTTTTCTCGTCGTCATTTGCCTTCTTTTTCTTTTCATATGCCTTCTGGCGGCTTCATCTCTTCTTATTCTTTCTGTCTCTCCTCCCATTTGAGTTTGTCTCTTTTTTCTTCTAGTCTTTTTACATACTCGGCGTTAGTTTTAGCCACTTGCAAATTTGCTACTTGGTCAAGCCCAACCCAGTAGATCCCTCCTTTCTTTTTCTGGATCCACGTATTCAATGTTTTTGGGCGGAGGCCTGGGTCAGAAGCTTCTTCCTCCACTCTCGCTTCTTCCTCTACCTGCGGGCGTATCTTGTCTTGGGGTCTTCTTCTTTCGGTGAGTGACCCGGCGTGCGTGACCGTAGCAGAGTATTAGGTGTCTCTTTGCTGTCGGCTTTTTCACATAACGTGAGACCCTTTTCCCGGTCTACAAGTCCCAAGCTTGAGCCATAGACATATTTGCAAAGTATCCCTCAGATTCGAGCGTTTTAAATTCATCAAGCGATCGTGGGCTGTTGGAGCATACGAGATGGCATAAGTGTCTCTGTCTCTTTGGAATGCCTCTGTGTTCTTTCAAGATGTTCATAATTCGGGCATCCATTCTTCCTTCCACTTCCTTCATCCCTGCTTCAATTGTTTTTCTCTTATCGGCCATGGATATAGCGAGTGTTGGGTGCGAGTCCTGAGGAGTTTGTTGCTTATAATGTCATTTGTGTGAGGACCTTGTTGGGGGGTTTGTGCAATCATCAAGGTCACATTTGTCGATCCTTCCCCCTCAACAAGCTTTCCTTTCTTTTGTTTCAAAACTTTCCTCGGTGATTTTCCCTTCTCATTTGCTCCTTTCTTTTCGCTTGATTTTAGCGCTTTAAGGTATTCCTCTTCCCCTTTTTGGCATCATCAAAGGATAGAGGAACCCCGGGGAACATCTTTGGCAAGCGGGAAGTCGAGCCTGGCGATAGTCGAGTTACGCTTCCAAGTCTGGCTGCGTTGTAAGCAAACACGAAAGTCGGATCGAGTAGCGTTGGACTCTGAAATCGGCTCCATCTCGGCCATGAGGAGGCTGAATTTTCTAGTCATGTGTTCTTCCAACCATTTGTAGATCATTCATATTTTGCTCACGCAGTGACTTTATCTCGGCGTGTGAGCTTCATGCATGTGCTCAATATGTTCTCTCGACTTCGTTTTTGCATCGGCATTTTCGGCTCTCCATACTGACTTGTTGAACAATGTCTGAAGAATCTAACTTGTTCCACACGCATTGTTTTCTTCTTTGTTGCCACCATTCACGATCACGGTTTGTTATGCCTCTTAAATCATTTGTAAGGTTGGCATCTCTGTTGTCCAATCGCATGTCCAAAGAGGCTGATGCCTCTCCATCCGTTCAACCTCGGCAAATAGTGCCTTGAACACTTCTCGAACGAACTTGGTGATTCTTCCGTTTGCGGTGATGGCCATACAACATCAAAGTCATAAAATTTGGAACAATGGTGCACTGATGAAAAGACGGGGGCTGATGCGTGATACCGTGCGCGTTCATTCTCTCGACTCTTCATGGAGGTCGGGTACCTCCAGAGAAAAAGGAAAAGATTCTATAAGCGATTCATCACCGCCAGCGGGATTTGTTCGATGATAAGCGGTGTGCGTGAAGTTCTTTTCGGAATCGACCTGCTTGCGGCTTGAGGAGCTGCTGCGATGGTCTCTTGTTGTTGGGTCTTGTTGTGAAGTGGACCGACTTGCTTTGAGCCTCATTTGTCTCAACAACCGTTGGTCTCGGTGATTTTCCATTTGAGTAGACTGGTCCTCGGCCTTATCGTAGCGTCATCGGACGATGATGAGATTTCCATTGGTGGCTCATCATCAAAGTTAAAGGTTTGTGAGTAGTCTTGGGATCGAGACTTGCTCGTGCTTGGAACATCCTTGGTGAGTCTTTTGGATTTGGCAAGGGGATGACTCGGCTTCTTCATCGCCCCGATCCCAGAAAGGTTACATCGGGATTATCTGGGAATCATGAAGTGCGCTTATCTCCTTCTCGAGATGGGTCGATGATAGCAGGAGGGATGTTCTCTACTTGACTTCTTTACCCCGGGAAGTCTCAACCTCCGTGGGCCTTGATACCTCCGGCAGTCTCTCTCTGCGGCGAGGCCTTAGTCCTCCTTTCGACAGTGTCATTTGTCTTAGGGTCTTCTATGGTGGCATCCATTGGAGTCTCAACCCCATGGATTGCACTTTCATCGCCCCAGTGCTAACTCCCGGTACATTCCTTCTGTGCCTCGATTGCATCGGCAGCGTCATTAGCCCAGAGCGATTTGGCACCTCGGTGAGACAGTCTCAATGCACGAGCTTCGTTGATGGCAACTTCTTTGTTCTTCTTGTGTTTGTGTTTTCTCTCCTTCGCCTCCTTGATTCGTTGTGGAGTCAAGCTGCGGCATCCTCCGACCTTGCTGCGGTGGAGGAGTTTCCCCCTCGGTGCGCGCACCGGTGAGTGACTTGGAATGGGGTCACTCGTCTCCAAACTCATTGTTTCGATTGAATGTTCGGTAGTTGGGGCGGTGGTAAAACACCTTCAATAGGGATTGCTCATTGGGGTCCCCATTGTCCCGGTTTCATCGCCAAGTCCCTTATTGCCTTCTTCCGAGTGAGCGGGGAAGTGGTGGCGGCAACGGCGGTGATGGCGATTTCTTTGAACCACTCCCATTGGATCAATTTCGGTGTGTTCGGAGGACTCTCTTGGTCCCTCCATCGGTCTTTGCTCGTGAAGGATTCTCGATTCATGCAATGCTTTTTGCATTTGCAACTCTTCTATAGCGGCATTCTCAGGATCCTCATCGGCTGTCGGAGAAGACATCAAGGAGAGGATGTGTGGGTTACGTAGTGCGGGAGATAGGGCGGATGTTGGCCTTCTCACGTGCCTCGGCTTCCTCGGCTTGCTTTTCTCTCTCCTTTTCCTTGAAAATCTGCAGGATGTCTATGCGAGTTGTCTTCATCAAGTCTTTGGGAGCCGCGTGTTTAGTCGAGGAAATTTAGCGATTCCTCTTCTTCTTCTATAAACTCGGGCCGTTGGAAGCTGTTCCTTGACTTACTCAACTTCCATTTCCTCCACTCACAGACGATTTTGGATGTGCGGGTAAGATGGAGATAGGATCATTACATCACTATCCGCTCTAACGAGTTCTTCTTGTGTTTAATTTGTGTGAATTACAGTGTGTCTTGAGTTGCCTCTGTGATCGCCTTGAGACTTGGGCTGTTTCATCAACTATATCGGAGACTCTACTCCTCTGGCGATCTCGGTATTTGCTCTAGGCGAGTGGCGACTCGGCCCGGTTTCTCAAGCTCGGAATGCTTGATGATTCTTCTTCGTCTCTAGTTTGTATCGGAGGATTTACGGTTCGAGAGACGGTGTCCTACGAGTCTTGGCGGCGGGCGTCTTTGGTGTCTTTTTCGAGGAGCGGGCCGTCGTGGCTTCTCGGTTCTCCTCTTTTTGACGATCGGAGAAAGTATTTGTGAGTCCTTCTCGACCGCTGCTGCGGGCGAGAGACACGGCTGCGAGGGCGGTGACTCTGCTGCGGCGGGAGCATGTTTGGTTTTCTTTTTTGCGGGGCGTGATCTTCTTAGTAGGCTGGGGGCGCTCTCTTCTTGGGTGGAGAGGAAACAGTTGTATCTTCGAGGGTCGGTGATTCCCCCTCCCGCAGTGTCGGCTCTCTTGGCGTAAGCTCTCTTCGTGCGCCGAGAGAGTTTTGCTCGAACATCCTCTTATTAACATGGAATGCCTTCCCATGTCTAAGAGGACTCCTTTCACCTCCATTAGCCGGCCAATCACTAGGCCATATCCTAGGGATCCTCCAAATGTGCCATCTTCTTTGAAGGATTTGTTCCCCACGTTAAGAGTCTGCTGTAGACAAACTCGGCCCAGTTTATCCTCTTTCTGCGATGATTGCGGCCATTACAATCACTTTTGCCTTTGTGATTGGTCAAAGCGCCAAATTTGATGTCGATACATTTGGCAACTATGTCCAACGACTTGTGATAATCCTCCTTCCTTGCCATCTCTTGTTTCTTTGTATACACTATTTTATCGGCAAAGTCGGGCTTGGCTATTTCTTTCAAGCATCGGCCAAGTTTACATCAACCGTTAATCTCACGATGCTCCTTACTGGCGGGTAGTGAGCAATGTTGACCAAATCCTTGGCGAGAGATAGTGTTGCTTTAAGGTATGCGGATGACTTGATTCCTTCATCGTGAATCTCGGCATTCACGAGAATCGCGACCTCCTCCACATATGTCAACGGATATTCTAACGTTAGAAACGGTTTCGGCCGGTCGTTTCCAACTTTTCGGTGATTTTCTTCACTAGGGTGTCGTCGGACCCTGTTTCACCATTTCGTCGAAATCCACCGTAGAGTAGGTGTGGATTTGCTTTCCTAACTTGGTAAAGTTATAAGTTGGTGCCATTTTTCAGGATTATATCGAAGAAAAAACTTAGAAATTGATTTGAAGATTGATAGGGTTTGAGAGAAGTTTTTGCCTTTGCTTTTGAGAGAAAGAAATGAACAGGTTTTAGAAGTGTGAGAAAGAGAAACGGCGAAAATGGTTTAAATATGGTTTATGAAAGGGCGTGCGGGTGGTTTTGAAATGTGATCGAATATCAACGGCTTAGATTTTTGCACGCCTATTTAGCATTTAATGTCTCGTATTTAATGCGGCAAAGCATTTATATCCAATCATAAGCTTGGTGTGCGGCTTTATGTCGTACACATCATCATTATCTTTGACGTATTCCTTAAAACATTCCCGCTTAGTCAAAACGACTACGTTTTGTCACTTTGCTCATAAGTTATTGACTTATCCCTTAGCCGATTTAACTCTACTTCTCACGGTTCTTTTAGTGACTCACTATCGGTGACTCGGTGTAGTTGTCTTTCCGTCTGGTGATTCTTGAGTTGATTTATGTGTTGACTCTTTTTCACTTTTTGTGTTCCATTTCTTTTCTTTGAGTTTTCTCAATGTTAACTCACTCAATTAACCCCAACTCATGCTTGAGTTCTTCAAATCTTGACTCACATAATGGTTTTGTGAAGATGTCGAGCTAGTTGTTTATCGGTTGAGATATATTCCAGGATGATGTCCTTCTTTTCAACATGATCTCTTATGAAGTGATATCGACATCAATATGCTTTGTTCTTGAATGCAACACAGGATTTTGAGTGATTGCAATTGCACTTGTGTTATCACACATGATTGAAATTTCTTTTTCCTCAACTTCATAGTCTCTCATTTCTTTGTCTCATCCATAGGACTTGGGCACAACTTGTTGCCCGCAGCTATGTATTTCTGCCTTTCGGTTTGTAGAGGTGGCTATTGAGTTTTTTTCTTGCTAAACCAGGAAATCATTTTTGTTTCTAGCATTTGACATGTGCTGAGAAGTGCTCTTCTGTCACTCTGCATCGGCATAGTCGAATCGAATAGCCAATTAGCTTGAATCCACCTTCCTTTGGATACCATAGGCCTACTTCTTGGCTTCCTTTCAAGTATCTCAATATTCTCTTATTTCTTTGTCATATGGCTCTCTTTTGGAGCAGATTGAAATCTTGCACATACACCTACAAAGACAAAGGTGATGTACGGGCCGCTTCTTTGTGAGATAGAGCAGTGATCCAATAAGTGCTCGTATCTTGTTTGATCTCTGAGGCTTGCCATCCGCATCCATGTCCATTTTGGTGATGTGTTCATTGGTATTTTTACGAAGACTTCTCCTCCATACCAAACTTCTTCATTAAATCTCTGGTGTATTTTGTTTGACTTATGAAGGTTCCATCCTTCATTTTGTTTCACTTGGAGTCGAGGAAGAATGTCGGCTCTCCCATCATGCTCATTTCAAATTTACTTTGCATGAGTTTTGAAAACTTTTTGACTCTTTGTTTGTGGATCCAAAAATGATGTCATCCACATATATTTGAACAAGCAAGTATACTCTTTTTATCTTGAATTAAGAAAAGTGTTCTATCTACTTTTCCTTTTGTGAATCCATTTTTGGTTAGGAATTGTGACAAAGTGTCATACCATGCTCACGGGTGCTGTTTCAATCCATATAGAGCTTTCTTGAGTTTGTATATCTTATCTCCAAGAGTCTTCCGCTCAAATCCTGGAGGTTGTTCAACATACACTTCTTCTTCCAATAAACCATTTAGGAATGCACTTTTTACATCCATCGATATACAATGAAATTCTTGTGAGTGCATAGGCAAGAAACATCCTTATAGCTTCCAATCTTGCTACGAGGGGCAAATGTTTCATCAAAATCTATCCCTTCTTCTTGGCAATATCCTTTGGCTACTAGTCTTGCTTTGTTTCTTACCACAGAACCTTCCTCGTTCATCTTATTTACGAACACCCATTTGGTGCCAATAACATTTTGATGTATGGCTCTTGCACTAATTCCACACTTTATTTCTTTCAAAGGCGATTGACTCTTCTTGCATAGCTTGAATCCAATGCGTGTCGTCAATGCTTGTGACACGTCTTTGGGTTCTATTTGTGAGATGAAGCATGTGAACATAGCTTCTTGTTGAGTTCGGATCTTGTTTTGACACCTTCTCTTATATCTCCAATGACAAGTTCGGTGGATGGTCTCTCGGCCATCTTACATCGAGGTTGGAGTAAGTTATTGGATTGATCGACTTGCGGTGTGTTCTTTGTGGTCGACTCTCTCGTAATCACTTAGCCGCAAATTTTCCAATTTGTTTTTGAGATTGACTATCTCATCTTCTTACGAATTGATAATTCCAAACCGGCTTCAAAGATAGGGAATCTTACGTATGGTTGGATGATTCAAACTTATCGGTGACTCTTTAATGTCTTCTCCATTTACATTTGGCTCATCGAATACTACATGAATGGATTCTTACGTAACCATAGTTCTTGTTGAGTATCTGTAGGCTTTGCTTTGGTGAGTATCTAAGAAGATACCTTCATCGACTTTAGCATCAAAAGCCTTTAGGTTGTCTTTGCCATTGTTGTGGATGAAGCATTTACACCCAAATATTCAAATATGCAACATTTGGTTTTCTTCGGTCCAGGATCTCATAGGGAGTCTTTGTCATTTGTCTATTTATCATACATCTGTTTTGGGTGTAGCAATTTGTGTTGATTGCTTGACCCAAAATCTTTTTGGTAACTCTGCTTCTTGACTAACATGGTCCTTCACGCTTCTTTGAGGGTTTTGTTCCTTCTTTCTCGCAACTCCATTCTTGTGGAGTCCTTGCTGCGATAGTTCATGACCAATACCATTCTCAATACGATCTTGAGTTATTATTCCATTGACAAACTCGGTTCCTCTGCATCGATCTTATTTTGATAATGGTTTGACTCTTCTCGTTTTGAATCCTCTTCACCGGTGTGGTAGTTTTTGTAGAGAGTTTCTTTCTTCTTACACATGAATATTGTCCATGTATATCTTGAGTAGTCATCTACTACCACCAAGGTGTATTTCTTTCCACTTATCTTTGTGGTTCCTTTGGGCCAAATAGATCCATATGAAGCGGATGCAATATTCTTGTTGAGGATGGGCATGTCTTTTCTTTGAATGACGACTTGATTTGTTTTCCTTCGACATGCGTCACATATACTCTCCTTCTTGTATAATCGAGTCCGGGGAGTCCTTCCACAAGATGACTTCTTGCCGACTTATTAATTGTTTTGAAATTCGGGTGACTCGGCTTTTTGTGCCACGGCCCAACTTGATTCAGTTGTGCTCTTTGCTAGTAGACAGTCTTTGGGTGTTGCGGTTGACCAATCCACTACATACATATTTTTTGTCTACATCCTTGCAAAGACAACTTCATTTGATTCAATGTCTTTGATTTGGCATATACCCATGTTGAATCCAACGTTGTAGCCCTTGTCACGAGTTGGTGATGCTCGATAAGTTGAAGTTGAGTCCTTCAACATATGCAACATCCGTGATTTCTAACCCATTCCTCTTGATGGATCCAATGCCTCTTATTTCACCAGGAGCTTCATTTCCTCAAAATATGACTTTTGCTCCTTTAACTTCTTTGAATTTTTTGATTTTTCTTATTTCTGTCATATGTCCGAACGACCACTATCCATGTACCAGGTTCCTTGGCACTCGGTATTCTTGAACCCGCAATCAAGGAAATTAAGCTTTAGGTACCCATACTTATGCAGGTCCGAGGGGTTAGAATTGTAAGATGATCCAACCAACCTATAGCCAAATGATTTGACTCTAAGGGGTTGCCATCTAGCGATGCCATAATCATAATTAATCCTGGCAAATTGCTTGGGGATTCTAGGTTCATACAAATTTTGTCTCTTTTTTTGTATGCTGCATATGTGTTTTAGCAATTGCCTTCCTTGGGTAGTTGTGGTGTCTTTGAGTGTAGTGCTAGGTGCATATGTGTCTTGATGAAAGCTCTTATGCTTTTGGAATGGCCTTTCTTTGAGTTCTAGGCCTTTGCCATTTGGGCTTATATTCCATAAGTCTACATCGATAGTTCACATTATTCCAATCGGCTTGGCTTGGATATTTTCTACCATTCCCATCATATGTATTTCTCTTATGGGTTTTGGGGTTTTGGTAGCTCGCTTCTTCTTTCTGAGTATTTTTGTTTGGAGTTTTTGAGGACTCACTTTGAATCTCTTCTCATTTGTATCTTTCAGGCGCACTCAATCTAGGTCATTTTCCTTTTCCTTTATAACCAAGGCCGGTTTGCTTGTTATTGTGCTTTGGAGTGAATGTGTGTGCAACATTTAGAGTTTTGGATTTTTCGGACTCTTCATGGCTTGAAGATCCTTTTTCCAAAATTACTTTTGAAGTTTGACATAGCACGAGAGGAATTAAATCCTAAACTTTGTCTTGTCCCCACATTCTATTTGACTCATAATAAGATCATCCAATGATTTAGATGCCTTAGTGAATGAGGCAATAACATTCTTGAGGTCATTCTCCTCTTTTCTATAGCAGCAATTTCTCGCTATTAATTTAGCATTTTCACCTTTAAACTTTCATTCTCATCGCCTATTTGACTTAGAGTACTCGGCTCCTTAGTCACTTTGAGTTTTGACTTTTGAGTAGGATGTTTTCCTCATTCAATAGTGTGTGTGAGGATTTAATGTGTTCAAAATCTTTCATCATTTTGCCTAATGAATCATAAAGATCGAGTGGGTGATGAAGTGTGTGTCACGATCACTATCATCCTTTGGTGTACGAGTTTGATGAGTTAGATTGTACCTCATCTTCTTGGTCGGGTTGATCTTGTTCTTTGGCCATCAAGCGATCGGGCTTCTTCTTCGTGAGTCACTTGAGTAGTCGCCTTCTTTGCTCTCAATCATTGTCTCTCTTGACTTGGTTGTTTCATGCGGTCTCTTCGCAGCCATCATTGCCTTTTTCTTTTCTTGTCTTCTTTCTCTCAAGACCTTTCTTTCTTCTTCATCCTGTATTTGTTGACTACGGGATATGGACGATCAATGGCATAGTGACCTGGTTGCCTACGAGTTCAAAGATAGATATTCAACCTTTTGATCATTTCTCTGTCTATTCTTGGATTGTCGGCCCTTTGATACTCAACTTTTTGATGATATGTTCTCTTGGTTGGCCTGTCTTCCCTTGATTTGGAGGAGCCGAGTGTCTTACGGAAGATTCACCCTTTCCTCTCTTGTAGTTCTTATTGAAGAACTTGTTGAACCTCTTAACCATCGGGGCTATCTCTCCGGGTCAATGACTTCTTTGACCTCGGCTCTCTTCCCATCTTTAACAATTAGAGCAAATTTTGTTTTGGGTACAGATTGTCTCTTCCTCGGTCTTTTCTTCTCACTCAAACTCGTAGGCTTTGAGGTCCGAGAATAGTTCATGGTTGGAGGTCTTTGATAGGTCCATGGAATGTCTCGATTCGGTGCCATGACCTTCATTTCCCATTCAACTGGAAGACTTTTTAGGATCTTCATACACATTTCTTCGTGTATATTCCTTTCCAAGTGCATGAATGACTCATTTGTGATTTTTGTGAACCGAGCATCCGGTTGATCCAGGTTTTCTCCCGAGATCATTTTCAAGTTCTCAAATTTCAGACGACCGGCATGATAATTTGTTTTCTTTGATTTGCTCGAGCCTTCACAAATCAATGTCACTTGTCCTGATTTCCTTAGCCGTTTTGCATGATTTGACTTTATTGAACATGGCTTTGTCCAAGGTTTTGTAAAGGATGTCCTTGGCTACATTGTCCAGGTTGTATCTTTTTTTGTCATCATTTGTCCACTCGGTTCTTGGTTTTTCAACCATGGTAAGTGTCCTGGGAGCAACATCTTCTTCTCCTTCAAACCGGTGACCTCTTCGTGCGAGTTGTGTTCACCTTTAAGATTTGCGAGAGGCCCATCTTCTATCACTATCCACATCTCATCATGTAATGTTGATAGATGAGCACGCATATGTATTTTCCAATCATCAAATTCTTCGATAGTGAACATAGGGATGCGTGTCAAATTTGCTTCCATGATAATAACTTTTAATGATAAAAAGAGTTTTGAAAATTTAAGTACTAAAGCGGACTTTGAAAAGTTTGGAGATCTAGTTCAAGAACCGGTGCGGAGGGTTCAATGAACCAACCTCCGATACAACTTGTAGGTCTCAAGGGGTGTAAGTGTAAGGTTTAGAAGGGGGTTGAATAAACCTTACCAAATTTTCGATTTAGTCTTTTTAAATATTCGAGTTGATACTATACTTTGTGTCCTTGATGGACAATCAATTTGTCACTCAGTAGAGTTAATCTCTCAATGGACTCAATTGATTTGTTGATGGAATAACTCATTTGTTGGCCTTAAATTAACTCGATTGTGGTTTTGTTTTTTGGAAGACTTAACACCCTTAAGTTTGATTAAGCAAGAATTTAGTGCTTGGTTTAGTACTTATAAGTTATCAAGTGGATAGCAAATTTATCGTGAGATATAAGCGGTTAAAGATGCACGGAATTAAAATGTTGAAATGTAAATGACACAAAGTGAAATTTTTATAGAGGTTCGAAGATGGGGTAATTCTTCTCTCCTCTCTTCTCCAACTCGGAGGAATCCACTAGGTAATGATCGGTTTACAAAGTGGTAGCAGTCCGGATACAAGATCTTGATCACACAGCTAACTTAATCCTTTGGGACTCGATCTGGAGATGCCTTGATCACTCGGTGGCTTCTCTTACGACTCGCCTTCTTCACAGGCACATTTGCCTTGCTACTCTGACTCACTTGCTCAAGCTCTTTGGATTTGATCACGAAGCCCTCCAAAAGCTTAAGACTTGGTTCGACCTTGAACCTTCCTACAATCCTTCGTGGAATGTAGACCCCTTTTCTTCAAAAGTTTCCTCTTCAATTGATTGAAGTTCTCTTTCCTTCACGGTGAGTGTTGGATTGATGTACTTTGTAATGTAGGCTTGAGGATTAATCTTGAATGATTTGAGAGTATTTACGGTTTCACTTAGATTAATTTCTTGAATGTTCGTGGTTGAGTTACCTTCTCTTCCGAGTCATTCCTCGGCCTTTTATAGTGATCTTTCAAAAAACATTTGCCCGTTGAAGAGATAGGCTTATTTTTGAAAGTCACTTGCGATCGTTGGCTTGTCCTCATTGCGATCCTTGGAATTGCCATTTCCTCGTATGAATTGTTCTTTCACCTTTTTGAGTTCGACACGGTGTAGTGCTTCCCATTGGTTCATTCCTTTTGCACGCCAGGGACCGAGCACTCGAGAAAGGTGGCATGGAGATATTACTTGTTTAAGTAAATCTCTTGATTTACGCGGCAACGAATCTTTTACGATTATCTTGACTTGACCGCATTTCCTTGCTTTCCCAGGTGACTTAGAGTCGACTTCCAATCATGGATGACTCTTCATCACTTCAACTTGAGACTTGGCTTTTCTTGAGTTGACTTTTTCGATCGACTTCACTCAATCGCATCTCATTGCTTCTTGATGGAGAGTTCCGTCTACTCTTCTTTGCCATACTCATTTGTCTCACAGAGTCTTCCTTCCGATCTTGATTTGTCTTCTTGCATGTTAGGGCGTAGGCGACTTAACTCGGCCTGGCGGCTCTAATTGTTACAATGCATTTTACAACAAGAATTGGGGTGCCAACTTTCTATTCTAAGTTTTACATGGCATTCATCAAAATCTAAACAATAAAATTCCTAACAGAGAGGCGACCGGTCGCGTACAAATAGACGTTTGAAAATGAGAAAACACATTTACACAGGGAGCCGGTCGACGTGGGGTTCGACCGGTCGACCCCATGCCCGGTCGAAAGCGTAACCAAAAACGAGTCCAGGAAAGTTACATTTGAAATTGCTCCCAGTGCACGTTGTTGACACCCGGTCGCGGTCGACGCCACCGGTCGACTCCTCGATCGGCCAGGTCGACCATACCGGATCTACCACCCTATTGACCTGGTCTACCAGCCTTTTTTCAAAGAAACGGCTTATACACTCATTTTCACAACTTTCAGTGCGGGATGCCCTATGGGGCGTAGGTTGACCTCAAAACAAAAGTGTTATCCAATTTTATATCGAAAATAAACTTCAAGAAATACTCAGAAAAATAGTGAAAATATTTTAGACCGTCGGGAGTATTAGGACAACATTTAGAAATATTATTTTGGTGTAAAAATACATTAATGAAAATCATTAAAAGTGTTGTCCAATTTTGTCGAAAATAAAACTTGAAGAAATACTCCGGAAAATATTAAAACCATTTTAGATCATTTAGGAGTATTTGGACAACCTTTAAAACCATTGTTTTGGTGTAAAATCAAAATCATCAAAATCATGATAAAATCATTTATCAAACAATCTCCCCCTTTTTGATGATTACAAACCAAAACAATTTTAACGAGGTCGATTTTGAAAACAAAACAATTTTACCGGTTAAAGAGAACTATCCGTTGTGAGCGACAACATTCCATGCAATAAAAACACAAGGATGGGAGTAGAGATATTCAAACACATATAGCAAATGCTCCCCCTATCAACATGCACAACAAGAGTTATATAGAAGCAACTTAAACATAAGCTAAAATATTAGCTTTTCGATATTGAGCTTAAGTATCAATAACTTAAAAGCTCCCCTGTCAAAGAGACATCATTAGAAACATATATAAGTCCATACTACAACCAATGGACCAAGAGTCATACACAACTTATGGCTTTAGGAATCTATAGCTTATAGCTTCTTTCGTTTGGAATCATCAAAAAAATGTTAGCACGATAAATACATCATATATTCTTATCAAAGTGTGCAAGTAAACCGATGTATCGAGCTATTTGAACATTGAGGCTTTTAAACCAAATAGGAGGGAAGAGTCGAATCATACGACTTGTAGAAGCTTATGAAATATCATTTGATAAGCAAAACATGATCTCTATAAATATATAAGACTTTTGAATTCGAGAGAATCATGTAGGTGATGAATTTTTCATTGAAACATTTTATCAAACACTTGGCGGGCGTCAAAAATTGAAAAAGATATATATAGTCCTTGTAAATGAAATCAAGCCAAGTTTTTCATCACCAAATACAATTTAACAAATATCAATCATCAACAATCAATAAGCTCATTACAAAAATATATGAATTGCAACAAGAAAGATACATATAAGCCACAAACTCAAGGGTTCAACCCAATTGAGCTAAAGAGAGTGAAATTCTTACCATTCAATCGGTAAAGATGAGCATTGATGATGATAATCGAGCTAGATAATCCCCAAACTATGTAATTCATGCAACAAAACACATTTGAAGTGAAATGTGTGTGCAAATGACAAAGGGGACGAAATAGAGAAGAAAAAGGCCAAAATGCCAGGTGCGGAAACGAGGAAAGCAATATATCCAAAACTCGGCGGGCGATAGGTTGAGGTCGGGGCGGCCTGGTCGACCTCGACCCCTTCACCCACCGCTTCTTTTTTCTGTTTTGCAAAATTCCGAAGTTTGATCCAAAAATCCGATTTTTCGCCCCTAAGTTTTAAAAACGTGCAAAATACAAACGTAGACCTCATTCAATATACATTATGTCATAATCAAGCTCGAAATGAGGTAAAATACTCGGCGGTTAATGATTAAAAAAATCCGCAAGTTATCCTTGAGATGGAATTAAACACATCTCAATTTTTCGTTTTAGAAACGCAATCCCTTAGAAAAAATTTGAATCTCAATATGTTTAGTTCGATTATGACGAACCATATTTTGATAAATTGTAAACACCGAACTTGTTATCCCGGAAAAATAAGAACGTTTTAATACTTTGGATATACAAGTCATAAGAAGAAGTGCCCTTCAAATATTTGAAAATTTCTTTTAACGGCACTTTAATGAGATTCGTTGGGATAGTTTTTGAAGTCGAGCAAATAGACATAAGGCATATAGAATGTTGAGTTGGAATAATACAAGAAAACATACCTCGAATTGGTTTGTCAATCGATATGTCTTTCTCAACCTTTGTTAATCTCTTCTTGGCATTGATTAACTTGAAGTCCAATGAAGAAATTTGAGCTCCCCCATCATGCTCATCTCAAGTTCACCTACATCAACTTAGAAAAATCTCTTGCACAAAATATTCATTAGTAGCACCAAAAAATATTCTCATAAATATGCATAAGCAAACAATCTTGCCCTTTTTCAAAAACAAAGAGAGTAGTATCAACTTTACCTTTTGTAAAATCATTTAGCAAAAATAGCTAAGTCTATCATACCATACATGGGGTACTTGTTTGAAACCATACAAGGCCTTTTATAAAGATCATTTGGCCAAGAAAAATTTAAACCCCCCGGAGGTTGTTTTACATAGACTCTTACTAGAATAAAGTCATTATTAAACATCCATTTGGTAAAGCTTGAAATTTTCTTAAAACAAGAATGGGCAAGTAAAATGCAAATAGCTCCTAAATGTGCTATGAGTGCAAACGTTACATCAAAATCAATTACCTTCTTCTTGAAAATACCTTCGAGCTACTAACCTCGCCTTTTAGTTCGACCAATGTTGCCTTGGTCATCGAGTTTGTTCGGAATACCCTTTTTGTCTACTTCATTACTATCATCATAAGTCATCCAATTGGTCTAAGGTGTTCACAATAGAACATTTACATCCAAATATTTTGAGGTAACTAATATTTGGAATACTTCATTTCTCATCTACACAACTTAACAAACTCATTACGGCATCGCTTATATACGCAAGAAAAAATAGCCCAAGTGTAAAAACATGCCTCAATCATCAATCACAAAATATCTTGCATAAGAGCATAGTAGAAATAGAACACTATATATATAGACCATGAAGCAAGAAACACATATTATGCATTTAGAAGATCATCAAGAGTCTAATAAATCATGCAAGTTCAAATAGGCTTAAGAATGCTACAAAAGGTCTCTTTTAAAATTTGAAAATCCGATAGCATATAATTGAGATCTCATTTAAAAGAAGTATTTGAACAAAAGTTGACAAAGCAAATATGTGCAATCAAATATCGAATAGTGCCTTTCAAAAAAATCCTCTTAATGGCACTTGTATGAAATACTATAAAAAAACAAGCACATAGGCATATGTCAATACATATATCGAGTCTATAAGAGTAAAAGTAACACAAGTAAACGCCTCGATAATTTATGCCTTTCTTGACAAAATGGCCATTTGTGAAAATATGTAAATCCTACACAATTCTTAAAACAAATCTAGCACAAATCATAATGATAAAAGTGTAGACTAAGAGATATCACAAGTAAGCTCATGCCATAAAAATCCATAAGAGATGATAATACACTTTAGTCTACAAAAATGCACAAGAGTTTTAAAAACATCATATAAGTTCTTATTTTTCAAAAATTTTTAAAAATACAAATAAGTTTTGAAGACCTTAAATTAAATACATGAAAACTCATTTTGCAAGTAGGACACAAATAAAAACATGCATAATAGACAAATAAAATGCATATTTAAATAGGGAGATACGGTTTACCAATTACGCCGTTTCCATGGGTTTTCCCATTGTTGATGATATTTTCCCTTTTGAAAATCTTCATGTTGATGGTAATCTCTCCATTTACTCCATCTCCAAAATTTTTGTCCTTCCCATTGTTGATAGTCTCTTCTTCTTTGAAAATCATCTTGTTGATGATGTCTTTGCCATTTCCATGGATTGTGTTCTTCCCATTTTTGATTATATCCTCTTCTTGGAAATTGGCTTTGTTGAAAATAGTTTCTCATTCTTTGATCAAATGAAACGGTCATTTGATGCCTTCTTGGCGGCATGAATTTTCTCCGATCATTATTTCACGGTACCTAATATGACATTATTTTGTGGTACCCTCAAGTGTTTGGGTCCTTTAGGATTAGCTTTGAGACTTTTAGGTCTCCAATAATGATTAGGGCTATTTCTAGCCCAACAAGTATTAGCCGTATGACCCTTTTTACCGCAATAGAAGCATGTAATAATTTAGGAGCATAATGACCAACATGCTTAGAGACTTGATTCTTTTTCATATGATTGACAACATTAAGCTTATGATCAAGTTCTAGTTTCGAATTATCACAACAATCAACAATTTCATCGGACTCAAGTCGGATTTAGATAAATCCTTTTTCATGCAATTAATATCCTCAACAAGAGTACTATTTTCTTTTTCAAGGTTTCTAACCTTGTTAAGTGTGGTGGTGTGAGCACATGATAGTGATTCATATGAGGTAAATAAACTATCCTTATCTTTTTTAAAACACCGAGTTCCTTTTTCAAATTTTTGTATTTAACGAGTAAGCTTTGGAATTCATTTTGAAGTTCTTCATAATCATTTTGCAAATCACTATAATCATTTTGTATGACAATACCATAAGAAGTAGAGGGTTTAAGACATACCTCGTTTTTCTTCTTCGATGCCCATAAAACATTTTTGACTTCATCATCGGAAGTTGTAAGAGGCTCATCCCATATGGTTGGATTTGATGTTGTATCCATTTGAGAAGTAGATGTTTTTGAGTTGCTCCTATCATTTGCAAATACTCCATAGATTTCTTCTAATTTTTGTCATACTTCATGTGCCGATCGAATTCCTACAACATGATCAAATTCCAAAGTGGTAAGTGAACAATGTAAAATATTAAGAGCTTTACCATTTAAGGAGATGATTTTATTCTCTTCATCGTTAAGCTCTTTGAAGCCTTTGGAGGTGTGTGTGTGTCCTTCGTCGGAATGGATTCTCCATTGATGACGGTGTTCCAAATATCGAACCCGCAACTTTGTAAATAGAATTCCATTCCTTCTTTCTAAAATATATAATTTTTGGAATCAAATAGAGGTGGCTTGGTGGTGGAGGTGCGGTAAGATGAGCTTCGTCAGTAGCCGACGATCGTTTCTCTTCACTCGCGATGTGAAACGAGCTTGCCAAAGAGTTTTTTCTCGATACCACTTGTAAGTCAGCGCTACGATAATCTATAGGGGGTGAATAGATTATCTCCATCTTTTCGATTTCGCCCTCTTTTTCGAACCAAATGCTCAAACACAATAATAAAGGTGCGGAATGTAAACAACACGCGTCGATTTATAGTAGTTCAACCCACCTAGGGCCTAATCTACTACCACCCCAAGACATCAGGGATGGATTTCAAAAAGAAAAAGAATTTTATTAATTACCAAAATTAATACAAACTCAACTTACAACACCTTGAAGAGCACCACACTCTTCTTCAACAACACCTTTGGAGATTACCACAATCTCCTTTGAAGATCACCACAATCTTCCTCCAACGGCACCTTGTGAAGATTACCACAATCTTCAACCTTGAAGAATACCAAATTCTTCAACACCTCAATAAGAAGATCACCACAATCTTCTTGCACCTATCACCTAGATCATCCAAGTGTGTTCTTTCCACAAGAACACTCACAAGGATATCTTGTGTTGAATGATAACCAAAAATCAAGATTACAACTCAATAATGAATATTACAATTTTGAGTGCAAAGTGTAATCAAGAATAGCCTAGACCTCAAGGATGTGAAAGTGAAAAGCTAGGCAAAATTACAACAAGAATAATAACAATGAAGAACAAATATTTGCTTGAAGTGTATCTTGTTGTGTTGTATCTCAATTGTTGTATTGGTTGCTCCAAAACATCCTCTATTTATAGGAAATGATTGATCAAGCATAGGCTCCTATTGGGGATGAAAATCTACAAAAAATACAATTAAAATCAAGAATATAGCTGTTAGAAATCAATCTCACATTTTAAGGAAATGTGTCTTGTCAAACGGTCATATTTTTTTGTCAAACTTGAGGGCGGCGGCCGTCGGCGTACAAATAGACGTTTGAAAATGAGAAAACACATTTACACAGGCGACCGTCGACGTGGGGTTCGACCGGTCGACCCATTACCCCGATCGATCGAGCGAGAACTAAAAACGAGTCCGAGAAAGTTCTTTTGAGAAATTGCTCCGTGCACGGTCGACACCGGTCGGCCGACGTCGGTCGATCATCGGTCTACCACCCTGTTGACCGGTCTACCAGCCTTTTTTCAGCAAATGGCTTATACACTGTTTTTCACAACTTTCAGGTACGGGATGCCCTATACGGCGACCGGTTGACCTCAAAACAAAAGTGTTGTCCAATTTTATATCGAAAATAAACTTCAAGAAATACTCCGAAAAATAGTGAAAATATTTTAGACCGATCGGGAGTATTAGGACAACATTTAGAAACATTGTTTTGGTGTAAAAATACATTAACAGAAAATCATTAAAAGTGTTGTCCAATTTTGTCGAAAATAAAACTTGAAGAAATACTCGGAAAATATTAAAACCATTTTAAATCATTTAGGAGTATTTGGACAACCTTTAAAACCATTGTTTTGGTGTAAAATCAAAATCATCAAAATCATGATAAAACCATTTATCAAACACTTTCTTGGCACCACTTGTACTAGGACTTACCCATGAACTATCGGATATAGCATATATGATTCCAAAGATCTAAGCATTTCAACACTTCTTTCATAACCATATCTTGCATGATAGGGTTTAGTCGTCTTTGGTTTTGCACTGATGGTTTATAAACATCTTCCATCCGAATTTTATACATTACAATAGATGGACCTATACCTTTTAAATCAATTATAGACCATCCTAGTGCCAACTTATATTTTCGTAAAACCCTTAACAATTTATCAAGTTGAGTAGGAGTGAGAAGAGATGATACGATTACCGTATTTGCATTATTTGCCCCAAGAAATGCATAGGTAAGGTGCTCGGGTAATGGCTTGAGTTCTGGAGTCGACGTTGTTGTTTCAGGGTCACGCACGGGTAGCCCGTGCTCAGGCGCACGGGTCGTGCGTGATCCCCTGTCTTCAATTCTTTCTTCAGCATCACGCACGGGTAGCCCATGCTCCGGCACACGGCCCGTGCTCTCTTCAGGGTCTTTAATTCTTCCTTCGGCACCACGCACGGGTTGCCCGTGCATGGACGCACGGGTCGTGCGTTGTTGTAGGCTTGACTCCCTTATTTCCATTTTCGCGTTCTCGCCTCTTGCGCTCCTTGGTAGTTCCTGCAAATTAAATGATCTAATGCACAAACATAGTCGTACAAATCTTGGTTATCAAAATCAAGCACAACACTCGATGTCGAACACGAGTGGGTTAGACCGAATTTCAAATCATCTATAGACAATGCATGATCAACATAATCCTCAATGCATGAACTAACTATATCTAAAAAACTACAATTCTCCACCGTATCATGAAATTTCATTCCTTTATATATATAAAATAAAATGTGCTCATCATTAACCCGTAAAGTGAGCTCTCATTTTTGTACGTCTGTTAAGGCTTTCCCAAAGAGCAAGAAATGGACGCCCAAGTATCGTGGAACATCACGATCTTCTTCCATATCAAGAACCAAGAAATCCACAAGGAATATAAATTTATCAACTTTTACAAGCACGTCTTCTATAATTCCCTTTGGATATGTAAGTGACCGCTCCGCAAGTTGCAATGTCACCGTGGTTGGCTTCACTTCGCCTAGTCCCAGCTTCCTGAAAATGGATAAAGGCATCAAGTTAATATTTGCTCCTAAATCACACAACGCTTTATTAAAGAAGTTACCACCAATAGCACAAGGGGTAGTGAAACTCCCCAGATCTTTTAGTTTTTGTGGTAGCTTCCTTTGAATTATCGCGCTACATTCTACCATCAAATTCACTGTTTCAAAGCTTGTCATCCTCCTCTTCTTTGACATAACATCCTTAAGAAATTTTGCATAATTTAGCATTTGCTCTAGTGCGCCTGCAAAAGGAATGTTAATGTGTAATTTCTTAAATATATCAAGGAATTTTGCAAATTGATCATCAAGCTTTTTCTTTTGAAATCTTTGAGGAAAGGGAAGAGAGATAGGCAATTTAGCTATATTAGAGTTAGACGAAGATTTAAGCTTCTCAGCCCCTATTTGTTTCTCCTCTTGTCTCTCTTTTTCCCCATCGACTTTGACATCATCTTTCATCACCGACTCAACATCTCCTGACTTGGATGCTTCATCTGAAACTTTCAGATTTTCAGATTTTTCTTTAGGCCCCTCATATTCCATACCGCTCCTTAACCGAATAGCCTTGCATTGCTCCTTAGGATTAACTTCCGTGTTACTCGGAAATTGACCCTTTTGATGTAGCCCACCAACAATTGTAGCCAATTGGCCCACTTGAGTTTCAAGATTTTTTATCGAACTCGCCATTTGTGCCATTTGTAGCTCCACATCATCCATCCTTGAATCTTGCCTTGCGAAGCGACTCCTCGTGTCACTCATGAATGCATTTGATTGATTATGAACTAGGTGAGTGCATCTTCCAAAGATGATTTGCCTTCCACATTAGCATCCCCATTTGATGCATTAAATCCCGGTGGTGGTTGCAACACATTCTTTATATTGGCATAAGAAAAATTTTCATGGTTTCTCAATCTCGGATGATAGTGTGTTGGGTTTGAATTGTTCCGGAAATTATTGAAATTCCAGTTATTCACATAATTGACCTCTTCCATCGGATATAGCCCTTTCATAAAAACACTCAAATGGTTTGTCAATGCCGCCACTTGCGTAGTCAACGTCTTAATTGGGTCTGAATCCGAAATTTCAGCCACTCGTTGTACATTGGATCTCTCATACGCCACCGCGATAATCTGTTCATAGCCATTTCTTCAAGAAGATTTAAGGCGTCTTGTGGAAACATTGCCAATAATGCTCCTCCCCTGCGGCATCAACAAATGCCCTTGTTTGGCCCATTAAACCATTGTAGAAGAAGCACAACCTTGTTGTTGATCCTCCGAAAAACCGTGTTGTGGACATCTTCTTAGCAAATCCCGAAATCGTTCCCAAGCTTCATACAAAGGTTTGGAGTCAAATTGTCGAATTGAGTAATCTCGCTTTTGAGCTGCAAAGTTTTACTCGGTGGAAAGAATTTAAACAAAAACGTTTGGCTCAAATCATCCCATGTGCTCACACTTCCTTGCGTCAAAGTACCCAACCAATTCCTCGCCTTATCCCTCAAAGAGAAAGGGAATAGGCGTAATCTTATGGCATCATCGAAACTCCATTCATATTTATCGTGTTGCATATTTGGATAAATTGCGCAAGGTGAGAATTAGGATCTTGATTGCGAAACCCCAAACTGGTTCTCGTTGTACCATGATCTTGATTCGCGAGTTAATCAAAGTCAAATTATTATCAATATTCCTATAAGACGATCACAAAAGTATTTTATCCTCCCCCTCGAGATGCATATAAAATGTAGATTGAAATACCTATGCTAGCATCTCTACTCAACATAAGATATTCAACTCCCAAAAGCACAAAAGATCAATTGTCCTTACAAATATTTATAAACCTCTCGATTTATGCAAATATTTGTGTCAAGTATTCAAGATCTAATATTGAAACTCATCTCTCGAATTATGAATTAATATATCAAACATAAAAATCATTGATCAAGTGATAAAACAAGAATAAGCTCAAAGTACTCAAATAGGCTTCATGACAATAACTCAACTAAGATTAAAACATTCAACAAGAGTTCATTAATCTACTTCCAAAAACCCGGAAATCTAAAGAGTTTAGCTACACGTGATGTCTAAATAACTCATAATCAAATTGTTCAAAGCCACGACGAACTAAAATGAAAGATTAAAACTACAAGAGAAGCAAGAAAAACTTAGGAAAGTTGACAATCTCTCGATATATCTCCGTTCCTTGAGCTCCGATGCTACCCGATTGTCTCCTTGATGTCTTCTTCCAAGAATAGAACTTGGTCTTGTGTGTTATAGCCAAAAATGTCGAATATCCTTGGTGTGCACCCCAAAAAACCTTTTTATACCCTCTTTCAAGTTTAGGGCAAAGTGCTGCAGAAAATGGCATTCCAGCACAGACGCACGGGTCGTGTGCCCCCTGCACGGGCTACCCGTGCGTCATCCCGTAGTAATTCCCCTGCTTTTTGCCAAACACGCACGGGTCGTGCGCCCATGCATGCACTGCCTACCCATATGTGAAGCCGTAGGTGTCAATAATCTCTCCAGTGGCGCACGGGTGGTGCGTATGCGCACGGGCTACCTGTGCGCCATGCCGTAGCCTTCAATGCCTCAACCCAGGGGCGCACGGGTGGTGCCAAAGGCACGCCCTACCCGTGCGTTCTCTGTATTTTTCTTATAAGCTCAACTTCAACTTATTCTAGCTCCGATTCTCGTACATTCACTCGATTCTTAGTGTTTCCACTTTGCGATGCTCGTATTTGTATCCAAATTGCTTCAAATATCATTAAATTCCTACAAAACGAGCAAAGCGTAATATCTTTTCCACAAAGAGTGAATACACAACATTTTACATGAGTTTATGCATGCTTAATCCCCATTTTTATCACAATTATACCTCAAAATACATGCAAAACTCACACCTATCACGAACTATGAAGCACTGATACGGATACGTGACACAGATATGATACGATACAATACGGGTACGGGAATACGGTATATTTTGAATTTTTAAGGATACGGGTACGATATATATACATATAAAATTATATATTTTTATATTATTGAAAATACAGACGTACTAAGTATAATTAAAAAAAAAAAAAACCATGTTTCAAGTATAAACAACTAAAGTTTAACATGTACTCAAATATGAAATGTGATAACTCACATAGACACATAAAAAAATGCTGAAAAAATGAACATTAGAATAAATTCTATCTATTTTCATGGTAGATGTATCAATGGAGTATGGATGAAGTATCAGACAAATTATTATATCGAATATGATCCTGATTTGACAACATCCTCGCAGTGTCAGTCTTCATAGCTCACAACTCATATACATGTAGTTGTAGAACTTAAATTTTTATAACTTGAACAAGAATTTAGAGAAAATTTGTGTATTTTTTTTTAATAACAACGAATTAAAAATAAAATATAGATAATAAGCTCACTCTTCACATGTAATGACAGTTGTATGTAGTCTTCGAATTGGTTAAGTAGTCAATTCAATTTCTAACTATCAAACTTGTACAATTAAATCTTGCATAATCCTAATCTAACTAAAAAAGGGCACTAATCTGGATATATAATAGTAAAACTTTCTTGAGATCTTGATTGTTTTGTATTTTTCTTCATTATGTCCCAAATACAATGCCATACTTCTCGTTTGATAGAGAGATTTTTGGGAAGAAATGAACAAAAGATAAGTGGTGGGGAGACTCGAGAAACGTAACGTTGATGTGGCATTTCAATGAACAATTCTTGATGCAGACAGCACAGCTGAACAACAATGGTGACTCGAACGACGACGTCAACGCAGTGTCTGTCTCCTTAGAAATTAGAATTGCATTATTGGACTATTTTCTCAAAGACGAATTAAATTCATGTATTTGAGCGCGCCTACTATGGCATTATGACACCACCAACTATATTTGTATGCCCTTTGCACAAGTTGGGGGTCATAGTTTCTAACACGATACGAAAACACGACAATGAGTTAGGATTGAAGCTTGGTTGGTTAGAGTCGAAATTAGGTCGGACCTAAATAATACGAATAATAAATGGGCTGGGTTGTGGTAAACTTGAAATGACACAATTATGATATTATTATGTTGCTTTTAGCAGTATTTTTGAATGATTGAATATGTTGTTTTAATAATATTGAATTTTTGAAAAAATTTAAATGTAATATAAATATAATTTTTGGATTATAATTAATTTATACAACTTATATAACTCATACAAATAGATATGTTATTTAGGTTTTTTAAAATATACAAGTCATTTTGGATCGATCGGAAAAACACATATAGTAAATAAGTCGAATTAGGGTTAACAAACTTGAGACGAATAAATAAAT
Organism: Rehmannia glutinosa; assembly: GCA_016081115.2. Classification (NCBI taxonomy): domain Eukaryota; kingdom Viridiplantae; phylum Streptophyta; class Magnoliopsida; order Lamiales; family Orobanchaceae; genus Rehmannia; species Rehmannia glutinosa. The sequence goes on along the minus strand of CM071925.1, from coordinate 5,224,035 downwards.
AGACTGCGTTAGGTTGAAAATTTTTGCACGAAAGAATATAAAATTGGAGAAATTACACACAATACGATGATTGTTGTACTATTACCACACAATACGTTCTAATTACTCTTGTGCCTATTTTTTTCCTTTTGTATCTAATTTTTTTTACGTTCCTTGCTTTTTTTGATTATTTTTTATTTTTTTTTTGTTTTTTTTTCATCAAAGATTGTTTTATATGTTATATAAGTTATTTCGATGTTTAAATTTGTTTCTTTGTTGTTTCGATGTTTCAAAATAACTTGAACTTATTTTTTATGTTGTTTTTTATTCATATATTATTTTGTACATTGTTTCTATTGTTTCGGTGTTGTTCTATAATATTTTTAATGTTGTTCTAATAATTGTTTTTGTTGTTTTCATGTAGTATTCAATGTGTAAATACAATTTTTACCTCTTTTTAAGCTCTTTTTATTCATGTTGTGTTTTAAATATTTTTTTCTGTTGTTTCTGTGTTGTTTCCATACCCTTTTTAATATTGTTATGATGTTTCTTTGTTGTTTCAATGAAGTTTTTGATGTTTAAATACAATTTTTACCTATTTTTATTAAAAGATTCATGTTAGAAACAATGTTGAAATACAGAAACATGTTTGAAACAATGTTGAAACAAAGCGTAAAAATATCCGGGAATTTTTGCTCGAGTGTATTGTTGTGTAGAAAAAGAGCGGGAGCGTAAATTTAGGTAAAATTATCTGCAGGAAAGTGTAAAAGGGAGACGTTGATCGACTTAAAAATGTGGGTATTTTCACCGATCGCCTCTATAAAATTTATGTCTCAACACAACCAAAACACGTCACAATGGAACTCTTGGCCCGAATACACCGAAGACGGGCTGTTTACCTGCATTAGACACCGTTTTGCTCAAATATTGGACTATAAATCTGTGGGCTTAGCCCATTGGTTGATTTTTATAGATCACCAGGCTCAATTACTTTCTAGAAGAATAGTTCTCTTTCCTCTGAAATTGGAATAGGCTTTGAGTTAGCAAATCGGCCCAATAAGACATGGACTCCCATCACTCCATCAGTAGTCATGTGGGCCTTTTTAGTTGTTCACGATTGGATATTGAATTAAATCAAACAATCCTAAATAGGGTGCCTAGTTGAAGTCCAGCAAAAACCTAAAGTTGGTTAACTTCGTTCTGTCATTTCAACTTTTCATTATTCTCTTAAATGAGAATTACATTAACCTTACATTTTTTTTAATATTCTTTTTTATTATTTAAATACACACATTCTTTCAAGTATCAAAAATATAACACACCCTTAGATGTTGGTGTTATGTCTTTATGTTTACCTCATAGTATCAAATATCATTGAATTGTTATTTGTGTATGCATGTTTCTATATTTATTACATGTTTTACTTACCAAAGTTAAATGATAATACAAGTTAAACATGCAATTTTATCACTTGATACTTAATACTATTTTAATACTTTGATTTTCTTTTCTGAAAAAACAATTAGATCCATCAAAAAAAATATTGAACTGAATTAGCATTAACATAGCATTTTGTTATGAGTAGGTCTCTTGTAAAACTGTCACACGGTACGACGAATTGCATTTTTAATGTAATAAGTGATATTTTTAGCATAAAAACCAATATTTTTAGTGTAAAAATTGATATTTTATCTAAGTTCACTTAATTTTAGTGTATTTAGATAAAGTAACATTTTTTACACTAAAAATATCACTTTTTAAATTAAAAGTTACACAAATTTTTCGCTTTTGTTATCCACCCAAGTCTTATCATGATAATTCATATATGGACTTAGCTCCTAAATGCTAATTTGACTAATACAGTCTTCCTTCCCCACCACTAGGCACCAATCTCTTCCCCACTTCAAATTGAATGCGTACTTGATTATGAGTATCAACTGTCTCATATTTCGTGTGTGTGGATCATGTTTTGACATGGGTATTAAATATTTGATACAAACACAAAATGTTTTTGACATGGATAACCCGACATGACACTAAATACATATATAATTTAAAGTAGACACGAAAAAAATAAAAAAAAAGGAGAAAAAGCTAAAATTACAAATAAAAAATACATTAAGTTATTGAAAAATGCTTTCAATTATTTGTCCAACACCATATACCCGACTAAAATGTCACAAAATATGAAATTAATGTCACTATTCAATTAGATGGGTCAATCGTGTTGACACGCATGTCGACCTTACATGACCTATTTTTTTCCCGTGTTAATCATGTCCGACCCAAATTTGACCCGAACCTGCTAACGGTTATACATATACCTGCTAAATTCATATTAGGTTCGTGTAGGAGTTACCGTGTCGTGTCGCAAATTGAAGCCCTTGTAGTTGATATTTGATACTATATATCAAGTGTATCTGTTAAATAGGCCAGACCAAAGATAAAATTTAGATCTGGGCCCGACCCAAAATTCCATTGGACCACTTTTTTGGGAGTCCATCCCACTTCTTTCTTTGAAAATAGGTGAAATTACATGGAATATGCTGATTTTGGTCCACATACCACACACTATGCTTTCTTATTATTTTTGTACTTTTTTTTTACTTTTATACCTATTTTTTTATGCTCCTGCATAACTTTTTATTTTTTTTTGTTTTTTTGCATTGTTTTACATGTTATAAGTTGTTTCGATATTGTTTAAATTTGTTTTTTGTTGTTTTATGTGTTTTTTTGTTGTTTCGATGTTTCAAAACAACTTTAACCTATTATTTGTGTTGTTTTTTATTCATATATTATTTTGTACATTGGTTTTCTTTGTTAGGTGTTGTTCTATAATATTTTTAATATTGTTCTAATCATTTTTTTTTTGTTGTTTTCATGTAGTGTTCAATGTATAAATACAATTTTACCTATTTTGAAACTTTTTTTTTTATTTGTGTGGTGTTTTAAATATTTTTTACGTTGTTTTTTAAGGTTGTTTCCATATTTTTTTAATGTTGTTTCGATGTTTTTGTTGTTTTCATGAATTTTTTTATGTTTAAATACAATTTTTACCTATTTTAACTCTTTCCGCTTCATATGTTGTTTTTATATTATTTTCGGTTTGTTTTATATTGTTTTTGGTTGTTTTATGTTTGAAACATGTTAGAAACAATGTTGAAACAAAGCGTAAAAATGTTCGGGAATTTTTGCTGGAGCGTATTGTTGTGTAAAAAAAGTGTGGGAGCGTAAATTTAGATAAATTTAGACCGAAAAGCGTAAAAAGCTGACATTGTCTTAAAAAAATTGGATATTAATGTCAATTGCCCTTGAAAATACGCGTAAAGCAACCGGGCCAGTCCGGATTTATGGGCCAAAAGGATCGAGCGAATTAGTATGGTTTCTTTTGGGCATATGAAATTACAGCTCAATCCAACTTTTCAATCGGCAAGCCGTGTTGGTTTTGGCACATCTATTATTAAGTATAACTTATCAAGTTAATGATCTGTAATTTACTAGTAAATTATTCATTTATCATTAGAGTTTGTTTGAAAATTTACAAAAAAATTGAAGTATGTTATCAAGATTTTGTCTTGTAATTATTATTTGTATATAACGGCGTTTCACAATACTAAAACACAGTATGCCACTATGCTACTATATTCTTCTTCTCCTCTTTAATAAGTCAATCACGTTTGGCCCTACTCAAACTTGTACGTTTGTTCAATTTGTGACATGTACGCCAACCATTTTTTCAACATAGTGTCGACATTTTTTATTAACGTGAAAAAAGTCAATTTAAAACAAGTGATTGTGATATATTATTCATTTAGTATGTACGTTCCGATCACGTATTGCTTGTAAACTAACACACACAATTATTTGCGTCATAAATTAAAATAAGTGTCACTTTCTGTACTAGATATTGGGCAAAGGTCGGAATCATTTTTTTCCCATTTTATAGAATTTTGCTTCCTTTAAACCAGTGTTTTAAAAACCGGACCGTACCGGCCGGTTCAACCGGTTCGACCGGGAACCGGTGCCTGGTCCGGTCCAATTACCCCCTAAGAACCGGATTCGCGGTTAAACCGGAGGCAACCGGAAGAACCGGCTGAAAACAAGGAAAACGCGGTTTTTTTCGAACCGTCCGGTTATAAAGCCAAAGAGGAAAAATCAATGCGGGTTGGGGGATAGAGGAGAAGAGAAACTTCAGCCCACACCGCCCATGCCGCTGTCTCTACAGTCGGGCTTATCTCTGGTGGCTTTTCATTTGTTTTCCTGGCAGTGAGCATGTGGCGCCCATATCTTATTCTTGTAGTCAAGAATTTTTCCATCTTCTCTTGATTTTCTTCTTGGTTAATGGACACCATCCTCAAACACAGTCACACAGAGATATATCTCAAAAAAAAAAAAAGTCACACAGAATGAGGCAGTGCGTGGGCTGTGGTTGATATTGGGTCTATTAATTAGTCTATGAACTTTCTTGGGAGACTATAAAGTTGGAGAGAGTAAATGTGTGTCATAAGACTCTCATTTGTCTCATTTATAATCTTATTTTAAAATAATAGGATTTCAAATAAAAGCTACAAGCATTATACTTAAAATTTTACAGAAACGACAATTTTAAAGATTATTATTTTGAGTTAATATTTATATTTTTATCTTCTGTAGAATGGTTATTTTTTTATTTAATGTACTTATTTAGATCTTGAATTATTTTAGATATGTATATTAGTGGAGATTTGGTTATATAATTTCAAATATAAATAATTTTATTAAAACCGGTAAAACCGGTAAAATCGGCGTGATTGAACGGTCCGACCGGTTGAACCGCCTACCGGTGGCTTGGCGGTTTGATCACCGATGACGGTTTTAAAACATTGCTTTAGACCTAAATCTAGATTTTGTCAAAACGTGACCTGATATTTAACTTGATTAGGACAATTGCAAATTTAAATAAATAAATGCTGAAATTCTAGAAATTGTAAAAAGTTAGCATAGATTAAAATCGAAGTGCTACTGTCTTTTGTGATTGTAAAAATAAGTCGATGTTCTTATGGGAAAATGAGAATGTTTAATTATAAAGTCGTTTGGCCATAAGTCAACCTTAATTAAAATAATTGGGATTACTTTTTTTTTTTTTTTGGAAAAAGAAAAGTCTATTTCTAGTTTCCCTAGATAGAGACTGTCCCAAAGATGAAAGAACTTCTCAAACAGGAATTGTTCTTAATCATTTTTAAAAACTGAAGGCATGAAGTGAACGGCTTGCCTCATTAATTTAATAAAAGACCAACCCCATAGGATCAACTTCATCCCTGAGTTCTACATAGGGATGACAATGAGACAGGCGTATCGTGTATTGATGGGTGGGCGGGCGATCCACCACAGTCATGGAGGGTCGCCCTGTGTTGATATTTGTATTTTTGTATATTTGTATCTTATATTTTATATTATTATTAATTTTTTAATATTGTATTTTGTATTATAAATACATATTTTTTATAAAATTTGTCATTATATATGTTAAATATAATATTAAATACATAAATTATATTATTTTATATAATATACATGTAAAATATATATTAAATATATTAAAAAAATAACACGGGCGGGAGGGTACCCACCAGGCGAAGGTGATACCGGATTCGTCCGTCCCACCACCACGGGTGACGGGTCAGGGCGGGTCATTTTGCCATCCCTGGTTCCACGCCCGTCCCTAGAGTTTCATGGATGAGGTGAATCGTGTGATATGTCTCAACGAGTCATAGTCCTAAGTTGTTTTGGATTGAATCGCCACACATAAAATCCTCCTCAATTTTGTAATCGGATGAATACGAAGGTTCACAATGCGGCGACGACAGATTTAGGGGAGCAAGCCCCCAAAATTTTCCAAACTTTTTTTTCCCTTAATTTTGTTGACTTTTTTTTTTTCTATATTTATGTATAGATTAAGAAAAAAATACATTTGCCCTCTCCCAAAAAAAAAAAATTGAGTAAATGTTTTTTGTAGTAGACATCAAAAATAGGTTTCGCCCCCCAATTTTCAAATTTTGCGTCCGCCACTAAATGCGGATGCTAACGAAAGCTGACATCAGATCACTAATATCATTTGGACCAGTTGAGGGCGCCATTAATTTAATGATTTTGACTAAGGAATATGCTCACCACACAATATTTTCATAGTGCGACTTATTTGTATATTATTCTATACACATGATATTTATCTTGCGTATTGTAATATAATAGAAAACATTAATGATAATTAAATAGTGGTCAAATGGTTAAAGCTATGGGTGACAAATCTTGTTATCGTGTCGTGTTTGTGTCGACCACGACACGATCTGGACACATCACGAACACGACCAATAAGGATCGCTTTAACACGAACACGAACACAAACTCAAAATTTTTTGTCGTCGATCGACACGACATAGTGACACGCGATAAGTCAAAAACAAAAGAAAAATAATTTATATGTTAATACACGATAACAACTTACACGATAATACGATACAAACATACAAAATATCGGGTTATCGTGTCACTATCGTGTCACTATGGTAAATGTGTTATTATCGTGTTAGGTATGGTCGTGTCATTATCGTATCATTATTGCGTTCGTGTCCTTATCGTGTAAACACATAAAAACACGAATACGACACGAACACGATAAGACTAAATACTAACCTACTATTTTCGTATCATTTTCGTATCGTGTCAAAAATTGCCACCCCTAGTTAAAACTCTCAAGTTCATATTAAAGATTGGTGTTCGATTTCCATGACCTTTATCCTCTTAGGATATTTACTCAATATATATATATATGATCATATATGGAAAGTGGTCTTACCATGTGGCGGTGTGGACAAACCTAAGCCACAATCTTGTTTAATCTAAAGGCCATGTTTTTTCGATTTTTTATTTTTTTATATTCAATCCAGCCCATTTAAGGGCATAATAGATATTTTATACACATAACAACCCATCCATTTTTGGTAACCCCATTATAACCCTTTTTTGGGGATTTTATTCAATCTATTCCATCTTATTTGCAATATCGGTTTTCAAAAAATATCAAAACCCATCTTTTCTTCTCTTTCTCTTCACTTGAAATAACCACGAGAAAATATCGCCATGCTAAGATGCACCGCCGAGCATCTCGAAATGACGGAGGACTACGCCGTTGCAAACCTAGTCGGACGAACCGAGGCGTACATTAATGAAGTGGCGCTAAAAAGTCTAGCCAGGTGCGAGTTTTGATTTTGGATTCTTCCGAAAACCTTCTTCCCATGAGAGAAAAAGTGAAATTGGTGAGCCGATGTATAGATACAATCGCGTTCGTGGCCTGTAAGGATAGTCGGGTTTGTTGCGCCAATGAGGGCCGATAGTGGGTTAAACGACTTGGTTTCGTCCACGGGCCCAAATTCAAGCCCATTGTTGATTGGTGGGGTGAGGATTTGGCGATTCACTGAATTGATCTGTTTTGAAGGTTCGATTGCGATGATGGCTAGGGATTCAAGCAAAGTATGCTCTTGGTAAGGATTTGTGCAAAATTTATGTTATTGAAATTAGGTTTTCGTCTTCACGGGGAAATCATCCCCTTTTTATTTGGTATAAATTTACGCAAGTATGATATATTTTTAGTACTTTTGGTATAACCCTTCCACCAAATTAGATTTTTCTTTTTGTGCTTTCATTTGGTGAAACCACCCTGTTATTTTTTGGTGTAAATTACCACTAGAATGGTATATGTTTTTCTCCATTTCGTATATAAATAAATAGATTTCGGTGTTTTTATGCGCTGTAATTTGTATTTAATGCATATACAATTGATGTTTAAATAGTATTAGTTTCAGTATACGATTAGAGTACAATCGATTGCACAATTAGTTTAGATGTTGCATTCTCTTTGCTACCTCGCATGCAGAATTAGTATAGTTCATGTGCACTTTGTGTAATGTTTCATAGATGTTTCTCACTTCCGGGTTAAATGACACGAGGAAACATTAAAGAGACCCGCATTCAGGGGGTGAGCGAGGGTGCGAGTGATGGTAATTAGAGCCCCAAGAGGTCAAAGACCACAAAATCTGCTTTGAAAGCCTCGATGCCCAAACTGAGGAGAAGATCCGTGCCCAAACTGAGAAAATTATAGCTTATATTTATTTGGCCCATTTTGTTTTATTGTACCGTGGAAACAAATTGATGAAAACTTAGCTATAAGTTGGTATACATTTAGTAAATAGTTGGTATACAATTAGTTCAGTTGTTTTTATTTTAATTGTGGATATGAATTGATGAAAACTTAGCTATAGAATTGTATACAGTTAGGCAATTGTTTGTATACAGTTAGTTTCTATGCGACACGATACATCATTTTCTTTTTTTGGTTGACTTGTTTGATGTTAACATCGTTTTTTTTTGGCAACTTTATTTTATGTGTTTTTCAGTTGGATCTATTCTCTCGATATTTGCAAGCAAGTGGGTGTTATCAGGCAGCGCATAATGTTGAAAAATCTACATATTTGTACACCAAATCAGTCAAATGTATACACAAAATAATTTTCAAAATATACAATATTATCAATATTAATATACAATTTTCTCAATTAAACATCTAACAATGCACTACTGAATACTTATATTATCACCAAATATTGGACAAGTATATACCAAAATATAATTTCAGGATACCGTAATGGAATTATCTTTATACCATATTTTTATGGTTATAAAGCACCGAAGCCTGCATATGTATACACCAAAATATGTTTCCAATGTACAATATTGTCAATATTTTTATACCAACTTAAGTACCGGTGTTTAGTACGAAATAAACATCCAAATACGCCATATTTCATGTTATATTAGCACCAAAATATGCATATCTATACACGAAATAATGCGTCAGAGCACAATATTATAAACATTTGTACACCAAAATATTGCGTCAATGAAGAGTGAGAACCGTTTTTTCCTCATTATTAGGCATATATATTATGGAAATCGATATTGAATACATCCCTTGATTTTAGGAAAGTAATTATGGTATTATTTTTACACCATTTTGATAGTTACCGATTTGCCCTTTTTACACATAAAATAAATGAAAAATAGTGTATTTTTAACCTAATATGAACCATTGATTGAATATGATGGATGGATGGAATCATGGCCCACACTACCACATGGTAAGAGGCCGCACACATAAGATCTATCCCTATATATATATCATATATATATATATATAAGACATGAACTCCTCGGGTAATAACATGCCTACACTATTTTATTACTAAGAAAAAAAAAAGTTGAGAACCGTGATTTAGTGATATACAATTCCATGGTCATGTACTCATAAAATTTTGTATTATTTCACAAGCCGAATAAACAAGTAAGATCATATTGTGAAGAGTATGTTTTTCGCACCGTGCGGCGGAAACAAAAAAATAAGGCCGTGATTAGATGTGGAAGTGATTTTATTTTCGTTCTACAGGAGAATTTCTTTTTTTTTCTAAATATACGATTGTTTATGAAAATTTTCTGAAGATATATTATTCTTTCACTTTTACTTTTTCTTATTTTTTCTCTTATCAATCACATCTACATATTTTTCACAATAAACTAATCATTATTACACATTTTTCCACAAATTTTACTATTCACCCACCCACACATTTCTAACTACCAATCATATCCAATCATTATTTTACTATTTTTAAATTAAATCAACTTAATTTCATAATTACTTTTTCATCTCACATCCAATCACAGTCTCAAAAATCATTTATTTTTCTTCCAATTTTTTTTACCACTATTCTCTAACAAAATAAAAATTTTCAAAATGAAAGCATATCCAATCGCGCCCTAAGGTTGCGATTGAATGTGGAAGGGATTCCATTTTCATTCTACTGGATTTTTTTTTTATCAAAAATGCGATTGTCTATGAAAATTTTAGAAAATATACTATTTTCTCACTTTTATTTTTTCTCATTTTTCTCTTACCAATCACATCTACATATTTTTTCACAAAAAACTAATCATTATTCCACATCCTCCCACAAATTTCATTATTCACTCACTCACACAATTCTAACTACCAATCATATTCAATCATTATTTTACTATTTTTAAATCAAATCAACTATCATAATTATTTTTTCATCTCACATCCAATCACACTCTCAAAATTCATCTTTTTTCTTCCAAAATTTCTTTTACCATTTTTATCTAGCAAAATGACAATTTTCAAAATGAAGTATATCCTATCGCGCCCTAATGCTTTTAAGGAATAATTACAAACCCCTAGGTTTGGGCTAATTACAAGAAAACCCAAAATTAAGAAAATTACAAAAACTTTTGAGGTTTGATTAAAATCTTTATATTTTTCCCTTCGTAATCAAAAATATTTCAAGAAAAAAATCTCGACATTTATAAAAATATTATAGTTATCCCCTTAAATTTAAGATAAAATGAAACCTGAATGGTTTTTTTCTTTTTTTAATTTTGAAACTTCTCTAATTTTTTTTTTGTAATTTACCAAAATATCAGGTTTATTTTTGTAATTATCCCTACATTTAATATAAAAAGTAATACTTTAAGAATAAAAACTAATACATTATAGTAATCAACAAAAAAAAATATGTTGAAACCAAATATTACTTTTTACCCTAAATTATTACCGTAGCCCTACATACAAAAGGTTTTTTCCCCTCCCCTTTAGGCCTTTACACAATCAATTACATAATGAAATTCGAAAAACATTTAGAAAAATGGGGATTTATGAATGTTCACATGACTGTTCGGGGGAAATAAAAATATGCATTTAATTATATTACACAATGGTGTCGACACAATTCAGCTGATTCTCTCACAATCCAAACCGCGACTGTGTGTTTCATCTCTCTTCCCCTCTCCAAAAATGTCGACATTTCAACATTTCTTCTTCTTCTCTCTCTCTCTAAAATTTTGCATCTATACACACACTACATATATATTCCTTCTTTATTCCTTCACTTTTGACAAAAAACCATCATCGCATGTCATGGACTTGGAACTCGTCAGCATCCTTGTTTGATTCTAATTTTTATATTTATATATATACAAAAATACTCTTCACGCATATCCGTGCGTATAGAGATTCGTGTTTTCTGCTTCGAGAGTTTTGCAGAATTGAATTAGAAGGCTCCAAATAACGGGAAAAATAAAAACAGGGGATTTTACCTGCTGCCCTATGTCATTTCTAGAGGTTATAATTTTTTTTTTTCGTTACAATCGAGAGTGTCTTCTATTCTCTCTTCGTAGTTAATTTCGTTTTCCGATTATTGTTTTAAGTTTTGTGTGTTTGATGTGCGCTTAATTTGAATTTTGAATTGGGGTGCAGGATCTGTTGCCGGTGCTTTGGTCTGGGAGATTTGGACAGAAAATTCGGGTTTATTCTGGTAAATTCTGGCAGCCATTTTGATTATTTTTGCCTTAGGATTGAGGAAATGTCAGAAAGATTGAATTATGATTCGTGGGTTTTGCTTGCTTAGTTTTTTGACTGGAATAGAATAGAATTTTCACGCAAACAAGGTTAAACAGGGAAGTTTGTTTTATGACATGCCTAATTTGGGAATTTAAGAGAAAAAAGTTCAAGTTATGCTTTTTCTCTGGCATGGAACTGTGAGATTGTACTTGTGTTCACTGTTCAGTAACTTTTCTCCGTTTACTTAATTTTAAGGTAAAAAAGCTGTAATCTAGCTTGAATTTAGTTTCTCTTTACTCTTGTGGAGTATAGCAAGATTATTTGCCTTCAGAGTCTCTTTTTTTAGATTCGAGATCATTGTTTTGAAAGGTTTGGTTCCTGAATTTCCTATTTCTTGTCTGCATTGTCTGCCCTACCAATAGGAAGTGTTTCAAAGATCATGTTTGGGTCATGCTTTCAGTTAATTGTCGGTATGGGTTTTCTTTGTTTTTACTAGGACTTCCATTTGTTGGTAGTCTTTAGGTACATGTATTATTTTCCTGTGATGTCTTGTTTCGCTAAAAGCTTCTTGTTTGTCTGAAATCCTTTTTACTAGCAACTATTGAATTGTCATTATAAGATCCGTGAGTGTTTGTTGCCATCTTACTAAGAAGAGTTCGCAACTCTTACTGTTATTTTGATTTCCCGTAATTTCACAAATCCAAATTACTACTGGATTCAGTTTATTTCAGTATGGTCTACTGCAACCGGAATTTTTACCGATTCATGTGTAGAACACATTCCCAGTTCTTGCATTTTCTAATGGGATAATTACAAAAACACCCCTGAGGTTTGAGCTAATTACAAAAAAGCGAGAGGTTTTTGAAAATCGCAAAAGCCCCCTTGAGGTTTGACTTCAACCTACATTTTCGCCTTTATAAGCAAAAAAAATTTCAAAACTGCCCTGAAATTTATAAAAATTAACACAGTTACCCCTTAAATTTAACCTGAAGGGGTTTTGTAATTTTCAAAAACCTTTGGGTTTTTCGTAATAGCCTGAACCTCAGGGTTTTTTTGGGTGTAATTATTCCTTTTTCTGATCATCGAACAACTTGTAAGACTAACTCTCTGAATTCTCTTCGTGTTGGTGGTCATAAAGACTCGTTTGTGCAGAATATTTCTGAATCCATGTCAACCGTCACGTGCAGCAACAGTGAAGAATACGAAGGATGCCGGGACGACTCCTATGCTCTCATCCTTAAACTTATTGCAATTGGTGCAATCCTCTTAGCAGGAGTCTCCGGCGTCTCCATTCCGTTACTCGGTAAAAAACGCAGGTTTTTAAAAACCGATTCCAACTTATTTGTTGCCGCCAAAGCCTTTGCTGCTGGCGTCATCCTGGCCACCGGCTTCGTCCACATTTTACCAGACGCCACGTCAGCATTGACCGACCCATGTCTGCCGAAATTCCCGTGGTCAAAGTTTCCGTTTTCGGGGTTCATTACCATGATGGCTGCATTGGGCACGTTGCTGGCTGATTTTGTCGGGACGCAATACTACGAGAGGAAGCAGGAGAAACAAAGTCAAACTGTTAAGGTTGATTCGTCAGATGAGGTGTCTGAATCGGGGATTGTTCCGGTGGAAACGAGGGGGTTTAATGGGAAGGTGTTTGGAGAAGAGGAAGGGGGTGCCATGCATATCGGGGATGCATGCGCATGCGGCACATCATAGGCATAGTCATGCGCAAGAACAAGGGGCTTGTGCGGGGCATGTGACGGAGGATTCACATGGTCACTCGCACTCGCATGGGATTGGCGGTGGGGATGAGGAAGGTGGCGTAAGACACATTGTCGTTTCACAGGCATGTTCTTATTTATTGCATTTACTTTAGGGATAATTACAATAAAAAAAAAAACCTGAGGTTTAAATTGCAAAATACCCTATGAGGTTTGATTCTGTTTTACATTTTCCCCTTCCATAAGCAAAAAATATTTCAACCCCCTCCCCCAAATTTTTCTAGAAATATTACAGTTAACCCTTAAATTTAAGATCGAATCAAACTTACTCAGGTTTTTTTGTAACTTTAAAACATCTCTTTTTTTTTTTTTTGTGTAATTATCCCTTTTACTTTTTTTGCTGCATGATTTGGCTAATGTTAATTCATTTTGCGGATTGAGTTCGTGCTAGTTTATTATATGTGTATGTGTATCCATTTATATGTGCTATGATGATTGTATTGTCATTCATCTTGTTCCATCTCCTGCTCACATACAAAGACATCTTGGATATGAGATGTATTATCATATATAAACAACAATAAAAGTATTTCAAAAAAAAAAAAAAAAAACAATAAAAGTACTTATAAGCTTATCTGTGATCCACTTTGATAGATTTGTAATACTGCAGTACTAAACTGAACACTTATATTTATGTAGCTTAATTATGAACACGACCATCATTTAATTGCAATGCAAAAGTCAACTTAAGTTTTACATTTTCATGAATGCCTCAAAGATCACATCTTTTACTTAGCCTAACACAATGAACTTGTTTTCTTGATTTTAATTTCTTATGGAATATATGTGATAGTTCTAGAAGTTAAAGTCATAGATTTACTCTTTTATCTACTATTTTGAAGAGAAAATAAATCCCCCCCCCCCATCTTCAATTTCTGAATCAGCTACTGGTAGGTATGATATCAAATGTATTTTCTGATCTCTGCAATATCTTTTTTTGGTTAAAGCTAATGGAATCACCTATAAATGATGATAATTTGGTGGAAAATCCACAGAAGGAAAAGGATAACTAATCAATGTCAAAGTTGTTGAATTTGTCCTTAAGATTTGTCATCCATTGTTAGTTTATCCAATTATGCATCTGCTTTTTCTTACGACGTCTGAAATAGCTGATATAGAGTACCTACTCTTATGTCCTTACAGGTTCTCGAACTCGGGATTGTTTCACACTCTGTGATCATAGGACTCTCTCTCGGAGTTTCACATAGCCCGTGTACAATTCGACCCTTGATCGGAGCATTATCATTCCATCAATTCTTCGAAGGTTTTGCTCTAGGTGGCTGCATTTCACAGGCCCAATTTAGAAGTCTCCATTCGACCCTGATGGCTTGCTTTTTTGCCGTAACAACCCCACTGGGGATCGCTGTTGGGATCGGCATTTCTTCGGTGTACAATTCTAATAGCGCGAGAGCTTTAATAATCGAAGGTATTTTGGACTCAATATCTGCTGGGATTCTTGTTTACATGGCTCTAGTGGATTTAATTGCAGCTGATTTTTGAGCAAGAGAATGAGCTGCAATGTGAGGCTCCAAGTGGTGTCTTATTTTGTTCTGTTTTTAGGGGCTGTATTGATGTCTTCTCTGGCAATATGGGCTTGAGATATTGGGGATATTGAATAAATTTTCTGTTCTTTTATTCTTTTCTTTTTAGATCAGAAGATTTATTATGTCCCCTTTTTTCTTTGCCTTGCTATTGTTTCTTTTGTTATTGAATGGTGAAGTGATTGATGGTCTTGATCATGATTTATTGACCATTTTGTACAAGTTGCTACTGCAAATAATTAAGTTATGTACAACTTTCTACTACAAAAAAGTGATTATAATTTTAAAAAGTAAAAAAAAACTCAGAAGATTAAATACTTAATAAATAAATAATTTCTTAATATAACTATTTTCTGGTAATTTCGTACAGAAATAGGATTAAAACTAATGGAAATTAAGCATTGTATTTGTTGAGCTGTCGGGTCTGGACAGGCTTGTCTGTTTGGGCTCATTCTGCACTGTACCAAGTCGAAACAATATAATCCAGAAAAATGGCTTTAACAAAGTTTTAGTGCGACTTATAATGGAAAGAGTGATATTTGGCCCAAGTAGAGGTGAACGTTTTTGTCCAAACAACAATATAACATTACAAGAAAAACATTTTTCGTCGTTTAAGATAAAAAATAATTGAACTGTTGCATATTTTGATATTAACTACAACCTTTGGCCCAACCATATATATAGTTTTTTTTTTTCCTGAAGAAATATATATGGGCCTCGCTTGATATTAGTGATAGGGATTGATACTTAAGCAAGGCATGGTTGCCAATCCCGTATAACTTATCCACCATTTGTTTGATAAATAACCATGTCTCTATGAAAATGATGTTTTAAAAGTCTAGTGGAGGATTAAAGCGCCTAATTGAATGGTCGATTGGGGGCCTAACGCCCAAAGACGGACATACATGTCCTACTATGGGGCACACACATGTCCTACTATGGGGGCACGTGCCCCCATAGTTTTTTTTTTTTTTTTTCAATTTGTTATTTATAAATTACAACACAAATCCTTTCCTTGTTTGTTTAATAATAGTCACTTTTTTACTATTTAAAATTGCGAATTCAATAATTACCCATGTTTCATTACAAAGTGTGCCTCCGGCCTTCCATTAATTCTTTTTGATGTAGTTTACATTATATTTAGGGATAAATAAAAAACACTCATGAGGTACGGGTTAATTACAAAAGAAAAACTAAAGATTTTTGAAAAATACAAAGACCACTTGAGGTTTGATCCGCCATACATTTTTTCCCTTCATAAAAATTATATTTTCAAAAATCCCCTAATATTTATAAAAATATTGCAATTACCCCCTAAATTTAGAACATAATAAACTCGACGTTTTTTTTGTTGTTGTAACTTTGAAACATCTCTAGGTTTATTGTAATTAGCCCAAACATATCGGTTATGTTTATTTTGTGCCCCATTGTAAAAATTTTTGGATTCGCCCTTGCTAACGCCTGCCGAAGACTAATTTGAGTTGAAATTTAATTTTTAGAACAACGCTCTCCCCATGTTATATAATTAATAATCATGAGATATGGCCTTTTTCCAGCAAAATGAGTTTCGTTATTACCCCTGAAAACTAGAGCAACGTTACCACATTACCCCCATTTTGTCAAGTTTTTACCACAAATAAGAACTTGTTTGTTTTTTCAATTTTTCTTTTTCCTCCCTTCTTCCTCCACCTTCTTCTCTGAAATACGCCATAGGGTGGTGATTGCATTCTGTAGAAGTTGCCATGTTAGCTTGAGCTACGGCGGCGATGAATTAGACAAACACTGAAGAAGAAGGATAAATGAAAAGCGAAGGAAAAAGTTTAAAAAAAAAAGAAATGAGGAAAGAGAAGAAATTTTACAATTATGACTTTTATTTATATATTTCTAGTTTTCTATTACTTTTGAAAATAAGGTAATAGCATAAAAAAATTATTTACGAATTTGTGAAAAGAAGGATACTAGAAAATGAAATATTAATTCATAATTAAATTTATAAATAACAAACAAATAAAACACATAGAAATTGTAAATAAAATAAATTTAAAATTAGTTCACCTTGGGTATTTTGGTCATTTAACTATTTAATCCAACACAATCAGCATCCCGAAAATGTTATTATCATCATATCATATAAAATGTTATATCATAATCCAACATCCCAAATACATTTTATATCAAAATAAATTATCAATAAGCAGTACAATTCTATCCAGACCTATTTAATATTGATAATCCTATCAACTAATCGACATTACAAAACGAGCCTATAGCTTTTAAACCAACAACATATTCTATTCATTTCTTATGAGGGATTTTCGCAAATAATGCCCTATACAAAATTTCCATCTCTCTCTCTAAATAAAAAATCTTGCAATAATACTACATATACTTCAGAAAAAAAATACTAATCTCATGTTGTCAATTTAAATAAAAACAAAAATAAAGATGTTGGGGCAAAAATGACAATTAATAATTAAATATATAATTCGATTTATATATTAATTTAATATTAATTGTCCAATAGGCTCTTAATGAAGTAATCTGACCCAAAGGAGTCCGATACTGGCCCAGAGACCGATTTCTCCTACGCGGCCTATAAGGCCCGCTTCTCAGGTATAAAAAGGTACATCGTCTTCATTTGTAATTAAGTACATTCTCAGATTATCTCATAACTAATGCGTCGCATTTAATTTAGTATCCGTTTACTGTCTTATTCTCTCCCAATCACCGTGCTGACTTGAGCGTCGGAGGGCCTCCTTGGGACAATTCCCAAGGTCCTCTAAGACTTGAAGAAGACTTGAAGATTTCCCCCATTGGGAAGGAGGATTTTATCAGAAACCTTAGTTTTGGAGTGATTTGCCTCAAAAGCAGCACCATTTTGGCGTCGTATGTGAGAATTAGCCAAAGCCCACGAAGATGCAAACTCGATCGCAAGCACGTGAAGTCCGATCTCAAGTTGCTAGTCGTGGGGCCAGAGACCAGCAAGAAGAACGACCGCTTGGAAGGCCAACCTTCCGCCTCCTGGAGGAGTGTCGTCCCTCCTCCCGAGGGGTCGCCCATCGAAGAAATTCGCTTATCTTGGGAAGCCCTCCAAGCTCTCCCGTTGGATGAAGGCCGCCCGAACGCCTGAGGCTCCAAGTTGCGGATGATGCCATAGGAAGACCACCATGGGCTCCGCCTGCTACTGAAGACCCCGACCGTAGAGGTCCGGAAGAAAAAGAAGAAGATCGCATCGAAAATTGGGAAAAGATGCCGCCAGTTGAAGAATCCCAAGAAATGCGATCCAACCTAATCCTATTCACGAGGCTATTGCGCCTTGATGAAAAAAGCCCTTTGGCCTGCTTATTTTGATCGAGCCCTCTACCTTCCGGAATCAAGACCACCAATCTCTCTGAGTACGATGGAACCAGAGATCCCTAGGAACACTCGGGACAAATTCTATGCCAAGGCGGATCTCTACGACATGACGGACGCCATCGTAAGGTGTTTTGCAATACTTTAACCAAGCGGGCATTGAATTGGTTCAATCAACTCCCGTTAGGTGTTCACCAAAAATATTTGGATCTTACAATTGCAAGTGTACAATGTAGTTTATAGGATAATGGCAAGCAAGGTCGTATTCCATTGGGATTGACTACTTAAATACTTAAGGCTAAAATAACATCGCATTCCAATTTTATTGAAACGAGCGAATATCAATGGTTTATAAAAATCAAAAATAAAAAGAAAAATAAATAAATTTGCGAACCCCACAAGTATTTTCAACAACCACTTTTGGAAGCAACCTTAGGCACATAATCTCAACATGTTTCTTTAATATTAGATCCAATTAAAGTTTTAAAACCAAGTTATGCAATTATATGGGTTCAATTCCTAAGTTAGTCTATTCCCCCTCATAAGGGCGCATAAACCGTAGATTAATAACATTTATAAGTCTCTCGACTCGATACAACTATTATTAACTCCCAAAAAATCTATGAATTGAATGACTCCCCACAAACAGTTGTAGGTCTCCCGACTCGATACCCCCATTTATGTCTGAATTTGATTTCCGTCTTTGTTAGAAATCCTCTTCCAAATTTCCACTAACAAATATGACATGCTAATTATTGATCAGATAAAAAGCAATTAAGAATAAGCACTCGAATTCATAAAATAGATTACATTAATTAATTAAGAAAACAATTAATCAAGATGTTGCCCATTTTTTTGCGATTCATGCTAAAAACATGTCTTGTGACACTTTTGTCTGGACTAGTATTCCATACCACCTTTGTTCTTTGTTGTTGGACGATTTCCAGCACCGTTAATTTTTAATGCATGCTTTTTTTCCTAAAAAAAAGATTTAACATGAATCCACAATTTTGATTATGCCTCCAAAAGATTAGCCAAACATTGATAACAAATTCATAGGTAATCTTGAAATCAACATTATGACATCGTTTAAGCACAAACAAGAGATCTAAACTAAGAAAGAAAACCCCTTCGTGTCAGGATGAATTCTTCTTTCAAGCCTTCGAAGCTCTTGTGTGCTTCCGTAGATGCGAAAGGTCTTGTGGTGTTCTTCGCGACCTAGCCCTCCTCTCTCAGAAGACCTTGAATCTTGTGTTCCTGTGAAATTTGGTGTGTTGTATGGTGTATTGATGGATAATTTTTTGTGCAGCCCTTGGGTCCTTTTTATAGATGCTTGGAGAGATCACTTGTAGAGTTGGAGTCGGAAATGACACAAAAATCTGAGACAACACGTCATACGGCCTGACCATGTAGCCTCACACGGCCGTGTGGCTTTCACACCCACTTCACACGCCCGTGTGGCTCTCACACGGTCCGTCTGTGCAGCTTGTTTTCGTTCCTTGTTTCTTCCCAACTTCACACGGACATGTCATCTTTCACACGGTTAGGTCACACAGTCGTGTGACGTGTTTTTGTCCGGTTTCTTTGTCTTTTTGATCTTATCTTTGCATTCGTCAATCCTATTCGAGCCTTTCAACTGACATTTCTTCGATTAAACTCCATTTTTTGTAAAACAAAAATTACAAGAATACGCAGTATCATGCCCTTCTAAGGAAACCAAGTAAAAACACACTAAATATACATGCAAATAAATTAATTATATATCATTTTAAGCCCTAAATGCACGTATATTTTACATGTATCAAAATCCCCCAAACTTAAAGCATTGTTCGTCCTCGAGGAAATGTAAGAAAAATAATATCACGGGGTACAAAGAACACACAAGAACACTACAAACATTCAATCTCATTTGACTCCATATCTAAGTAAACCATGCAATTCATCATCAATAAGTCATCATTCACAAGTTCGGGAATATTGATACTCTTTCGAGTACTTAACATCGCGGCTCACAAGTAGTAGTGTATCACTCAACTCTCATAGTGTATGGACAATGTTTACGTTCAAAATCAATTCAGTTAAAGTAGAACTACCATAGGCCTGCAAATTATCTACCATCTCTACCACTTTTGTGTGCACAATTTAAGAATCAAAAGAATTTTTCATTAGGTTGTAATGTAGGCTATTTAGTAAGGGTAGGAAAAATTTGGATTAAGTGACTCGACTTGAGCAAATCGAATTTAAGTACACAAACTTGCAATTCACCAACCCAATTTCATCATAAAATCATTCTTTCAAGGTATTTTCCTTTTCAACTCAACTCCATCTATTTTTCTCATTTTTCATTCTTAGGCCTTTTGCCTTCTTTTCTTTTTTTCCTTTAGCCTCAAGCTCTCAATTTTCTCTATTTTCTTTTTCTTTTGCTCGAGTTTCTCTATTTTTTCTAGATTTTTTTCGAGCTTCATACATTCTTCATTCACCTAGATACTGCTCATCCATCTTTCTTTTGCCAACTTCCTCTCTTTTTTCATAATTTTTCACCATATCTCCCCTAAACTTGTTCATTTTCTATAAGTTCAAGAAATTTCAAGGATAAAATCATTTTTCCAATTTTAAAGATCAATGTGACTATAAAAAGTTTTGCTTCAAAATTGGCTAACTAGGGAATCACGAGTTCATAGGTACGCCTTTTAGGCTAAGTAGGCTAAAACAAGGATGGCCTTAAATTATTTTCAAAATTTGCACACACACATGACTTCAATGAAGATACCAGAGCAAGTTCTAGAGTTCTATCAATCATGAATGATACACTCAAGAAAACAAATAAGTTTCATAAGATAAAGCAGTTTAAGGCACAAAAGCTCACAGGCTTATTTTTCGCAACATGCCCAAATACCCAATTTTCTTAATTAATGTCAAACAAATAAATGACATCTCCTCAATAATTCATCACATTATTCACCCAAAATATGTCATCTCATAAAATTAAATGCTCATAGTAAAATCATACGGAAACTTTGGGCATTTTCGATAATCTTGATTAAAATTCACACAAAAGCAATTACACGTGCTAAAGCGATAAACGTGCTAAAAGTAAAAAAATCAAAAATAAACCAAAAATTCAAGCCTTCATGCGGTAGTTCTCCATCAATATGAAGTGCCTCAAGACTATTGCTCACATTTTTCGGGTAAAGCAGAAGGAATGAGAAACATTGCGGGAGTTTATGAAGCGGATCGTGGAAGACATCAATGAAGTCGCCAATGTTTAGCATGAGTTTTGGTCGGGATATTGTAGCAGAATCTCCATCAATGACGTCTAAAGGAATCCTTGGTCGGGAAACCTCTGTTCACTTTGGAAGAGCTATTGAGATAGGCAGAGAATCATATTTGAGTGCAGGAGTCCACCAAGCCTGACCCAATATCAAGCGTATGTCTTGGGAACACGACAAGAATCAATCTCAGAAGGATCCGAGGAAGGAACATGGATCAAGCTACACACCTCTGAATGCGTCAATAGCGGAATTACTGATAGCTGCCCCAAAAAAAAGGGATCATTGATCTGCCGCAGCCACTGAGAAGCAATCCTACACGAGTATGCTCCAATCTATATTGTCGGTATCATAGAACAAGGGGGACATTACCGAGGACTATTTCATTCTGAAGAAAGAGATTGAATGGTTCATTTAGAAGGGCCACCTGAAGGACTACATGGATCAAAACAAGTTTTGTCGTGAATATGGGTGTGCATAGTTTGGGTTAACCGACCACACTGAACCGAAATTGAAAGTTCGATCCAAACCAAAAATCTTGGATTGGTGTTCGGTTATTATTTTTAAAAAATTTGGTTTTCAGTTTTAATTTATGTGGAGGGGATCGTTTGACCAAACCGAACCGAAAACTAAAGTTTTTATATATTTTCTATTTTTTAAAATTAAATATAGGTGAAGTGTATTTTTTTCCCTTTTGAATAAAAAGTTCTTTTTTCCTCTGATTTCCATTCATTTACCTTTACATGAAAAATGAGGGAGTTTCTAGTCATGTAGTCCAAACTCCAGAAGAAAGAAAAAGGGTTTTTGTTCTCGGGGGTTAGCCCATACTGCCGTTCGATGAACGTCTCTGTTCAAACTCCAACAGGCATTGGGACGGCGGGGCTGACTTTCTTCTCCAGCAGTAGCAACCAAAGCTTCCATTGACTGCATCCCAGATTTAATCATTTAATATAATATTTTTTAAAATTTTTCATTCAAGGAAATCGAACCGAACTGACCGAACAAATTTGGTCGAAAATCGAATCAAACAAAGTAGTTAGGTTTAGAATTTTGAGCAAACCGGACTTTTGGTTGGTTCGGTTATGTTTCGACCGAATATGCAACCCTAGCCATGATCCAAGGCCACACGAAGAAGAACCTCGGCAGGACCAGCACCGCTCAGACCCTTGTAGAGAAGAAATGCGTGACAATCACGTAGCCGGAGTCATCAATGTGATCTTCGGAAGACTTGAAGTAAAAGATGCACGCAATGATCTCTAATAATATAGCAAAGAATGAAGGGGGCAACCTGAAGAAGCCCCATTCAAGAAACGGATCGTAGATCTGCAACAATCCAAGAGCATGCCTATCACGTTTGACACTCAAGACCACATCCCTGAAACCCAAGTCCACCCAGACGCCATTGTCATATATATCATGATGGCCAACTTTTTGGTCAAGAGGGTCATAGTAGACACGAGAAGCACAGTGGATGTCATATTTCAGGAAGCCTTTGATAAAATGAATATCGATCCGGCACATGTTGTTCCAGTTTCTACACCATCGATTGGCTTCACCGAAGAAGTGATCAAGTCCTCGGGCGAGATCAACCTACCACTCACGTATGGTATGGACTCTCTGCACCAAGGTTATGAAGATGATTTGTTTCCTCGTTGTAGACGTTCCCTTTCCATACAATCCGATATTGAGAAGTCCCAACTTAAACCAGTTCCGGGATATCCACTCTATAGTTCACCTAAAGTGTAATTCCCCATGGACTCTGAAATATGTGAAACTATTGGAGATATTAAAATTGCTCGGGAGTGTTATGTGGCCACATTGAAGATGAGTAAGCTCCCAAGACCGAATGATGAGAGCACCACACAGTCCAAAATGCTAGTTCTCCCTCGCTTCAATGAAGATTTCATACTTATTATTTTCCTACTTTTAGTTTATTTATGCCCTATAGGCGTTAAACGTGTTTATTTACATTTCAACATTATTTCCACACACAATGCATAAAACTTTGTCATTCTTGAATAATGAATAGCATTACTTTCACGTTTCTACTTTGATTTTGTGAATACAGTTAATGGCCAAATATGGCCACGATCAATGATCATTTGGGTGCTCTCCTCAGTATACCCCATCCGTCTGGCTAAAGCCCCCGGATGAGTGGGGCCTTCTCAAGGGGGTCCTAATAAATAACCTCCTCCGGCTAAGACTCAAAAGGGGAAGACCTCACCCGGCTAGTAAATTAACCTCCTACGACTAAGACCCCAGAAGGAAAGACCTCACCAGCTAAGATCCTAGGTAGGAAGACCCCTTTCGGCTAAGACCCCCGATGGGAGGAGCCTCCTCACGAGGGTCCTAGTAAATTCACCTCCTCATTCTGAGACCCCAGAGTGGAAAACCTCACCCAGCTAAGACCCTGTGTAGGAAAACCCCATTCAGCGAAGACCCCGGATGGGAGGGGCCTCTTCACAAGGGGCCATGTGAAATATTTGTCCCCAGTGAAAATATGTAAGAAAAAGAAGGTAAAAATGTTGACACATGGGGGGAAGAGATAAAAATAACAAAGCAAGAACTAAGGGAAAGCTCTAGAAGGGCGCCCCTTGGACTCTAGAAGGGTGCCCTCGATGGGCTGCAAACGACATCCCCTAACATTAATCACAAGTATCTCCGACCATTTCGGATGAGTTAAAACTCCCTTCAGAAGGGAAGGATCCATCTCTACATAAAATATAAACAAGTCTTCCACAACAAGAGACCACATACAAATATCACAAGTAGAGCATGATAAAGAAATCAAATATGCATAAAGAAGATCAATGTAGCATAAAAGCAATGGAATATCATCTGGCGGGGCAAAGAAACATCTAAAACAAAAAAGTGAGAGCAAAAAATATTCGAGTACATAAAGCAAACCCTAAACAGATGCACAGGAATCAAAGGTCGTTTAGGCTGGAATATAGCTATCACTACTCAATCATGGGGGCCTTCGTCTCCCTCATCAGCATCGACTTCTCTGGGCTCCTCTCCATCATCGCCGCATATGCCATCGGCTCCATCGAAAAGATCCTGCAATGCCTCAATCTCCCGACTGCTTCTTCATCAAAGACATCACAGTCAAGATGCATATCACCTCGCCGGAGGCCTTTCGCTCTACCGTAGAAGTTTCAGGACAATGGCGGATCGCCATATCAAAGAAAGTGGATGACTCCTTCATCAGCTCTGAACGGTACTCTGTTGAAGATCTGTAAGCCTCCACCGAGCTAGACCTCTCCTGGGCAAGCAAATGGGCGCCATCTAAAGACTGAAGAAAGACGTCCACCCATCTTCGACTCATGGTCAAGTTGGCCTTCGTCCACTCGTACTCTTTGACAACTCGGACATCTTGCTCTCATGCCGATTAGTGCCCTCTGTTAAGTTCTTCACCTCATTCCGAGTTCGTGATTCTCCATCTCCACCACCTCGCCCCGATGATTCGATAGCGCATCAAGGTTCATAATCCACAACAAAATTTGTACAATGTCTTAATGGAAAGAGACAAAGAATGAAGAATGAAAATGCAAAGTAACTATGAAATCTTACCCGATCGATGTCCTCGCAAAGGTGTGTCTCGATGTCCTTAAAGAACAAAGACCAAGAGGGGACTAGTCATCCGCCGACAAAGCCCCCTCTCATACTAAAGCATATCCCAAGCTTGAATCTATATAGTCCTAATGGGATTGGATCCCCTCATGATGGTTCCTGCCGAGAAAAGATAGCTCGGGACCAATGACCCGGGGAGTAACATCACCAGGCTCCGTCCTTGGCCTCTTCCCCCAAAAGAGCCAGAAAGAGGACGGGGAGTAGGAGCAACATCAACACGGTCCCCAGAATGAGAACCCGGACACTCGTCACCCTTGGGCTGGCGAGGGCGCTACCCTCTCTCACCATCACTCCGGGGTGGGGTACTCGATCTCCCACCAGCAGCAGACTTGTTGTTGGTCTTTTTTTTTTTAATTCGTTAACCATTAGGTTTGATTTTGATTTTACGGCAATCACTAATCTCTTTGATTTAATCTTTTAAGTTTACCACAACAACATATATTTTATTGTATTTTTCATCATAATCGGTTCACCGAAAACCGAATCGAAAAAACCAAAAAAAGTTCGGTTTAAACCGAACCAAACCGAGTAGATTCAGTTTGGTTTTTGGTTATGAATTTTGGCAAACTGAAATTTTGATTAACCGAAGTTTTGGTTCAGTTTGACCGAATGAACACCCATATCACCAGGAGACTTCCTCGCATAGAACAAATAGTTGAACCCGTCCACAGTCGGAGACATGTCCAACTACCGCATAGCATGCTCGTATCCCCATATGCATGTGTAGCTTGAGGAACCATTTATCCAACACATGCTCCCATGGATCTAAGGATCGCAATAAAGGATTTATCAGGACGAAGAACAAAGCCAACAGAGAAAGTGTAAAGATACACCGTGATGAAGCCTTCAAGAGGATGAGTAAGTCTATTGCCCGAGCCCGGGGCCAACATTACAAATGTAGAAGGAAGTTCTAGCCGCTCAACCAACCTACGAAGACAAAGAGATAATACTCTGTTAACCAACTCTCCCGGAACAACTGCCCAGCTTCCGGGAGGAGGTTTGTGCTGGTACTTGGGTCGATGGACCTCTTTCGGACTATCTCTCTCAGACTCCTCCTTGGAAGACTCGTCACTTGGACTTGAGTCTGACTCAAGCTCTACTTCCCCCCCACCATCATAACATAAATATGGAGCAAGAGGGGGAATATATAAATCCACAGATAGAGGTGAAAATGGAATGACAGAATCGGAGACTGGGCGGCTGCCCCAACGCCCACGTGGAAC
Organism: Rehmannia glutinosa; assembly: GCA_016081115.2. Classification (NCBI taxonomy): domain Eukaryota; kingdom Viridiplantae; phylum Streptophyta; class Magnoliopsida; order Lamiales; family Orobanchaceae; genus Rehmannia; species Rehmannia glutinosa. The sequence continues at coordinate 5,197,812 of CM071925.1, read as the reverse complement.
TGAAAAAGGACCTAATTCCAAAAATCTAGCTCCAAATATGCGAAAACTTTGGAGAACACGGAGAAACGCGAAAAGAAGAATGAATCGGGGGACTTGGGCCACCTCTCTAGGGTGCGTCCTCCCCTGCTCGGGAGGGCGCGTGGGCCTGCCTTTGTGGACGCCCCGGGTTCCCATCTCTCTCCTCACTTAATGCACTCCACTTATCACTCCAACTTTTCATGATCACTCTCCACAATTTTCAAGAAATTTTTCTAAGTGTTCTACCAAGCAAAGAAGTTCAATTTTAAAGAGTAAAAAGAGAGATATTACATTTGGAAGACATGGTCAAAAACTCTCCTCCCAGGTGTCATTGCGCAAAAGTTGTCAAAGATTCTCCAAAGGCAAGATAAGATATAGAACAAGACAAGCCACACACGATACCAGTTTAGCTCACGCACTACTTCATACCTCCACATCACCGGAGGTGGGGGGCTTATGTTAGAGGCAAAAACGACATTTAATAATTAAATATATAATTCACTTTATATAATAATTTAATATTAATTACCTATGATCTCTTAATAGAACTAGTGCTTTATTTTTGCGTGCGATGCACGGGGTGTGTTGTGTCGGATCATATGAAATGGGTTGTGTTGGACCATATTAGGTTTGTTGTGTCGAACCATAGAAATTTGATGTAAATAAAAATTATTTTTTGAGATATTTATTAATAACTATTTGTGATATTACCGGTCGAGCAACTGGGAATTTTCTTTTGGTGGGCCTTAGCTTGCAAATCATTTTTGCATCTAATTTCTGACATGTTATTTCCGTGGGATTCAAATTTTCTGCAAATATTTGAATTAAATAAGATAAAAATAAATAAATAAAATGGATATAATAACCTTGAATCTCATTTTACTTCCAAATAGATATAAAGTATGTTCGTTGCAGTATCAAAATGCTTATATAATAAAAAAAATCATATGATTTTTTAATTCGAAGTTTATAACATATGTATATAAACTGCAAAATTAAAATTGTTATGTGAATAATGTGAAAAATGGATTCATTATCTTTGATATAATTAAATAACCCAGGTTGATATTCAATATTAAAACTATTAGTAACAACACATTTATATTGTTATAAAAAATATAAATGATATAGAAAATAAAATAAAATCTTACCACGCTATCGTGAAAAACACATTCTAGATTCAACACTTGATTTTTGTGATTTTCTAGATTCAACACTTGATTTTTGTGATTCATGTATAATGTCCTTTCATATATGCGAACCTACCTAAGTTTCATAGTCACATAGTTTTTCTCATGTTTAAATCGTGCGTGAGTGTAATAAATGAAGCCATATATATATTTTTTTTGTGGTTGAATTCAAAGAAAGCAAGAGAGAATTTACAATCTGAGTTTGCTTGTAATGACATCTCACAATTGTCAACTATTTATAAGGGTGTGGGAACAACTTTGAAGGAAATTACCATCATATATATGTAATAATATAATACCATTCAATTCGAATATGTAATATATGTTAAATTTAATATATGGTAATAATTGGATATGGTTCATGAATTGTTATATATAGATTAAATGTTTTAAAATTTAATTATTTTGGAATATTCTCACTGATGCAAGAAAAAAAGAGCGTTATCAATTTATATGATTTGGTCAATTTCGCATGGCTTGATTGATTTTATACCAATTTGAATCGTTTGAACATTTAATTGCAATTACTATAAATAAAATCAATACAGTCTACATTTATGGAAAACTACATATTATAAATTGTAATTATATATTTTAATAATATTTTTATAGTAACATTATAAATTTGATCCTTATTTATCTGATTATTTAAACTTTTTTTTATTTTGAATCATGCTTTATAGAAAAATATATGCAACATTTATTCTTGATTGCAATCAAGATTACCTTACTTTCGGTTTCCATAAGTTTTTTATAGTAGTCATATAACCAATTTAAACCCTATTTAACTAAATTGAATAAGATATATCGGATATCCAAATTAAACTTCCCTACATGTTTTCTCCTTAATTTTGGTATGTCTACGAAAATTAAAAAGTCAACCATATTAATTTAGATTCTAAAAATTGATTTATCTCACAATAATAGCCATTATCTTGATAAATTACAACTGTATTATAAGGATAAAATAAAAAAAATACGAAAATAATTTTTAAAAAGAGTGTTACAGTTTTAGAAAGGGATTTGTTATTTTGATAATTTTATATAGTAATATTATAAATTGTGAATGCAATTTTTGATAATTTTTTATAGTAATATTATAAATTCGATCCATATTTATCCAAATATTTACACGTTTCCGATTTTATATCATGCTCTATAGAAAGAAATTCAACATTTATTGTGATTGCAATCAAGATTCATCTTTAATTCGGTTCATAAGTCTGTTTTGACAATTATTTGACAATTATTTAGTTAATTTAAACCATATTTAACTAAATTGAAGAGGATATATTATTGAATTGGATACCGAAATTAAGCTTCCCTATATGTTTTCTCCTTAATTTTAGTATGTATACCAAAATTAAAAAGTCAACCACATTAATTTATATTCCAAAAAATGTAAAAAATAAAATAAAAATATTCGGAATTTTTATTAGAAAGTGTCATTTAGGCGGGAAAACATATTTAGAAACCATTTTGCTTATATATATATATAGATAACTCGGCCCAAAGTAGTTCAGGACTGGCCCATGGGCTGACTTATTCTACGCGCCCCACAAGGCCCATTTCTCAAGTATAAAAAAGGTCCATCCTCTTCATTTGTAAGTACATTATCAGATTCTCACATAATTACTCCTACGAATATAATTTAGTATTCGTTTACTATCTTATTCTCTCTCGATCACCGTACTGACTTGAGCCTAGGAGGGGCTTCCATAGGACAACCCCCCATACCCTCTAATATTTGCGTGTGTACAAACAAGTTAAAATCTAAAAACTTTCAATTTCTCGAGAAAAGACAGAAGACTTTTCATTTGAGAAGAAGGACTATATCAAAAACTTTAAATTTGGTGTGATCCGCCTAAAAAACAGCATCACAATAATATTCATCAATTCAAAGATTCTACTTACTATTTTCTCAATAAAAAATTCCAACTTTTGACTTTTACCTTAAGATACTTTTTCGTCTGTTGATACGATCTTGAAATAAACTTTTTTAACTGTGTCCACTTATTCTGGTAAATATTTACAAAACGTAATTTATGAATATTGAATCTTTTTATTTATTCCAATATGAAGTTTTGAACAACCGTAAGAAAAGTGTTTACCTAATAACATCAATTCATTAATCTAATTAAATTAGTTTTAATTTGTTTAAAAATTTACTGTAGGCTTGTTGGAACTAATAGTTGTTAGTGTGTTTCTTAAGTTAAATTTAATAATTTCGTTAATTATTTTATTTTAAGGATTTTTTTAGGAAATTTACCTAGGCCTGCCCCAAAACTAGTGTGAGAGGAAAATATCAGCAGCCGTCATTCAGTGTTAGGGATGTCAATGGGGCGGGCCTGCCCGCAGACCCGAGACCCGATCCATTAAGAAAATACAATACACATACCCATACCCGCCCCGCCTCATCTAGATCCATACCCGTCCTGACCCATACCCGTGTCTTGCGGGTAAGACCCGTTAGACCCATTAGACCCGCCAACTTCATATATTTGGCCAATTTTTTACGATTTTTACTCAAAATAATGCACTCAAAATTTATGTTATTTATATAATTTTGTAGATATTATATAAATTATGAAATAACCACCAACATATATAAATCAAGAGTCCTTGAACAAGAATAATACAATATATTCATTATATATAAAATAAAAAAATAAAATAAAAATTATATGGGTCGGGTCTGGTCATACCCATTACCCGACCCATACTCGCCCGGATCTAAAACTCAATACCCGTTACCCGCTCCATACCCATTTATTGGACCCATACCCGTCCCAAATAAGATGGGTTTGGTTCGGGTCCGGGTCCGGGTCCGTTGTCATCCCTATTCAGTGTCACCAAACCCTGTTACCCTGCCCTTGATCTGACGGCGCAGACTGCATCAAGCGCGATCAGCATCATTTCCAAGGGCCCACCATAGTTTATTTAGTGCAAGATTCACCAACTCCTCTATTGATTTGCCAAGCGCCTACCAAAGCCACCAACCATAACTCAGCAAATTGTATATGTATATTTGTAGAAACCAAAATGTGGTTGGATAGTGATGTTTTTCTTTTTTCTTTTAAATAAATATATGATTTTACCTTTTAAGATACTTTCAATTTATTTAAGTTAAATAATTGTAATTCTATTATACTCTATTAGTGGCGAGATAGGGCTGGGGTACTGAGAATTTAAAAAAAAAATAGTTATAATTTATTTATTTATTGATTTTCTATTCGATCCACCTTATTTTCGTGTATCGTCCCATCCTGCTAAAGTGTCCTGGCTCCGCCATTACTATTGGCTACAATAAAATATCAACGAGGCATTACAAATGTTTCTTACTAATCATAACAAATTATATATTGATAAAATATACCAAATCACACTTTCATTCTTCACGAGACTGCTTCATAGATTTAAGTTAAAGCTGATTTTTCCAATCTCAACACTTATATGAACACAACATAAGTTTATATTACTAGTGTTTGCAAATTAAAAAAAAAAAACATTTCTCAACTTCAGATAAAAAAGAACATAAAAAAAATCATCTTCTATGTGGACACTGTTGTTTCCACGTAATAGTTGAAAATTACTTTTTTTTTCCCTAGAGTTTGCAAATACTCACTTGAGCAAGGATAAGTTAACATTTTAAAATTTTATAACTAAAAGAGTTTACTTGCAATAGTATATTAAAATATATTGAGAATTAGCTTCAAACTTTTAACAACCAGAATTTTTAGCTTTTCCAAGATAGCTTTTGTTTCCTTGTTCTCATGATGTGAGGTGAGAAATCAAGATAACCCAGACGTGAAAGAGAATCAGCCAGGCATGAATCTTTAGGCACCGCAATTTCCAATCAATAACTCCAACAATTTTTGAGGCTTAGGTTTCACTGTACAATGCAAATTTATTTTTAAAGGGCCAATTACAAAAAGTATTCTTGAGGGTTTGACCTAAATACAAAAAAATCCAACTAACTTTCAAAATTACAAAAAATATCCCCGATGTTTAATTTGTCTAATATTTATACCCATCATAAGCAAAAGATATTTCAAGACCCCCCTTCATATTTATAAAACTATTGCAGTTTAACCTTTAATTTTAACGCTGAATCAAATCTCATATGTACTTTCTGTAATTTTAAAAGTTAGTTGGATTTTTTTGTAATTAGGTTAAAACTTAGGGGTACTTTTTGTAATTATCCCCTTTTTAAATTCATTTCAATTTGATCCATTGAATCTCAATCCCTTCCCATTCATTTCCTTCCATACATTTCTCAAATTGCACTATATATATATAATCCACAATAATTTTGACCTTATTATATATTTATGCATAAAAAGATTAGATTTTTACCAGAATTTGCACGTGACCCAAAGTCCCTGTCCTTTTCCTCAAGTTGGTCTGCAGACTGCAGTACACACACACACACCAGATCTTGAAATTAAATCTTGAAAATATTTTATGTCACACAGAGATAAAATACTCAATATTAGAGGTGACAATTCCAGTTATCTGACTGGCTTATTATTTGGTTTTCCATTGATTTCATATTATGCTCAAAATACACAAAATATCAAGTAAAATATAAAATAACTAGTCTTAGACAAATGGGTAGCAAGCATCAAGTTAACTCGTATTCGTATTTTTCTCAATAATTTTAAGTCGAGTTTATGTCGGGTTTTTGGTGTGTGGAATTGCCACCCACACAAAGGGAGTGTTTGCAAAAACTTCCGCTTTTAGAAAAAGTGATTTATAATAGCCGAAGTAGAAGTAGTTGAGAATCAGAAGTTAGTAGTGTTTGAAAATAGAATTAAAAGTTGAGAATGAGAAGTTGAAAGTGTTTGGTGAAAAAATAGTAAAAATACTTATTTATTTGTAAAATTCAAACTAGAAGCAAAAGCAGAATCTAAAACACCTCTCTCTCTGCTTTTAGATTCTGATTAAATGAAGCAGAATTAGAAGCAGAAATTGATATATACAAACACTAAAAACTACTTTTTTTAGTCAAAAAACTGAAAATCACTTATTTTAAGTGTTTGCAAACACTCCCAAAATTATTTAAACTGATTTATTTATTTTTCCTAATTCTTTTTTATAAATACAGTGTCAACAACAACCCATTACCACCACCCACTTTCTGAAATCATGGAACAATAAAAGAACTGATTTTCTGTTTCCATTTTTTCCACAGAGAGCGAGAGAGAGAGAACAGAGAATAGCATTGAGCAAAGCACCACAAACCTCTGCATTTCTTCAATTCTCTCTCTTTCTCTTCTCATACACAAATTCACACACACAAAAAAAAAATAAAAATGGAGCGCGCCAGAAAATTAGCCAACAGGGCAATTCTCAGACGCCTGGTTTCAAATTCCAAGCATCATCAACCCTCGTACAAATCCTCAAGGTACGTTTCCTCATTATCCCCGAGCGTAGTTCCAGGTGGCAACAATGTCGTTAAAGTTCACAATTTCAATTCTAGAAGTTTAGTACAATTTATCGGCTCTCGATCCATTTCTATCGAGGCCCTAAAACCGAGGGACACTTTTCCCCGCCGCCATAACTCCGCCACACCGGAGGAGCAATCGAAAATGGCCGATTTTGTAGGTTTCAATAGTCTCGATTCACTAATTGATGCCACTGTGCCTAAATCCATTAAAATTGATAAAATGGAGTTGCCCATATTTGACGAGGGTTTGACAGAGGCACAAATGCTTGAGCACATGAAGGATTTAGCATCCAAAAATAAGATTTTCAAGTCATTTATAGGAATGGGATATTACAACACATTTGTGCCACCTGTTATTTTGAGGAACATTATGGAAAACCCAGGGTGGTATACTCAGTACACTCCTTATCAAGCTGAGATTTCACAGGGGAGGCTTGAGTCTTTATTGAATTTTCAGACAATGATTACAGATCTTACGGGTTTGCCTATGTCGAACGCTTCGTTGCTCGATGAAGGTACTGCGGCTGCTGAGGCTATGGCTATGTGTAATAATATCCAAAAAGGGAAGAAAAAAACTTTTGTTATTGCAAGCAACTGTCATCCACAGACGATCGATGTTTGTCAGACTAGGGCTGATGGATTTGACCTTAAGGTTGTTGTTTCGGATGTTAAGGATATTGATTATAAGTCGGGGGATGTTTGTGGGGTGTTAGTTCAGTATCCGGGGACTGAGGGCGAAATTTTGGACTATGAGGATTTTATCAAGAATGCGCACGCTAATGGGGTGAAAGTTGTTATGGCTTCGGATTTATTGGCTCTAATAATGTTGAAGCCTCCCGGTGAGCTGGGGGCGGATATTGTTGTGGGGTCTGCTCAGAGGTTTGGTGTGCCTATGGGCTATGGAGGTCCTCATGCTGCTTTTTTGGCTACTTCGCAAGAGTACAAGAGAATGATGCCTGGGAGAATTATTGGTGTCAGTGTTGATTCGTCTGGAAAGCCTGCTCTTCGTATGGCTATGCAGACGAGGGAGCAACATATTCGTCGGGATAAGGCTACAAGTAATATTTGCACAGCTCAGGTGAGTTAACTTTCTGTTGGATTAATATTTATCTTGTTTAACCTTTACAAAAGAAAGTAGATCAATTTACGATTTGTCTTACTTATGATATCCTAAACCAAATAAGTCAGTATTAATCGAATTTGGTAATTTTGGGGGAGGTTCGGGCTGATTACAAAAAAATCCGGTTTCTTGAAAATTGCAACAAAAAAACTCTTGAGGTTCGATTATGTCTTACATTTTCCCCTTAATAAGCAAAGAACATTTCAAAACCTCCCTTGATATTTATAGAAATATTACAGTTACCCCCTTAAATTAAAGACAAAATCAAACCTGAGGGGCCTTTTTGTAATTTTGTAACATCTCTGGAATGGATTGAAATGGAAATCAACTGCTCCTGAATTTACTATTACTGCGTTGCAACCTTAATTTGTCTAGCTTGGTGAATCAGACAAACTTTTTCTTTAAAAAGTTATCATGTTTACTCGTGTAGGCATTGCTTGCCAACATGGCTGCCATGTATGCTGTTTATCATGGGCCAGAAGGTCTTAAAACCATTGCCCAGAGAGTTCATGGTCTAGCTGGAACTTTTGCTGCTGGATTGAAAAAGCTTGGGACTGTTGAAGTCCAGGGTCTTCCCTTCTTTGACACTGTGAAGGTCAAATGTTCGGATGCAAAGGCCATTGCTGATGCTGCTTACAAAAGTGAAATGAATTTGCGGATTGTGGATCAGAATACTGTAAGCGTGAATCTACCTATATCTTGGTTTTAAATACTAGTGACGTGGAAATTAACCAAACCCTTTGTCTCTCAGATAACTGTTTCTTTTGACGAAACAACCACGTTAGAAGACGTGGACAAGCTGTTTGAAGTCTTTGCTGGTGGCAAGCCGGTAAGTATAGAGTATTTATTTAAAGATAGGGATAACTACAAAAAAACCCAGAGGTTTTGAAAATTGCAAAAATCCCCTTGAGATTTGATTCCATCCTACATTTTCCCCTTCATAAGCGAAAAACATTTCGAAAAATTCCCTGACATTTATAAAAAATATTATAGTTACCCCTTTAAATTTAAGACAGAATCAAACCTGAAGGATTCTTCTGTAATTTCGAAACATCTCTGGTTTTATTTTTATAATTAGCGCAAACCTCAGGGGTGTTTTTGTTATTATTCTTTTGTAAGTAACTTTCGGTTGTATAAATGTTTTAACATCGATATTATGTTTATCAGGTGACATTCACTGCTGCCTCTCTTGCACCGGAGGTTCAAAATTTGATTCCTTCAGGACTTGTTAGGGAGAGCCCGTTTTTGTCTCACTCAATATTCAACTCGTATGAGCATTTTATGAGTTATTATTTGAATTCGAGCCTTTAAGGGGAAATATAACTGATAATCTGATATTTTTGTAGGTACCACACTGAGCACGAGCTTCTTAGATACATTCATAGGCTTCAATCAAAGGATCTCTCTTTGTGCCACAGCATGATTCCTTTGGGATCTTGTACAATGAAATTAAACGCAACAACCGAGATGATGCCAGTTACATGGCCTGCCTTTGCAGACCTTCATCCTTTTGCACCCACTGAACAAGCTGCTGGTTACCAGGTTAAAAAAGATAAAATGAAATTCAGCTCTGTAAATTAAATTTTTTGGGATAATTGCATTTTGCCAAACTATCGTGAGTTTTGCACTTTGCCTACTAAACTTTGGAAAATTCTATTTTGCATGTTTAACTTTGAACATTTGCTCTTAACCCCTAGGGAGCTGACTTGGACCTATCAAGAGTTGACGCATGTCAAACTTTTGTTGGTTCAAGGGGTAAAGTGCAACAAATCATATAGTTCAGAGGGCAGAATATATATTTTCAAAGTTAAGTGGGCAAAGTGCAAAAAACATTATAGTTTGGAGGGCAAAATGCAATTAACCCTTCTTTTTTTAATAAAGATTCTCAAGCTTCCCATTATGAATTACAGAAATTGAACCATGATATTTTTCTTGCAGGAAATGTTCAAGAATTTAGGTGAAATGTTATGCACGATTACTGGCTTTGATTCTTTCTCTCTTCAACCTAATGCTGGTGCTGCTGGAGAGTATGCAGGACTGATGGTTATTCGAGCATATCACTTGGTATGTAGTGTGAACTTACATGAGAAATTAGAAATGCAATGATAGTGTGCAAGGGTGATAGATTAGATAATCTCTATGGTATTTTCTCCTCGAGGCTTTACTTGCTATTGAGCTAGAAAAAGAAAATCTTGCTGTGATCTCCATGGCCTTCTTATTGCTTGAAGTACGAAATTCTATTTGAGATTTTTAGTTTAGTAGAATTTGATATTAACAAACCTCTAGAGAGAACCAGTTATCCATTAGAGATTCTAACCTTGTTTAGAACTATCTTTGACATTAGTTAATTTTAGATTGACCAAAAGATGGATAAATATTACTAGGCAAAATAATATTTTTGGTCCGTGTCTTGGACTACTTTGAGATTTAGTCCTCTAATAGTCACCGCTAAATTTTGGTCCAATGTTTTTTAAAAATTTGGACATTTAGTCTGTGATCAAATTGTGTAATTTCATCGGAAATTACTGACTATGACCGGAGAGATACAAGCGTGTGTAAAAATTAGGAAAATTACCATCAAAGCATTGAAATCCCAAATTTTACGTGTCAATTTTGGTGATTTGACATGTCAATTTTTGCACCAGAATCACCAATATTCCTAAAATTCTTTGACACAGCGCTATTATTGCCTTTGATTTGCGCTTAATCTCTGATGCAGTCAAGAGGAGACCACCCATCAAACGTATGCATCATTCCAGTCTCAGCACATGGAACAAACCCTGCAAGTGCAGCCATGTGTGGGATGAAAATTGTTGCAGTTGGAACAGATTCTAAGGAAATATCAATATTGAAGAATTACGGAAGGCGGCAGAAACTAATAAGGATAATTTAGCTGCCCTTATGGTATGTGAAAACTCTGTTTACTGTTATCTGAATTTTGCTGTTTGTTTTCTGCGTCTGGCGTTAATAATAACCCTTTTTATGCAAATCCAGGTTACATATCCTTCGACTCATGGAGTGTATGAGGAAGGAATTGATGAGATATGTAAAATAATTCATGACAATGGTGGCCAAGTTTACATGGATGGAGCTAACATGAATGCTCAGGTAAAATAGATCTTGTGTTCTACTGTTTTGAAGCAACTTGATTGCACATTTTTTGGTGAACGGTAAAATAGAGAGTGTTTGGTGAATAAGTTATTAAAGTGCTTTTCATTATTTCAAAATGAAACCAGATATACATTCCGAAATCTAAAGCACCTCCTCAACTCTTAGATTCTAATCAAATTATAGAAATCATAACCAGAAGTTTGACATTTGAAAACACTAAATACTATTTTTTTAATCCAAAACCTGACAATCACTTTTTCTAAGTGTTTACAAACACTCCCAAGTGTAGAGAATGTCTTTTTTTCTTTATTATTATTATTATTATTATTATTATTATTATTATTAGTAGTAGTAGTAGTAGTAGTCATAGTGACAAAAATCGGCGATTTTTTGAATTTATCGCGAATTTATCGCGGATTCATGGGAAAAAGTAAAATTCCCTTTAAAAACGCGAGTTGTTAATCATCTCGCGATATATACGAAAATATCGCGAAATTGACGATATATTCGTGAATAATCGGCAATATCTCGTCAGTTTTTAAATTTGAATTCAATGGTGAAATGTGGCTTCCGTCACAAGCTTACAAAAGCTGTTGCAAACTTGCAACTTGCATGATTGCATCATGCATGATTCTTGGATAGTTTTAATTATTCAGTAGCTAATTTTGTTTTTTTTTCTTATATTGAAAAAAGTTATCTGATCTTTTTAAGTTTCAGCTTAGTAATTTTTTGGTTTTTTTATAATTTAATTTTCTCTAGACTCTAATGACTTAATGATATGATTTTGATGGGCATACTTGATCTAAATTTTAAATGATATCATTTTTGTTTACAAGAGAAAAATAATGTATCTAAATTGAGTAGATTTTGTATATAAATAAAGGAAATTCCATAACGTAATACCTTAAACGAATTAATCCCGATTTATTCCCGAATAATCTTGCGAATTCGGTCTGTTCGACGATATTTTTCCGATTCTTTCCATATTATTCCCGAATAAAACCCGAACTACGAATTATTAATGGTGCCGAATAATTTCCGAATACAATATTTGTTACTAAGGTAGTAGTAGTATTCTTTGTTCTTGCTTTTATTTTAGCTGCACACCTTTCTTGATAATTACTAGGAGTATATGAATATATGATAATGTATCTTTTGTGCACGCAGGTTGGTCTGACGAGCCCAGGCTTTATCGGTGCCGATGTTTGCCATCTCAATCTCCATAAAACATTCTGTATTCCTCACGGTGGAGGTGGACCTGGTATGGGGCCCATCGGAGTGAAGAAACACCTAGCACCATTTCTACCATCACATCCTGTGGTATATATATAGAAAACCTTTACCTGTCAATCAATAATTAGTAATGTCGATACTTTGTATCTTCAAAGCCGAGACGGAAAAACCATTGATAGTTGACACCAATATGTCTCTCCTGTTTTTTTCTTTTTTTGGATATTTTAGGTATCCACCGGAGGTATACCAGCACCTGATCAGTCTCAGCCTCTTGGTACAATTTCTGCTGCACCATGGGGCTCGGCCCTGATTTTGCCAATATCATACACCTACATTGCCATGATGGGGTCGAAGGGTTTAACTGATGCATCAAAGATAGCCATCTTGAATGCAAACTACATGGCGAAGCGTTTGGAGGTGTCTGCTTCTCTCTAATTACTCTATTTTTAGGATAATTACAAAAACACCCTCAGGTTTGGGTTAATTACAAACAATCCAGAGGTATTTCGAAATTACAGAATCAAACCTCATGGGTTTTTTGTAATTTTAAAAAATCTCTGGAGTTTTTTGTAATTAGACCGAACCTCAGTTTTTTTTTTTCTTTTGGTAATTATCCCCTCTATTTTAATTGCTCCAGATAATAGAAATATCAAAATGTTAATATTTTGTGCGTCTGATAAACAGAAGCACTACCCTGTTCTTTTCCGTGGGGTAAACGGGACTGTCGCCCATGAGTTTATCGTAGATTTGAGAGGCTTTAAGGTGATTTTGGCTTTTAATATTTTTATTCACAGATTTCCTTTTAATTTCCATGCAATGGATTGTATTCTGACTGCAAGTGTTGGTTGTTTTAGAATACTGCTGGAATCGAGCCTGAAGACGTTGCTAAGCGTCTGATGGACTATGGATTTCATGGACCGACAATGTCATGGCCGGTTCCTGGTACACTCATGATTGAACCAACTGAAAGTGAAAGCAAGGTACACCTTATTAATTACAAAATTACCCAGCTATCTTTCAAAATTACAAATACTCCGTTGATATTTGTTTATCTTTACAAATTATACCGTCAAGAGGGGATATTTTTAGGTAAACACAAACCTCAAGGGGGTGTGTTTGTAATACTTTAAGAGTAATTGTAATTTTGAAAGATAACTGGATTTTTTGTAATTAGGTTAACCCTTAGGGGTGGTTTTTGTAATTTACCCTAAACTTTATGGGGTCATATAAGTGGCATATACACACACGAGTAACATCTTTTTGATTTGTTTTGTTTACAGGCAGAGCTAGACAGGTTTTGCGATACCCTTATCTCAATCAGAGAAGAAATTGCATTGATTGAGAAAGGAAAAGCCGACATTCACAACAATGTTCTAAAGGTATCATAATTTGGATTATATTAGGAAAAAAATGGCTCCCCTCCTATATTTTCATTTTTTTTGTATCGATTTTTTTGGCATAAATATGGAAAGTTAATTAAGGTAATGTGATTTTCAGGGGGCTCCTCATCCACCATCGCTGCTCATGGCAGATGTGTGGACAAAACCATATTCGCGGGAATATGCTGCCTATCCAGCGGCATGGCTCAAGACCGCTAAGTTCTGGCCAACCACAGGTGCGTATACTCAACTTTGTAATAAGGGTTAATTTCAAAATGTAACCTTGAGGTTTGACCTAATTACAAAAAAGCCCAGCTAACTTTCAAAAATACAAAAATACCCCTGAAGTTTTATGTTGTCTTAACATTTACACCCAAAAAATATTTCAAAACCCCCCTCATAGTTTTAAAAATATTACAGTTTGCCCCTTAATTTTAATACTTAATCAAACCTTAGGGGTATATTTTGTTATTTTGAAAGTTAGCTGTTTTTTTTAATTAGGCCAAACCTCTAGGGTACGTTTTGTAATTATCCCTTTTGTAAATAATTAACACACAATTCTAGCAAATTAGTTGCATATGGCTTTATGAGTGATCATTGTTGAAAAACTAGCTTACTGTTTGAAATATTGTGTTAGAAATCGACATTGCATAATTTTCTTAAATAAACGTTCCTTGAACGATTATGTGATATATTCATATACTCTTGATGCTAGTTAACACATAACCAGTTCTTGCTGTGTTCTAGTACTTCATTTTCTGCTTGTTTTTATTTTTGCCAAACGGATGATTCTGTTCCTGGCTAAGAATTACAAACGCTTTGTTACTATCTCAGGACGTGTTGACAACGTGTACGGTGATCGCAACCTCACATGCACCCTCCTCCCGGTGTCGCAGATGGCTGAAGAAGCAGCTGAAGCAACTGCGTAGATTTATTATTGCAAGGGATAATTTCACATAATGTGATACTATCACATTTTCATTGTTGTTGTACATAAAAGAAATTACTGGTCTGGTACTTATTTATACATGCTTCATTTTTATCATCTCATCCCCATTGGAAAAATCAGTAATAACAATTGTTGCTGGTTGCAACTTTTCGCTTGTTGCAAGTACCACTTTTTATATCCTATTTCTTATCAATGCTTCCTTTTTTACTAAATTGCTTTTCTTTTTCGCGCTCTTGAAGGAATTTCTTTTCACGCTTTTTGTATTTTCGTGTGCTTGGGGTCATGTAAAATATTATCGTTTCTTATGAGAAAAACCAACAATTTGGCAACCAAAAGGTGGACGAGATCACGAGAATGCAAATATATAAGTTAATTTAGTGAAAATGGAGTACAAGCTGTGTAAAATAAGCACAACTTGTTAGATATGATACGAGTAAGTGAAAACTTAGAATGGCATGAGTTTATGGTATTCAAATTTATACGGCTTCATATGGATCTTGAATTTGAACAATAATAAGAATAATAATTAAAGCAATATCGCATTCGAATATTAATGAAACGAGTTAATGGTTTGATTATTTGGGTGGTACTAGGGTTTGCAAAGCAAGAAAAGTCAATGAGTAAAAAGTAAAATTGTTAAATGAAGCACGATGTCACCAAGGACAATAATAGCTATTTCATTACTCTGTCTGACCATACCTGGAATAGTTTTTTTTGGTGATGATGTTAAATTCAGTAAATTTGGTATGGTCCCACATATGAAGTGTCACCCGATATAGGAGAATCTGCATGCCTCACCAAGTGAGTGTTCCATCTTAAAATAAATTGGTGGTGGAAGGAGTAGCTTGGCTTATAAAGTGGACTATCTTCCCTTAATTAATCAATGCGACAACTCACAAGTGACATATATCAAGATGCACTCCCTCACTTGTGAGTCCCGTCAATTCATTAATCATCATCACAGGATCCTCCACTCAATTACATCATGTGATACGACCACCTTGGGCGAACATGGGGCCCGCTCCGATACCATGTTAAATTCATGGGGACTCAGACGGTCCCACACATGAAGCGCGTCCGATATGGGAGAGAGTCCCAGTCCACCAAGTGAAGTTCCATCCTAAACTCAATTGGTGATGGAAGGAGTAACTCACTTGGCTTATAAAGTGGACTATCTTCCCTTAATTAATCAATGTGGGACAACTCACAAGTGACATATATCAAAATGCACCCCCTCACTTTTGAGTCCTTCGTCAATTCATTAATCATCATCACAAGATCCTCCAGCTCGATTACATCATGTGATACGGACCCACCTTAGGCCGAGCATGGGGCCCGCTCTGATACCATGTTAAATTCATGGGGACTTGGTACAGTCCCACACATGAAGCGTACCCAATATGGGAGAGAGTCCAAACCCACCAAGTGAGGTTCCATCCTAAAACCAATTGGTGATAGGAGTATCTCACTTGACTTACAAGTGACTCTCTTCTCTTAATTAATCAGTGTGAGATAACTCACAAGTGACATATCTCAACAGATGACCAATACATTACTCAAACTAGTCTTTTGTCCGTACAATGCACGAGGTGCATTACGTCAAGTCACGTAAATTGTATTTATATAAGAGTTACATTATTAATGAATATAAAAATGTATAATACAAACTATAAAAAAATCAAGTTAAATCACTATGTTTCACAATTATAAATTTGGAATATTTCTTTGTACATAACATTATTGATCTGTTTGATTTTGCTTTATCATAGTCACAAACTAAAATTTTCTATGATATGCAACTCATGAAACAACATATAATTGACCATGACTGAAAATTAAGTTCTCTATAGTATTCTCGTTATTTGCTACATTTTGTAACATTAATAAATTATTTTACTTTATGATATATATTTGCTTTGGAATAATTTTGTTTCGAGAATAATTCGGTGTTCAGTGGTGTAGTAACTTTGTATTTTTTATATTATTTTTTACTTTAAATCGGGTATTTAACTATCAATCTTTTATGGTAATTCAATTCAGTTTTTGAGAAGATGATATATTATTCTTCGATCAGTTTAATCAAGTATAATAACATCAACATGTATATTGAAGTTTCCTTATTGTCAATACGTATATGTTATACTTTTGGATTTTATATATCCGAAATACTATAATTACACATCAACGATCCACAGTAAATTAAGAACCCGTCAACATTATATTTACAAAATTCTCGACATAAATTATTCAATGGTTGATTTTATCTTTGTATTGATGGAATTGGATCGCCATCAATAAAAATATTTAGAGTGTAAAAAAAATAAATCATAAATTTACCATAATAAAATACTTATTTCAACAGTTTGATATTGATGCTAGTGACGATATCGATCGTAATTAGAGTTAATATCTTAACAAAATTACTTTGATTAAGAGCCTATAAGTGTTGATCTGATTTTTAATCATACATTTTCCATTATTACTTCACTAACTAGATGAGCCCCCGTGCGATGCACGAACTATATTAATAATCAATAGAGCTATTAAATGGGTCAGCTTGGGCTGTGTGATGCTGGTCCGCTGGGCCAAAGAGAAAAACCAGGTTGGGTCGGGTTGAAATTCCATTAGGCCGTTATTTTTAAGACATAACCCATGTAAATACACATGAAATGACCAAGTTGCCGACTTTTCGGGGCTAATATGTTGTGCCAAATAGGTCCAACCATTTCGGGCCTCCAAAAATGTAGACAATCCGACCTTTTCATTGGCCCAACCTGTTTTGATACCTCTAAATGCAAGTACTTGTATTCATATTAGTCCATACTCAATAGTTTGTAATGATATGGTGATCAGTCTGACAAAATATATCATCATCAACAATGGATAAGTTGTGTTGACGGTGGACATGAAATGTTTTCCGTATATATAGATTTGAATATAAAATAAACATTGGACATATTAAGATGTACTGATGATTGATTGGAGATCATTCTCGTATATAGAGATTTGAATAAAAAATAAAGAATAGATATATTAAGTTATGTTGGTGGGTGGAAAATCATTATTGCATATATAAATTTTAATATATAATTTTATAAATTTTTCACAAAGTATTATTGAATTTTTTATTAAAATATAATTTATTTTTTGGAGAATATTAATTTTGTAGTATTAAAAATCTATCTTAACAAAATATGACATATGCTCGTGATATATATATATATATATATATATAAGATTTTGTATCATTAGAAGAGTTTTATTAAAGTATTTTTAATCACTAATGATTTACAAAATATGTTCAATTATTAAGAATAAAATATAATATTATATTATGTTTTAGATTGTAAATCATTCCAAATACATGGATATAGCAATCATTCTTAAATTAGATTATAAATCATTCCAAAATAGAGTGGAAAAATATTATTGATTATAATTAAGAAGATTTGGCAATTGATGAAATCATTTTCTTTAATTAAATAGTCATAGAAATTCATTTTTAGGCAATCGCTTTTAGCGGGAAAACGAATATAGAAACAAGTTTGTTATTATATATATACATATGATTTGGTTCAAATGAGACACCCCCCTTATTTGAGACAATGGGGATTTATCCTAGCCATTGGATTGATATTTTGTATGGCTCAGATTAATCCCTTTATTATAGGCAGATTGTTAACTGATACAATTAAATAAGGTCAAAGATGTAATTTACATATTATTCGTTTTTTTTTCCAATAAGGGGCTTCCGTCATTTTGTTAAAGGTAAATTATTTTTACATTTCTTAATTTCTCTCCCTTTTCAATTACTTTCTCTTTTCATCTTCACCGTCTCTCTCACCATTTCTTCTCACTTTTAAACACTCCATCTTCTCACCGTCTTTTCTCACCGCGCGACCGATCGGCTTGGAGGAAATACTCTCTATTCTCTCTGTCTCTCTCATCGTCCCTTCTCAACCCGCGTCCGACTGGCTTGGAGGAGATTCCATTTTCTTTACCGTAATCTATTTGGGGCATGAGATTAACATATATAACTGTAAGTTTACCATATTTTATTTAATTTCTTGGTATGTAATTTTAACCCAAATCTTGAAAATGTTTTTAGAAGTAGTTCGTGTAGTTTCTAGAGTTTTATCTTTTAAGTTTGGGGATTTATTGTTATAGTGTTTAGTTATATTTGATTTTGCTGGAGATTTCATTTCTGGTACTTTCATGGTTGGGTTTGTGTTTTCGACTTTTGACTTTGATTTTTCTGAATTTTTTGAGGTTGTGTTTTTTTTGTGAGATTGGGGTTTTTGTTTTCGACTTTTAGTAATTTTTGACTTTGATTTTTCTGTATTCTTAGTTAAGTTTTAGTGGTTATTTAATACAATTTTGTTGTTTAGTGAAGTACATAGTTTAATTTTGATTTATGGGTTTCAGTTCAGGAAATTAGATTTAATTTGACTTATGGGTGATATTATTCTGCTGTAATCTTAGTTAAGTTTTAGTGGTTATTTTATACAATTTTGGTGTGTAGTGCAAAGACATTTTTGGGTATGTATTCAACATAGTTTAATTTCATTTGTAGTTGTATGATACAATTTTAATGTTTTTGCCATCGATGTTTGTGTAGTGTTAGAATAATTTTTTGTATTTTGTCTTTGCATTTTGTTGAATTGGAATGATATATTTTTTTGTCTTCTTAGTTGCGATTTGCTAATTTGTGAAGATGGCTAGAGGACAACAAAAAAAGCAACTTAATATTGATGGTACGAGTAGTGGGCGGGGAAGCAAATGCTCGGCTAAGAAAAGGAGAAGGGCATCGTGTTGTCAAGAATAGTGTGAAGGATTTGTTCCCCATGTTGATTATTAGGACTACGCCTAGGCTTTTGGTTGCTGGACTAGAACTGAATATTGTTTTTGTTGGAATGTCTAATTAATGCAGTTTTAATGTGTACATAGTTTAGAATGTTGAATAATTAGTGCGGTTTTTTATCACAGTATATAGTATTAGAATATTGTATAATTAGTACAGTTTTATTGTGTAATTATTATTAGAATGTTGTATAATTAGTGCAATTTTATTGCTTTTTTGAGGGGAAAAAGGTGTTTCTAGATTTGTTTTTGGGTGGAAAGCTATGTATATATCCTATAAAACCAAAAGCAAGAATGTATGTATACTCACTATAGATTTTATGTGTATTTAATGAGATGTTAATGTAACAGAATGTATAATTAGTGCAGTTTTACTGCGTACATAATATTTGAATGTTGTAATTAGTGCAATTTTACTGTGTAACTAGTATGATAATGTTGTATTAGAACGTGTTTAATCTTTCCAAATAATTTAGGATGATATACAATATACATACTAAGTCAATAAGAACGTGTTTAATCCTTTCAAATAATATTTGTTTATTCACTTTAACATTCTTTGTGTGGTTAAGAGAGTTGATCTTGTATAAATGTCGAAATTTCATTATACTATATATTTATTTCACTTTGTGTATTGAAGTGTATTTATTTTATACAAAAAAATAAGAACATGTTTAATCCTTCCAAATAATTTAGGATGATGTATAGTATACATACTAAGTCGATAAGAACGAGTTTAATTCTTTCAAATAATATTGTTTATTCACTTTAATATTATTGTGCGGTTAGAACTTTGTCTAATCGTATAAAAATTGAAATTTCACATGTACTATATATTTATTTTATTGTGTATTGAATTGCATTTATTTTATGCAAAAAAAAATGACACTATAAGATGGTGTTTGAAATTTTTGGTATTATCTGCCGATTTTTTGGGCTCTATGGGTTCGATTTGGTAAGATTTTGTTGTCATTATTTAGTGCTTATCACATCCAGAATTTAGGACACGTCAATTACATGGATGGTTATTTACTTAAATGATCAATTATACCCTTACTAATTATAATTAATAATTAATAATTTAAATATTAGTCATTAAATCTAGACTCTCATATGGAATATTTCAACGGCTTGGATAAATCCCCACCTGTCTCATATAAGGATGGGTGTCCCATTTGAACCATCCCATATATATATATATATATATATATATGGATTGGTTCAAATGAGACCAATCCTTTAGGTTAGTCCATAAGAACACTTATGGACTCTTGATTTAAAATTTTGGATGGTGTAGATTATTTTAGTTAATTTAGGCATATAAAGTATTATTGTACTTTTTATATTTAATTAGTTATATTAATTGGACGTTTATTAGCTATATTTAAGGAAACATAATCCTACCTTTTCGGTTACCCGATTTTTAGGGAGGAAAAATCATCAACTTCAAGCGTTTTTCCAAAATTGATAATTTTTTCCGCCATATTTGTGAACAATCATTTTATTGTATACTTAGTTCAGTGGACTTGTATACTTAGTCATGTTTTATTGTATATTTAGTTTAGTGGATTTGTATATTTGGTTCGGTGGAATCATATTCTTAGTTATATAAGTAGTTTAGTAAGTAATTTAGTGAATTTGTATACTTGGTTCTGTGGATTTGTATACTTAGTTCGATGGAATTATATACTTAGTTATATAAGTAATTCAGTGTAATTGTATACTTAGTTAAATGTTTCTGTATACTTAGTATTAGTTTAATGTATAGTTAGTTCAATGTAATTGTATGCTAGTTAAATAATTTTGTATACTTAGTAAAGTTTTAATGTATAGGTAGTTTAGTGTAATTGTATATTTAGTTAATTGTTTATGTATACTTAGTAATGTTTTAATGTATAGTTAGTATAGTGTAATTGTATACTTTTCATTAATTGTTGCACGATATTGTTGCCATATTTGAATAATTTGCAGGTTCGAATAGGAAGGGAGAAAAAGGAAAGGTGAATCGCTTGATTATGGGAACGTGATCAATACAAATCACGCCCCTAATTTTTAGGAAGCGGTTACTATATTTAATTTCCTGGATTCCTATTTTATCCCTTTTGTTGTATACTTACTTATGGAATGTTGTATATATTGTAATATATCTTGGCCATTGATTTACTATTTGGATGGTGTAGATTTGGTCCTATGGACTAACCTAGAAGGGTGGTCCCACAGGATCCATTCCCCATATATATATATATATATATATATATATATTACCAAATTTGACGTTAATATTGCAGTTATATTTTTACTATTATTATTGGAGTGTTGTTTAGGCCGAAATTTTTTGAGATACTATTTATAAGTGACTTTCTTATTATATATTAAACAAAAATCATGTTTTATATTTGGTAGCATAATTTTAGGAAAAAAGTATTTTAAAAAATTAAAAAAAATTCTATTTTTATATATACATAGATGTCAAAAAAGTTATCAAACAAATAACTCATATCTAATAGTCCAAATATACAACTTTGAATGTTGAATATCAAAATATGTTAATAAATATAAAAATAATTTCTATTAAACTAAAAATTATGTTATATTAAAAATAATTTTTGATATATAAAACACTATTATGAATATAATGTATTTGAAATATAAATTTAATTTATTATTACATAAATATATATAATGTTATGTATGAATATATGTATTTCAACACATATTTTATGATATATTTATTTCTAATTAAAATAAGTAAGTATTTTTTAATTGAATTTAATTTATACTTGTGAAAAAATGGGCAAAGCCTAGATAACGACTACACATATATCACATATATCAAAATACATGAATTTATAAATTGATGTCTAATAGCCCACATGTATAATTATTGTGGCCATTACAAAATAAGTTTTTAATAAATATATCTTAAATTTTTTTATTTTTGTTCTTATTTTATATATGCAATATGGGTGTCAAATTGATGGTCATAAAAAGACAATTAATTTGATATATTATACGTAAAAAAGAAATCAAAAACAAAAAGGTTATTAAATTTTACAAAAACAAAAAGACAAAATTAATAATGCGGTACGTACACATACAGATTTGGAAAGCTTATTTTTATATAATGAATTGTTATTATATATACATATAGATTTTCCAGAATTAATTTACTATTGCCAAAATTAATGTTACATGTTTTAATAATATTTCACTAATTCTAGAAAGTTGTTTAGGAGCAAAAAAGTTTGATTACTATTTATAAGTGATTGGTTGTTGTATACACTAGTTTGACTTATGCTATACACGGAGTATGAATTTGTGAATCTGTGTTTTGTCAAACAAGTTGTACGTTGGTTTCTCATAAAGTTGCACAAGGTGAAGTTTTATAGCCCACGTGTTTTTGTCATGTTCAAGTCTTTGATTAGGGTCAACATGAGATTTTTTTTGTTTGTCCGAAAGTTAAGCGCTCGTAAAATAATTTCGATGTAAAAGCGGGTGTGTAAGAATGAATATGAGATATGTTTAACACACACACACACACACACACACACACACACACACACACACATATATATATATATATATATATATATATATTGGATCAAATGTGGCATGAGTTTTTACATAAGGCAGTGTGGATTATCCCAACCTTTTATTTTTTGTATCCAAAGACCGAGTTTTTTCGACCTTTTGATTTTTTTTTTGCCTGGTAAGGGTACCTTAGTAATTTAAAGAAGGAATTTTTTATTTAGTTTTGGTAACCGTTTTACATGAACTGATTTAATAGGGATTGGTTAAAGATTTTATCCTCACTCTTATCTCATTTTTCGATTTCAAACTTATCTCCAGTTCTCTCTTTTGAGTTTCTGATACTATGTAGAAAATTCATCTTTCTCCTTGCTCGTGTGTTTTTCGAAAGTGGTGACCTGGGATCTCCGTTTAGGTTCGTATATTGTGAGTTACTCTCCAAAAATTATTCAATCGAATGTTTCGATTTTAATAGTTTGTTCGTTTTTTTTTTGTTTTGTGGATTATTTTGTGTGAAATTGTATGCGTTATATATGATATTGCATTCATGTCTCCCAAGTGCACATGTTTGTTGTGTGTGTGTTTTTTGGAAAGTCTAGGGTTTGTAATTTTTATGTCGAATTTTCTCTATTAATGGCGTGTAGTTTCTCGTTAACCTGTTTCTTGTAAGATGTTCATACTGGATTTTTTTTGCCTTTTTTTATCAGATTATTTTGGTGCACAAATTGTGTTTAATGATGTAATTTTATTTATGGTTTGGTGCATAATGGTTTTGGGTGTATATGTAAACTGTTGAATTTTTATATAGTCGAAGAATGAATGCATATTTATTGTATAAGTGATGCAATTTTAGTTGCGTACTAATGTATAGAAAATATATTTGTCACGTAATTTATTTCTGCAAATGTCGTGATTTTTGTGAGGTATGCCTTTAGCAGAGTGTTGATATATAGTTTTTTATATTATGATTCGTGATTAGTTTATGTTTTGGTGCAGGGATGATGTGGCCAATCATAAGTGTGTGATTTTTATATAATGATATAGAGGATATGGTGCATAATTAGTTTTTATTTGTACATATTTAATATTCTTATAGTCCATATATGGATGATGTGTCCAATCTCAAGTTTGCGGATCATTTATTGATGCAATGGTAGATAGGTTATGGTGTATAATTAGTTTTTATTTGGTGCATATTTAACATTCATATAGTGCATATGCGAGATGTGTTTTAATACATTGGTAATATGCACATGGGATATGTTTTTGGTTCCCATGTGTTCTTATATTTCTTTGTGTCTTGTTCATGGTAGGTTGCTTAGTTCCCATGGCTAGAGCAAAGCACAAACGTCAAGCTTCTGATGGGGCGGATGACGGTGGATGCAAAGTTAATAAGACGTCTAAGGTAGACAAATTAGCTAAGGTTGAGTTTCTGAAGTTGAAAACGAGGTATGTGCCTAATGATATATTGGATGCAATCGGAGTTTGAATAATTTTTAAACAAAAATTGCGATTGACGTTGGTTTGGTAGCTTGCCAGGGCTTAAAGTCAAACAGTTCTCGTCTCAGGCTAATCAAAATTTTGATTGTAATGTCATTTGAGTATGAAAAGTGTATTGATTAAAGTTATGATGTGTACAGATTAATCGAGGTGTGGTGAATCAGTATTGATTGATATTTATGCACAATTAGTATTTTTAGTGCATAATTAGTCATTTGTGATGTAAGTATATTGTTTTGTAATGTATTTCTATTTTTTTTTTGATGCAGAGTTAATGACATTGTAGTTCATATTTAGACTATAACGATGAATTGATATAGTTAATAATATGTATTCGTACACAACAATTCATGATCAAAATTTTGATTGTAATGTCATTGAGTATGAAAGTATTAATGTGAAGCAATCTTGAAAAAAAGGATGATTATTCTATTGATCGATTTGGTGCTTGCAAGAATTACCTTTTCTTTTCGACCAGATCTTGCTTTTTATTCGGCTCCCGCCGCCTTTGTTTTATGTTTGTTGTGGTGGTAAGACCGAGATGCCCATTTGTGAAATCGCACTTTGATTTCGCGGTTTTTCAATGCTTAAATCATTCTCGGTTTACATACTATGTGTTGCACTCGGATTTCACTATCTTTGAATCGTCATGAGGTGCTTTTACGTATATCAAAACTACGGCTTTTTGACGAAAACCCTATAAAATTATGTTATGTTCTCTAATATAGGAAAGTGCATGCCTATTATGGGTTTTTTTCTTGCTCGATTTTGGGGATCCAATTTTTTTGTAGAACATGGGGATATTACAATGCGTTCTCGCACTTCATTGTGTTGGCGACCTACTTCAAATAAATGTGCATTATATAAACAGAACATTACAATAGAAGTAACATAAATATGCATCAATATTATTGTAAATATACATCAAATATACATCATATATGCAATCAGTTTGATAAGTATTTTTCTTCAAATTTATTTGCTCTAAAGTGACAAGAGTATTACATTAACACTTTTAAATACCCATAACCAATATGATGTTTGTGTGCATGCATTAAATTAGCATTTTCTAAAATTTTCATTTTTTCAACCATACAATTGATATGTATATATGCACCATACTTTAAACAAAAATGCACCATACATAAATAACATATGCATCAAAATCACAAATGTAATTTGTCACCCTTGCTAAAGGACACAAATTGCAAATCAAACTAAGTAACCATTGTTTTCATCCTTTTATGCATCAAATATCATGTTCTCATGCATTGTAGTTACAAATTCAATCTATCAATATTCTCAATGGACACTAGTTAGAAATTAAGATAAGTATGCATCGTTATTAATCAGTTATATTTTTACTATTATTTGAGGCAGTTTAGGCGAAAAAATTATTGAAAAACAATTTATAAGTGGCTTTTTTATTTTATACACACACACACACATATATATATATATATATATATATATATATAACAAAAATCATGTTTTGTATCTTTGTAGCATAATTTTAGGAAAAAATAAAATATTTCAAAAAAGTAAAAATTATTCTAGTTTTATATATACAAAATGTTAAAAAGTATCAAATAGACAAATTCATAACAAATAGTTCAAATATACAACTTTGAAAGTTAAATATCAAAATATGTTGATAAATATAAAAATAATTTCTATTAACATAAAAAATATGTTAATAAATGTTGGGAAATTTATTGTTTAGATTTTGATGAATGCCATGTAAAACTTAGAATAGGAAGTTGGCACCCCATTTTTTGTTGTAAACGCGCATTGTAACAAATAGGGCGGGTCAAAGTGAGTTAAGTCGCCTATGCCCAAACATGCAAGAAGACAACCGGAGACTAGTAGGAAGACTCCGCGAGACAATTGCCTAAGTTTGGCAAGAAGAAGACGGGGAACTCGATCAAGGTGCAAATTTGAGATGCGTTGAGTAAAGATCATCAAGCCAACTCAAGATAGTCAAGTCTTTAGTTGAAGTGACAAGAGTCATTTAATGATTGGAAGTCGACTCTAGTCACCTGGGGAAAGCAAAGAAATGCGAGTTAAGTCGAGATAATCGAAAGAGATCCGTTGATTTTAAATCAAGAGAATTACTTAAACAAGTAATATCTCTATGCTACCTTTCTCGGAGTGCTCGATCCGAGAAGCGTGCAAGGGAAATAAACCAATGGGAAGCACTACACCGTGTCGGGCCCGAAAAAGTCAAGAATAATTCATACGAGGAAGTGGCAATTCCAAGGATCGCAACAAGACAAGCCAACAACCACAAGTGACTTTAAAAAATAAGCCTATCTCTTCAACGGGCAAATTTTTGAAAGATCAACGTAAAAAGGCCGAGGAATCACTACGAGAGAAGGTAACCTTGAACACGAACATTCAAGCTAACATTCGAATCAGTAACCAAAAATTACTCTCAAGTTATTCAAGTTCAATCCTCAAGTCTACATTACGAAGGAAATCAACCCAACACTCACCCGTGAAGGAAAGACAACTTCAATCGGTTGAAGAGGAAACATTTGAAGAATCAAGGGGTCTACATTACACAAAGGATTGTAAGAAGGTTCAAGGTCGAACCGTCTCGAGTTTTTGGAGGGCTTCATGATCAAATCCTAAGAGCTTGAGCAAGTGAGTCAGTAGTAGCAATGCTTAATGTTTGCCACTGTGAAGAAAGTTCGAGCCGGACGAGAAGTGGTGAGTGACCAAGGCATCTCTGCATCGAGTCTCAAAGGATCAAGTCATTTGTGTGATCAAGACTTGTATCCGGATTTGTTACCACTCGTATATCGATCAATACTTAGTGGATTCCTCCAGGAGTTGGAGAAGAGAGGAGTAGAAGAATTACCCCATCTTCGAACCTCTATAAAAATTTATCGTGTCATTTACATTTCAAGACTTTAATTTCTGCATCTTATTTGTTTAATTCTGGCGACATATTTGCTATCCAATGATAATCTCTAAGTACTAAAACCAAGTATTAAATCATAACTAAACCAAACTTAAGGGTGTTAAGTCTTCCGCTGAAAACAAACCACGGTGAGCTAATTTAGTCTTAACAATTTTGAGTTATTCTATCAACAAAGCTCGATGAGTCCGCTGAGTGACTAACTTTCTTGATTAACTAAATTGGTCATCCACCAAGGACACAAAAGATATAGTGTCTACTCGAATTTTAAAAAGGACCAAAAGTGAAAAGTTGGTAAGGTTTATTCAACCCCTTCTAAACCTTACACTCACACCCTTTGGGACCTACAAGTGGTATCAGAGCGGTTGATTCATTGAGCCTTCCGCACCGGTTCTTTGAACTAGATCTCCAAACTTTTCAAAGTCCGTTTTAGTACTTAAGCTTTCAAAACTCCTTTTATCATTAAAAGTTATTATCATGGAAGCAAATCGACACGCATCCCTATGTTCACAATTGAAGAATTTGATGATTGGAAAATTCATATATAGGCTCATCTATCAGCATTACATGATGAGATGTGGATAGTGATAGAGGATGGGCCACTGCAAATCTTAAAAGTGAACACAGTTGTAAGAAGAGCTACATTTGAAGGTGAAGAGGATGTTGCCCCTAGACCGGCTATGGTTGAAAAACCAAGAAGCTGAATGGACAAATGATGACAGAAAAAGATACAACCGGACAATGTAGCCAAGGACATCCTTTACAAAACCTTGGACAAAGCTATGCTCAATAAAGTCAAATCATGCAAAATGGCTAAAGAAATCAGACAAGCTAACATTGATTTGTGAAGGCTCGTGAGCAAATCAAGGAAAATAAATTATCAAATGGTCAGACGAAAATTTGAGAATTTCAAAATGATCGCGAGAAAACCTGGATCAAGCGGATGCTCGGTTCCGCGTAAATCACCAACGAGCTATCCGTGCATTTGGAAAGGAGTATACATATGAAGGAAATGTGTATGAAGATCCTAAAAAGTCTCCCGGTGAATGGGAAATGAAGGTCATGACACCGAGACATTCCATGGACCTATCAAGACCTCCAACCATGAACTATTCTCATACCTCAAAGCCTAAGAATTTGAATGAGAAGAAAAAGATCAGGAAGAGACAATTTGTACCCAAAAAACAGCTGCTCTAATTGTTAAGGATGGAAAGAGAGCTGAGGTCAAAGAAGTCATTGATCCAGAAGAAATAGCCCCGATGGTTAAAAGGTTCAACAAGTTCTTCAATAAGAACTACAAGAGAGGCAAGGGCGAATCTTCCAGAAGACACTCAGCTCCTCCAAGTCAAGGAAAGATAGGCCAACCAAGAGAACAGAGATCATCAAAAAAGCTGAATATCAAAGGGTGACAATCCAAGAATGGAAAGAGCGATCAAAAGATTGAATATCTATCTTTGGAACTGTAGGCAACCAGGTCACTATGCCATTGATTGTCCATATCCTGTAGTCAACAAATACAGGAATGAAGAAGAAAGAAAGGTCTTCAGAGAAAGAAGACAAGAAAAGAAAAAGGCAATGTTGGCTGCAGAGACTGCTGAGACAACCAAGTCAAGAGAGACAGCTGATTCAGAGAGCAGTGAAGCTGACTACTCAAGTGACTCTGAAGAAGAAGCCCTGATCTGTTTGATGGCCAAGGAACAAGATCAACCTGACCAAGAAGATGAGGTACACTCTAACTCATCAAACTCAGATTCTAGTGATAGTGACTGTGACACACACACTTCATCACCCACTGATCTTTATGATTCATTAGGCAAAATGATGAAAGATTTTGAACACATTAAATCCTCACACACACTACTAAATGAGGAAAACAGCCTACTCAAGAGCCAAAACTCACAGCTGACTAAGGAGCTGAGTACTCTAAGTCGAATAATGATGAGAATAAAAGTTTAAAAATTTGAAAATGCCAAGCTAATAGCGAAATAGTGCCATAGAAAAGAGGGAGAATGACCTCAAAAATGTGATTGCCTCATTCACTAAGGCATCTAAATCATTGGATGATCTTATTATGAGTCAAGAGAATGTGGAGACAAGATAGGCTTAGGATTTAATTCCTCTCATTGCTATGTCAAACTCCAAAAGTAATTTTGGAAAAAGGATCTTCAAGCAATGAAGTGTCTCAAAAATCCAAAACTCCAAATGGTGCACACACATTCACCCAAGCACAATTACAAGCAAATGGCCTTGGTTATAAAGGAAAAGGAAAACAACCCGGTTAGGTGCATTGAGAGGACAATCGAGAATAAATTCAACAAGTTCTCAAAAACTCCAAACAAGAATTACTCAGAAAGAAGAAACAGAGCTACCAAAAACCCCAAAAGTTCTATCAAAGAAACACATATGATGGGAATGGTAGAAAATATCCAAGCCAAGCTGATTGGAACGATGTGAACTATCGGCATAGACTTATGGAATATAAGCCCAAATGGCAAAGGCCAGAACTCGGCAAAAGGCCATTCAAAAGTATAAGAGCCTTCATCAAAGACACATATGCACCCAGTACTACACTCGAGAGACACCACAATTACCCAAAGAAGGCAATTGCTAAAACACATATACTGCATATACAGACAAAAGAGACAGTGTATGAACCTAGAATCCCAAAGCAATTTGCCAAAATTAATTATGATTATAATGATAGATGGCAAACCCAGAAGAGCGATCATTTGGTTATAAATTTGGTTGGATCATCTTACAATACTAACCCCTCAGGACCGAGACAAGTATGGGTACCTAAAACTTAATTTCCTTGATTGCGAGTTCGAAGCAAGTGAGTGCCAAGGAACCTGGTACATGGATAGTGGTTGTTCCGGACATATGACAGAAACAAGAAAAATGCAGCCAAAATTCAAGGAAGTTAAAGGAGCAAAAGTCATATTTGGAGGAAATGAAGCTCGGGGAGAAATAAAAGGCATTGGATCCATCAAAGAAGAATCGGATTAGAAATCACGATGTTGCATATGTTGAAGGACTCAACTTCAACTTGCTAAGCATCAACCAACTCGTGACAAAGGGCTATAATGTTGGATTTAACATGGGTATATGCCAAATCAAGGATATTGAATCAAATGAAGTTGTGTTGCAAGGATGCGAAAAAAAAAGAACATGTATGTAGTAGATTGGTCAACCGCTACACCAAGCACTGTCTATTAGCAAAGAAAGCAATGGTGAATCAAGTTCCGTGGCACAAAAAGCCGAGCTTTGAATTTCAAAACACTTAACAAGATTGCGAAGTAATCTTGTGGTAGGTCTTCGGTTTCGAGTATACAAGAAGGAGAGTATATGTGACGATGCGGAAGGGAAAAAGATCAAATCATCATGAAGAAAAGACATGCCCATCTTCAACAAGGATATTGACGCTACATATGGATCTATTTGGTCAGGTTGAACTTGCTAGCATAAGTGGGAAGAAATATACCTTGGTGGTAGTAGATGACTACTCAAGATATACATGGACAATATTCATGTGTAAGAAGAAAGAAACTCTATAGAAACTACCACGGTGATGAAGAGGATTTAAAATGAGAAGAGCCAAACCATTATCAAAATAAGATCGAGGAATCGAGTTTGTCAATGGTATAATAACTCAATATTGTATTTAAAATGGCATTGGTCATGAATTATCTGCAGAAAGGACTCCGTTGAGAATGGAGTTCGAGAAAGAAGGAATAGAACACTCAAAGAAATAAAGGACCATGTTGGCGGAGCGGGGTTACCAAAGAGATTTTGGTGAAGCAATCAACACACTTGCTACACTCAAAACAGTGTATGATAAACAGACAGGATGACAAAGACTCCTATGAGATTTGGACAGGAGAAAACCAAATGTTGCATATTTTAGAATATTTGGATGTAAATGCTTCATCCATAACAATGGCAAAGACAATCTAAAGGCGCCTCGATGCTAAAGGTTCGATGAAGGTATCTTCTTGGGATACTCACGGTGAAAGCAAGGCCTCACAGTACTCAACAAAAGGACTATGGTTGCGGAGGAATCCATTCATGTGGTATTCGATGAGCCAAATGTAAATGGAGAAGACATTGAAAGAGTCACCGATAAACGAATCATCCAAACATACGAGAAAAGTCCCTATCTTTGAAGTCAAGCCGAATTATAAAAACTGAGATGAAGATGAGATAGCCTGAGTCTCATAAAATCTTTGGAAAATTTGCAGCTAAGTGATTGCGAGAGAGCCGATCAAAGCAACACAATGCTGCATTTAGGCGATCAATCCAGCTAACTTGCTTCAACCGATGTAAGATGGTGAAAGACCATCCACGAGAACTTGTCATTGGAGATATAAGAGAAGGTGTCAAAACAAGATCCCAACTCAACTTAAAAAGCTATGTTCACATGCTTTATCTCACAAATAGAGCCTAAAGATGTGTTACAAGCATTCTATGACCGCATTGGATTCAAGCTATGCAAGAAAGCCAGAATCGAGTTTGAAAGAAATAAAGTATGGGAGTTAGTTCAAAGACCACCCATCAAAATGTTATTGGCACTAAATGGGTGTTGAAACAAGATGAACGAGGAGGGTTACATTTGTAAGAAACAAAGCAAGACTAGTAGAAAAGGATATTGCGAAGAAGGAATAGATTTTGATGAAACATTTGCTCATGTAGCAAGATTGGAAGCTATAAGGATGTTTCTTTTTATGCGGCTCAAGAATTTTGTGTATATCGAGATGGATGTAAAAAGTGCATTCCTAAATGGTTTATTAGAAGAAGAAAGTGTATGTTGAACAACCTCCAGGATTTGAGCAGAAGACTCTTGGAGATAAGGTATACAAACTCAAGAAAGCTTTGTATGGATTGAAACAGCACCTAGAGCATGGTATGATACTTTGTCATAATTCCCTAATCGAGAATGGATTCACAAAAGGAAAAGTAGGCGAGAACACTTTTGAATTCAAGACAAAGAAAAGCATCTTGCTTGTTCAGTATATGTGGATGCCATCATTTTGGATCCACAAACAAAGAGCTATGTGAAAAATTTTCAAACCTCATGCAAAGCAAATTTGAAATGAGCATGATGGAGAGTGGCATTCTTTCTTGGACTCCAAGTAAAATAGGCCGAAGGATGGAACCTTCATAAGTCAAAACAAAATACACCAGTAGATTTAATGAAGAAATTTGGTATGGAGGAGAAGTCTTTCGTGAAAATACCAATGAATCGTCGGTCACCAAATGGACATGGATGCAGATGGCAAGCACAATAGATCAAACAAGATACATAGCACTTATTGGATCATTGCTTTATCTCACGGCAAGCCCAGCGGCAGAACATCACCTTTGTCAGGTGTATGTGCGAAATTTCAATATGCTCCAAAAGAGAGCCATATGATTTGACTAAGAGGATTTTGAGATATTTGAAAGGAAGCCAAGAGTTGGCTTATGGTATCCAAGGAAAGGTGGATTGAAGCTAATTGGCTATTCGAGACTCGACTATCTTTGGATGCGAGTTAGCAGTGGAAGAAAAAGGAGGCACATGTCAAATGCTTTGGAAATAAAGCTAATTTCTGGTTTTAGCAAAAAAAGCAAAATTCAATAGCCACCTCTCTGGTGACGAATACATAGGCTGCATGGCGAGGTTGTTGTGCCCAAATCCTATGGATGGCGGTGGTATGAAGTTGAAGAAAGAAATTCCAATCATGTGTGATAACACAAGTGCAATGCAATCACTCAAAATCTGTGTTGCACTTTCAAGAACAAAGCATATCGATGTCGAGATATAACTTCATAAGAGATCATGTTGAAAAGAAGGACATCATCTTGGAATATATATCAACGATAAATAGTTGGTGATATATTCACAAAACCATTATGTGGTCAAGATTTGAAGAACTCAAGCATGAGTTAGGGCTAAGGTGAGCTAAAGTCGACACTCGGAAGACTCAAAAAAGAAATGAAACACAAAAAAAAAAAAAAAGACTGATTCTCAAAATCAACTAAATAAATCGACCACGTCGGAAGAAACTGACTATCTTTGAATTAGGTGGCGGTGAGCCACCGAGAGAAGCGTGACGGAAAGAGTTAAATCGACTAAAGGGATAAGGCGAAGTCATTTATGAGCAAAGTGACAAAAAACGCATGATCATTTTTACTAGCGGGAATGTTTTTAAGAATAACTTGACATAATGATGATGTGTACGAGGCAAAAAGTCGCATACCAAGCTTATGATTGGATATAAATGCTTCTTAGCATTAAATTCGAGACATTAAATGCTAATCGGCGTGCAAAATCTAAGCCGTTGATTTCGATCACATTTCAAAAACCACCCGCACGTCCTTTCGGGAAACCATACTTAAACCATTTTCGTCTGTTTTCTCTCATATTATCAAAACGGTTCATTTCTATCTCGAAGCAAAGGCAAAACTCTCTCAAAACCTATCTATATTCAAATCAACCTCTAAGTTTCTTTTCGAAATCTTTGAAAAATGGCATCAACTTATGATTTCGTCAAGCTTAGAAAGCAAATCCCACTGGGCTCATTGTGGATTTGAGGGAATGGTCAAACAGGGGTCCGATGAGCGCCCTCATAAAGAAAATCGTTGAATAGCTCAAAGCGTCGGTGAAACCATTTCGGCGATGGAGTTCTCGATGACCTATGTGGAAGAGGTCACCTGAGTTCTACGTGAAGCGAGATTCGATGAGATCAAATCACTCTGTTCACGGGGAAGGAGTTCATCATCTCTGCAAGGATCCGCGTGACACTTTGCTCCTCCACGGCGGAAGGAGCACGAGAAATCAATGAAGATAGCGTAGACTTTTCTGCCGCTTGGAAGGAAGTAGCCAAAGAGCGTATCTTTGAAAAGATAGTCTACCACGCCAAAAGAAATTTCTTGAAGGAGACTACCACAAAGCATTGGACATAGTTTCCAAATGCATAGACATCAAATTTGGCTTTAACCTGTCTAAGAAAGCGATCGTAATGGCATTTGCGATCATTGAAGAAAAGCAAGTAAATTGGGATGAGTTTGTCTCAGGACTCGCCGGAATGTAGGAACAAATCCTTCAAGGAGAATGGTGCATTTGGAGGATCCAGGATACGGGCAGTGATTGGCCGGTGATGGAGGTGAAAGGAGTCCCTCTTCGACATGGAAAGGCGTTCCATGTAAACAAGAGATGTTCGAGATCAAACCTCTCAGCGCACAGAAGAGAGCTCACGCCAAGAGAAGTTGATACAAGTGAGGGAATCGGCGGCCCTGAAGATACAATTGTTTCCTCCCACGAAAGAGAAATTTGCTGCCCTACGGCTACTAAAAAATCCCCTCGCACTAAGAAAAACAAATATGCTCCCGCTGCCGGTAGTCTTTGCCGCATGACCGTGTCTCTGCCCAGTGGCCGAGAAGAAACCTCAAATACCTTCTCCGATGACTCCCAAAAGATGAGAATCGATAAGCGAAGACGGCTGCTCGCCGAGGAAGAAAACACCGTGATTGCCTCACGCCAGACTCGGATAAGACACTCTCTCCAGAACTAGAAATCCCTCGATGCGAACTAAGAGGCGAAGAAGAATCATCAAGCAATCAAACTTGAAAACGGTACTTAGTATTACGCTCAATTTGAAGCAGAGATCTGGGAGACTCTTGGAAGTAAGTCTCGGATATTATTGATGAAACAGCCAAGTCATGAAGGTGATCATGAGGCAAATCAAGACCCCAAGTGTAGTTGAGCAAGTGAGACGAGAAGAAGGTGAAAGAGAGGAGATGATGATGTGATGATCCACATCCCGACTCATCCAAACATCCGTCGTGCTGCCGAGTGGAGGAAGTGAAGTGGTCGATCCAGGAACGATTTCAACGGCTTTGAGTTTGCTCCCGAAGAAGAAAGAGGAAGCGATGAACTTTCTTAGGTGACGGCTGTGGTCAAGCATTGGATGAAAACTGCGGATATATGTGCAGATCTTCAAGGACAAGGAGAAGGAGAAGGAGAGAAAGGCAAACTGAGAGGCGAGGCACGTGAGAAGGCCGGCTTTATCTGCTTGCCCTATCCTTGACACCACAAAACACACATCATCTCACTTGGCGTGCTCGAGATAGTGATGAGATCTGGACCTACTTCTTTGCCCACGGAAAAGGGGATTCTGAATCACGGCTGTCTGATACGCGAATCGAGGAGTGCTTCATGACGGAAATAATGATGGAGGACAGGAAGTCCTCAAGCTGCGGTGGAGTTGGACCCAATGGGGTAGATGACATATTGCCCATGATTGTTAAGCGCCACCACTTCCCCACTCACCGGAAGGAATTAAAGAACTCGGCGATGAACCGGGTTAGTGGGACCCTAATGAGCCAACCCCTAATGAAGGTGTCTTACCACCGCCCCAACGGCCTGAACACTCAAGAGAAACAATGAGTTTGGAGACGAGTGACCCCATTCAAGTCACTCGGGTGCGTGCCACCGGGGAACTCCCTCCATTTTAAAGGAGTCGGAGGATGCTGCATGACTCCACAACGAATCTAGGAGGCGAGTGGAGAAAGTACAAACACAAAATACACAACAAGTTGCCATCAACAAGCTCTGCATGGGGGCTTGAGATCGCTGTCTCCGTGCGCGCAACCGCTCAAGGCTAATGACGTTGCCGATGCAATCGAGGCCTGAAGAATAGCCCCTGGGAGTTAACACTGGGGCGATGAAAGTAATCCATGGGGTTGAGACTCCAATGGATGCTACAAAGAAGACCCTAAGCATACCGACATCGGCCGGGAGGTCCAGTGCCTCTCGCCGCAGCTGGAGATCGCAGGAGGTAATGAAGGCCAGCGGGAGGCCGAGACTTCCTTGGTAAAAAGGGCGGCCGTAACATCCCTCACGCTATTTGATCCATCTCGAAAAGGAGATAAACGCGCTTCACGATTCCCAGTGACAACCCTAATGTAACCTCCGGGATCGGAAGAAGGCAGTCAGCCACATCCTCGTGGGCTGATCCAAAAGACTCAGTGAGGATGTTCCAAACCACGAGCAAGTCCATCAAGACTACTCAAACTTTCAATTTTGATGATAGCCACCCATGGAAATCTCATCATCGTCCGATGACGCTCGGATAAGCCGAGGACGGTCAACTCAATGAAGAAACCAATGAGACGGAAACAAGTCATGGAGATACAGCTCTATAAGCCGGGTCAACTTCACAACAAACTGACTCAACGTAGTCCAGCTGCAGCTCCCAAGCCGCAGCAGGTTCGACTCCACAAGTGAACTTCACGCCGCACCACTCATCATTGAACAAACCGGTGCCCGTGATGATTCCTTTGTAGAATCATTTCCATTCTCTCGGAGGTACCCGATCTCCACTGAAGAGTGAGAAAAGAGATCAAGGCTTCCGCGCACGTGATCCGTCATTCCATTGAATACTATTGTTCGGTGACTATGATTTTGACGCCGCTTGGCCATCACCGCCATGATGAACAACCAAGTTAAGGGAGGTATTCAAAGCATTATTTGTCAAATTGAACGGATGGAGAGGCACCGGAGCCCTCGATGGACACGAGGTCATGAGATGCCAACTGTCTGGCATTTCCAAGAGGTATAATAGCGAATGGGGGAGTGGTGGCAACAAAATAACAATGCGCGTGGAACAAGCTAGATATTTCAGAAATTGTTGACAAGCAAACTTGGTATGGCGGTGGAAATCTTGATGCAAAGACAAAGCCGAGAGAACATTGAGCACTCGTAATCTCGTTATCGAGATCAGGCACAACTGCATTGAGCAAAATAAAATAAATCTCCTGCGTATGGAAGAAAACATGGATCGAAAATTGACCTTCTCATGGGTAAGATGAAGTTGTAAAAATTTGAATCCTTTTCCGCTTACGAGGTTTGATCGCATACCTCGCAATGAGACTCGAAGCGAACTCGACTATCATTGAGACTCGACTTCTCTTGCTAGTATGTTTCCGTTCCTCTCTTTCTTTGATGATGCTAAAAAGGGGGAAGAATACCTTAAAAGCAAGAGATCGGGCGTTGAAAAGAGGAAGCGGTAAGGGAAAGAGACAAATTGAGTGAGGTCTCAAGAGCAAAGAAAGCGAAAGTCTCTGCTGAGGGGGAAGGATCGAGGATGTTACCTCTAATGATTAAATAAACCCTCTAATAAGTGCTTCACAAATTATGATGACGAAGAACTCCCAGCCGACTGGCCACCCAACACTGGTCAGGTCTATGGTATCAAAAGAGAAACACAAATGGAAGCCAGTGATGGAGAAAGGAGAAGAAGATGAATGCCCGAGTTACGGATATCTTGAAACATGGGAGGCATTCCAAGAGATTAGAGACACTTATGCATTCAGATGCCGAATCGACAAGACGCTGATGACTTAAACGCCCGCATTCAAGGATACTTGCAACATGTCCATGGCTCAAACCTGGGGACTGTACCGGGAAAAGTGGTCTCACGCTTGAGGAAGAAGCCGACAGCACAGGATACCTGCTACTCACTCGTCAGCCACTGCTGGTCACTCACGAGGAAGATCTTACAATACACGCCCAGATAAGTAGGCAGAAGAAGAGCTGTGGAGTGGTTATGTGTTTCACTCCAGCCTCCGCCTCAAAAACACGAGTACATAGATCCCAAGAAAGGAGGGATCTATCAATGGGTCTTTAACTAAGTAGCCACAACTGCTGCCGCTAAAAACAATGCCGAGTATGTGAAAAAAATCTAAAATAAAAGACAGCAATACGCGCAACTGAAACGGCTAATTGAGG